>CM034150.1:745752211-746477251 GCA_019776745.2 Taxus chinensis
ATCATACCACGTCAACCAACCAAAGAGAGATTGATTTTATTTGATTGAATGCAAACTTTTTAAGAGTAGTAGAAATTATTCCAAGATGCATCAAAGAGGCATGTTTGACTTGAGTAGTAAGGCATATATTTGGATGTTGTAAAGGTGTCAATAATAGTATTTTGAGTGTTATATTTGGTAAGCATTTATAGTGGTTAAAAAAATAGATGTTATTCCCCCTTGGTTGTCAGTCATGCGGTCATTATAGTAGCTTACAATTAAACCTTGGGAAGCCGAAAGTTTAGTGAGTTCTAGGCAAGTAATAAAGTGGTCCTATCCAACGTATAGACAACTACAACATGTGGCGACTTCTACTTACTCTCACCACAAAACATCATCCTCTTAAGTAATTATGACTGGTTAAATAACTTGACTAATTATTCTCATGTTTTGGTTTTGCGTTAGGCGAAGGCTTAGTTTGATATTTGAGCAATGATCCTGGACGCATCATCACTCATTGGTAATAATTCATCTTTGCCTCTAGAGGACTTGTCATAAGTATCTCTTAACTCTATTAGTAGCAACACACATCACAAACCATGTTTTATGTTTCCGTCGTCGATTTCATGATGACATTGCCAGAGTTGAAGACGAATGAGAGGGGGTTGTATATGATCTAACTCTTGCTTGTGTGTGGAACATGGAGTGGCTCACCACCTATTTCATGAAGGCCTTGACAACCATAATAATGAAGGCGTGTGTTGACTTGCACATGACATTCCCCTACCATATCACTTAAGCTATTGGTAGATAAAGCAATTGAATATGTGATTGTACCCCAAAATTACATACATAACATAGCCACGTGCACTTAAAATCATCATATTTTATCTAAAAAGTTGAGTGAGTTCATTCTCAATATTCAAGTAGATAACTCTCAACTATAATTCACCTTTTAACAATTGTGTAACTGCTATCAACAACAATATCTTTATAGCAAAAATATTATTTACTAGCATTATTGTCGATGTTGTTGCTGAATTCATATGGTAGACACGACTTTAATGTTTACATAAATACCACTTATTTACTTACACATTGTTATGGAGAAAACATTCATAACGCGAAACACATTTATAGACATATGACAATTCAGAAAAATAATATGGAAAAGCCTCTTTCCCACATAATATAACATATCAACGAATAACATTTTATAACAAATACAATAATAGCTATTCTCTAATAAAATAATCCGCTATTCTCTTCAGAGCAATAATACTCTTCCTCTTCCTCATGCTATTTCAAAGCCACACTTGGACACAGCCTCCAAAAATAATTCGTTTCCGCTGTGTCACCATCCATCGTCTCTTTCACATTTCTTCATCTACAGTTACAATACAATCAATTAGAAGATACACAAATGCAGGAACGGGTCGTTCAAATTGGTCCCTGAAAGCCCAACACAAGTATTTACCGTAACAGTGGCGGTTTTGATAATCTGGCTGCCAAAAGATGTGAGGTTGACATAGTGAAAATCCAGAGAAAGAGATTCGAGGGCCATCGTCAATTTAACTAACATGTTTGGGGTTTTCTCGCAAAATATACGGATATGAAATGTGTCGTCCCCAACCTTGGAAACATCCAGCTACAAGATAAACACCAATAAATTTTTTAAATCTACAAACACCTCTAAACAAATTCGAAAAAAAATCTACAGAAGTAGATTAATGAAAACCAGGTGGTTTTTTGTTTTCTATTTTGAACTACTAATATATACCCAACAAAAAAAATATAAAGAGCTTACTTGGAGAATTATTTCACGGGTGGTTTTGGTTACTTGGTTGGTGTGGCTATCTTTTTGGGACGACAACGTTTCACCATCAACTACTGTTAAGACTGAATCTGAATCCCCCGGTTGCAATTGGTTCAAGCTCAGCAATCTCGCCCTCAATGTTTTTTCACTTGTTTCTCCAAATCCTGCATATAACTGATTGCGTCCGCTATAATGGATGTCTTATCCATCTGCCACAAGATACTTAGTGTAAAGGTCATTCAACGTTACAAACATATGTGATACATACAAAAAAAAATCAATTTTGAATGTAATCGAGAAAACAAAAGACCTTGCTAATTTTTGGAACAAGAGAGCGTAAAAGATAGAGGCTCTTGTTCAAGCGGCTACGCCGCTGCCTGTCACATATCAAACTTCTGTAAGCGGAGGATCGAGCAGAGTGAGTAGACTTCAGGGATCGGTTATCCTCCTCTGAGGAAGATACATATATTACAGAATCCCCACCACTTTTTCCGAACGCAGGATCATTCTCAAGTGGGTTATCTATTTGTTCTTTATTGAGCTCGGTGGGGCTGTGTAACTGTATGGTGGGCGGACTCGGCTCATGAATATTGTGGGGCTCTGATCCAGGCAAATCCTCAGAGCTCCAAAGGTCGTCCATGGTATTAAAGAAGCTCCATCCTTGCTCATTTTCATCTGCTCCATAGTCCAGATCGAGATCTTCTAACAGATATCCGGGATCCTCCATTGATTCCGGCAGAGGCATTAGGGTTCTTCATCACTTAGGAAATCCAGAAAGGGACTGTAATCAAAGGACCGGGTGTCTTCCATGTGGAACGAAAGTGTATACAACTCTTGATGCTGTTCTATGTAGATGTTTGGCTATTGTTTAGACTTTATGTTGGATTCAACCAGGGCCAAATTAAAGGTTGGGAGCGCCTTAGGCAATAGTTTGAGTGGACTCCCTCCTCACAAATTTAGTTAATATATTTTTTCCATAAAGTAAATACCAACAAAATCATATGTGCTTATAAATATGTGATATTTTCTTTTACCTTGCAAAAATATTACAAAACTTTTTTGTGTGTATGCGTGAAATTTATGTTACTATACAATAATATCTATAAATGGGTTGATCAATATTAAAACTTCAAATAAATTATTTTAAAGTTAAGTTCTAAAATTAACCAACAAAAAGGAAATTTTTAGATTCATGTGCCCCTTGACTGCTGGCGCCCTAGGCAACTACCTAGTTTGCTTAAGGCTTAATCCCCCCCTGGATTCAATGTGCATACTTCGTCCCTTCGCTTGTTGATTTTCTCTTTTATTACCCTCTGTATTCTTGTATGTGTTGTTTTTTGTTTGAAGTCTTCCAAGGATATTATACTGCAAGTTCCTTTAACATTTAAGGCCATGATTCATGTGCGGTATCGTGTAAAATTGCCCGTGGTAGTTTATGTGGTTATTGATGGTTGGTTTAAGTTAGGGTCTTGTTCGTGTGCTATTTGTGTTGTTTAACTAGCAATCTTATGTAAAATGTACGATGGAAATGTCAAAGGGGATGTATTGAAGCAGTGAGATTGGGAGGGGCCAAAACAACAAGAGAGGGTGAGAGGAGTTGCAGAAAGCGTTTGAGGGAGGAGAAGTCGATGGGGTGGGAAAACACTCCAAGGAACAAATGTGAAACTCTTCTTTTCTACAACCACCTGCCATTTATGTCAATCGTTAAAATGAGAAGGCAAGTTCTGTTAGCAAGGCATTAAGGCAACATATTTAGTAGATATCTTAGAAGGAAATGAGTGGTTGATCGCTATTTCCAATGCCAATAGTTGTTGTTTGTAATTTCAACCTTTGTGGTTTTTTGGGTGGTTAGAAGATACATAAGTGTAAGGTGATTTTGCTTGTGTATCATGAGACACTTTAGAGACAATGATATGTGTAGTGGACCTCACATCCCATGGTAGCGATTTCATGCACATTTGTGATTTGGGAGTCTTTTCAAAGGCCGAGTAAGCCAATATTCCAGTTTTTTCGCCACTCGTTGAATGACATAATGCCATAGATCAACCGAGAGTCTTGAAATGTAAAAGGAATACCTAGAAAATTGAAGATCTCACCATGCTACAAATTTTTCCAATCAAATGTGGCAAGCCAGTCCGATGCAGGAAGGAAATATTTCCGGGGTAACATTGAGTTTTTCGCCATTGAATGGATAAGCCAGAAGCTAGGCAGAAAGTATCCAAGCATTACATAGCATTGAAAATGTTGTTCTCATCCTCGATAGGCATAAGGAAGGAATCATTTGCAAAATTCCCATTGAGAAGATGAGAATTGGGTTCATCAGGTAGCGAGATTCCACGAACAAGACCTTGCGCTTTGGCATGAGCTAAGAGATAACCGAATCCTTCGGCCTCCAGCACATTTGGTGCAGGGGTAAGAGGGCATCCTTGTTTGATATACCGAAAAATTCCAAAGGGTGTCGAGCTAAGGCCATTGATAGAAATTTGAGCAAAAACATCTACAAAGAGCATATTGACGGATTGAATAAAAATGGGTCCAAAGCCAAGGGCTTGAAGCACGACAAGAATGAATGGCCATTCAATCCGATCATAAGCTTTCTCAAAGTCAATTTTGATAAACACAGCGGCCTGATGAGATCTGTGAGCCCATTCAATGCCTTCCCATTCCGCAATGATGTTATCCAGGATGAAGTGCCCTTGTATGAAGCCTGTTTGCTATGGCTGAATAATGATAGGCAAAAGATTGCATAATCGCAGAGCTAACGCTTTGGGAATGATTTTATAGGAGACATTTAGTAGCGTAATCGGCTGCCAACAAGTGATTTGCTCGGGGTCTCCTTGTTTAGGGATAAATTTAATGTTTCCCTTATTAATGCGTGGCCCTAGGGATTGGTTTTGAAATCCTTCAAGATAGACCTAAAGAAGGTCTTACGTGACAGAATCCCAAAGGGCTTTATAGAATTCACAAGGGAATCCATTGGAGCCCGATGCTTTATCATTAGCCATTCACATAGTGGCTTCATGGAGGTCTTCAATGGTGAGCATTCTTTCGTAGATCACCCTCTGAGCCTCTGAAAGCTTGCATGACACAACACCCAAACATTGGTCAAGAGCGGCTTGACGAGCTGCGGAGGGTGGTTGAGCTTGAAAGACGAGCTTCTAATGGCGCACAAAGGCTTGCACCATAAGTTGCAGCTTAGTAATTCGAGCTTCGTTGTCCATGCTAGCTCAGATTTGTTGAGAAGGCTTTCTGGCTCGGATAAAAAGGAAGAATTCTCTCTAAACCTAATCTCCAATATTGAGCCAATGCATTCGAGCCCAGATCTGAGTGCCCCTGGGATTATAGTTGCCCGCTATTTGGATTTGATGTCAGAGTGTTGCAACTTCCAGTTACGAAGCGTCGGAGAAGAGATTGCCTTGAAGTGCCACTATCGAACGCGGCACGACTGAGAATGTTAACAGTATAAAAACTCCTTAAAATTTCGAATAAGTATATGTAAAATATCAATATAGTGAGGAACACTTTCATGTTTTATATACATAAAATTAGAAAATGTTAAGACGCGTGATATAAAGTTTTACCCTTAGGGGGAAAATAATTGCATCATTCTTAAGACAGTGAAACGGACATCTATTTTTTCACAAATCATCACGGGGTGGTGTTTTAATGTTTTATATATATATATATATATATATATATGTGCCTATGACGAGACAAAAGAGGGTGGTTGAAAGTAAATCGTACCATGTTTGAGCGTACCACCGAAACTATTCTATTTTGTACCGGTTATCACATGTATTTTTTAAATGATAGGGACCGCATATAAAGGTAAGTAAGTATAAAAACGGTTCCCAGCTCTTCCACATAAGTACATAATTCAGTGATTCACGGATCAAATTGGGTCCATTTTCGGCTTTTTCATGTATGGAATACGAATAAAAATATATTAACATTTGTAATAAAAGGAGGTGTAATTGTTAAGTAGATGATTAAATATATGGAGATTCTCATAATTGTCTATTTTTAGGATATATTGAAGAAGTAGATAAGGCTTGTGTCCCAAGGTAGCAAATATATATTTCGTAACCAATCAACCATTATTTTAGTAAGAGGGCCACCTCCAATGTGTCTTGACCCTTATCGACATAAGGATCATCATACCACGTCAACCAACCAAAGAGAGATTGATTTTATTTGATTGAATGCAAACTTTTTAGAGTAGTAGAAATTATTCCGGGATGCATCAAAGAGGCATGTTTGACTTGAATAGTAAGGCATATATTTGGATGTTGTAAAGGTGTCAATAATAGTATTTTGAGTGTTATATTTGGTAAGCATTTATAGTGGTTAAAAAAATAGATGTTATTCCCCCTTGGTTGTCAGTCATGCGGTCATTATAGTAGCTTACAATTAAACCTTGGGAAGCCGAAAGTTTAGTGAGTTCTAGGCAAGTAATAAAGTGGTCCTATCCAACGTATAGACAACTACAACATGTGGCGACTTCTACTTACTCTCACCACAAAACATCATCCTCTTAAGTAATTATGACTGGTTAAATAACTTGACTAATTATTCTCATGTTTTGGTTTTGCGTTAGGCGAAGGCTTAGTTTAATATTTGAGCAATGATCTTGGACGCATCATCACTCATTGGTAATAATTCATCTCTGCCTCTAGAGGACTTGTCATAAGTATCTCTTAACTCTATTAGTAGCAACACACATCACAAACCATGTTTTATGTTTCCGTCGTCGATTTCATGATGACATTGCCAGAGTTGAAGAAGAATGAGAGGGGGTTGTATATGATCTAACTCTTGCTTGTGTGTGGAACATGGAGTGGCTCACCACCTATTTCATGAAGGCCTTGACAACCATAATAATGAAGGCGTGTGTTGACTTGCACATGACATTCCCCTACCATATCACTTAAGCTATTGGTAGATAAAGCAATTGAATATGTGATTGTACCCCAAAATTACATACATAACATAGCCACGTGCACTTAAAATCATCATATTTTATCTAAAAAGTTGAGTGAGTTCATTCTCAATATTCAAGTAGATAACTCTCAACTATAATTCACCTTTTAACAATTGTGTAAATGCTATCATCAACAATATCTTTATAGCAAAAATATTATTTACTAGCATTATTGTCGATGTTGTTGCTGAATTCATATGGTAGACACGACTTTAATGTTTACATAAATACCACTTTATTTACTTACACATTGTTATGGAGAAAACATTCATAACGTGAAACACATTTATAGACATATGACAATTCAGAAAAATAATATGGAAAAGCCTCTTTCCCACATAATATAACATATCAACGAATAACATTTTATAACAAATACAATAGTAGCTATTCTCTAATAAAATAATCCGCTATTCTCTTCAGAGCAATAATACTCTTCCTCTTCCTCATGCTATTTCAAAGCCACACTTGGACACAGCCTCCAAAATAATTCGTTTCGCTGTGTCACCATCCATCGTCTCTTCACATTTCTTCATCTACAGTTACAATACAATCAATTAGAAGATACACAAATGCAGGAACGGGTCGTTCAAATTGGTCCCTGAAAGCCCAACACAAGTATTTACCGTAACAGTGGCGGTTTTGATAATCTGGCTGCCAAAAGATGTGAGGTTGACATAGTGAAAATCCAGAGAAAGAGATTCGAGGGCCATCGTCAATTTAACTAACATGTTTGGGGTTTTCTCGCAAAATATACGGATATGAAATGTGTCGTCCCCAACCTTGGAAACATCCAGCTACAAGATAAACACCAATAAATTTTTTAAATCTACAAACACCTCTAAACAAATTCGAAAAAAATCTACAGAAGTAGATTAATGAAAACCAGGTGTTTTTGTTTTCTATTTTGAACTACTAATATATACCCAACAAAAAAAATATAAAGAGCTTACTTGGAGAATTATTTCACGGGTGGTTTTGGTTACTTGGTTGGTGTGGCTATCTTTTTGGGACGACAACGTTTCACCATCAACTACTGTTAAGACTGAATCTGAATCCCCGGTTGCAATTGGTTCAAGCTCAGCAATCTCGCCCTCAATGTTTTTCACTTGTTTCTCCAAATCCTGCATATAACTGATTGCATCCGCTATAATGGATGTCTTATCCATCTGCCACAAGATACTTAGTGTAAAGGTCATTCAACGTTACAAACATACATACAAAAAAAAATCAATTTTGACTTTAATCGAGAAAACAAAAGACCTTGCTAATTTTTGGAACAAGAGAGCGTAAAAGATAGAGGCTCTTGTTCAAGCGGCTACGCCGCTGCCTGTCACATATCAAACTTCTGTAAGCGGAGGATCGAGCAGAGTGAGTAGACTTCAGGGATCGGTTATCCTCCTCTGAGGAAGATACATATATTACAGAATCCCCACCACTTTTTCCGAACGCAGGATCATTCTCAAGTGGGTTATCTATTTGTTCTTTATTGAGCTCGGTGGGGCTGTGTAACTGTATGGTGGGCGGACTCGGATCATGAATATTGTGGGGCTCTGATCCAGGCAAATCCTCAGAGCTCCAAAGGTCGTCCATGGTATTAAAGAAGCTCCATCCTTGCTCATTTTCATCTGCTCCATAGTCCAGATCGAGATCTTCTAACAGATATCCGGGATCCTCCATTGATTCCGGCAGAGCATTAGGTTCTTCATCGCTTAGGAAATGCAGAAAGGGACTGTAATCAAAGGACCGGGTGTCTTCCATGTGGACCGAAAGTGTATACAACTCTTGATGCTGTTCTATGTAGATGTTTGGCTATTGTTTAGACTTTATCTTGGATTCAACCAGGGCCAAATTAAAGGTTGGGAGCGCCTTAGGCAATAGTTTGAGTGGACGCCCTCCTCACAAATTTAGTTAATATATTTTTTCCATAAAGTAAATACCAACAAAATCAAATGTGCTTATAAATATGTGATATTTTCTTTTACTTGCAAAAATATTATAAAACCTTTTTGTGTGTATGCGTGAAATTTATGTTACTATACAATAATATCTATAAATGGGTTGATCAATATTAAAACTTCAAATAAATTATTTTAAAGTTAAGTTCTAAAATTAACCAACAAAAAGGAAATTTTTAGATTCATGTGCCCCTTGACTGCTGGCGCCCTAGGCAACTACCTAGTTTGCTTAAGGCTTAATCCCCCCCTGGATTCAATGTGCATACTTCGTCCCTTCGCTTGTTGATTTTCTCTTTTTACCCTCCGTATTCTTGTATGTGTTGTTTTTTGTTTGAAGTCTTCCAAGGATATTATACTGCAAGTTCCTTTAACATTTAAGGCCATGATTCATGTGCGGTATCGTGTAAAATTGCCCGTGGTAGTTTATGTGGTTATTGATGGTTGGTTTAAGTTAGGGTCTTGTTCGTGTGCTATTTGTGTTGTTTAACTAGCAATCTTATGTAAAATGTACGATGGAAATGTCAAAGGGGATGTATTGAAGCAGTGAGATTGGGAGGGCCAAAACAACAAGAGAGGGTGAGAGGAGTTGCAGAAAGCGTTTGAGGGAGGAGAAGTCGATGGGGTGGGGAAAACACTCCAAGGAACAAATGTGAAACTCTTCTTTTCTACAACCACCTACCATTTATGTCAATCGTTAAAATGAGAAGGCAAGTTCTGTTAGCAAGGCATTAAGGCAACATATTTAGTAGATATCTTAGAAGGAAATGAGTGGTTGATCGCTATTTCCAATGCCAATAGTTGTTGTTTGTAATTTCAACCTTTGTGGTTTTTTGGGTAGTTAGAAGATACGTAAGTGTAAGGTGATTTTGCTTGTGTATCATGAGACACTTTAGAGACAATGATATGTGTAGTGGACCTAACATCCCATGGTAGCGATTTCATGCACATTTGTGATTTGGGAGTCTTTTCAAAGGCCGAGTAAGCCAATATTTCAGTTTTTTCGCCACTCGTTGAATGACATAATGCCATAGATCAACCGAGAGTCTTGAAATGTAAAAGGAATACCTAGAAAATCGAAGATCTCACCATGCTACAAATTTTTCCAATCAAATGTGGCAAGCTAGTCCGATGCAGGAAGGAAATATTTCCGATAACATTGAGTTTTTCGCCATTGAATGGATAAGCCAGAAGCTAGGCAGAAAGTATCCAAGCATTACATAGCATTGAAAATGTTGTTCTCATCCTCGATAGGCATAAGGAAGGAATCATTTGCAAAATTCCCATTGAGAAGATGAGAATTGGGTTCATCAGGCAGCGAGATTCCACGAACAAGACCTTGCGCTTTGGCATGAGCTAAGAGATAACCGAATCCTTTGGCCTCCAGCACATTCGGTGCAGGGGTAAGAGGGCATCCTTGTTTGATATACCGAAAAAGTCCAAAGGGTGTCGAGCTAAGGCCATTGATAGAAATTTGAGCAAAAACATCTACAAAGAGCATATTGACGGATTGAATAAAAATGGGTCCAAAGCAAAGGGCTTGAAGCACGACGAGAATGAATGGCCATTCAATCCGATCATAAGCTTTCTCAAAGTCAATTTTGATAAACACAGCGGCCTGATGAGATCTGTGAGCCCATTCAATGCCTTCCCATTCCGCAATGATGTTATCCAGGATGAAGTGCCCTTGTATGAAGCCTGTTTGCTATGGCTGAATAATGACAGGCAAAATATTGCATAATCGCAGAGCTAACGCTTTGGGAATGATTTTATAGGAGACATTTAGTAGCGTAATCGGCTGCCAACAAGTGATTTGCTCGGGGTCTCCTTGTTTAGAGATAAAATGTTTCCCTTATTAATGCGTGGCCCTAGGGATTGGTTTTGAAATCCTTCAAGATAGACCTAAAGAAGGTCTTACGTGACAGAATCCCAAAGGGCTTTATAGAATTCACAAGGGAATCCATTGGAGCCCGATGCTTTATCATTAGCCATTCACATAGTGGCTTCATGGAGGTCTTCAATGGTGAGCATTCTTTCGTAGATCACCCTCTAAGCCTCTGAAAGCTTGCATGACACAACACCCAAGCATTGGTCAAGAGCGGCTTGACGAGCTGTGGAGGGTGGTTGAGCTTGAAAGATGAGCTTCTAATGGCGCACAAAGGCTTGCACCATAAGTTGCAGCTTAGTAATTCGAGCTTCGTTGTCCATGATAGCTCAGATTTGTTGAGAAGGCTTTCTGGGTCAGAGAAAAAGGAAGAATTCTCTCGAAACCTAATCTCCAATATTGAGCCAATGCATTCGAGCCCAGATCTGAGTGCCCCTGGGATTATAGTTGCCCGCAATTTGGATTTGATGTCAGAGTGTTGCAACTTCCAGTTACGAAGCGTCGGAGAAGAGATTGCCTTGAAGTGCCACTATCGCACGCGGCACGATTGAGAATGTTAACAGTATAAAAACTCCTTAAAATTTCGAATAAATATATTTAAAATATCAATATAGTGAGGAACACTTTCATGTTTTATATACATAAAATTAGAAAATGTTAAGACGCGTGATATAAAGTTTTACCCTTAGGGGGAAAATAATTGCATCATTCTTAAGACAGTGAAACGGACATCTATTTTTTCACAAATCATCACGGGGTGGTGTTTTAATGTTTTATATATATATATGTGCCTATGACGAGACAAAAGAAGGTGGTTGAAAGTAAATCGTACCACCGAAACTATTCTATTTTGTACCGGTTATCACATGTATTTTTTAAATGATAGGGACCGCATATAAAGGTACGTAAGTATAAAAACGGTTCCCAGCTCTTCCACATAAGTACATAATTCAGTGATTCACGGATCAAATTGGGTCCATTTTCGGCTTTTTCATGTATGGAATACGAATAAAAATATATTAACATTTGTAATAAAAGGAGGTGTAATTGTTAAGTAGATGATTAAATATATGGAGATTCTCATAATTGTCTAATTTTAGGATATATTGAAGAAGTATATAAGGCTTGGGTCCCAAGGTAGCAAATATATATTTCGTAACCAATCAACCATTATTTTAGTAAGAGGGCCACCTCCAATGTGGCTTGACCCTTATCGACATAAGGATCATCATACCACGTCAACCAACCAAAGAGAGATCGATTTTATTTGATTGAATGCAAACTTTTTAGAGTAGTAGAAATTATTCCGAGATGCATCAAAGAGGCATGTTTGACTTGAGTAGTAAGGCATATATTTGGATGTTGTAAAGGTGTCAATAATAGTATTTTGAGTGTTATATTTGGTAAGCATTTATAGTGGTTAAAAAAATAGATGTTATTCCCCCTTGGTTGTCAGTCATGCGGTCATTATAGTAGCTTACAATTAAACCTTGGGAAGCCGAAAGTTTAGTGAGTTCTCGGCAAGTAATAAAGTGGTCCTATCCAACGTATAGACAACTACAACATGTGGCGACTTCTACTTACTCTCACCACAAAACATCATCCTCTTAAGTAATTATGACTGGTTAAATAACTTGACTAATTATTCTCATGTTTTGGTTTTGCGTTAGGCAAAGGCTTAGTTTGATATTTGAGCAATGATCCTGGACGCATCATCACTCATTGGTAATAATTCATCTCTGCCTCTAGAGGACTTGTCATAAGTATCTCTTAACTCTATTAGTAGCAACACACATCACAAACCATGTTTTATGTTTCCGTCGTCGATTTCATGATGACATTGCCAGAGTTGAAGACGAATGAGAGGGGGTTGTATATGATCTAACTCTTGCTTGTGTGTGGAACATGGAGTGGCTCACCACCTATTTCATGAAGGCCTTGACAACCATAATAATGAAGGCGTGTGTTGACTTGCACATGACATTCCCCTACCATATCACTTAAGCTATTGGTAGATAAAGCAATTGAATATGTGATTGTACCCCAAAATTACATACATAACATAGCCACGTGCACTTAAAATCATCATATTTTATCTAAAAAGTTGAGTGAGTTCATTCTCAATATTCAAGTAGATAACTCTCAACTATAATTCACCTTTTAACAATTGCGTAAATGCTATTCTATTTTTTAAATGATACGTAAGTATAAAAACGGTTCCCAGCTCTTCTACATAAGTACATAATTCAGTGATTCACGGATCAAATTGGGTCCATTTTCGGCTTTTTCATGTATGGAATACGAATAAAAATATATTAACATTTGTAATAAAAGGAGGTGTAATTGTTAAGTAGATGATTAAATATATGGAGATTCTCATAATTGTCTAATTTTAGGATGTATTGAAGAAGTAGATAAGGCTTGGGTCCCAAGGTAGCAAATATATATTTCGTAATCAATCAACCATTATTTTAGTAAGAGGACCACCTCCAACGCGGCTTGACCCTTATCGACATAAGGATCATGATATATTACCACATACCACATCAACCAACCAAAGAGAGATTGATTTTATTTGATTGAATGCAAACTTTTTAGAGTAGTAGAAATTATTCCAAGATGCATCAAAGAGGCATGTTTGACTTGAGTAGTAAGGCATATATTTGGATGTTGTAAAGGTGTCAATAATAGTATTTTGAGTGTTATATTTGGTAAGCATTTATAGTGGTTAAAAAAATAGATGTTTTTCCCCATTGGTAGTCAGTCATGCGGTCATTATAGTAGCTTACAATTAAACCTTGTGAAGCCGAAAGTTTAGTGAGTTCTAGGCAAGTAATAAAGTGGTCCTATCCAACGTATAGACAACTACAACATGTGGCGACTTCTACTTACTCACCACAAAACATCATCCTCTTAAGTAATTATGACTGGTTAAATAACTTGACTAATTATTCTCATGTTTTGGTTTTGCGTTAGGCGAAGGCTTAGTTTGATATTTGAGCAATGATCCTAGACGCATCATCACTCATTGGTAATAATTCATCTCTGCCTCTATAGGACTTGTCATAAGTATCTCTTAACTCTATTAGTAGCAACACACATCACAAACCATGTTTTATGTTTCCATCGTCGATATCATGATGACATTGCCAGAGTTGAAGACGAATGAGAGGGGGTTGTATATGATCTAACTCTTGCTTGTGTGTGGAACATGGAGTGGCTCACCACCTATTTCATGAAGGCCTTGACAACCATAATAATGAAGGTGTGTGTTGACTTGCACAGGACATTCCCCTACCATATCACTTAAGCTATTGGTAGGTAAAGCAATTGAATATGTGATTGTACCCCAAAATTACATACATAACATAGCCACGTGCACTTAAAATCATCATATTTTATCTAAAAAGTTGAGTGAGTTCATTCTCAATATTCAAGTAGATAACTCTCAACTATAATTCACCTTTTAACAATTGTGTAAATGCTATCGACAACAATATCTTTATAGCAAAAATATTATTTACTAGCATTATTGTCGATGTTGTTGCTGAATTCATATGGTAGACACGACTTTAATGTTTACATAAATACCACTTTATTTACTTACACATTGTTATGGAGAAAACATTCATAACGTGAAACACATTTATAGACATATGACAATTCAGAAAAATAATATGGAAAAGCCTCTTTCCCACATAATATAACATATCAACGAATAACATTTTATAACAAATACAATAATAGCTATTCTCTAATAAAATAATCCGCTATTCTCTTCAGAGCAATAATACTCTTCCTCTTCCTCATGCTATTTCAAAGCCACACTTGGACACAGCCTCCAAAATAATTCGTTTCGCTGTGTCGCCATCCATCATCTCTTCACATTTCTTCATCTACAGTTACAATACAATCAATTAGAAGATACACA
Source organism: Taxus chinensis (assembly GCA_019776745.2). Lineage (NCBI taxonomy): Eukaryota > Viridiplantae > Streptophyta > Pinopsida > Cupressales > Taxaceae > Taxus > Taxus chinensis. The sequence continues at coordinate 745,766,759 of CM034150.1, forward strand.
AATGCAGGAACGGGTCGTTCAAATTGGTCCCTGAAAGCCCAACACAAGTATTTACCGTAACAGTGGCGGTTTTGATAATCTGGCTGCCAAAAGATGTGAGGTTGACATAGTGAAAATCCAGAGAAAGAGATTCGAGGACCATCGTCAATTTAACTAACATGTTTGGGGTTTTCTCGCAAAATATACGGATATGAAATGTGTCGTCCCCAACCTTGGAAACATCCAGCTACAAGATAAACACCAATAAATTTTTTAAATCTACAAACACCTCTAAACAAATTCGAAAAAAATCTACAGAAGTAGATTAATGAAAACCAGTGGTTTTTGTTTTCTATTTTGAACTACTAATATATACCCAACAAAAAAAATATAAAGAGCTTACTTGGAGAATTATTTCACGGGTGGTTTTGGTTACTTGGTTGGTGTGGCTATCTTTTTGGGACGACAACGTTTCACCATCAACTACTGTTAAGACTGAATCTGAATCCCCGGTTGCAATTGGTTCAAGCTCAGCAATCTCGCCCTCAATGTTTTTCACTTGTTTCTCCAAATCCTGCATATAACTGATTGCATCCGCTATAATGGATGTCTTATCCATCTGCCACAAGATACTTAGTGTAAAGGTCATTCAACGTTACAAACATATGTGATACATACCAAAAAAATCAATTTTGAATGTAATCGAGAAAACAAAAGACCTTGCTAATTTTTGGAACAAGAGAGCGTAAAAGATAGAGGCTCTTGTTCAAGCGGCTACGCCGCTGCCTGTCACATATCAAACTTCTGTAAGCGGAGGATCGAGCAGAGTGAGTAGACTTCAGGGATCGGTTATCCTCCTCTGAGGAAGATACATATATTACAGAATCCCCACCACTTTTTCCGAACGCAGGATCATTCTCAAGTGGGTTATCTATGTGTTCTTTATTGAGCTCGGTGGGGCTGTGTAACTGTATGGTGGGCGGACTCGGCTCATGAATATTGTGGGGCTCTGATCCAGGCAAATCCTCAGAGCTCCAAAGGTCGTCCATGGTATTAAAGAAGCTCCATCCTTGCTCATTTTCATCTGCTCCATAGTCCAGATCGAGATCTTCTAACAGATATCCGGGATCCTCCATTGATTCCGGCAGAGCATTAGGTTCTTCATCGCTTAGGAAATGCAGAAAGGGACTGTAATCAAAGGACCGGGTGTCTTCCATGTGGACCGAAAGTGTATACAACTCTTGATGCTGTTCTATGTAGATGCTTGGCTATTGTTTAGACTTTATCTTGGATTCAATCAGGGCCGAATTAAAGGTTGTGAGTGCTCTAGGCAATAGTTTGAGTGGACGCCCTCACAAATTTAGTTAATATATTTTTTTCCATAAAGTAAATACCAACAAAATCATATGTGCTTATAAAGATGTGATATTTTCTTTTACTTGCAAAAATATTACAAAACTTTTTTATGTGTATACGTGAAATTTATGTTACTATACAATAATATCTATAAATGGGTTGATCAATATTAAATCTTCAGATAAATTATTTTAAAGTTAAGTTCTAAAATTAACCAACAAAAAGGAAATGTTTAGATTCATGCGCCCCCTGACTGCTGGCGCCCTAGGCAACTACCTAGTTTGCCTAAGGCTTAATCCCCCTCTGGATTCAATGTGCATACTTCGTCCCTTCACCTATTGATTTTTTCTCTTTACCCTCTGTATTCTTGTATGTGCTGTTTTTTGTTTGAAGTCTTTCAAGGATATTATACTGCAAGTTCCTTTCACATTTAAGGCCATGATTCATGTGTGGCATTGTGTAAAATTGCCCGTGGTAGTTTATGTGGCTATTGATGGTTGGTTTAAGTTAGGGTCTTGTTCGTGTGCTATTTGTGTTGTTTAACTAGCAATCTTACGTAAAATGTACGATGGAAATGTCAAAGGAGATGTGTTGAAGCAGTGAAATTAGGAGGGCCAAAACAACAAGAGAGGGTGAGAGGAGTTGCAGAAGGCATTTGAGGGTGGAGAAATCGATGGGGTGGGAAAAACACTCTGGGGAACAAACGTGAAACTCTTCTTTTCTACAACCACCTGCCATTTATGTCAATCGTTAAAATGAGAAGGTAGGTTCAGTTAGCAAGGCATTAAGGCAACATATTTAGTAGATATCTTAGAAGGAAATGAGTGGTTGATCGCTATTTCCAATGCCAATAGTTGTTGTTTGTAATTTCAACCTTTGTGTTTTTTGGGTAGTTAGAAGATACGTAAGTGTAAAGTGATTTTGCTTGTGTATCATGAGACACTTTAGAGACAATGATATGTGTAGTGGACCTAACATCCCATGGTAGTGATTTCATGCACATTTGTGATTTGGGAGTCTTTTCAACTAACTAACATAAAATTGGCTTTTATATTTTTGATGCAGCCTAGAATTTACCATAAATAACCCAGATGCGTTGGCACATAACTCAACCTAGACTGAGCGCTCACCCGAAGCGCACAAAGGTATCAGGCCCCTCTTTATGGTTGTTTGTGCAGGATGTTAGCAAGATGAAGAGTTGATGAATTCAGATCCATAAATAATATAAACATTCTACAGAGCATATTCCATATCTAGATCTAATAAGTAATGGATTTAAGTAATAGCCATAATGAATTATATCATGCAAGATCTAGTTATAATCATGTTTAACACCTTGAATCAGTCATTACACTCCATTATATTAAACACAATAAATACACAGAAGCTTCTTACAATAAGTAGTACCATAAGTTCATGCACGCATTAGATCTAGCAACATAACTTCACAATAGCTCATACATAGTCCTCTCAACCTACGCAAATAACTACATATTTAAAAGGGTGGGGACTTGCCCTTCACTACTTACATAATTCCTGAAATAGGTCGCATGCTGAAAATAGCCATGCACCTTTACAATAATAGACACACATGCAAGTGCGCTAATAACATATCTCTTCTGGTTAACTGGCAGTAATAATTCTATTATTAACTCGAACCCATGCAAAGTGCTTAGTAGGTGCTCTTCTAAAAATATCCTATGCGTGTCGCGAAAGTCTTTATCCAGTTTGTGTGCTCTGCACGCTATCTCCAAAAATATTTCATAATCCTGAAAATGGCTGTCCCGAATCTATCCTTGTATTTCACGAGCGTTTCCTTCCCTATCCTTTTGTGCCTTTGAATGCACCCTATTCCCACGTGTAAACCTTATATGTACCTTTTGCTAAGTGTTACACTTTGTCTGCTCAACATTACCCCACACAAAACTGCATTGCCACCCTGACAATGGTTTCCCCTTGATACTTTAAGGAATAAAAAATGGGAATGAAAGGAAATGAAAGAATTACTATACAAAGAATGCAATTTCACCCTGTAACGTCCTATGTTTCTACTGGAAGGATTAACTCCATATATTCTTATTTGATTTCAGCCTCTAAGGTTTGCCAATCACTTAGTGCGACTTATTCCTTTTCTGGAATATCTGATGCAGCATAGTCTAACTCCTCTTGCAGAATCTCTTCCTTCTCATTCTGCAATACTATAATGATGCTAGACATTATAGTCACTCTTCCTTCTAGAAGGTCTATCTTCTGTGCTATAAGTTTTCCAAGTTCATCCAGTCTGTCCTTATGGGGCTCTTGGGCCGCTGCAAGGGCCTCGCGCTTTTGCTTTACCAGTGCCAATCGTTCCACGCACCCCAAAGTCTTATCCTTCATGGCCTTCATGACTTCATTATCTTCTACTATGGTCTTGATTCTTATTATTGACCCTGGAGCTGCACATATATTCAATTCCTGGTTTACTTTCTTCAGCTCCTCCTACAAGGTCTGGAGCAAGACTTCATAAGATGAAATATTTCTAACTATCTCTGCTTCCTACTCAGGGTCCTTTAGTTTTGGCATTCAAATCGGTCCATCCTCAAGTACCAAATCAACTAAGGTACGCACATAATGCATAGTCGATAGAAACTTTATGGGTACCTTGGACTCTAAGTGCAGTCTTGCTTATAGGACATAATCGTCGATATCCTCTGCCATGGTGATGGGAACCCCATTCTTCTTTTGCTCTAAGTCCTTCTCTCCTTTTAGACACACTATTTTTGCATCTTTGGCTTTGATATCTTCTCTCAACACTCTAATATTTGTAGCTTTATCCACATTCTTGCACACCACCTCTATAGATACTTTCACTAAGGCATTACTCACCTATTTGTCAGAAATAACCGTGGGTTTGATGGTTATGTGTATGTTCTGTGGTGCCTTTCTCATTCTTCTTCACACACACAAATCTTCACATACATCAAAATAGGGATCATCCATGTGATTTTTCATGGACCATAACAACTATTTCCTTGTGCGCATGGTTGCCATGTCACGGTCCATCAACTCCCATACATATAAGTCCTTAAGGCCCACTGTATTATGGAATCAGGCACGGGCAATTTTTTCTGTGTCCTCATCATAGCCCATTTGCGGAATATTGTATTCTCCACTTGTTTGCTTCGTCCTTGGCCCCTTAGGTACCTGAGCGCCAAGGTTCAGAGTTGGGTCTTCAATGTGCTAAGTGGTGTCGTGTTCCATTTCTTCTGCCTCTTTTCCTCCTTCCTCTTTATCTTTTATGTCTTCATCCCTTGGCTCATCCATGTCCTCTGGTTGTATAGGAGATCTGGGCACACTTTTTACAGACTTCTCCACCTCCTCGTTTAGCCTCAACTTCCTCCTTTCTCCCCCAGCTGTCTCTTTTTGAGGAGAAAGTCATGGAGATCTTCTTACTAACAGTGAAGTCCCCGTGCCTTGAGTTTTAGTTTTTTTGAACACCCTCTTGAAACGACGCTCTCCTTGGACTGCTTCCAAGTCCTCTTCTTCTTCTTGTTCCTGTGGTGGGTTACTTACGCGCTCAGTCTCCATTTTGTCCATAGGCTACCTCTAGCCTCTATGTACCAAGCCACCACTATCTTCACACCCTTCTTCCTCTTCATCCACTACTATGGTTTCTGCAGGTTATGGGGCTAGCATGTTCTCCACCATAAGCTTACCTTTTGGAGGCCCCGAGAGCGTGAACTCATTTTCTACATACTTGTTACCCTCCAACTTAGGCTTAAGTTGAAGGTATACAAGCACGGCTCCACTATCCCCAACAACAAAGCTTACAGGCTTCATGTTTATAACGTTTGATATGAGCCTTTCAATATATGTTGTCCGACTTGGATGTATATATGTTTTTCTTAAAGTGTGGTAGTCACAATCTACCTTATCTGCATTAAAATTTACTTGAAGTGCATTAGTGAATCGATGGAATGATGCCTGGAAGTAACGTGAAGGCATACTGCAGTTTACACCATGGGCTTCAGGTCCCATACCTCATAGCAAATCACGCAATGCAAAAGTGTTGGTACATCATGAATTGTACTGCCTTGTCCATTACTGATGGTAATTCCTTAGGAATGCACCACTCTTCAAATGCCACAAAGGGCCTATCATACCACATCTCCGCCCTTTGTTTGAATGGCCCACTCATTGAACCTTTGCATAAATATTTTGTGAACCTCCCCACGAGGGACTTCTTCTCCAAGGGGTACTCCTAAATCTTGTCTTTTGGCCCATCGGGCACTCCAATCTCCATAAATACTAGTGACAACAAGATAACACCAAAACTGATTCTTTCACAGGAGCACACTTCCTTGACGATGGTCTCCACAATGTAGCCTACTATGTTATAGACTACCCCCTGTGACATCTTCCTTGCGACATGGAGCCACATTGTATTCACCTGCGACCATCTCTCCTGATCATTCAACTTGGTCACCAGATGCGCAACTGCTTATACCACTAGGTACTTCTTTAGTTTATTGATGTCCATTCCACGCGGACCTTTTGTATACCCCAGTTACTTTAGTGTTTCCACAATTGCTGCCTTATCAGTTAGGTCACTATCAAGATCTGCCCCTATCCCATTTAACCCTGTTAGCGTCGAGATCAGCATTGCTATAATCCTTATCCTTCTTCTGGAAAAATAGAAGAAGTCCACATGGACTTTATTCATCAGCCACTGGTACAGAGGTTTATATTTTCCAAAGTATGGGAGTTCATACAACTGGTACACTCCTAGTTGTTTTAAAATTTTCTCCCTGACGTCATCATATATCGACATATCCTTCGCCATGTGCTTGTTAGTATTTGTACTCAACAACGCATCTAATTCTTTCTTATTATCAGAGGTGCGGTGGTTGTAATCACTCACCTTGCAAATGTGTAGGTGGGAATCCCACTCTTGCCCAATTATCATGCCTTTTTGATACTGCATCTCTGAGAAACTACTCTTGGGATTAATTTCAACTTCTTCCTCCACTTTCTTCTTTCCTTTGGCTCTTGCAGCAGGTGCTTTCTTTGGTGCCATCATTACATATCAAGTTTCTAACTTATGTAGTGAACAAATCCAAACCCTAGCTTGAGTATACATGCCCTAGTTTGAAACCACATGCCCTAGATATCTTTCAGTGCATCTACTTCACTCAAAACCTTCACCAATGGGGACGTAAGATTCTTCTGTGCACAAATCTGCTCACCACATCTAGTTTCACACTCTTTGCACCTCAATACTCTTTTCTTAGCTCAGTTGCACTTAGCTTATTCAAATTCTTACAATACAATGGTAAAAATGAGCTCGCATCATGTCCTTATATATATTTTAAAAAAGTTGGTACATTTATTGTTCCTTCACCTACCAAAAATCCTCTCATTAATTGACCATTTTCAAAATTTCCTTGCAGTACATCTTCGCGCCTTAGCTATAACCTTCTAGCGTTCCTTCCTACCTTCTTGCTACATACTTCTCTTTAGCATGCTTTCATGCGCTTGAGTACCTCACCATTGCGCCTTCTATTGGTAGTCTCCATGGTCGTTGCTTACCTCACATTATATTGTTCCTTCGTTTATCTCCATCTATGGTCCTTATTTGGAATAAATAATCTTTCCACAAACTCTCCAAACTTGAATAACACCTGTAGCAATTTTTTCCTTTATGTGTACCCATTTTTTAATAACCACCCCACACAAATAGTATGTACAGTCCTCTGTGCATAAAAATTCTCACAATGGTAATTAGCTTCCAGCACACAAACCCGCTTATTACACAAAACACCAATTAGATTGACAAATCATAGCGACAAAGAAGAAAATACATTAAAGGAATGCATAATTGAAAACCTAATCTAAATGGCAACACTGCCTTATTATAAACACCAAGAAGACTTATTTATAGTAGGGCTTTAGCCTACTCCCATTGAAGTAACCGGGTAACCATATTCCATCAAGTGCCTCTAAATAGCAAGCGCATGTTTCAAGTATGTGAGTGATAACATACGATCCTAACCAATGTACTTTAAGTTTCCCTGGATGGCACATAAACTTAGAATCATAAAGAAGCACCATCTGTCCAATCTCAAAAATTTTATCCCTGATGTGCTAGTCATGCCATACCTTCTTCCTGGCCTTTTCTTGCTTATAACGCCAACATGATATTGCTCATCACTCATCTAGCTTGATCAACTTTAAAATCTGTTCTTTTAATGATTTCTCATCAGTTAGACCTCTAGCATGTGTAATACGCAAAGAAGGTAACATGAATTCCACAGGAAGAACTACTTTTGCACCAAACACTAACTAAAATGGTGTAGCTTTGTGATATGTAAACTCTTCAAATTTGGAATTATCCACAAAATCACAAATTAAACGTTGATGCTCTAATTTCTATTAGAAAATGACAGAGATAACTAGTGAATGAATTTTGCTTGTGCTTAGAATCAACAATTGTAGGCAAGGAAAGAATATAAACTCACAAACACCAACATTTTTTATCCTGGAAACCTCTAGAGGAGGAAAAACCAGTCAGGAAGGGAAATTGCTCTTTCTCCCACTTTTATTGGCCAATTCAAAAAATAAGTACATAAATTACAATAAGTATGAAAGAGAAGTAGATATTATCTCACACTTCCTCCCAATTACTTGTTTGCTCTATCTCAACAATCCTTTCTTCTACAAAACACAATTCCAACACTAAGAATATCTTGCTCACTTTCTTTCATGCTTCGATGATCTGATTCTCTTCTAAAAACATGTATTTATATCCTTTCTCATGTCCTCATATGCATTGGAGAATGGGAAAGGTCATGGAGGAGAAGAGACAAAGACAACCTTTCAAATTTTGAGGCTGTTTGTTTCATGTTTTTTTATTTTCTATTTGAAAGAGCTAGGACCACTGCCCAATGCAGACCGGCGGTCTTAGGACCATTGCCCTAGTTGGGTGGTGGTTATGTAACCGCCGGTATACACAGAGCAGCGGTCATGTTACTATAAAGATAGAACCTTCGTGTATTTATTTTCCTTCTTCGTGTTAACTGATCTGATGATATAGATTCCTTTTTGATCCCTATGGATCACACCTCCCCTGCTTAGGAGGATTTTTGTCCCATAAAAGCTTAGTGGGGGAGTACATGAGGAAATAATTCCCTCACTTTCTCCTTCGATTACCACTAGGCTTGCCTTTGTGTCTTTCCTTTCAGTCCAATATGCCATGACTCTTGTGGACCTCTCATAGTCTCTTTGACCTTCTACTACAACACTACATCCTCCTCCAATTCTCCTCATGAGTCCAAGATGCAATCCTTAATGGAAGGTAGCAACTGTTTTCCTTTATCTTCATCTAGCATGGATGTCTCATATAGGTGTAAGTTCTCATAGTTTACTACAGAATACATCCTCATAAATGATGGTAAATCAAGTCGAAAGGCATTTTCTCCAACCTGCTCCAATATGGTGAAGGGCCCATATTGTAGTGGATTGAGATTCCATGCTTGACCTTGTAGTCTCTCCTTGCTCAAGTAAAGCCAAACTCTATCTCCAACATGAAGCTTATGTTCCCTCCTATGTTGATTGTGCCTAGTTTTGTACTTGGCTTGAGATTTCTCTAGTTCTTCTTTGACTTTGAGATGGATTTTTCGAATCCTCTCAATGAATTTGTTTTCTCTAGTCACCTTTGTGTCTCATGTCTCCTCCTCATCATGTTGTCCAACTACTATGTCTAGCAGATTTGTAGGTAGATATCCCAAGCATGCTTCAAACGGTGACTTCATAGTGGATGTGTGTACTACTCGGTTATAGGAATGCTGAATGTAGGCTAAGGACTCATCCCAAGTCCTTGGGTATTTGTTGTTATACCCTCTGATCAACTGTACCAAAGTCCTATTCACCACCCCTGTTTGTCCATCTGTCTGTGGATGGAAATTTATGCTCCTCTGCAACCTGGTATCCATCTTGTCCCACAAAGTAGTCCAAAAGTTCCCTAAGAACTTGGAATCCCTATAAAAAACAATAGACTTTGGCAAACCAAAATGCACCCATACATTAGCAAAGAAAATATATGCTGCCTCATGTGATTTTATTATCTTTTTACATGCCATAAGAATACACATCTTACTAAATCTATCAAAAACAACATAGAGATAGTCATGGCCATGTTTAGACATAGGTAATCCTCCTATAAAATCCATAGAAACGTCCTCCCATGGATGAGTAGTACTGGAAAATCCATATACAAACCCTCCTTCCTAGTCTTAGGCTTGCTAGTACAACAAAGTTTACATCCACGTATAAATTTTGATACTTATTCTTGCATATTAGGCCAATACACATACCTTTACAAGTGGACTAGGGTCTTACCAACACCAAAATGTCTTGCTACTTTCGAGGTATGTGATTCCTTCATTAATAGAAGTCTTTCTTCTTTAGGCACGTAAAGATTTCCCCATTGGTAGAGAAGCCCGTACTTGAGATAACAATATTCAATCCCTATCCTTTCAGTCCCTTAGGACTACAACTACTGAAATGTCACCCCAAAGTCTCTATCTTGGGCATATGCCTCTCCGTAAGCTTCCTTTGTGAAGGGCTTGATTTGAGAGATAGTAGTAAAACAAGAAAACTTCTCTTGTGTGGGCGGCCTAGACAACATGTCTAACACCACATTTTTACTACCCTTCTTGTATTTGATCACCAGATGAAACTGCTAAAGGAACCCCATCCATTTATAGTGCCTTGCCTGCTATAATTTAGACTATGCTTGCAAATACTGGAGAGGTTTGTGGTCAATGTGCACAATAGTTTCTTTACCTAACAAATAATGCTTCAATTTTTTAATTACCTGAACTAGTGCATACATTTCCTTATCATATACTGAATATCCTTTAACTGCTGAAGTGAAAGTTTCAGAATGATAGCATACAGGTTTACCTCTTTAAAGCAGCATTGCGACCATAGTGTAATCACTTGCATATGTATCTACTTCAAAAGCCCGCTATAAACTAGGAAGAGCAAGTACTAGAGCATGACTAATATTGTATTTCAATAACTCAAAGGATGTTTCTTGTTCCTTACCCCAGTCAAAAGCCTTACTCTTTGCGGCCACTATGTGTAGAGGTGCTGCAATTGTGGAGAATCCCAGAATGAACTTTCACATGTATTGTATTACTCCCACAAAACTCCTAGTCTATGTGGCTCATGTTGGTTTTGGCCAATTAGTGATGGCTTCCACCTTCTTTGGATCCACTCATAGATCTCCTCATCCAACCACGTGCTCAAGATAGACAAGTGACTATTTGGCAAATTCACATTTCTTCATATTACAAAACAGTTGTTTCTCCTCGAGAACTTGAAAGACTTGTTGTAAATGAGTTAGATGCTCTTCCCATGTGGCACTAAAAATCAAGATATCATCTAGATATACAATGACACATGAATATAAGAAATTCCACAATACATCATTCATCAATATCATAAATTTAATGGGTGCATTGCATAACCCAAAAGGAAGTACTAACCATTCATACAAACCTTGTTTTATTATGAAGGAAGTCTTCCATATATCCTCCTCCTTCATTACGACTTAATGATAACCTGACTTGAGATCCAACTTCGTGAAAAATTTGGCATGTTGAAGTTGGTCCAAGAGATCATCTATGTGGGGAAGTGGATATTTGTTCTTTATGGTGATCTTGTTCAAAGCACGGTAGTCAATGCACATTCTCCAAGAACCATCCTTCTTTGGCACCATCACAATAGGCAATTCACATGGTGAGGTGCTTGGATGTATCACCCCTTGGTCTAGTAGTTCTTGGAGTTGTTTCTTTACTTTAGTACTCTCAAGTAAGGATTGCCTATACAACTCGATGTTCGATAGAGGGGACCTTGGCAATAGCTAAATCTCATGCTCTACTTATCATTTTGGTGGTAACCCATTAGGATCCTGAAATACTTCCTGAAAAGACTGAATAATACTATCCAAATCATGCTTTCCCTGGTTAGAAATATTTGAAACTTCTACCCCATCTTGTTTATCCTTTAATAAAAGTAAACAAAATTGATTATGATTTTCCTGAATAAGTCATTTTGCTTAGTAAGCACTCACCATAGTAACTTGTGTCTTATGCTGGTGTGCCCGGATGTTGTAGCTGATCCCATCCTTGACCCATCTGTACTGGTTTTCCCTTCTCATAAATATAACATCCCTAATATACAAGTAAGGACTCCCGAATACAACATCAAAAGCATCAAGTGGAATAACGCCAACTTCCAAAACATCAATATACTTGGAATTTATCCCAAACTTGACCTTACATCTTCTTGTTACCTGAATTTCAACACCCTTCTTCACCCAACCCAAAGGATAAGGGTGTGGATGCTCATAAGTCTCAAGACCAAACTTATTTACAACTTCTTCAAAAATCAAGTTATACTGAGAACCAGTATCAACCAAAGCATTTACCTTATTTCTCTTGATCTAGATTTTGATCTAGAATAGTCTACTCATCTCCTCTTCCTAGCTGTCCATGTTGGTGGCCGTGCATCCAAGCCTCTTATCTACATTAGATTCATCTTTGATTTCCACCTCCCCTTCTGTTTTTACAGCTATCATGGACTTCTTTGAGTCCTTGGTTTGGTTCTTTGGGTGTAACTCCAGATGTAACTTCCAACATGTAGCATCAATATGACCATTGATTTCACAGTTCTTAGAAAAATTCTTGGGATCTTTACAAGTATTTAAAGTAGTGGCAGCTTGTTTACCTTTCCCTTTCCACTTACCCTTGTTACTTGTTTGCCCATACTCTTTTTTCTTCTGATTTTTTGACTGCTTTGACCTTGGCTTTGCTTCTCCTTGATTACTTTCATCATCTATGTAGTATTCCTGGACACATGCCTTGTTGAGATCTTTGGGCTTTATGGAGATGACTTTTCTTCTAAGGTGAATGTGAAGTCCTCCCAAGTGCTTAGTCATAATATCCTCATCTTCCAAGTCCATGTTTAACAACATGGCCTACCTCTGAAACCCTGTAGTATAGCCATGCACACTTTGACCACTGCCTTGTCTAAAATACTACCATTTAATCATTTGGTCAGTCTTGTGGCCAATAGGATAGAAGTTATCTCTAAGTAATTCTTTAAATTATTGCCAAGATTTCACAATATGACACTTCTTCTTTTCACAAGTGGTTAGATGGGTTTCCCACCAAACCAAAGCGTGTCCCTCCATTTTGAGATGTGCAAAGGTGATCCTTTGTGCCTCCATGACATTATGGATGCTAAAGTAGACTTCTAACTATTTTAACCATTTATTAAGCAACTCTGTATCTACTTGTCCTTTAAAGCTTTTAATCTCAATTTTTGTCTCAACTTTAAAAGGAGTGTGATCATATTTTACCTTTTATATTGTGTTTGAAGTATCTTCTTCATGCTCTTCCCCATAATATTCCTCATGGTGGCTCCTCCCTATGCCAAAATTTTCAGCTAAGCCTTGAACCACTAAGTCCATGGAGTCTTACTTAATAGAAGCTATCTTCTATAAATCTCCAAGTTCTTCTTGACTTCTAAAAATCCTATCCATCATGGTCTCCAACATCTCGATTCTATGGACCAAGTTCTCTTCCTCCATTTTTCCCTGAATTTTCTGTTTCCACTTTCTTGTAGAAATTTCTAGATCGCAAGGTAAAGACTCTTCACCTTTAGATCTCATCACTGTCATAAAAATCCAAGAATGAATACCACAGTCCTAGATACTTGTTAGCTCTGATACCAAAATGATCTGTAAACTCTTCAACTTTGGAATTATCCACTGAATCACAAATTAAACGCTATTGTTCTACTTTCTATTAGAAAATGACAGAGATATCTAGTGAATAAATTTTGCTTGTGCTTAGAATCAACAATTGCAGGGAAAGAAAATATATAAACTCACAAACACCAACAATTTTTATCCTAGAAACCTCCAGAGGAGGAAAAAACAGTCAGGAAGGGAAATTACTCTTTCTTCCCACTTTTATTGGCCAATTCAAACAATAAGTACAAAAATTACAATAAGTATGAAAGAGAAGTAGATAATATCTCACACTTCCTCCCAATTACTTGCTTACTCTGTCTCAACACTCCTTTCTTATACAAAACACAATTCCAGCACTAAGAACTTCTTTCTCACTTGCTTTCATGCTTCGATGATCCTATTCTTTTCTACAAACATGTATTTATAGCCTTTTTCATGTCCTCCCATGTAATGGAGAATGAGAAAGGTCATGGAGGAGAAGAGACATGGACAACCTTTCAAATTTTGAGGTTGTTCATTTCATGTTTTTTAATTTTCTGTTTGAAAGATCCAAGACCGCCACCTAATGTAGACTAGCAGTCTTAGGACTACCATGAAGTAGAGTCCTTTTGGATCCCTATGGATCACTTTTTTCAACCTCTTATATGTTGTTCTATATGCCCAAAGCACAACATAAAATTTATCATCCCAATCTTTCCTTCTAACATCACAGAGATTTGTCAATTTCTGGCTAAAAATCTTGTTGAAAGCTTCAATAGTCCCATTTTCTTGAGGATGATAAGGTGTAGTCTTATGATGTGCAATCATAAATTCATCCAGTAATAACCTGATTGTCTCATTCAAAAAGTGTGTGCCCCTATCACTTGTCAAACTTAGCAGGCATCCATACCTTGTAATAATATTTTCCCATAAAAACTTGGCTATTGTAGCGGCTGTACAATCCTTTGTACGTGTTGCTTCTACCCACCTTGTCAGATAATCTGTGTAAGTGATGATATAACGTGATCTAGTCCTACGTGGGGTTGGTGAAATAGGACCCGCAAAATCTATAGCCCCTTTCTCAAATGGTTCTGCACTATGAATATGTCTTAAAAGCATTTCATCTCTTTGTCTTGGTTTTCCAAGGTGATGACAGTGGTCACATGCCTTGCAATATGCCTTACAATCCTTATATAGGGTCTCCCACCATAATCCAACACGTAGAATTTTGTGCGCAGTGGCGTAATGTGCATAGTGCCCACCTACATTACCACCATGAGCCTCTTCCATGATATCTGTGTGCTCATGTTCTAATACACATTGGCACAATAGTTCATCTCATCCTAACTTGTATAGGTCACCACTAATCAACATAAACGGTGCCACACGAATGGAAAGTTGTTTCTTCTCTAAGGATTTCATTCCTTCTAGTGCCATACCTATATGTAGAAAGACAACTATGTCCTCTAATTTTGATGGCGTGCATTGTAACCGGTATAACTGTGCATCGGGCATGGTATCTTTAATTGCCTATGTGTCTTCTCCTGACTGTATTATGGATAAATGGTCTAGTCTAGAATTACTTTTCCCTGGTTTTACCACAACTGTAAAATCAAATTCTTGGAATAAGAGTACCCATCGACATATGCAACCCTATAAAAATGGCTTATTTACCAAGTACTCTAATGCCATGTGATCGCTATAGAATACAAATGGTGTTGCTAGCAGGTACTATCTAAATTTATGTAGCGCATAGATCATTGACAAAGCTTCGCGCTCTATAGTTGTATAATTATGTTCTATAGGGGTCAATTTTCTACTAGAAAAATATATAGGATGATCTATAATACATTATCCATGCTGAGTTAACACTACGCAAATGGTCATGCCAGAAGCATCCACATGTACATGAAATGGTTGGTCCCATGAGGGAAAGCATAGAATAGGTGTTATAGTAACTTTCCCCTTCAATGTCTCGAATGCGCGCTGCTACATCTACCCCCAGTAAAATATCCCTGTTCCTTTTAGTAACTCCTCTGGAAGGGTGTGGAAACCTCAGCATACCCTTTAATAAATTTTCTATAATACTCAGTGTGACCTAAGAATCCGCGTACCTCACTTTGACTGGTACGCTCTTCTAGGCCGATAATGACTGCAACCTTAGTCGGGTCAACTAGCAAACCTTCCTTATAGATGATGTGCCCTAACAATGTGCCAAATGGTATATAAAATACACATTTCTTGATGTTCAAAGAGATGCTTAACCATCGACATATTTCAAACATTAAGCGTAAATTGTCACAATGATCCTTAACAAGTCCATACACCATCCAATCACCTAAATAAACTTGCAAGAATTTGTGAATAAAATCTTTGAACACTTGGACAACTATGCGTGAAAATACAACATAGGAAAAACTTCCCCATGGAAGCCTAGAATTTACCATAAATAACCCAGGAGCACTGGCACATCACTCAGCCTAGACTGAGCACTCACTCGAAGTGTGTATAGGTACCAGACCCCTCTTTAGGGTTGCTTGTGTAAGATGTTAGCAAGATGAAGAGTTGATGCATTCAAATCCATAAATAATATAAACATTCTACAGATCATATTCCAGATCTAGATCTAAGGAGTAATGGATTTAAGTAATAGCCATAATGAATTATATCATGCAATATCTAGTTATAATCATGTTTAATAACTTGAATCAGTCATTACACTCCATTATATTAAAAACAGTAAATACGCAAAAGATTCTTATAATAAGTAGTACCATAAGTTCTTGCACGCATCAAATCTAGTAGCACAACTTCATAATAACTCATACATATTCCTCTCAACCTATGTAGATTACTACATATTTATAAGGGTGGGGACTTGCCCTTTACCGCTTACATAATTCCCAAAATAGGTCGCATGCTAAAAATAGCCATTCACCTTTACAATAATAGACACACATGCAAGTGCAATAATAACATATCTCTTTGGTTAACTGGCAGTAATAATTCTATCATTAACTCAAACCCATGCAAAGTGCTTAGTAGGTGCTCTTCCAAAACTAGCCTATGCATGTCGTGCAAGTCTTTATCCAGTTTGTGTGCTCTGCATGCTATCTCCAAAAATAGCCCGTAATCCTAAAAATGGCTAAGTCCTAAATTTGTCCTTATCTTTCACACGCATTTCCTTCCCTATCCTTCTACACCTTTGAATGCACCCTATTCCCATACACGAACCTTCTCTGTGCCTTCTGCTAAGTGTTACACTATGTCTGCTCAACAATTTTTCTATTTTATTTTTTATCATGTCAAGGCTTTTGATTAGACAAAATTTAGTTTGTTAGATAAGGCAAAGATATGAATGGAAATTTGGAAATAAAAAGGTGGGAATCAAATAATCGTATGTTCTACACCCACTGCACTTCTTAGATTGTTCTTACCATCAAAACCAAACCACCTGAATACAACAAACCCTTTTACTTGTTCACAACTTCAGAAGAAGTGACGCCCATGTCTTTCATCCATGGATGATATGTATACTTTAATTGTCAGGGGGGGAAATTATTCTTTACAACACCAGGGGTTATTTGGTAGTGGTAATAGGATGACTTCCATATAATAGGATTTGTTATTGTATTTTTCCAACGTCAAGGTTATTGATTAGACGATGTTTAAATTGTTAGATAAGACAAAGACATGAATGGAAAGTTGGAAATAAAAGGGCAGGAATTAAATATTTACATGTCCCACACCTATATTCCATGGCTCATAGTGTCACTACCCAAAAACTATCTACTATATGTGCTTCACTTTATTGTATTAATGCCACTTGCATTATTCACATGATTGAAATATGTGTTTAATGGAGCCAAAATAATAAAAGGGGACAATCCAATAGGTTCAAGGTTCAAAACCCAACCACATTTCTTCCTTTTTGTAGAACTTGGTAGGCCCCCCTTTTCAATTTTAAGCTCAAGTAATTACATGAATAATCATTGATAATTGAGCCCCTCCAATAATTGGTCATATCAGCGACAAGTAGATTTCTGTTGCCAATCAAATTTTGCTATTTTTATTTTATTTTATTTTTCGACACTAAGGTCATCAATTGGACAATGCTTAATTTGGAAGATAATATGTAGAAATTAATGGAAAGATGGAAAGAAAAATATGTAAATTAAATATCTAAATGTATCAAACTTATTCTATAGCTTATATCGTCCATGTCTAAATAAAATTTGTTATATGTGCTCCACTTTATATTCTTAATCTCACTCACATTATTCACATGAGTGAAATTTACACTTAAGCCAAAATAAAAATGATGAAATGCAATAAGTTTGAGGTCAAAACCTAAATGTTCTACCATATCACCTAAGTCAGTAAATAAACCTTACTTCAGTTTCATGTTCAAAATAATTTATAGACCAAGCATGTAGGTACATTAAATATGGTAAATTGCTTGGCAAGTTTTGTTCAACTAAGTGAATAACCATTCCAAACGGCTAGAAAAGAAACCATATCTTAGCCATTGTTAAATTCAAATCATAAAATCCACCGATGAAGTTAACGCTTCTTAGGTCTGCATTGTCGGGAAACCCCACAAAAACAATCTAATCCAAAATTGTTTTTAGTCTTATTTGTAGGTATATCAAGTTGTAGCAGCAAGAATCAGCCATCTAGCACCCATACCACATTTGAGGTTTCATAAAACCTCTATGCTTTCCGAGTTTCTAGTTTCTTTATTAGCTAGTACATTAACTTCATTATGAACAAGAAATTTGAATAACAAGAATGCACAACTTCCCATTCTAAAACAACATAATGTTTGTTTATATGAGAATGGGATTGTGCCATTATAAACATTCTTACACAAGTAATATTCTCTATCTATAAAGGTTGTGAGAATGCACAACTTCCCATTCTAAAACAAAGTAAATCTTATCTCTATTATTCTTCTACAATTATTATAATATGAGAATGGGCATATGCTCATTCCAATAATTTTTTATAATAGAAATTTTTTATATCATTTTCATATAATAAACATCTTCTTCCTCCATATTTACTACATGAGAAAGGACATATTTCCATTATATACAAAATACAAATATAACATCTATTCAATACAAAATACAAATGTAACATCTATTCAATAAAAAATACCAATGTAACATCTATTCATTGGGATTGCTACATGGATGACACCCAAAATCATCAACAACACTACTTCAATATTATATTTTTTTAATCTAATATTCTCTCATATTTCTATTTGGATCATCTAGGTATTTAATTTTTATCTCATATTCACTCATATTGCAACTTAAAGGACACCCATAACACTCAACAACACTACTTCAATAATATCGTTTGATAAGGGTCTATATTTTTACATAAGAATATAGTCAATAATTTATCATTTTCATATAAAGATCTTATTCCGTTGTTTAAAATTTGTAATGGTATTTGAACCTTTTTCTTGATAATGGTATTAAAGGGTTAAGGGAACCCTACCCCATATAAGAAACCATAAGTATATGAAGATACAAAAAGAGGGGAACATATCAACCCTCACACATCTTATTAACAACACTATTAACAACAAAGACAAAAAACAACAAACACTAAGGGACAGACCTTCATAGACAAGAAAGATCACAAACAACCAGAATTATCCTTCCATATCCTTAAGAGTCTCAGTCCATTCTTTTGTAAGTTCCCTAATGGAAATTTACAGCCTTTCAAAAGCCATATCCTTATCTTCCCTCTTCCTTTTTTATCTTCTCCCCCATGTAACTAGCTCTCTTGGATTTGACCATATCTTCCATGATTTTGAAATGCTCGATGGTTCTCTTAATACTAATAAGACTATTGTTTTTAATTAGTAGTATAATATCCTTCATATAATGCATTTCACCTTCAAGAACTTCATACTTTTTATTTAAAGTATCCAAATTTCCTTTATCCACCATCTTCGAGATAGAATCCATATTATCTTTCATTACATTCCACTCTTTGAGAAACATGTTAAGTTTATTCTTGTTCAAATCAGCATCTACCCAACACTGATGAATCTCCATGTTTAGGCTCCCATCCACATTTTTTTCTTCCTTGCCAAAATTGTCCCTCCTAGAAACTTTCGAGGATTGTAAATTATCAACAAATTCTTCAGTGTTCGTCGATGAAATAACGTACTCTTCTATGTCATATGAGCCCGAAGAGGAATAATTCTCATCATCCTCCCTCTCCATATTACCAATGACCCCTTCAGTGTTCATTGATAGCATAATGAACTCGTTTTTATCATCTGAGTCCGAAGAGGAGGAATCCTCATCATCCTCCTACTCCATATACTTCTCATCCTCAACATGTTTTACATCATCATTCAACAAGCCCCTAAAATTCTCATATTTAGTGAAATATATAGAACCCAAACATAATAAGGCCATCATCGATCCCTGATGAAGAGGGGTTTTCAAATTTTCTTTTTGGAATTTCTCAATTAATTTGTTCATCGAAAGACTGAGAAAGAAAGGGAAATTATAAAGCAAAACGTGGCAGATATGACTTAACATAGGGAAATGGTAGGAATAAACTACCTTGTACCTACCCTCCAAGGTAAAAAATTACATCAATTGTATGGCAATTTTATTGAAATTCTCAGGTAAAGAATATCTCTCAAAACCTGCATAGTGATGTCTTAATTTCTCTTTACCAACCAAAAATCTATCCATCTCCTCATTACATTTTTCTTCAGATTGCAAATCTCCCTCCCCTGGTTCCTCATCCCAACCACTATAGTAATAAAATCCATAGAATTTTCTTATAGAAAAACCCTTGATACTAGCCTAATCATCCTTCCAGTGACTAGAAAAATCCTTGCTTAGGGCTTCTTCGTGGCTTTTAAAAAATTGAAAGAGAGATGACATAGCTACATTTTCTAGCATTATCAAAGCTCTTATATTGATGCCAGTGTTAGAATTAGGTTCGATATGAACCAGATCATTGCCCATTGTTTTGGTTTGTTTATAAATAGAAGTAAAACCAACCCATTTTGAAATGTACATATCCGTTCTAAAACCAATGCTCACAATTTTATCAATCCCTTTTCTAAACCAAATTTCCATTCTAAAATCAATGCAAGAAATTTTATCACCCCACCTCACACATGTCTACTCATAACTTATTACTCTACCTTTATACCTAATAATGACACAAAATGATTTTTAATCATTAATAATCATTAATATGAAAAAGAAAGTTCAACATCTTGAACACCTCTATTTGCAAAGTAATCAGTAGCCTTTTTCCCTTCCCTGTAGACATGATTATAGGAAATTATTTGTTATCAAGGAATACTTGTCAAAGATCATGTAAGGAGTCCGCGTGGGATAGAAGGCCATGATCAAAGGCACAGAAGGACAGGAAGGACCCGCGCGTGGAAGGCAAGTTCAGATTTCAGGACTTAGCCGATTTTGAGCATGGAGACCTATTTTTGGAAGATGGCATGCGGAACACATCAACGATGTAGAGATGTGTGCATCATGCATTGTCTATATTTGGAGAAGTGGTTTAAAGCGTCAATGCATGGAGACAAGCTGAGAATAGAATTGACACTTTAGTTAACTGCAAGAGGACTATAGATAGCGCACTTGCATGTGTGGCTATGATTGTAAATAGCATGTGGCTATCAATAGCATGCAACCTATTTCTGGAATAGTTAAGTGGTGAAGGGCAAGTCCCCACCCTATATATATGATGTTAGGTGCATAATAGATGTGTGTATCACAAAGAGCAGTGTATGTATGATTCTGAGATGTATGAATGTGTGTACCATATCCATACACGCATTGGTATAGATTGACACTAATGTAAGGAGATTCTATATTTACTAATAGATGGAAGATATTGGCTAAATCTAAGTGTCATTCTATGTAATTGAGCAATGCATGTTAATGGTTAAATCATGATTATCGTTTAAGCTTGTTCTTTCATAGATCTGTGGGTAGCATGCATTATAAAATGATGGATTATTTATGAATCTATATTTTTCTTCCTTCATCATGTTAACATCATGTTATAAGCAACCCTAAAGAAGGACCTGGTACCTTTGTGTGCTTTGGGTGAGCGCTCAGTCTAGGATGAGTGATGTGCCAACATGACTAGGGTGTTATCTTGCAAATTCTAGGTTACATCATTGGTTCCGTTGCCAGGACCTCTTTTTCAGTTATTTTCAGGATGGTTCATGATGAAGACGTATCGGTTAACTCTAGCAAGTATTAAGGAATGGATAAACGATCTGGATGAAGAATATCCATAATGGTTCAGTAGTGGATTTGAGTTTAATGCACGAACTTGGGTAGAACAGAACCTATACGATAGCTTATATGAGAGATTTTTCGCTATCATTTCTGTAGAACTATATGAGTGGCTTACTGCTTATGCATCTTAGCTGAATTTGAGGTATCACACACTTATATGGATATAGAAAGAGTTTCAGGCCCTTTATGATGCTAATTTGATTTGGACTTGTGCGGAGGATACGCGGTTTTATGGCGTTCTAAATAGTTATATTCTAGAATATTCAATTTCAACGTACTCTTACCTAGAGATAGCTGAATTTTAGTTATTAAGGTATCCAAGAGGAACATATTTGTAAGGTATTCCGCTGGTGATCAAGATCTTAATGGTAACTTTGAACCTAGAGAGTAAACCGATGGCTAACTAAACTTCACCATACGCGAGGGAAGGGACGGGTTTGGTATTAAGATGGCAGACCTAGCGGCAGAAAAGTAGAGAGAGGAAAACCAACTTAAGTATAATGAGGCACAGGAGAGGGAGATAGAGAAGCAACATTCTCTTGTAGAAAGTATGACATTGAGGAGAGAGATGACTTGTGAAGGATTTACGGCTCACTTAGAAGACGTGGAGCCAGAGCATCAGGAACTCCCCCATCTTGGAAAGTATGATAGAGATCCCTTCTCAGCCTCACACAGAAGTACACCAGTAGAGACTACTTGGGCCATAGACGCACATCTTGATCCACCTGGTGACCCAACCTTTACGCTTGGTTTTTCAGTATGTAGTACGAAAAGTAACTAGAAATCTAACTTGGGAAGTAGGAAAGCATGAGTAAGTTAGGGATCAAGTACATTAATGGTAGGAAAGATGGCTTCAATGTTATATGGAGGAGCATTCTTAGGCACATCATCCACACAGAATGTGAGTGTATAGAATGTTGGATTCATCTCTAGAAGTGGAGCTACCTCACAGACTATAGGGGTTCAGTATAACACTACTATCAGAGCATAGGGGAGTACATCGACAGGTCCTACTCCAGCTACAGGTGGAGGATCAAGAGGTAGAGGTGGTTATAGTTCCAGTGGATCTGGTGGTTTTGGAGGTAGAGGGAACCCAAGAGGTTTTAGACCAGGTGGTCAAGGTCCGCAACAACCACAAAATATCTATATGGATATGTCTCTTCATCTCCCGAAGTATAGAGGTATAGAGGATGTTGCTGAACATGTGCATATGTGTGAAATATTATGGCACGCTAAAGGGATTACAGCTGCTAAGTGAAAGGAAAGTCAATTTTCTACTACATTACAGGGGCACATGCATAACTGGTATAGGAAGTTTAACCTTGATCAAAATTGTGTGGATTATGCAGCATTGAGAGATGCTTTCTTGAAAGAGTTCTATATCCCTGAGTTTGAGCAGAAGAGTATAAGTGCGCTCAAAGATATCAAGCAAGGCAATACTGAGAGTGTACGTGAGTATGATGCTCATTTTAAGACACTTCTATCTAAGTTGTCTTATGATATTCATGCTAGCCAGCATGCACAATGGTTCATTGGAGGATTGATTACACCTTTTAGAAGGGTGTTGTCACATAAGACATACACTGATCCGTGCGAAGCACTGGAAGAAGATTTGCATGCTGAGGTAGTTTGTAGCATTGAAACTAGAGTTAGTCCATTTCTAGTAGCACATATTGCAGCTATGGTAAAGAAGTTAAAGAATCTGTTAGCAAATTCAACCCATGAAATGTGCTCAGGAATTTGGTGTACAAATTGTGAAGTGGAAGGTCACACTAAGGATAGTTTCCCTCGTAGATCTGTATGCTCATTACTATTGGACTGTGAGATTTTCCATTTGAATCATGATGCGAGTCACTGTCCTTTGTTACAGTGTGTGATAAGGAAGAATGTATCTTTCTTTTTGCAAGAGTTATAGGTCCACGACCCATGATACTGAGGATTGTCAATTGATTGGTTAGATCTAGGATGCTATAGACATTAGAGTATGATAGACAAGTATAGCAGATAATTCTAAGGGTAGGAATGAGCACCAGGATTGGGATCATAATCACATGCACTATTACAGGAATGAGGGGTGTTTTGAAGGAGGTTGTGGAAGGGGACGTGGATATCATGGTGGATATGGAGGATGAGGTTGAGTTGGAGGAAGAGGAGAGTTCCCTTGTGGAACATGTTATACGTGTGGATCTCCTGACTACTACAGGCTGCGAATGTCCTCAGAATATTACATGTTATTTCTGCGGAAAGAGCCATAACTATGAAGAGTGTGCAGACTTATATGAGCATTTGAGTAAGCAACATAAGCAAGAAAATAAAGGCATCGGGATGGTTAGAATCTAGCACAGAGTAGAAGACCAATGGATGCCCAAGATAATAGAAGGCCCTGAGGCATTAGACGGTGAAGATTACTACACTTGCTGAAGCTATGCGTGCAAGAGAGGCATTGCACCAGAAGCCTACGACTACTAAGGAGGAGGTTTTGCATGCGAGGTACCCAGATCCTACTCATGAGAAGGAATTTTACCAGGATACCATGGAAGTGCTAAGGAATATTTAAGGTGAGATACAGTACCTAAAGGTGTAGAAGAAAGCATCGGAGATAGTCCAAAATGATATCGATGATCTGCGGGAGGTGTGCAAGATGTTGTGCCAGGAGAACATTATTCCACTATTAGGAAGTTGGTTAAAAGGGAACACTCCATGCATAAGTTTTGAGACCAGATGAAAAATTCTGCATGCAAATCTTCCCCTTGATAGCATTGAATATGAAAAATAAATTACTCTGAATGCTATTGTGGATGGGTGGTTGTTGAGCAACATATTGATAGATATAGGTGCGAAAGTAAATGTGCTTACATTAGATGCATGAGTACAAATGGGGAGACCTCCATTGCAACCATCATCTAATGTGTTATTTATGGCAAACTAGACTAAGGCCACACCCATAGGAGTTTTGAAAGATGCATAGATATCACTATACAAGGGGTCAAGTTCACTAGGGATTTTGAGGTATTAGCACTTGCAGAAGAAGACAAATTTTCAGCCTTGTTTGGACACCCTTGGTGTTATGCGAATAATGCTGACTAGAGATTCAATAAAGGGTATGTCAGCTTTGAAAACAAGGAGGATAGGGTTGTGATACATTTGAAAGATGGAAAGGCTACACCATATGTTGAGCCTCTAAGTGAGGAAGATTTAAATAGAGTTTATGTACGCACTATTCAGGACCCAGAGGTCAATGAGCCATCAAAGGAAGGCATCCTACAATGGGAGGATTCTCAATCTATTAGTGATACTACGAGTATTTCTTATGAAAATTGGGCTCATGGTACATATGAACTTAGTAGGACATGAGGTGAAAAGCGTGGTTGTGCGTAAGAATGGATTTTTTTCAATTTGACAGATAAGTAGCATAGTACCTTAGTATATAGGGGTATAAGATCTCCCTGTATTTTTGAAGGCCATGGAAACACAATGTATAGATCAAGTTAAGAGAAGGGATATGTTAGTATATACACTGCGTGGGACAAAAATACACTAGTGGGTAGTCCACAGAGATAACCTTATACACTGGGAAGAGATTGGCATAGCTTTGTCCATTAGGTTTATAAGGAACAATGCACCTACGCAAATCTACACTTATCATGGTGATCAACCTGTTCAACATCACATTTAGCAGTGTCAAAGACTCTGGTTACTAGGACAGGAAGCATTACCAACTTCACTCTAGGTGCATAGATTGTATTCCATGCTCTAAGGATGTACACTCGCTTAGTATGTATATGCAGAACTACATAAAGAAACTAGGAACTGGAAATATTTGACTATAGGTATGATCCAGATGTTTGACTACTTCTTGACTAAACCTCCTGTAGCAGAGGCATTAAAATTTGTCAAGCGTTTAACTATGGGAGGTAGTGCAAAATTAGAATAGCATATTCAAGAATTATTCAGTGAGACAGAGTTCAGAGCATGTTTTGAAAAGGAAGAAGAAATAGACTCCAAACTACTTGAATGCGCTTGCCTTGATAAAGAGAGAGGAAAGATGGTCTACATCATGGATGACGAGGGAGTTGAGAACCTAGATATTAAACATTCACAAGGGTTACGTGAGGTCTTGGATAGTGCAGACAAGGATACGCTCACCTACCATGAATCCATGAAGACAAAGACGGTGAATATAGGTTTGGAGGCTGAGCCTAAGGAGGCCATAATTGGAGATTACTGGTTAGATTCAGAGGTAGCAAAAATCATTGAGTTACTCAGGGATTATTAGGACTTATTCCCTCGAGGCCATCATGAACTTAAGGGTGTGCATGAATCACTTGGGGAAATGAAGATCAAACTTAAGTACAGTGCATGGCCAGTTAAAAAGAGACCTTATAAAATGAATCCTAATTTGTTCGAAAAGGTAAAAGAAGAAATTGATAAAATGTTAAAATCTGGAATTATCAAGCCTCTTGATGAGTCAGAATTGGTTAAACCCATGGTGATTAGTATCAAGAAGGATAGACGGATTAGGATATGTGTGGAATACAGGGAGATGAATGTTGCATGTGTCATAGATCCATTCCCTATGCCATTCACTGAGGAAATACTAGGGTTGCACGGTGCGAAATGTATTCTTTCACAGATGATTTTGTTGGGTATAATCGGGTTAGGATCACTCAGGAGGATCAAGAAAAGACAACATTTAATACTGAATGGGGTATTTTTTCCTATATTGTGATGCCTTTTGGATCAAAAAATGCACCTATTGTATTCTCGTATACATAGTTGTTTAGGCATTCAAATGTTTTATTCAAAACTTCTTATAGGTTTACCTAGATGATTGGATAGTATATGGGCTTGTGAAAGATCATTATGAAAATCTGCACTTAATGTTTTAATAATGCAGACAATTGAGTATCTCTTTGAACATCAAGAAGTAAATATTTTCTATGACATTTGGGATACTGTTAGGACATATAATCTACAAGGAAGGTTTGCTAGTTGATCCAGCCAAGGTTGCAGTCATTTTAGGCATGGAAGTGCCTACAATCAAAGTAAGGTGCACAAATTTTTAGGTCATATAGGATATTATAGAAAATTCATCAAAGGGTATGCCAGAATTGCTGCACCCTTAGAAGAATTACTGAAGGGGAAAGGTACATTTTATTGGCGAGAACTGCAGCAATGCACGTTTGAGATATTAAAAGAGAAACTTACTATTGTGCCCATTCTGCACTTTCCCTCATGGGATAGACCATTTCATGTGCATGTGGATGCTTCTGGTATGGCCATTGGCACTATGTTAGCTTAACCTGGTGAAGGTATTATAGATCATCCAATCTATTTTGGTAGTAGGAAGCTAAATCCTGCTGAATGGAATTATACAACTATAGAGTGCGAAGCTTTATCAATGATCTATGCATTGTACAAGTTTCGATAGTACTTGTTAGCGACATGATTTGTGTTTTATATAGATCACATGGCATTGAAGTACTTGGTAAACAAGCCCGTCTTACAAGGGCACATATGTAGATGGGTGCTCCTATTTAAAGAGTTTGACTTCATAGTTGTGGTGAAGCTAGGGAAAAGTAATTTGGGACCAAACCATTTATCTAGAGTCAATTCAGGAGAGGATGCACAGAAAATTGAAGAAACAATGCTGGATGCATAGTTATATAGGTTACAACATGAGCCCATGGAATTAGAAGACATTTCTATCTTTCTATAAACAAGTATGGCACCAGAAGGAATGAAATCATTAGAAAAGAATTAACTTGTTATATGTGCACCACCATTTATGTTAATCAGTGGTGACCTTTACAAGCTAGGTAGAGATGAAGTATTACATCGTTGTGTGTTAGAGCATGAGCGCAAGGATATCATGGAATAAGCTCATGGTGGAATTACAGGAGGCCATTATGCAGGTGATGCAACTTCCCAGAAGAACCTAATTATTGGATTATGGTAGGAGACAATGTATAAAGACTGTAAAGATTATTTTAAGGCATGTGATCATTTTCAGCACCTAGGAAAACCAGAGCAAAGAGATGAGATGCCTTTGAGACCAATTATTAGTCCAGAACCATTTGATAAATGGGCCATTGATTTTTTAGGACCTATTTCACCAACTGTGTGCAGGAATGGGTCACGCTATATCATTACTTGCATAGATTATCTCACACGGTGGGTAGAAGTAGTACCTACGAAAGACTGTACGGTAGCTATAACAGCTAGGTTTCCATGGGAGAATGTTCTTACACAATATGGGTGTCCTTTAATCTTAACAAGTGATAGAGGTACACACTTTCTCAATGAGACAATCAGGATCCTATTAGATGAGTTTATGGTTGTACACCATAAAACTACACCTTACCATCCTCAGGAAAATGGAATTGTTGAGGATTTTAACAAAATTTTGGGCCAGACTTTGAAAAAAAATGTGATGTTGGAAGAAAGGATTGGGATGAAAAAGTGTCATTTGTGCTTTGGGCATATAGAACAACTTATAATAGATTGAACAAGGCCACACCGTTTCAGTTTGTGTTTGGTGCGGAAGCTATTCTTCCTATAGAATTTCTGTTACCTTCTTTACACATTGCACGTGCTGAAGGTCTAGCTGATGCACAAGCTTTAGAAGAGATTATCGAAAAGATGATTCAACTAGATGAGTGCTGATCCATAACACGATGGAGTCAGAAGTAGGAAAAATCCAGGTAGAAGGCATGACATGATAGAAACATAAGGGATAAGAAGTTTGAGATTGGACAAATGGTACTTCTTTATGACTCAAAGTTCTTGCAACATCCAGGAAAGCTCAAAGTACATTGGTTGAGGCTGTATGTTATCACTTCTATACTTGAATTAGGTTCTTGCCAATTAGAAGTACTTGATGGAACACGGCTACCCGGTTACTTTAATGGGAGTAGGCTAAATCCCTACTATAAATAAGTCTTCTTGGTGTTTGTAATAAGGAAGTATTGCCATTTAGTTTAGGTTTTCAATTATGTATTTCCTTAATGTATTTCCTTCATTTTCGCTATGCTTTGTCAATTTAGTTACTGTTTGTATAATAAGCGCGCTTGTGCACATGAAGCTAATTACTGTATGAAGAATGTTTATGTATAGAGGACTGCACATACTTTTAGTGTGGGGTGGTTTTAGTTGTCCAAGAAAAATACTGTGGGAATTGAAAGGTGAAAGGAATAAGATGCTACGGGTGTGCGTTAACTCACAAGAAGATTACTTCTCAAAAGTTACCAAGGATGGAGATGAATGAAAGAATAGTATAATGTGAGGTGAGCAGAGGCCATGATAGCTACCAGGAGAAGGTACAGTGATGAGGTACTTGGGCATAGGAGTGCGTGTTGAAGAGAAGTCTATGACTAGAGGGTCAGAAGGTGCATTAGAAGGTTATAGCTGGGCGTAAAGATGTACCGCATGGAATGAAAAGATTTGGTCAATGACTGAGGGGATATTTGGTAGGTGAAGGAGTAATAAATGCATCAAAATTTGAAAATTTTATATAAGGATGGGATGTGGATTCAATTTTACCATTGAAACTAAGAGTATTTGAGAGAAGAAGCCAAGTGCGAAGAGCCGAGTGATCGAGTTAAAGTGTGAAGGGTATGAAACCAAGAGTGACAACTAGATTTGTGTGATAAGAAGCTTGTGTCCCCAGTGGTGAAGGGTTTGAGCGAAGTAGGGAGACAGAAAAGGGTTAGGTTACAAAGTTTCCACCTAGGGCATAATAGAATCAAGCTAGGGTTTGATTTGCAGAGTTGTAAAGTTGAAGGGGAGACATTTGTAAGGTAAAAAATGGCACCAAAGAAGGCATCTCCAACAACAATAAAAGGAAAGAAGAAGGTAGTCATTAAGGAAAAAGAGATGGTACCTAAAAGACATTTTTTAGAGATGCAATACCCAGAAGGAATCATCATCGGCCAAGAATGGGATTCACCCATCAGAAAGAGAAAAGTGAGTGAATATAATCACAGGACTTTGGAGAACAAGAAGGAGCTCGATTCCTTGCTCATGGCTAGAAAAAACAAGCACACGGAAAATGACATACCAGTATATGAAGATGCGGGTGAATTTTTTTTTAAAGAGAATTGGGGTCTATCCGTTATATGAGCTTCCATATTTTGGGAAGTATGAGCCCTTGTATTAGTGGCTCATGAGTAGGGTACACAAAGACTTCTTCTACTTTGCAGGATGCAGAGTTATAATTTCATCCACGCTTTTCTCATCAGTTACAAGTCTAAAGGCCACATGGGAATACATAAAAGGTGACGTTGCAAATAAAGCCAAAATTGTAAAGACCAAACAGGAGTTGGGATACCTGAAGGGTCCGTGCAGAGTGGACATAGATAAATTGAAGAACTGTCCAGTTGTACAAGCTGCAACACACCTTGTTACCAAGTTAAATGATCAGGAGTGGTGGTCATAGGTAAACACTATGTAGTTACATGTGGGGCATAAGATGTCGGAAGGGATGATCTACAACATTGCAGGCTATATTACAGAGAAAATAGTTGAAGAAGCATGCACAGGAGGGAATATCAACTTTGAGGCTATTCTACTATCACTATTCTTCATGGAGATCTGAGTACCAGACAGACCAAAGGAGAAAATATGGGAATACCCCATTTAGAACAAGTCCCCACCTGAAAGATTTAGCAAGTACTTATGCAAGGGGACCATGACAGATGAAGTAAAGAAAAGGATGGAGAAGTGGTATGACAGGCTCCACGTAGCATTTGGGGAAGAGTGGTGTATCCCAAAGGACCTACCAGTAGTGGTAGGAAAACAACTTCAGTTTGCTGTATATCGGGATTTCTGCATTGCATGCTTCCCAATGAAAGATGGAGTCTGGATCCCTTGGTGTAAGTTGCCTTACGCATTCACTGTAAGGTATTTCTAAGCATCTATTCATAGATTTACAGACATGCACCAACTGATCTTCAATGCAGATAAGGTAGACTGCGATTACCATACGCTGAGGAAGAAGTATGTGTATCTTGACAGAAGTGCCTATACAGAGAGGCTTATTTCAGAGTTATTGAATATCAAACCAATAAGTTTGGTTGTAGCAGATGTGGGGGCATCATTGGTATATCTCCAGTTGAAGCCAACGATGGAGAATAAAAAATATGTGGAAGGTGAGTTCGCACTTCCAGCACCACCAAAGGGAAAGCATACAATGGAAAATATCCCAGCACCTAAGCCCATAGAGCCAATTGAAGTGCTTGATGAGGAGGAGGAGCACGAAGATAGTGGTGGTTTGGAGCATAGGGGTATAAGACATCCTACAAGTCAGAATGAAGCTGAGCATGTTGTAACACCATGTCAACCACAAGAGGGGGATGATGAGGACCTGAATGCAGTCCAAGGGAAGTACAAGTTTAAAAGGGTATTTATGAGAACAAGGACCCAAGGTGCTACCCCAACCACTATGTGCAAATCACCTCGAATCTCCCAACAAAAGGAAGTGACCATGCAGAGAAGGAGGAAGAAGAATTTGAATGAGGAGGTGGAAGAGTCAGAGGAGAGCACACCTATATCCCCTACACTTCCAGAGAAGACAGAAGAATAAGGTGAGGCATCAAAGGAGAAAGAATAAGAAGAGAAAAGACAAGAGGAAACAACTATAGAGGATATTCATGACATGGAGACACAAGTCCCAAATTTGGAGGCTAGAGTTCCTAAGAAACAAAGGTATAGAAGGACAAGTGGGGAGCACATTCCACTTGCCATGGGGTATGCAGAGGACACAGGAAAAAATGTTTACGCCCACTTCTAGAGCACGATCACGTAAAAATATTTATTTGGTTGGGAGTTAATGGATGAGGATATGGTGACTGTGCGCACACGAAAGCAACTATCATGGTCAATGCAAACCGACATGGATGAGCCTGACTTTGATGTGTGTGAAGAGTCATGTGTTTCAAGGTAACTAAAGAAGGCACCTCACGCTAGACACATGAAGGTAAAAACTACTGTCATTTCAGATTAGCATGTCAGTAATGCACTGGTGAAAATTTATGCTACGGTGGCTAGAAGAAACATGGACAAATCTGCCACAATCAAAGCACTGTACAAAGAGTTGAAGAAAAAGGATGCAGAGATAACATGCATAACACAAGAAAGGGATTTCACACAGAATAAGAACAAGGTGTTCATAAGCATCGCAGAGGAGATTGGGGATAATGTAATCAAAGAAAGGTCACACTTCGAGGCCAAGGTACCACAGACGTTTCCTTCAGTGATACACTACGTGGGAAAGTTGGTGGACTTGGTCCTTGAAGATGAAAATCTGTGTATGCAAGCACTAGAATGCTCAGAACAAGATGACAAATGGGAGAAAGCATCTATGATGAGAAAAATTACATCTTATGAAGGGTTGTTTCAAGCATTACAAAAAGTATTGAAGAAAGCATACCAGGCTTTAAATATATGCACAGCTCTAGAGGTGCTCATCAACATCAAGACCTTAGAAGAGAATAATGAGGTCCAGAAAGCAATGAAAGATGAGACATTGGGCCACGTAAAAAGGTTGTCAATGGTTAAATAGAAGAGTGAGGCCCTGGAAGCAGCACAAGAACTGCATTAGAGTCGGTTGGAAGAGCTTGGAAAGTTGATTTCTCAAAAGATGGGCCTTTTAGAAGGATGAATGACATCAATGTCCAGTGTTGTGTTGGTTCTGTAGAATGAGAAAGGAGTGATTGTGTGGGATGAGTTGGAATCCATTACTATGGACATCCCAGAAAAAGTAGAGCAAGCACTCACTGAATGCCAGGTTTTAGAGGCCACAATAAAAGAGGAGTATCTAGAGCTAATACTATAAACTGATACAGAGGAGGCTACCTCATAAATACATAAGCAATTATTTATTTATAAACATTCTTTCATTATTATCCTTTCATTCTTATTCTTTCCTTCAAAATTTTGGAGATACCCATTATCGGGATGACAATGAAATTAGTGTGGGGTAATGTTGATCAAGGAATACTTGTCAAAGATCATACAAGGAGTCTGTGTGGGATAGAAGGCCATGATCAAAGGTGCGGAAGGACAGGAAGGACCCGCGCGTAGAAGGAAAGTTTAGATTTTAGGACTTAGCTGATTTTGAGCATGGAGAACTATTTTTGGAAGATGGCATGTGGAACACATCAAAGATGCAGAGATGTGCATGCCATGCATTGTCTATATTTAGAGAAGCGGTTCAAAGCATCTATGCATGGAGACAAACTGAGAATAGAATTGACACTTCAGTTAACTACAAGAGGACTATAGATAGTGCACTTGCATGTGTGGCTATGATTGTAAATGGTGTGTGGCTATCAATAGCATGTGACCTATTTCTGGAATAGTTAAGCAGTGACGAGAAAGTCCCCACCCTATATATATGATGTTAGGTGCATAGTAGATGTGTGTATCACAAAGAGCAGTGTATGTATGATTCTTGATGTATGAATATGTATACCATATCCATACACGCATTGGTATAGATTGACACTACTATAAGGAGCTTCTATATTTATTAATAGATGGAAGATATTGGCTAAATCTAAGTGTCATTTTGTGTAATTGAGCAGTGTATGTTAATGGTTAAATCATGATTAGTTTTTAAGCTTTTTCTTTCATAGATCTATGGGTAGCATGCATTATAGAATGATGGATTAGTTATGAATCTATATTTTTCTTCCTTCATCATGTTAACATCCTGTTACAGCAACCCTAAAGAGGAACTTGGTACCTTTGCGCGCTTCGGGTGAGTGCTCAAACTAGGATGAGTGATGTGCTAATGTGACTAGGGTGTTATCTTGCAAATTCTAGGTTGCATCATTAGTCTTGTTGCCAGGACCTCTTTTTCAGTTGTTTTTAGGATGGTTCACGATGAAGACGTACCAGTTAACTCTAGCAAGTATTGAGGAATGGATACATGATCTAGATGAAGAATATGCATGATGATTCAGTAGTGGATTTGATTTTAATGCACGAACTTGGGTAGAACATAACCTATACGACAACTTATATTTAAGTCCACAAAAATAATTTGGTTAGGAGATCTTTGGAATGGTGACACATGTCATGGATTTGGCAGGATTTTGAATGTTTGGTGGAGTCTCTATAACTAGTGGGTCTTTTAAATTTTGTGTCCTTTCAAATGTAAAGTGGTCCTCTACTTGTAAATATTTGATAAGTCTATAATATGATAAGTTATCCTTCATTTTACACTCCATCAAAAATTTCCTTCAAAAAATATATCCTATTTTTCCAATGCCACGGATGTTAATTTTAGATAATTTGTTAACCCAATGAATATGGTTCACATCATATTTGCCATGATATCTATAAGTGTTTTTTTGGCGGGTTCCTTAAAATTTTCCATGTTAACCACAAAAGCTTATATGAACTAATGATTTAATATCCTAATGTTTAGACCGATTTAAGTGTTTAAAAGAGGTATTAGAATAATTAAAAATACATAGTAATATTTATCTACATACCTTACCTTTTACGGGGACATTACCACACACTGCCCCAAATTAATGCTTTAATATCATAATGCTTAGACCAACTTTAAAATGATAAAGTTCAATTTTGCTTAGGAATATAGTAATCATAGAAGAATAATATATTAACTCACCTTCCCATCTCAACAAGTCATCTCGGCAGGTCAGATTACCCACCTAGCTTGGCAGGTTATCTTGACTGTCCAGCTTGGCTGACCAACTCACTAGACTAGCTCGACTAGACAACTAGACTGGCCAATTCAACTGCCAACTCAGAAAATCAGCTCATCTGTCTAGCTCAGCTAGTCACCTTTCCCACTTAGCTTAGAAGGTCAGCTCATTGACCCATATCAACATGTCAACTTGACTGGGCAGCTCAACCACCCATCTCGGCAAATCAGCTCGCCCTCCCAGGTCGACCTGCGTAGCTCGCCTACCCATCTCAAAAAATAATCTATTCCTCGTAGGTGGTAACCCCACTCTTTAATTTGGTAAAAACATATTAGCTTGTGGAAACCCCACCTTATACACTATTATGGTGAGCATATGTTTAACTTTTTGTGTAACATTATTATATTATATCGCTAAACTGTTAACCCCCATATTAGCATAAAGGATCGGCAATGGATTTATTAGATATACATTAGTAGTTTGGATGGGATGAGAGACGATGTACAATGGAAATTAACAACATACATTTATGAAAGGAAATGATCTTGTTAAAACTGTAAAACTTGCAAATTAAACATAAATTAGCATAAATTGCCATATTTAGATGCATCCATCTATAACTAGGGAGGATAACAACTATGAAATTACAAAATATTGAAGTGATGGCCATCGATGACCCTGGACATTAAGGGTCATTTTATGTAAGGACAAAATACAAAAAATCAAAAATAGGGCATTATCTTTAAAACCAGATCATAATACAATTAAAACAATACATATTCCTCTTACCCATTAACATCAGAGATTCCATTAAATTTTCTATCAAATATTTCTAATATAACACACATATTTTTCTAGATTACATACAATGGAAAGGAAACCAGATAATATTCTTCATCTTAGAATAAATCAACAGAGAAGAGTTAGAAAAATTCATTCTTGTGATCAAATTTTATGTATCTCTGAAATTTTCTTCAAATATTTCACTTCACAGGCCAAAACGGTCTAACGAAATAGAGGGATACAAAAGTAGAAAGGATGAACAAATAAGCAAAGAGATAAAAAAATATCTCAAACATTTTCTTCAAATATTCTGCTTCATAATCCAAAACATTCTAATGAAATAGAGGGATCCTAAAGGAGAAAGGATGAACAAAAAATGGAAATATTAAACAATAATCAAAAAAATAAGTCACATGCAATAGCTTTGTGGTGAAGCTTCCAATTCCCAAGAACTTTACCATCCTCATGCACCATCTAGCTCAACCTCTTTTATATTATGATCAGATCATACTTCACCCACACGCATCCATACTATGTACACAAGACTTTAATAATGCATGTTTCTTGATTCTTCCTAGCTTCATGCATCTATCTCAATACTAGGTTTCACTAGATTTGTGAGGAGTATGGTATAATATGGAGGATTTGAAAATTAAACTCCCACTAAGTCATAGGATCTCTTAACCATATACCTAAAATTAAATGAATTATCTCATCCATGTATTCTTATTTAGTTCTCAAATACAGAGGTATATTTCACAGTTCTATAACAACCATAATTTGATTATATGAACTCGTATATCTATATTCTGGGTAGTCCAGTAACTTCTTTAATCACATAAGACCATTAATGTATGACTGAGCTCAACTATCTATGCTTCTAGTGTATGTTTCACTATTTCCATTTCCTGACTCATGATGCAAGATCCTTATTTAAATTAGAATATAATACAAAATCATGCCAAGAATATTGAACCTTGTTATAGAAGGGGAGTGGTTTTATTGATTGAGGATGAGTTTAACTCTATTAATATATAAAAGTGGTCTTCAATATGCTATCACTTACTTTTATGAACCTTAGAATCTCTGCCATCATGAATATGACTTCATTTGTGTAGATAAAGTTATTTTACCTGATATAACTTTGCATTGATTATCATCATTCCCTCCAAGAACCTTCTTCATACTTTTCTTCCTTTAGATATTGTCTTTTCTATACCCTCTGTTCTATCTTGTTCAAAGCCTTAGATGAAGATTGTGGTGTAACAATGAACTAAAGAGATTCTACCACACCTTCATGAATACCTTGAGAGCACTCCAATGTTCCCTTAAAATCCTTATTATACTTTAAAACATTAGATGGAGATCAATTTAACCATTGAAAGAAACTCGGATTATACATTCCACTAATGAGCTTAAAGTTGGGTTTGTACTATAGAAATGGGTTGGTTGGATTTTATTACACTCAATAAACCATCATGAAGACATCACAAACACTTGAATACCTTAGTAATATCATCATCAATTTTTAAGACATCATAATTTAATAGAATTGTATCGAATTTCACTTATTAGCTCGCTCGTTTACACCCACGACTCAAAATTTTTCTGTTATTGACTTCTCAACATACACTTTTCCATTTGATCTAAGATATCGGGGACTCCTTCGTGAAGGTATGGCATATATTTCCACAAATTTTTGGTGATTTTCATCGGTCCATTTAGGAGAAATTGATGCCGAGACCGAGAATAGAAAAATGTATATAAAAATCATGTAGCTTAGTTTCAAGAACTAAAAAACAATTCTCTTAGTCTGTGGTCAATTTCTTCCTCCTCCAATTGGCAGTGAATTGATTTGATGAAAATTTGGTATATGGAGGTTTTCATACACACTATCTTGTCACACCCTTGCTCACACAGTCATTCAAAACATGCAAACCAAGTAATATTAACTCATAAAATCCTACATTATACAGAGTAAACTCTGAATACATGCAAGGAAAAATATTTTAAAACACTTTTGTATTCATATGACTCAAAGTAATTACATTTCATGCATAAAATATAGTCTTACACCATGATTATTCATCCAAATCCTTCATTTTTTTCACTCCATCATTCTCTTCCCTGTTAGAATTCCTTCTCTTTGTCCTCCTTTCTGCTTTTGACCTCTTCTACCTTGATCCACTTCCTTAACATCATATTTTCTATCATATTTCCTTATTTTAACCAAATCTCCATAATTTGAGTGACTTTCCATCACTTTTTCTTGAGAATAGGAACAATATCCCTAATCTGGCCTTATGACAACTATTATAAACTGATTAAGAAGTTTTCAACCTTTAACTACATAGCTAGAATAACTCATATGCACCTAACATCTCACCAATCACTTTTACATTCTTACATCATGGTAAAATCCCAGTTACAACAAGAAAATTCAAACTTTGACATTTAGAGGGAAAACTAGACTAACAAATAGTATGTGTTTGTATGCGGCATAGAAGGTTGATTTGTAGCTTTGTCGTGATCTTCATGCTCTATGAAGATGCTCATGTATCACATCCTTGAAAACATTAATTTTCATTAATATCGTCAGTCTCCCTCCAACGAGTGATCAAATTCATTTTTAAAAACAATTACCTTCAATTAATAAATAAATGGTGGTAAACAATATATTTGCATGGTGGTCTCGCTATGCCATGGTAAAAAAACTATAAATTTTAAACATTATCATAACCATTTTTAGGTTATTTTCATTTAATATAAATTGGTACTAAATTATACTAGAGAGAGGGATAGATGCACACATGGAAAATTAGTAAACTTGTGGGACAATATACAAGATACTTAATTTCAAATTTTAATAAGATTAGGATATTACTGATATGTCATATATGGTATGAATTTTATTATTTTATTTTCTATTATGATTGGAAATATGATATATGAATACATTTAAATGTTTATTAAGTTTTGCAACTTATTCATTCATTAGTGTCTAGATGTTTTCAATAATACAACTGAGTGAGAGGAGAGGGGATAACTAGGTAAAATCTATATGACAGGGGATTTCGTGAAATCACTCAAATTGTGAATACTTTACTTACTTCAACCACTCCCTGAACTATAGATGGGGATGTGGACTTAAATAGATAGATGGGAGGGGGTGGGTCCATAAAAAAAAAAACTATTAATAAAATGACTTAAAAATCTATACAATTTTCCTTTTACATTCACATTTCATTTATTATATGGTTTTCTTATAAGAAATGAAATTTTATATAATTTTCTCATGGATTACAAAGGACAATCCTATAATTTGGAGCTAATACCATATTTAATGATATGTAAGCCTCATTCTTATTTTTATTTTTTCATTATATTTAACCTCGAACCATATTTTTTTATATTTGTCTTTCATTATATTTATCTAGAATGCACATTAAAAATAATTACATCTACCACATGTGTTTGTGTTAAAATTATTGATACTGTAATCTGGTTGTGATAATGATAAAAATTATATAGCTTCTAGTACTCACATTAGAGGTTAACATGGGACATTCTAAATAATGTGATAGTAGTTTGGAAGAACATTTAGAGTAATTGGTTTTTATTCCTTTTGAGAAATAAATTTAATTGGGTGAAAAAGTGAGTAACATGAATAATGAAAATGAGGGAATAAACATGATTAGACTGGTATAATTAGAGGAAATATGCATAACATGAATGGGCATATGCCCATTCTCATATAGGAATCATAGAAGAATAATAGAGATATAATTTAATTTGTTTCAGAATGGATAGTTTCCCATTATCATATCCTTTATAGAGATATTAAAATGATTAACTTCAATATTTCTTGAGTTATAATGTTTAGAATGGGCATATGTACATTCTCATACAAACAAATATTTTTTTCATTGTAACCTCCTTGTCATAAATGGAATTGTAATATGAATTTATTTCCCATCATTTAAATGCAATTGGGTCAAGTTCAATCATTGTTTGGAATTCATGATATAATTATATTCATGTCAATTTTAATTATATGCATAATTTTGAGGAATTACCAAACCTTCCTGATTTTAATAGGAGTTTGCAACTCATGTGCTATGTGTATACAATATACTTATGTTTATACATAAATGATGCTTTTTGATTTATTTTATACAATGGATTAATATATTTTCTATCATCTTACAAACTTTGTATTTTATGTTTTTACAACATCATTTTCTCATACATTTGTAAAGGATGATCATGTGGACTTGTTTTCAAAATGTACCGAAGTTGTAGAGGGAAGAGTATATCCAAGTAGGAAGACACTACATTGCAAAGATGTGGTAACAGGATTTGTTGTTGTCAGTGTCAACATGGTATTGGGTGGAAGAGTAAAATTGCTTTTATCATTTGATGAATTTGAAACCTTGACAAATGTCGCGAATAAAGGATACTACATTGCTTGTGAAGAGATTGAAATCTCAAAACATGAAAATTATTCCATCCTCCCCAACTTGTGTAGTGAACACATTATTAGTGATTGTATAAATGAAATCATGCACTTGGGTACATTTCTAGGTCCTAATCACATACATATTACTAATTAATCACTACATTTGGCATTTTAGGTTCCTTTCTGGTCTCCTTCTTATCCTTACACACCCTACTACCTATTTTAACCTTAAAAAATTCACCATTCTTGGCTCTAGACACTAGCACCCAACCAAGATGCCAGTGCCTAGGCACCCTCGTACCCTATGGGAACCCTATACCTCTTTATATATCTCTCACCCCTTTTGGGAACTTTTTTAGCTGTTGGGAATCCTTATCTTTTAGGGGTCATCCTTTTAGTGATCAATTGTGAAATTAAAGAAATGGAATCATATACATACAATGTTATTGGATGAAATTAAAAGACCAATCTCTAAACATCTATTATCACCATCTAAGGTTGCATCCAAAGGCATCTAAAGAGCATAAAAACATCCATCTAGCTTCACTCAAGAGGGACTGGTTATTCTACATACACGCATAGGAGGGGAAGTTCATTTTTCCATGCAAACATATATTTACATCTTCTACATATACATATTGCTTGATATCACATGTGTCATGCACAAGAACCACCTAGGGCATGATTCTACACACACACAAAACTACATAGAGTCTAAAATGTAGTGTAGCACCTGGATTGTAACTTCACTCATTAGAGTGACCGTTGGGGTCAGTTTGACTCCCCATTTGCATCTTTTTATTTTTTGGATATGATGTCTTTTGGGGTTTTGCAAGACATGTCTTTATTGCAAGTGATCAGCGACATCGGTGATCACTGTGTGACATTCGAGTGACAGATAGCAAAGGATTGCGATAACTTAGAGACCCTCGTAAATTGATGCTCTAAACATCTGCACATACTCTGGAGCCTAGAAAGGGATCCTAATGCCCAAGCACCCCAGTATTTCTCTAGGCGCCTTGGTCCAACATTCTTTTGCAGTTCTGTATTTTTCAGGGTTCGGCTACAACCTCATGTGTTCCAGTTTTACCAGTTATACATCTTCACATAATCCATGATTTATTGTGAAATCAGCTAAGTATTCTATCTCTCTATTGCACTCCAGGTTTCATTTATCTTACTTATTTCTTATGTCACTTCATGTAATTTATTTCTTTATTTATCGTTGTGACTCTGAAATAGCCTATCTAGTGTTTAACATATCTGTTTAAATTTTGTTAAATCATTTAGTGAAACCATCTTCTGGATCCTCCTTCTTATTTCCATCACATGTTGTAGTCAGTTTCATTATTTTAAGCATATAGAGATTCCTCTTTCTACCCATAGGATTTCTACATCAATGGCATAGATTCCTACTTCAATGGATGAAGATGAAAATACTTTTTCCAACTCTTAAAATGTCCCTCTTCATGAAATCGAAACATCTGTTAGTGAGAAATCATATGATGAGGAAACCTATGTTGATCAAGAATAATTAAAAAATATTTCTAATTTCCACCAAGATTTTCATGATAATCTTGAACATCTTCCAAATATTATTAATTCTCTAATCATAGCTAAAAACACTCATGATGTTGCATCAAACTCTTTAGAGATCACTTCAGTATATTCTATAGCTTCTTCTTTGGATTCCGTGGCCTCCACTCAACCCTTACATATTCCCACTTCCATTCCCACTACCACTACTCCTATCATTCAACCCAATACTGTTACGGCATAACCTGACTCCTCTTTTAACACCCCTGATTTAACTTCTTTATATCAGGATCTGAAAACTCAAATTTTCCAGCTTCAAATCGTTACTTCTCACGTAACTCCATCTCTTAATTCCACTTTACACCTTCATTGTCCTTTCACACCCTCAATTTCCACTTATTAACTTCCTCTAAATTTCATCACTCCTAAGATACCCACTTTTAAATGCCACAGCGACCCTCAAGAGCATCTTTGTGCATTTTATGTAGCATGTCTAGATTATGCGGACGATCACACTTAATTAGCAAATATTTGTCCTTGCAGTCTCCAATACTATGTTATGTGTTGGTTATATGATCTTATTGTTCATTCGGTAACATATTCTATGCATTTATATGATGATTTTCTTTCCCACTTCTCAATCAACATCGATTCAAAGATATCATAAGTACAACTAGCATAAATTAATAAACGATCCAACGAGAACCTAGTGGATTATGTCTTATGTTATAGGAGTAACCTAGATAGAATGAAAAATGTGATTATTGACTAAGAATTACATGATCTATTTTTTAGGAGTCTCTTATCTCCACTACAAGAGAGTGTCATCTTTGAGACTTTTCCTTCATTTTATCATCTTTTCCACAGTCTTAAGATACGTGAAATAAATCTTCTTACTATGGGAAATCTTAAGTGTCAAGATTAGGCTACTACATCTTCTATCAAGTTTCCAAAAGAATCTCCTTTCAAACCAGCTACAAATGAAAATGAATAAAAGGTTAATGTTAACGATGTATCTACTCCTGAGAAGCTTCAATGGAAACCGTGTAAGAGTACATTCACTAAACTGGCATGTGCTCCACATATTCTATTTCCACAAATTATTGAGATCAATATTATTACCCTTCATCCTCTTCTTAATATGGATCCATCTTACCCTAAGGGCCGTAATTATAATGAAAATTCTAGATGTGACTATCACCAATGTGTTGGAAATTCCACTAATCATTGTTTCAAATTGTGACATATTATTAAAGATCTAATCGAAAATAATCAAATTGAGCTTCTTATCCATTATATTCTCCACCAATCAATGAAAATAAAAATCTAAAAATATTCAATAATAATCTTCTAAATGATGAAAATAAAGCTGTGGAATCTTCGGTCAATCACACCTATCATGGAGTACCTCCTCCATTATCAGGACCTCTCGATTTTCTAGTTGTTCACGTTGATTCATGTTCACCTCTCATTGCATTTTGTATGTATAATCATCATGCTAAATTATCCTCTAATTATTTTCACATCGGTGCTTCCATTAGATCTATTTCTATCAATAAAACCATGGTTGATCCATCTTTTCAGGTAAACACATTCTCTATTGCACTTATTATTTATATAAGATATCCACTCTCACATAATTCATATCATGTTCCTGGATCTTATGGCCATGTCCAGATTCCAGTTACAATTTCTCCTTTCACCATGATTTTGCCTCTCCTGTTGGAACCTAGCGTCAAAATTTGTGACATGATCTTAGGCTCTCCATGGTTCATGGTCACTCAAGCAATCATTTCCATGCCTCACTTTTGTCTTAAGTTCATACATAACAACCAAGTTGTCACTATTCGAGGTGTCCCTCTATGCAGACCATGGCCTCAACATCCTCTCGAGGTGGCCCTTGTGCTATCTAAATAAAATAGGTACCCTATAACTCTGAAATATAAAGAAAACTCTGCTCCTAATACTCCTACTCATGCTCGACACACTCGTTATCATTAGTCTGTTAGTCCATATCATCATTCTAGGTCCACTGCTCATACAGTTCCTACATCTAGGTGATCATAATCTCATAGGCCTCCTCCATCTAGGTGCACATCACCTTGTAGGACTTATTCACCAAAGTATACATCACCTCCTAGGTATCATTCTTCTCGATGCAAGTCACCTTCATGGTCTCCTTCATATAG
This sequence comes from Taxus chinensis, assembly GCA_019776745.2. Lineage (NCBI taxonomy): Eukaryota > Viridiplantae > Streptophyta > Pinopsida > Cupressales > Taxaceae > Taxus > Taxus chinensis. The sequence continues at coordinate 745,809,841 of CM034150.1, forward strand.
GTTTTTCCCACCTTATATTCTGTTTCATGTATGTTGTCAATATCATTCACCACTATCTTTTGATAATATTCACACGTATTTATCTCCTCATACATCGGGTGGAGGACCTTTTCCCTTCACTTTTATTAGATATATTTCTCATACTCATACACTTGGGGGGCATCATGCTCATTCCCCCCCGTCTAACATCATTAGGTGTCTCCCATTTCTATTGTCACACTTCATGATTCCTAATTCACACCTCTATACATTCATCACTTGAAACTTGATACACTACTTGCATCATCATTACCCTATGACACACTCTTGTGATAAGGTTCACACTTGAATTTTGATGGCATACTACATACATGAACCTCACATACTACACATTTCACACTCTTCACATCTATAACAACTTCTTCTCACATTTACTATTGGAAACACAACACACTTAGCTCTTTAAACACCTTTATTACATCTACTACTACATATTATACACATTTTACACTTTATTTTATCATCTATTACTATACACACAACATATACTTACAATTGTCACATTCAAAGTACATCCTTCTAGCATCACATTCTCAAAAAACACATTGCACACTTTTATAACACCTTCTCCTTGCGCATCATACTATTATATTCTACAATATATGCTTCATGATCAAATATTTCTAGCGCACACATCATTACCCAACGATGCACTCTAGTCTCATGATTCATACTTGACTATTGAGGGTCTAAATCTGAATTGAATCTCACCTCACCTACATCCTTCTACTTTCTCCACTACATGATCAATATTTCAAGTGTCTTATCCACATCATTCTATATTTCATGTTAAGACCTTATAGTATCTTATTCACACATTTATACATTCTATGTGCTACCCTTCACAATCAATATTTCTAGCATGTTATCTAATATTTCTAGCACATAATGTTATCCTATTCTATAATCTACGCTCTATGATTCATAATCAAAATTTCACACCATTCTACATTACATGTTTCACAATTAATTCTTCTAGCATTTTCTTCTCAAACATCATGCTACCCTACTTTATAATCCATGATTTGTGATCTATTGATCCAATATTTATAGCATCAAAATCCTTCAAACCATTTCCCGATGACTCACTCTTGTTCTATGGTTCATTATTGACTGGAGGGGTCATTTTTAAATGAACCTAATTTCACTCATGCATACATCCACACCCAGAGGGCACATGGCTCCTATCAAACTCATACTGCATACCATTCCATTCCATTCATAGCATATTACATATCTTGGTTGCAAATTGTTTTTACTTGCTTATACTCACATGTACACTTTTCTTATTATGTTAGATAGATACAAGGTATCTCATTATATTTATATATACACATGGGTGTTAACTTTCCATCTATTTGTGATTGTAGAATTTACATAGATCATTACATGCAACATGGATTCTTGGTACTGTACCTCTTACCAGTCCCATAACAAGATCTTGGCGGCATCCACATTCGTACACATTTTAGGTGATATTGTTTCATTACTTACTACTTCCTACTTGCACTAGCACACTAGTATATCAGATCATACACACTTTGACATGATTTATACCTTTCTAACATGCTAACTGGTGCTTCATGTGTAGCATTTTCTTTGTAAGGACTATTTGCAATCATGGTTGTCTGATGATTTTATTACTATTGTTTGCCTTTGTATGCTATTGTTTGCGGGATTTTCCCTATGTCTTGCTTGTTCAATGCTTGTATGTTTTTTGGCCACTTAGGACCTAATTATCTTGCAACATTGTGATCAATGTCCCATGTTATCAACCCACTTTTTTTGGTCTACATTGTCTTCTTGTTTCCTAGCTTATATTATTTTCTATATACATGTTTTTTTACACTAACACTTATTTCCTAGCCATTTTTTATGTGTGCCTTGGTTTATACTAAGAAATTTCACTCCTACTATTAGAAAAGAAACCTCCTCCTCATGTAGGTGAGTGCACTGATACTGAAATCCACTAGCAACCTCAAAATATGGAGGGCTTAAGGAGAATCAGATGTGGATGTAGATCTACGATCACCAAGAAGATAGATGTGGTCTGCAAGACTACACAAGATTGAATTAGATAACCATATACAGTGGCTTCCCAGAAAATGTTGGTTCCAAGAGGTTATTAACTCCCTTAGAGGATGTCAATCCCCGTGTCTAAAAAGATGGAAATAAATGATGAATAGTAGATAGTAAGTAAAAGTAGAGAAATACAATACGCCAAATAAAATAAGAAGAGAAATACATAATGTGGGAGAGATTAATAATTTCCTCAGCTACAGTGTCAGAGGTTTTCCATGACTTTAAAACTTCCATCAAACTTACTTCCAAAAACCTCAAAAACTTTGTTTCAAAAATTTCCAACTTGTTTATTTTTCTTCCCCCTCTTGAAAGAGGGGTGGAAGGTTCATATTTATAGCTTGGAGATAGGGTTAGATTAAGGGTTATCAAGTAACCGGGGTTTGATAAAGTAATCATAGTCATGTGAGTGGGGGGGACATGATTTAACTGATTAGGTGAGATAATATATTTGATTTGACTAAGTTGGGTTCATGATTTGGATGGTGGGGGGTAAGATTTGAGTGATTAGGTGAGATAATTGATTTTATTTGATTGAGTGTGGTGATTTTTATTAATTTGAATAACAAGATATTATTAGCACATAATATGGATTAATCAATTAAGATTGATTAAATATGTAGTGTTGAAGGGAAATGAGATTTAAATGGATAATCTTGCTGAAGGAGAGAAAACACAGAGGAATGATACCAAAAATTGGTGTCTACATTTTCCCCTTTTTGATGAGTGGTTTGCGTTGGGCAAGCTGAGAGACAAAAAATATGAAAAAATTATTGATTGAGTGGTCCCCTCAAACTTTGGATTGACGGTCTAAAGGACATCGATTATGAGTTTGAAAGAGATAGATGGTAAAGATCAAATGGGTGAAGAAAAGATGGATGAGATGCATAACGAAGGCAAGATGCCTCAGAAAAAAATAATCACAATAAAAATTAAAAATATGGTGGTGACTCTAATATCACATCAGTATAGGACAATTATGGTCTCAATAGATATTGGGGACAATGTTCTATGGACCAGTGAGTGGGTGAAGACCACTGCAGTATGGATGCAAAATTGGATGAACAATGGGTCATAGGTAAAAATCAAAGTATGCGTAACTAAATGTGAAAAGGTATGTGAAATACTTCATTTGTGAGAAAAAAATATGCATCCTCTAAAAGGATGAGGATGAAAATTAATGATTCCCTAGCACAGGGAAAAATAGAAGATGGAGTGGCTAAATAAAATGCCTCAAAGGGGGAACGTGTATGGGAACAAAGGCAGACATGAAGAGAAAATTGGATAGAAGTATGAGATAAAATACCCCAAGAGGGGGGAAGTGAGTATTTTTGAAGATAACTCTCCTAAGGAAGAAAAGATTAGTAGAAGAAACTTTGATTCATGGAAACAGGTGAAAGATTACAATTGACGTTTTCCAAGCAAAAGGTAGAGCAGGAACTTGTGAGGGAAAATATGATAGATGATGGTTGTCATAGTATCCTCGAAAACAAAAATATAATGGGAATAAATGATTAGAAATGGATATGATGATTCCCTTGCAAGAGGGATGATGAGGATAGAAGATGTGAAAGAGATCTCAAAATAGGAAAGTTCAATGCTTTAAAGAGGAGGATGAGAATGGGGTGTAATGAAATGGATTAGCGGTGGTGCATAAACAGGGAAACATAATAATCAACCGTGAATGATAGGTGTGAGGATTTTTTTAAGAAAATAATGAGAAAGAGAAAAGGGAATGGACATGAATAGTATTTGATTATGAGAAGAGAAAAAATAGTCGAAGGTGAATGAGACAAGGGCATGGAATAGAGCGGGCGGAGATGGAGGAGGAGAAAAAAAAAGGAGTGAAAGAGGAGGAAGAAGATAAAAAATGGAGGAGTGGAGAAGGGATGATAGGGGAATGAGGTATTAAAGAAATGAAAAATAAGGAGAAGATTGGAGGAACCAGATCAGGGTGAGGAAATCTAAGGTAAAGAATATGGAACAGACTACAACTAAATGCATGTGGATGGTGGGATGATAAAAAAGATGGGACAAAACTGAAGAGACAAGTTATAACTGGGGAGGTAAGAGAGAAACGTGAAGTAAAAATAGGATGAAGATAATACAGAGGAATTCAAATAAGATGAGGAGTAGAAAGGAGGAGAGGACAACAGAGAAAATGACATCCAAAAAATCATTTATCATTTAGCCTTTGCTTCATTTTTGAAATTTGTATGATCAAAATATTGTCTATATTTGTATTATTAATATTATTTATATTTGTATTACTAATATTGTTTATATTTGTATAGCTTTCATAGATTTTTTAACATCATTGCATTCAAACATTAGTATACCCTTTTTATTTTAGCTTACTCATTCTTAATTTTCTTCATAGGATTTCCTTCAATGAATATTAGATCTTTTGATTGCATTTAATATACTTTTTATAATCATGTTATTTAATTATCTTATTTTCTTTTGCATTTGACCTTCACCATGTTGTGACCACTGAATTCTTCCGTCAAAGACAAATTATATAACAAAACATAAAAAAACACGCCTAAAATATCTTTCACCAGACCCCATCCCTGATTGTGAATGGTGCAATTTGAAGGTACCCAAACATTCTTGACCACTGACCATCATCTTTACATATGCCATTATCCTATAAAATCAAATAATGAGGGAAGTGATATATAGATGACCACTCCCTGATTACGCCCACCTCATTTCACTATCAAACACATTTTTTATAACGTTTACATCCTGTCGGGAACTATTGCAATACCGTTTGATGTGATTGGTGCTTCATTGACATCTTTTTTATTTTATCGATACCACATATTACTTTAAAACACACCATTATATTTCACTTATGTGGTCATCTAACCCCATTTTTGGTGCCTCTCATCTACACGTTCTTGTCATTATATTTTCTTTTCAAGATAATTACATCTTGTCACCTATATGCTCTTCTCTTGTGCTTCTCAAAAGTGATCCTGAGAATAAAAAATGCTATTGTGGTATCCTAAATCATTTTCTTTTCATTATTATAGAAAACTATTAACCTCTTTTTTAGGATCATATACTGCATAAGTATTTTTTCATCTTACTCAACATATTCACATTGATAGCTCCATATGCTCTCTGATATTTTTGTTACACTAACTATGTAGAAAGTTTACATCACTGGATTTATTGTGAAAGGATTTCTTGGAGCCTACTCTATGCTTGCCTCAACTTTCTCCCAGATAAAAAGGAAAAGTGCTATACAGGTATTCCTCATTTCTCTATTTTCTCCTTTTGCATCGTAGCTCCCTTTTCCCATGTGTGTGTCCTCATCGAACATAACATTTGGATTTGGGTTAAAAAAGAGTAGGACCCTATTTAGGAGGATGTCAAAATATTTTAGATGAGATTGGCTTGAACTTGGATTGGATAGATGGTCGATGATCACAAGGGTGATTAACAAAACTAAATGTATTACTAAACAAGGAAGGACCCTCTTTAAGAGGAATTGTAAGCAATGATGTAGGTGAAGGATGAGATTAGTAATTTCGGTGGATGAGGATTTAGGAATTGGATTTAGATTGGTTGTGCTAGATGGAGAAGAATGGTTTTTGTGAATGAGGAAATCTTCTATCTCAATAAGATTATGGACTATAGTCTAAAAGGAATTACAATGCTCAATGTCATAACCCAAAGTACGATGATAAGAACAAATGCAATTAGGATAAAACCATGATGGTTTCTTACTATGTAGATTAAAGAATATGATAGGAGGAAGTGCGTTAGAATATATTCAATTTAAATATCAAAGGATATTTGCATAGGATCTGATCGAAGTGTCAAAAGGAAGATAACTCTTATGGGTTTGAACATAATGTTTTGGCTTAGAGCTAGGTAGATATTTACATCGGATGGGTAAATTAAGTTTCTCAAAAGATAGATCAATTTTGGATTGTTTGGATTGAGATTTAGGTTTCGATGTAGATGGGATGAGTAGATTTGGTGCCTTGGAAGATAAATCAAATTTGGTTAGAGGATTGGATTGTTTGGATTTACCTTACAAGATGTCTTTTCTTTGGAAGTCCTGGATTTGGACGTGGATGTTGGGATGTTGATGTATGAGTTGATTGGGATATTGAGGATAGGGGTGGATTGCTTTGAGGTTTTATTGTTTTAGTTGCAGTTTTAGTGTTGGTTGATGATTCAGGGTCAAGTGGACTGGACTAAGTGGTTACTCGAATAAATTTGATGGAAAATGAAGGATCCTCTTTAGTATATTCTTCATTTGGAGGAAATATGGTTGCAAAATTTCGTGAAGAACAAGGGGACATGTGCATTTGGATAGATGAGGTCAAAGGTGCAGATATTGAAGTGGAAGGATGAGATTGGTTTGGTTTGGGAAGGAGGTATCCTTCCTTAATGAAGTTATAAACAATGGATTGAAATTCCCTTCAATGTTCAATATTGTGTCCAGGGGTACAATGATATGCACAAACAAGGTTGGAGTTAAATCATGGTGGCTTCTTTCTATTGGGGTCAAAGGCCCTAATAGGAAAAAACATGATTGTAGAAATTTGTAACAAGTATCTGAAGATTTCCATACATAATTCAACCAAAGCATTAGGAGGTTCTTTGTCTTTGCAAAATATCTTTGTCTTTTAACAAGAAGTAGATGTTTGATATGATCTAGATGTTGAGGAAAAATTTCGAGTATGTTGATGTCTTGATGGCTAAATTAAGTTTTGGTATTGGAAGATTCCATAGTGTTGAATGATTTCAGTTTTAGTTGATGAACTGTTCTTGATGAAAGGGTTATCATGTTGGATTATTTAGAGGAAGGAATACTAATTTCATTATAGAAATGTATAATATATTTTTGAGGTGATGTATTAATAGTTTTGGATTTTATTTGAGAGGTTGTATCTGTAGGAGGTACAACAAAAATTTCCACCAGAGGATCCGAAGATGGTGTTGGTATAGGCATAGGAAAAAATATTTTTTTGGTGAATTCTAAGAAAAGAAAATGTTGATTAGATTACGTTGATTATGTACAAGGATCATTTGAATTTTTTGTAAGTTGAAGTGATTTCAAAGATTTTTCAAATGATGTATGAGGGGAGGATGATGTGGATTGGGTATCAATGATTGATGTGGTAGGTACAAAAACTGGGATTGGATCTATGGATGGTATTATGGGTAAGGATGGAATATGTGGATGATGGAGTGGATGAGGAATATATAGGTGTGGAATCAATGGTGGGTGTAGGATGAGATGGGGATGGTTATTCTATAAATAATTCAAGGGGTGTCATTGATATACCTGTGAATGGGGAAGATATGATATATGTGGAAGTAGGTATGGATGTGGGAATAGATTATAAAATAGATGCAGGTATGATTGGTGTATATATGGGAATAAGTTTTGATGAACTTATGGATGTAGTAAAAATGTCTAGAGATTTGGATGTGATGGTTGATAAAGGTGGTGAATATGTGGATGGGATATGATCTTGATAAATAGTGTGTAGATTGTTTATGACATGAGCGTTAGGTTCTTGAGATGTAGAAGGGGTGGTGGCTAGACTTGTTGGTGCATGGTTGGGGAATGGTTGCTTAAATATGTCAAGATGACCACATAATTCCCACTGGGCATGCCATAAGGTTGGGCAGGAAACCTTGTTCTCATGTAGGTGAGTGCACCGATACTGAAAGCCACCAACAACCTCGAAATATGGAGGGCTTAAGGATCATCGGGTGTGGATGTAGATCTATGAGCACCAAGAAGATATATGTGATCTAAAAGACTACACAATATTGAATTAGATAACCATATGCGAGGGCTTCCCGAACAATACCTGTTTTAAGAGGCTATTAACTCCTTTGGAGGATGTCAACCCCCGTGTTTAGAAACATGGAAATAAATAATGAACAGTAGATAGCATGCAGAAGTATAGAAATACAATATACAAAATAAATTATAGAGAAATACATCATGTAGGAGAGATTGATAATATCCTCAACTACAGTGTCAGAGGTTTTCCATGACTTCAAAATTTCCTGCAAACTTACTTCCAAAAACCTCAAAAACATTGTTTTAAAAATTTCCAACTTGATTATTTTTCTTCCCCCTCTTGAAAGAGGGGGGGAAGGCATGTATTTATAGTCTGGAGATAGGGTTAGATCAAGGGTTATCAGGTAACCGAGGTTTTATAAAATAACCCTGGTCAGGTGATTGGGGGGACATGATTTGATTGATTAGGTGAGATAATATATTTTATTTGATTGAGTGGGGTTCATGATTTGGATAGTGGGGGACATGATTTGAGTGATTAGGTTAGATAATTGATTTGATTGGATTTGATTTGATTGAGTGGGGTGATTTAACTTAATTGGAATATCAAGATATTATTAACACATAATACAGATTAATCAATTAATATTGATTAAATATGTAGTGTTGATGGGAAATGGGTTTTGAATGGATAAGCCTACTGAAGGAGAGAAAATGGGAAAGAGTGATACTAAAAATTGGTGTTTACATCTACATATTGGTATCAGTTCAGCATGGGGTCCTCTTTTGGGATGCATTCTCCTAGTGACGTCACATGCACCCCAAATGAGGAGGGCATCTATTTTTTGAGTCAGTCACCCCATTTAGTAGTCTACAGTTATAGTTTAGCATAGTTCAACATAGTCTATAGTCTCAGACAGGACTCAAAATCAGACTTGGGTCCTTATTCCAACATAGACACTGGTGCCTACATATAAACTTAGGTGCCTAGGAGTTATTATCCCTTCCTAGGATCCTATGACCATGGGAAAGATAAATTGCTTTTCTCTAATCATCACGGTTGTTAGTAGTTAGCACAATACATGGACAATCCTCCAGCAATTAGGATGAATTCTATCTTTTTTTAATTTTTGCATTGGATCAAAATGGATCAAAATTGAATAAGAGAGGATCACACCATCTACAGTGATGTATAAATTTCAGAAAGTCAAAGGTTGTATAATGAAACTAGACCTTTCTCCCTACACTACTTCTATTGTGGCATGAGATCACCCCAAAAACTTGCACTTAACATGAGAATGCCCAAAAAAATCTCTATTCATCATCATTTCAGTACATATTTTCTATCCTTTTCTCTTCATGGATCAGGTGCACATTTTCCTTTTTCTACTTTTCAACATTTTAATGCACTTTTTACATGCATTTCATACATTTGGATTGAAATTTTTCTATATAAACATATTTAAACACTTGCTCATTTTTCTCTTTTACAGGTCTGACCTTATGGGAAGTGGTAGTCATATCAATCAAACATCAAGTGACATTAACAACATGTATAATGTGACATATACACATACACTCTCCACCCCTAGGGTCATCATCACTTATTACTTCCTTTTCTCTAGCTTCCATGCTTCACTTTTTTGTCAATCCACACTTTTTTCTTGTCTCTTTAACATGCTTTCATCATCAATCTACATGGTTATCAGGTACACATCTCTCATCTACTTTATGTTACCGATATTTCCCTCAAAAACATAAAGTGGGTCAAAACATAGACACTAAATCATGTACTTGGGTACATGTTGAGAAGACAATGTATAAAACTTAGCAGAAGGTGTACAGAAGATTCACATGGAATAGTAGAGTGCATTCAAAGGTGTGGGAGGATTGGGAAGGAATCACACGTGGAGGACAGAGATAGATTTAGGACTTAGCTGTTTTTATGATTATGATCTATTTTTAGAAGATGGTGTGCAAAGCACATAAACCAGGAAAAGAATTGCATGACACACACAAGCTATTTTTGGAAGAGAGGCTATGGAGTGCTTTGCATGGATATGGGCTAAAGATATGGTTACTTCTTCTAGTTAACTATACGAGGTCTATTGTTAACATTCTTGCATGTGAGCCTATTATTGTAAAGGTGTATGGTTATTTCCAGCATGTGACCTATTTTTGGATTTGTGCGAACAGTGGAGGGAAAGTCCCTACCCTTATAAATATGTAATGATCTGCATAATATAGAGAGGGGATGTGAGAACTTACTTACTGTGAAGTTATGCTGCCAAATGCGATCCACGCATAAGCTATGGTATTATCTATTGTAATGAGCTTCTATGTATTTATCATGTTTTATATAATGGAGTGTATTGGTTGAATCAAAGTATTAATCCTAAGTATAATTGGTTATTGCATGCTTGACTTCATTATGGTTATCATTTAAGTTTGTTATTCTTTAGATCTAGATCTGAACATTCACTATAGAATGATGTATTAATTATGGATCTGAATGCATTAATTATTCATCATGCTCACATCCTACAAAAAAAACTCTAAAGAGGGGCTTGGTACCTTTGCGTGCTTTGGGTGAGCGCTCAGTCTAGGATGAGTGATGTGCCAACATGCCTGGGTTTTTACTGGTAAATTCTAGGCTGCATCATTGGTTCTATTGTCGGGACCTCTTTTTCAATTTTTTTTCAGGATGGTTCATGATGAAGACATACCAGTTGACCATAGAAAGTGTTGAGGAGTGGATACACAACCTAGAAGAAGAATAAGCACGGAGCTTCAACACCAGATCTGAGTTTGATGCATGCACATGGGTGGAGCAGAATCTATATGACTATTTATATGAGAGGTTATTCATTATTTTTCCAGTAGAACTGTATGAGTGGCTAGTTTCTTATGAGTCTAAACAAAATTGGAGGTATCACACACTTGTCAGGACGTAGGAATAATTTCAAACCCTTTATGATGCTGATATGATTTGGACTTGCACTATGGATATGTGGTTCCGTGGTATTTTGAACAGCTATATCTTAGAGTACTCAATTTCCACTTATTCCTACCCAGAGGTAGCTAAATTCCAATTTTTACGATATCCTAGGGGAACCTACCTGTGAGGAATTCCTCTGGTGATCAAGATCTTGATGGTAACCCTAAGCTTGGAAAGAAAACTGATGGATAACTAAACACCACCATGCATGGGGGAAGGAGCAAGTTTAGTGAAAGATGGCAGACCTAGCGATAGAAAAACAGAGAGGAAAGGTGGCTCAAGTATAATGAGGTTCACGAGAGGGAGATAAAGAAACAATGAGATGTTGCAGAGTGAATGTCATTGTGGAGAGAGATGGTTCATGAAGGATTTGAAGTTCATGCAGAATAAGTGGAACCCGAGCATCAAGAACTCCCCCATTTGTGAAAGCATGATAGGGAACCCCCCCTCAGCCTCACATAGAAGCACACCAGCAGAAATGACCTGGGCCATGGGTATGCATCTGAATCCACCAGGAAACCTTTCCCTTGCATTTGGTCTTCCAATATTGAGTACAACAAACAATCAGTAAGCTAATTCAGGCAGAGGGAGAGAACGATTGAGTCATATAAAAATCACATCGATGGCAGTGTAAACGTCTTCATTGTTGTATGGGAGTACCTTTTCAGGTGTATCATCCATATAGAATTCAGACGTGCAAAATTTTGGACTCTCTTCTAGGAGTAGTAGCACTTCACATATTTTCAGGGTGTAGTTTAGTACTAATTTTGGGACACAAGGAAGTACATCTTCTGGTCAAACTTTGGCTACAGGTTCAGGATCAGGAGGTATAGGTGGCTCTAGCTTTGGTGGATTTGGTGGTTTTTTAGGTAGAGGAAACACAAGAGTTTCTGGATCAGGTGGAAAGGGTCCACAAAAACCCCAAAATATTTACATGGAGATGTATCTTCATGTTCCATAGTATAGGTGCATAGAAGATGTTACTGAACATGTGCACATGTGTGAAATACTATGGCATGCAAAAGGAATCATAGCTTCTTAGTGTAGGGTAAGTCAATTTGCTACTACGTTACAAGGGCGCTCACATAGCTGGTACAAATTTTTTGACCCTAATCAAACTTTTGTAGACTATGCAGCTTTGAAAGATTCTTTCCTTAAAGAATTTCATATCCTTGAGTTTGAGTAGAAGAGTATAAGTGCACTTAAGGATATTAAGCAAGGCAGTATTGAGAGTTTCAGAGAGTATGATTCTCATTTCAAAATGCTATTATCTAAGCTTTCTTATGATATTCATGCAAGCCAACATGCATAATGGTTTGTTGGGGGCCTGATTACACCTTTTAGAAGGGCACTATCACATAAGACATACACTTATCCATGTGAAGCAGCTTTACGCATTGAGACAATTAGAAGTATAGACATTGGGGTGAGCCCATTTTTAGAGGCAAAGATCACAATTATGGTAAAGAAGTTGGAGAAACTATCAAAAAATTCAGCACATGAGATGCGCATGGAGATTTGGTGCACATATTGTGAAGTGGAAGGTCACACAAAAGATAGTTGTCCCCACAGATTAGTACGCTCATTGCTGTTAGACTGTGAGATATATCATTTAAACCATGATGTTAGATGATGTCCATTATTACAACGTGCAATAAGGAAGAACGTCTCTTATTAATGTAAAATTTGTAGGTTTACAATTCATGACATAGAAGACTGTCAGCTGATTGGTCAAATCCATGATGCTATAAATATTAGTGTATCCCAAATAGGAGTTTTAGATAACTCTAAAGGCAAGAACAAACATTAGGATCAGGATCACAATTAGGGGCACTATGATTAGAATGAAGAGCGTTTTGAAGGCGGTCGTGGCAGAGGTTGAGGATACCATGGTGGATTCAGAGGATGAGGCCATGGTGGTGGAAGAGGTGAGTTTCCTCATGGAACATGTTATACATGCAGATCTCCTAACCACTATAGGCGTGAATGTACTCAGAATATTAAATGTTCTTTCTGTGGAAAGAATCATAGTTATGAGGAATTCCCGTACTTGTATGAACATCTTAGCAAGTAGCATAAACAAGAAAACAAAGGTGCGGGGGATGGTTAGGATACAATGCATTGGAACCAAAATCTGAGGCATTGCAGGTAAATATCACTACCAATGCTAAAGCAGCGCGTGTGCCAAAGAAGCATTGCAGCAGAGGCCTACCATCACTAAGGAGGAGGTTCTACATGCACGGTACCCAAATCCTATCCATCAGAAGGAGATTTATCTGAAAAACCATGGAGGTGCTTAGAAATCTTCAAGGTGAAATATAATATTTAAAGGAGAAATCATGGAAGATGGAGCAAAAGAAAGAATCAGAGATGGTCCAGTCTGATATGGATGACTTGAAAGAAGTGTGTAAAATGTTGCACTAGGAGAATATCATTCCACTATTAGGGAATTGGTTAAAGGGAAACACTCTGTGTGTAAGTATTCAGACTAGACGACAGATCCTGCATGCGAATATTCCCCCTCATAGCCTAGATTATGATAAGGAAATCACTCTAAATGTTTTTGTGGATGGGTGGATTTTGAGTAATATATTGATTGATACAACTGCAGAAGTCAATGTTCTTAGTTTAGATGCATGGGTACAAATGGGGAGACCTCCATTGCAGCCATCCTCTAATATATTTTTCATGGCTAATCAGACTAAGGCCACTCCCATCGGAGTTTTAAAAGATACATCCATTACCATACAAGGAGCCAAGTTCACTGGATATTTTGAGGTCTTAGCACTGGCAAAGGTAGATAGCTTCCCATCTCTACTGGGGCATCCTTAGTGCTATGTAAATAATGTTGATCTTTGGTTCAACAAGGGTTATATCAACTTTAAAAACAAGGAGGAGAGGGTTATTATTCCATTAACAGATGGAAAATTTGTGCCCTATGTTGATTCCTTGAGTGAGGAAGACTTGAATATGATTTATGTACACATCGTCTGGGATCCAGAGCTGCTTAATCCATCTAAAGAAGGAATCATTCAGTGGGAGGATGCACAATCTATCAGTGATAATACAAGTTTTGCTTGTGATAATTGGGCTCATAGAACTTATGAGTTGGTAGGGTGCATAATAAAGAGTATATTTTCTAGGGATAATAGACTGCATTATATCAGGAGAATAGGTAACAACTTGGTACCTCATTATACTGGAGAAGGAGACCCTATGGTGTTCGTGCGCGCCATGGAGGAACAATGGATAAACTAGTTGGAGCGAAGGAATATGCTAGCATATACCCCACACAAGACAACAGCACGTTGGTGGGTGGTCCACAAGGATAATCTTGTAGGATGGAATGAAATTAGGATTGCTCTTGCTACTAGGTTCTTCAAGAGAAATGCACCTACTCAAATCTATACTTATCATGGTAATCAACCTAGTCAGCACCACGTTTAGTAGTGTGAGAGACTCTAGACAAAGGGGTAGGAAACTTTACCACCTTCACTCTGGGTGCACAAGTTTTATTCCACATTACAAGGTTGCGTGCGTGTTTGGTATGTATATGCAGAACTCCATAGAGAGACTAGAAATTGGTAGGGTTTAATTATAGGAATGACCCAGACATTTGAATTCTTCTCTACCAAGCCTCTTGTAGAATAAGCATTAAAGGTTATAAAGTGCTTAACTATGGGGGATAGTGCCAAGGCGGATGAGCTCATTCAAGAGTTATTTGATGAAAGATAATTACGAGTGTGTTTTGTTAAAGAAACAAAGACAACTACCACACTACTTAAACGTGCTTTCCTTGAGCAAGAAAAAGGAAAAATGGTCTACTTAGTGGATGATGAAGAATTAGAAAATCTGGATGTAGACCATTCAACAGGTAGGCGTGAGGTGTTGGACAGTGTAGATAAGACCACACACATCTATCATAAACCTATGAAGACAAAGAAAGTGAATATTGGATCAGATCCTAAGCCTAAGGAGGCCATAATTGGGGACTGTTGGTCAGAATCTGAAGTGGCAAAAATCATAGAGTTACTATGTGATTATCAGGACTTATTCCCTCAAGGGTACCATGAACTTAAAGACATGCATGAATCATTAGGGGAGATGAAGATAAAACTTAAAGAGGGTGTGTGCCCAGTTAGAAAGAGGCCCTATAGGATGAACCCCAACTTGCACGAAAAGGTCAAGGAAACAGATTGACAAAATGTTGAAGTCTGGAATCATCAAGCCCCTTGACGAGTCAGAATGGGTTAGTCCAATGGTGATCAGTATCAAGAAGGATGGTCAGATTAGGATCTGTGTGGACTACAGGGAGCTTAATGTTACATGTGTGACTAATCCCTTTCCTATGCCATTCACTGAGGAAATATTAGAAGGTGTTGCCGGGCGTAAAATCTATTCGTTTACAGATGGGTTCCACGGGTATCATCAAGATAGGATTACCCAGGAGGATTAGGAAAAGACTAATTTTACTACTGAATGGGGCAGATTTTCCTATATTGTGATGCCTTTGAGACTGAAAAATGTACCCACTATATTTTCACGCATAGTTGTTCAAGCATTTAAAGATTTTATTCACAACTTCTTGTAGGTTTATTTAGATGATTAGACGGTGTATGGAATGGTTAAGGATTATTGTGACAATCTACGCTTAATGTTTGAAAGATGTATACAATTGAGTACCTCTTTGAATATCAAGAAGTGCATATTTGCTACACCATTTGGAATATTTGTTAGGACACATAATGTGCAAGGAAGGTTTGTTGGTTGATCCAACTAAGGTTGTAGTCATTATTGGCCTAAAAGAGCCTATCAGTAAAAGTGAGGTGTGTGGATTCTTGGGTCACACAAGGTATTATAGGAAATTCATAAAGGGGTATGCCAAAAGTTTCCACACCTTTGGAGGAGTTAATGAAAGGAAAATGTACATTATATTGGGGAGAACCACAAAAATGCGCATTCGAGACATTAAAGGAGAAACTTACTACCATTCCTATTCTGCACTTTCCTTCATGGGACCAACCATTTCATGTACATGTGGATGTCTCTGGCATAGCCATTGGCATGATGTTGGCTCAGCCAGGAGAAGGTATTATAGATCATCCTATCTATTTTGCTAGTAGAAATTTAACTCCTGCAGAGAAGAATTACACAACTATAGAGCACGAAGCTTTGTCAATGATCTATGTGCTACATAAATTCATAAAGTACCTACTAGCTACACCATTTTTATTTTATATAGATCATATGGCATTGAAGTATTTGGTGAATAAGCTTGTTTTACAAGGGCACATATGTAGATAGGTACTCTTATTTCAAGAATTTGATTTCATGGTTGTGGTAAAACTAGGGAAAAGTAATTATGGACTAGACCATTTATCTGGAATACAGTCAGGAGAAGAAGCACTAGAAATTGAAGATACCATGTCCGATGCACAAATATATAGGTTACAATGAGCGCCATCAGAATTAGAGGACATTGTTGTCTTTCTACGAATAGGTATGACACTAGAAGGAATGGAATCCTTAGAGAAGAAATAACTTGCTATATGTGCGGCACCCTATATGTTGATTAGTGGTGACCTGTACAAGTTAAGCCAGTATGAGGTATTACACATTGTGTACTAGAATATGAGAACACCGATATCATGGAGGAAGCTCATGGTGGTATTGTAGGTGGCCACTATGTAGGTGATGCCACTTCTCACGATATTCTACTCATTGGATTATGGTGGGAGACCTTGTATAAATATTGTAAGGTATATTACAAGGCATGTGATCACTGATAGTGCCTTGGGAAACCAAGTCAATGAGATGACATTCCTCTAAGACCTATCACTAGTGCAGAACCATTTGAAAAATGGGCTATCAATTTTTTGGGTCCTATTTCACCAGTTGCGCGCAGGACTGGGTCACATTATACCATCACTTGCACAAATTATCTAACCAGGTGGGTAGAAGCAACTCCTACAAAATATTGGACAACAGCTACAACAACCAAGTTTTTATGGAAAATATTATTACAAGGTATGGATGTCCTTTGAGTTTGACTAGTGATAAGGGCACACATTTTCTGAATGAGACAATGAGAATTTTATTGGATGAATTCATGATTGCACACCATAAGAATACACCATATCATCCTCAAGAAAATGGGACTACTGAGGCTTTCAACAAAATTTTGAGCCAAACATTGACAAAAATCTGTGGTGTTGGAAGAAAGGATTGGGGAGGATAAATTTTCTGTAGTGCTTTAGGCATTTCGAACAACATATAAAAGTTTGAACAAAGCCACACAATTTTAGTTAGTGTTTGGCGAAGAAGCAGTTTCTTCCTATAGAATTCATGCTACCTTATTTGTGTATTGTGTGCACTAGAGGTGTAGCTGATGAACAAACATTATAAGAATGGATTGAAAAGCTAATCAAGTTGGATGAGCGAAGAGCAATAGCATGTTGGAGTCAAAAACAAGAAAAGGCCAGGCAGTAAACATGGCATGACATGCACATCAGGGATACAAATTTTGATAATGGATAGATGGTGCTTCTTTATGATTCTAAGGTTTTGCGCCATCCAGGAAAACTCAAGGTACATTGGTTGGGGCCATATTTTATCACTCAAATACTTGAAACAAGTTATTTCCAATTAGAGGCATTTGATGGAACACTGCTACCTGGGTACTTCAATGGGAGTAAGCTAAATCCCTACTATAAATAAGTTTTCTTGGTGTTTGTAATAAGGTAGTTTTTTCCATTTAGATTAGGTTTTCAATTATGTATTTACTTAACATATTTCCTTCTTCGTCTCTATGCTTTGTCAATTTAGTTGGTCTTTTTGTGTAATAAACGTGTTTGCATGCCATAAGCTAATTATTATTTAAAGAATTTTAATGCCCAGAGGACTGCACATACCATTAGTGTGGGGTGGTTTATTGATATCTAGGTAGAGGACTATTTAAAATAAGTACACATAAAAGGAATAAATTGCTACGAGTACTATTTAAGTTGGAGAACTGTAAAAATAAGATAAGCAGGGGCCATGAGAACTACCAAGGGAAGGCACAATGGTGAGGTACTCAGGTGCATGGAGGCATGCTGAAAAGAAGTTTGTGGCTAGAAGGTAGGAAGGTACACTAGAAGGCTATAGCTTGGGCAAAAATAATGTACCGCATGGAAAGAATGAAAATGGTCAATTAATGAGAAGATTATTAGTAGGTGAAGGAGCAATACATGCACTAACGTTTTGAAAATATATTTAAGGACGGGATGCGAGTTCATTCTTATCATTGAAATTGTGAGAATTTGAAAAGAGCTAAGTGCAAAGGAGCTGAGCGAATCATGTTGAGGTGCAAAGAGTGTGAAACCATACGTGGAGAGAAGATTTGTGCGTAGGAGAAGCTTGCAACCCCATAAGTGAAGGGTTTGAGAAAAACAGTCGTGTTATGAAAGATCTAGGGCACACAATTTTCACTAGGGCATGAAGAATCAAACTAGGGTTTTAACTAGCTTGTTACAGAAGATAGAAAAGATATATTTTCAAATGGCACCGAAGAAAGCACCTGTAGCAGGAGTAAAAGGGAAGAAGAGGGTCGAAGTGGAAGAAGAAATTTCTCCCGAGAGTAATTTCTCATAAATGTAGTATCCAGAGGGTGTGATTATGGGACAAGAATGGGATTCCCATATCCATAAATGTAATATCAGTGATTACAACCATCGCACATCAGATAATAAGAAGGAACTAGATGCGTTGTTGAGCACGAAAACAAACAAGCGCATAGTAGAAGACATGTTAGTGTATGATGATGATAGAGAGAAGTTGCTAAAGAAAATTGGAGTCTACCAGTTGTATGACCTACCATAATTTGGAAAATATGAACCATTTTATCAATGGTTGATTAGCAAAGTCCATGAGGACTTCTACTTTTTTGGACGGAGGGTTAGAATCATAGTTGCCTTAATTTCAACAGTGACAGGATGAAGGGCCTCAGAAGCAAATCTAGAAAGTGAATTAATAGATAAAGTAGTGATCCTGGAGATAAGGAAGGAGCTAGGATATACCAAGGGTCTGCACGGCATGGACATTGATAAATTGAATAAGTACCCAATGGTATAGGTAGTTGCACATCTGATAAAAAAGTTGAATGACCAAGAAAGGTGGTCGCAGGTGAATACAATGTGGTTACACATTGCAAGGAAAATGTCTCAAGGAGTGGTCTACAATATCATAGATTACATAGCAAAGACAATCATTGAAGAAGTGCATATAGGTGACATAATTAATTTTTGGTGCTATTTTATTATCTTTGGTGTTTATGGATATTGGAGTGCCCAATGGGCCAAAGGAAAAGATTTAGGAGTACCCCATGGAAAATAAATCTCTGGCAGAAAGAACTGATAAATACTTATGCGAAGGGACCATGAGTGGGCCATTTAAATAGAGGGTAGACATGTGGTTTGAAAGGCTCCGCATAGTGTTTGAAGAGGAGTGGTGCATACCCAAGGAGTTACCTTCAGTGGTGGGTAAAGCAGTACAGTTCGCAGTCTACCAACATTTTTGCATTGCACGTTTTGCAATGAAGGAAAAAGCTTGGAGCCCTTGGTGCAAACTTCCATATACCTTCACAGCATGCTACTTCCAGGAATCAGTTTCACCGGTTCACAGATGCATGCCACCTAAACTTCGTCATAGATAAGGTAGATTATGATTATCACACTCTGATAAAAACTTACGTATACCCAGGATGGACTACCTACATTGAGAGGCTTATCTCATATGTAATAAACATGAAGCCTAAGCTATGTAGTAGGAGACATTGGAGTAGCACTTGTGTATCTTTAACTCAAGCCTAAGCTGGAGAAAAAAAAATATGTGGAAAATGAGTCCGCACTTCTAGGGGCACCTAAGGGTAAAAATATAGTAGAGAATGTGCCAACTTCATAGCCTGTAGAGACTATAGTGGTGGATGAAGAGGAAGATGAGTGAGAAGATAGTGGTGGCCTGGAGCATAGAGGATGAAATAAGCCTACAGACAAGGTAGGAACTGAGCGTGTGGAATAAAATGAGAACACCACTTTAAAAGGATATTTAGAATAACTAGAACCCAAGGTGCTACACCCACAGTCAGTGTGCAGATCACCACGACTCTCTCCATAGAAGGAGACAGCTGAAAAGAGAAGAAGAAAGTTGAAGCTAGATGAGGAGTCAGAAGAGTCTAAGGAGAGCGTACCTAAATCTCCTACACCACTAGAGGAGGGAGAAGATCCAAAGGAAGAAGAAATGAAGCATGGAGAAGGAGTAAATGAGTCTAGATAGGATAGCGCAAGAGACTGCTCAGATCATAGCATGACAGACTCCAAATCTTGGCTCTCAAGTTCATAAGGGGCCAAGATTGAAGAGGAAAAGTGGGGAGTATACTGCACCAGTCATGGGCTATGCTGAGGACACAAGTAAAATTATCCACACCCATTTCCAAAGCACGGTGGGCCCTAAGGAATTGTATGGATGGGAGTTGATGGATGAGGACATGGCCACTGTCTGCACAAGGAAACAATTGTCGTGGTCAATGCAGACACATATGGATGAACCAGACTTCGATGTATGTAAAGAGTCTTGTGTATCAAGAAGATTGAAGAAGACACCTCAGGCCAGACACATAATGGTAAAGCCTACTATTATGTCGGATGAACGAGTAAGTAATTCCTTAGTGAAGGTATCTACAAAGGTGGCAAGGAGGAATGTGGATAAAGCTGTAACTATTAGGGCTCTGAGGGAAGAGATTAAGGCCAAGGATGTAGAGATCATGTACTTGTAACAAGAAAAGGACCTAGAGTATAAAAGGAATGGGGTTCTTATTGGCATGGAAGAGGAGATCAGGGATCATATCCTCCAAGAAAGACTGCACTTAGAGCCCAAGGTGCCCAAAAAGTTCCCTTCGGCTATGCACTATGTGTGAAATTTGGTTCATATGGTGCTTGAAGAGGGACCAGTTAGGGTGTCAGTGCCAAAAGACCTTGAAAAGGAGGTAGAGAGGGGAAAGGCTGTACAGTGATTAGAAAAATTTCATCATACGAGGCACTGCTTCAAAACCTTTGGGAGAAGTTGAAGAAAGTAGCTCAAGCATTGAATATCTGCACATCTCCGCAAGAAGTCATCAGAATAAGGACAATAGTAGAGAAAATTGAAGTCCTAAAAGTTATGAAGGATGAGACATTGGGGCACGTGGAGAGACTGGAAGTGGTTAAGAAAAAGTGTGAGGCCCTTGCAGTGCCCCAAGAGCCCCGCAAGAACATATTGGATGAACTAGGAAATCTTATAGCTCGGAAAATGGATTTGCTGGAAGGGATAATGTCTGTAATGGCTAACATTATGTTAGTATTACAAAATGAGAAGGGATAAATTACACAGGATGAGTTGGAGTCTATTACAGTGAATATCCTAGAAAAGGCATAGGTCACACTGAGTGAGTGGCAGACCTTAGAGGCAGAAATAAAAGAAGAATATCCATAGCTCATTCTTCCAATTGAAGTAGAGGGTGATTTAGAGTAAAGAACTATTCTTTATATAGAAATTATTTAACATTCTTCCCATTACTTTATTCTTTATTATTCAAGGAGTAGCCATTACCAAGGCAACAATGCAGTTAGTGTGGGGTAATGTTGAACAGATAATGTATAAGACTTAGCAGAAGGTGTACAAAATATTCACGTAGAATATCAGAGCACATTCAAAGGTGTAAGAGGATCGAGAAGGAATCACGTGCGGAGCACAGAGATAGATTCAGGACATAGCCATTTTTATGATTATGATGTATTTTTGGAAGATGGCATGTAGAGAAGATAAACCAGGAAAATAATTGCATGACACGCACTAGCTATTTTTGGAAGAGCGGCTACGAAGTGATTTGCATGGATGCAGGCTAAAGATAGGATTACTACTTCTAGTTAATTGTGAGAGGTCTATTGTTAGCATTCTTGCATGTGAGCCTATTATTGTAAAGGTGTATGGTTATTTCCAGCATGTGACCTATTTTTGGAGTTGTACAAGTGGTGAAGGGCAAGTCCCCCACCCTTATAAATATGTGATGATTTGTGTAATATAGAGACGGGATGTGAGAACTTAATTACTGTGAAGTTATGTTGCCAAATCTGATGTGCGCATAAGCTATGGTATTATCTGTAGTAATGAGCTTCTAGTATTTATCATGTTTTATATAATGGAGTACATTGGCTGAATCAGATTATTAATCATGAGTATAATTGGTTCTTGCATTCTTGACTTCATTATGGTTATCATTTAAGTATGTTATTCTTTAGATCTAGATCTTAATATGCACTTTAGAATGATGTATTAATTATGGATTTGAATGAATTAAGTCTTCATCATGCTAACATCCTGCAACAACAACCCTAAAAGAGGGGGGCTGATACCTTTGTGCGCTTTTGGGTGAGTGCTCAGTCTAGGCTAAGTGATGTGTTAGTGCGCTTGGGCTTTTACTGGTAAATTCTAGGCTACATCAGTACATTTCTAGGTCCTAATCACATACATTATATTATTATGATTCCTAAGGGATAAAATTACTAATTGATCACTACCTTTATCCTTTTAGGTTTCTTTTTGGTCTCCTTCTTGGCCTTGCACACCTTACTTCCCAGTCTGACCTTCGAAAATTCACCTTTTTTGGATCTGGACACCACTGCCCTGCTGGAATGCCAGCGCCCAAGCGTCCTCGCCCCTCTAGGTGCCTTAGACCTCTTTGTATCTTTCTCGTTCCTTTTGGATTCTTTCTAGATGTTGGGCATCCTTATCTTTTAGGGGTCAGCCTTTTAGTGATCAATTATGAAATTTAAGCAAGGGAATCATATAAATACCATGTTTATGGGATCAAATTAAAGTACGAAGTTCTAGGAATCTACTATCACCAGCTAATTTTTTTCATCCAAAGGCATCTAAATATCATCAAAACATCCATCTAGCTTCACTCGAGGGATAAGGGATTGGTTTACTATGCATACACGAATAGGAGGGGAAGTTCATTTTTCCATGCACCCATGTTTTTTACATCTTCTACATCTAATTATTTATCACTATCATGTGTGTCGTGCAAAAGAGCCACATAAGGCATGATTCTACACAAAACACAAAAAAAATGCATGGAATCTAAAATGTAGCGTAGTGCCCAAATTGTAAGTTCACTCAACTGGGTGACCTTCGGGGTAATTTTGACTCCCCAGTTGTATTGTTTTCTTTTTGGGATTTGATGTATTTTGGGGGTTTTTATAGGTCATACCTTTTATTACATGTTATCAATGACATCGATGATCACTGTGTGACATTCTAAAAACACACAACTAAGTATTGCGATAACTTAGTGACCCTGTGAAAATTCATTTTCTCAACATCTGCGTAGAATTTGGTGCCCAGATAGGGATCATAACATCTAGGCACCCTAGTACTGCCATAAGAAACCCCGGTCCAAAAATTTTCTACACTTCTACATTTTTTTGGTTTAGATACGACCTCTTGTGGTCCATTTTTTACCATTTCTCCACCTTCTCACAGTCCAGGATTTGTTGCAAAATCAGCTAAGTATTATATCTCTCTATTGCACTTAGGTTTTGATTTACCTTACTTAATTCTTGTGTCACTTCATGTACTTTACTAATTTAATTATCACTGTGACTCTGAAATATCTTATATAGGGGTTTAAAATATCTACTATATTTTATTAAATTAGTGGTTCAAAGGATTATAATACAGAGAGTGGCGGATATTGTAGTGATGAAACTGAAAGAACCATCAATACTAGTACTAAAAATAGAAGAGAATTTGTCATAGACAATGTCATTCTAAAAAAAAATGTTGTAGAAGATCTGATGACATGGCCATGGGTTTTATATCTCATGTGCTACAAGATCATAAAATTAATGGAGAGAGGTTTGGTCCTTTAAATTTTGGTATATGGATAGAAAATGTGTTAAATATGTGTTTAGGATTGCTCAAACTTGATACAACCTAATAAATCATTAGTTTTGGCCAATAAAAACATTTGATTTTCCATGAAACAATAATTTTCCTTATGATTAATCGAGGGAGTGCTCAACTGTATGATCTACACCTTGTACACAGTGATTAAAAATAATTTGGAGTTCAAGGGAGTTGTTACTAAATTAATTCATTTATGCTCATTTGAGTGTAAATATGTTATAGAGGGAACAAATTACCAATGTAGTTGAAGGAGACATGGTACATTTTTAAGAGATTGGATGCCAATATCTTTGGTGTACATATTAATAGAGTATTCAACCCTCCTTACAAAGGATGATCCCTATCTGAAGGATCTCTCATACAATGGCATGTTAGGAAATTGGTTGACATAAGCGGTTCTTATATGGATATTAGATTTAAATAAGTCCTAAAAGAGGTTGAGGTCATCATGTGAGATGCATTAGAAGAACAAAAAAACCTCTGTTTTTTTATCTAATTTAATTTTATGATACTTTATCTATAGGGATCTACATAATCACCACTTCATCAGAGGACACCAGAACCAGAAGAAAAATCAATCAAAAAACGGAGCAATCTATTAAGTTACAGAACCACAACTCTGTGTAGAGTAACGGTTGCATAACCACCCTAGTAGTTACGTAACTACCCCTATACATAGAATAATGGTTATGTAACCACCAGTCCGTATACATCAACTGTCCTATCACTAATGAAACAAAAATAAATAAATCCATTAATGGTCATAGATTTCAAACATTTGGTTGTGTCTCTTCCTTGGATGCCTCTTCCCATTCTCTAGTGCATGGGGAGGACATGAGGAGTAAGATATTTAAGAAAGAGAGCAAACAAAATTCATCATCTATTAATGGGAAAAGTGAGGAAGAATACTTCAATGATGGAATTGAATTATAGAAGTAAGGTGAAAGTGCAGAGAAAGAAAGTATAGAGGGTAGAAGTAACATTGTTTTCTTCCTTCAGCTTCTTGTAATATGTAATTGTTTGAATTGGACAATATATAAGTGGGAAGAAAGAGAAATTTTGCTTCTCAACTAGTTTTCCCTCAAATTAGGGGTTTCCAACATAAATATATTTGGTTTTCATTAAGATTTTCATTCCAATTTTTGCTGCAAGTTGTTCTAAAGCACTAAGATTCATTCACTAGCTTTCAGTTTCTCTGTCATTTTTCAATAATTAGCTGTAGAAAATAGTATTTTGTGGTCTCATAAGATTTCAAAGTATATTTTTTATAGATCATTTTGGTATCATAGCTGATTATTATCCAGGAATTTAGTATTCTATATTTTGATTTGTATGACAGTGACAAGGTCCAAAGACGAATAAGTATTACCTTGCGATCTAGATATATCTACAAAAGAAGTGGAAGCAAAGAGTTAGAGATCAAATGGAGGAAGGGAACTTGGTCTATAGAATTGAGATGTTAGAAAGCACTATATATAGGGTTGTACATAGACCAACAAGAACTCTAAGATGTTTAAAAGATGACATCAATTAAGTAAGATTCTATGGACTCGATGGTTGGAGATTTGTTCAAAAAAATTGGCATAGGAAAGAGCCACGATGAGGAAGAAGATGTGGAAGAGTGTGAAGTAGAAAATACAGTTGGAAGAGAGAAGGTAAAATCTGATCATGCTAATTTTAAATTTGAAACTAAATTTGAGATAAAAATATTAGAATGACAAGTAGATGCAAAATCACTTGATAAATGGTTTAAATAATTGTAGGTTTATTTTAGTGTACATTGTTGGCATGGTCCTAATAGGTGTTGTCTAAAGGAGTGAAGGATGAAGACCTGTAAGGAATTCCCATGCATCAAATAGTTACACTTCACCAAAGTTTAGGAGTTGCGAGATTAAATCAAGCAAGCTTTGTAAAGCAATGTGCATGCATATGAGAGTTCAAGATTCAAAAAAAGGAGTAGAATGGAATTGCTTGGATTATCATAGATTAAAAAGAGTTGGTGTACATATAGAGGAGTGAATGTGTAACTCCCATGTAAGAGAAGATTCCTCCATAAAGGAGAAGAGGAGTTACTTTCCCAAATGGGAATGTAAGTCCTATGACACACTTACACATATGACAGATTTCGTAAGGGAATCTATCATAACTACGATGACACCTAGATCCATGTCCACCTAAGTGATATGACTCACCTGGTGAGATGGAATAACACTAAATAAGAGAAGAAAAATACCACCTACACCAACACCCCCCTTCATCATAACTTAGGATGAGTCAGCAAGTCAAAAATGAGAAATGGGTCCCGACACAAAGCCTAATGAGGTACCCACATACAAGAAACTCTCAAAAAGTGGAGTAAAAGGAAAAAACCCAGTGGGAATAACTCCCCCCCCAAAAGAGAGACAAGTCCACTCTCTAATCTAAGAAAAGATGCCAAAGATGGGTCCTGGCCACAAACGATCCTATAAAGGTACCCATGTACAAAGAGGAAATCTCTTGGAAAGAAGAAGAATAGAGAAGAAGAGGGACACAAGAGGAATGCAGAAGATACCATGGATGGATATGAACTCTACATCTCTAGGAGGTCTCCCCAAATAATTTCGATCACGAGATCCTCTACCTCTGGACTGAATAAGAGCCACTCGCACTGAACTATGTGCATGCCCTTAGGAAGGACATAAATGATGTGCTGGAAGTCTGCCCACTCCATAAAGGAAACTAAAGGCAACAACATGAATAACTCTGAGTATGGTCCACAAAAGTGTGACATAGGTCTAGAAAATGAGCGCCAAGGAACCAAAGGTAATGCCACATGCATAGAATTTTCAGAGTGAAGAAGGGGAACACTTGTAGAAAGGATATTTCTAACTAATGTGAAGGCAGAAAAACATCCCCCACAATAGAAAAATGGATCCACAAGTAAGGGTGGGTCCATGAATGTCTCTGGAAAAGTGGAAGTGGTAAGAGTCCCAAAAAGGGCACTCCCAACAATGGAGATGATGAACTCCTCTGAAATACCTGTAGATGGATGTGTAACATGTATTACATCACAAGTATATTCTGCGAAAAGATGAATAAGGTCAGGGAAGATACTCGTTCTAATGAGGGGGGATCAATAAATAGAAGAGCAATGTCAGATAGGTATGAGTCATGCAATGAAGGTTAAGGAGTGGAAGGGTCCTCACATAATAAAGTTGGAAAAGAGGCAGGTGTGATGACTATATGAGAATGAATAGAATATTGATCGATATATGATAAGATGTGGGATGTATCAACACTCTTTGGAATTATGGAGACATGCATCAACAAGTGACTAGATTTCTTATGGTTTCAAGTGTTGAGTATTTCTTTCTTCTGCATTTCTCTTCTACTTATTTCGATCTAGTGGCACTTTCTTTTGTATGAAGCTTGGAGGACCAACATGAGATAAAACAAAAGCATCCAGCCTTGAAAGACCACTGCCAACACTGAAAACTCAATTTGACTTCGAATAATGAAGTGGTGGATGCTGTAAAATGAACATATTCACACTCAAGTCTACAAAGAGCACAGCTCCAAGATAGCGGAATCTTAACAAGTGCTAGGTATAGAAAATTGGAAATACCATGGAATCATCGTGTAATGCATGCTACGTGTAAACAACCCAAGAGTACTAGTGAGACCCCCCAACTATTTTCTCAACTAGTTATGAGGTACTACAAAGGTTACATAATAGATAGTTATCATCATGTAGTCGTGTGAGACTATCATACGACTTTTGACTAATGACTAGTGCATGTTGGACCAGCAGTGAGTCAAAAGTTATATGACATCGGCAGATGCGATCATCCCCTGTTTCAAGACTGGCGGAAGATGCTAATGGAGGACTTTCCAAAGCCTGCATAAAAAACTTTCGAATACTGGCAGCAAAGTGCCGTTCGAATTGTCTGGTGGAATCGTTGGAAATGTTATTCTCGATATTCTGAGTAGGGTCTTCGTACAGGTCTTTGTGAAGATATAGCAGAGAGTCTTTCCATGACATTGTCAGACGTCTGGCTTCCATGTGCTTTGCACAAATGAATCAATGACATCGGGTGACAAGCAATTTGAGCCCAAGATATTCGTCCATTACAATGCCATAAAATAAATGTTGCTCCGGCAAAACATTGATGCAAGACTACATGGATTGTTTTGACTGCTATTTATACTAGTTCTAAATGTGACGTTTTGCTCAACTTCATCCTCATCCAAGTGGTATTTAAATTTGTTTTTCATCGAGTTCATCTCGGGATCCAAGATCTTATCCTCCACATCGTGGGTAGCAATCTTGTCTAGAGATTAAATGGCCGTTGACACGGCCACATGAAAAACCTTCCCCACAATGTTGCAAGACCACGTTGGTAATAGTTTGAGAAAGACCACATTTCTGCCGTTTAGATGAAATGTCTGTGACCTATCGTGAGGTCACGTGTCGCATCTTTATGGACAGGTTACGAGGCTATTCATGCGAAGTCGGTATCTTTGTCGAAGTAGATTACCAGTCCTTTCCAAGATTGACTCAATGGTAACTTCTAGGCCTGCGCACATGGAAAACGGCCACATCACAACAGTAGTGAGCCAGAAGGTCAGTAGCCCATATTCTTGTAGAGAATGGATGGCCTCGCCAAAGGCTTATGTTGAGGTTTTTCATTGGTTTATTTTTGTAAACATAGTGCCCAGAGTCATGTTGAACATTGCAAGGGTTCTCATCCGAGTGTTGAAGCCAGAGTCTAGAGGTGCTCCAAAACCATTGAACACCACATTGTAATTTGAGCCTATTGCACATGGTAATCATGTAGCCAATACATGTGCACATGATAACTAAAATGTTATTATACCGTAGACCAATTGACTAAGTCAAGGCTTCAACATTCAAGTGACGGCCTGAAATAACAAATGTCAGAGATTGCCAAATCCAGAAGAGAATTTCCCCGTGGGCTACGAGCAATCATATTCAAATCTATGGGACGAGGCCAACGCTCATGAGGAATTTAAGGATATCTCTTAAGGAAGAACTGAGTCATAAGGCCAAGTAAAACAGTGTATGGTATAAATGGGAGGAAGATACAATGAACCGATGCTTCCAAGCCATTTGGGATTCACAACAATACCAAAAAAGCATGTAGGAATAGGTTTCCAACGTTGAACCAACATCACTGAGCGATTTTTGGGGCCAAAACACAATGGTGAGTACAGTATTGCAAGCACTATTCGCAAGGTCTTGATGAAGAAAACAACTTCAGAAAATAAGTATATTTAGGTTCCAGCAAGGGCGAACCAATGCAATATCAGAGTACGAGCCTTCTCCAACTAGGTAGAGAGCTAGGATTGCGAGCTAGCTCCTACAACGGGTATTTAGATTTCCCACCATAGGACCCATGAGGTGAGATCTCAGACATAGCCTTAACAAGTTGAGTACATTCCAAAAACGAGAGCTGTCCACATACAACTTCACGGTCCGAGCTACCAATGATGATATGGAAACACAAAAATATATTGGATCACGTCAACTCTAGATACCATGAAGGAAATGAATGTCATTGATGATCACTTGGTCAGGAAGGGTTCAATTAGAATTCGAATCATTGAGCTCACTGTCAGGGACACCATTGGACAGAGTTGCGAGATTAAAGCAAGAAATATGTTGTAAAGATAGTGTGAATGCCTCCGTTAGAGCTCAAGGAT
Source organism: Taxus chinensis (assembly GCA_019776745.2). Classification (NCBI taxonomy): domain Eukaryota; kingdom Viridiplantae; phylum Streptophyta; class Pinopsida; order Cupressales; family Taxaceae; genus Taxus; species Taxus chinensis. The sequence continues at coordinate 745,839,429 of CM034150.1, forward strand.
AAAACACATGGAATCTAATGGAATTACCTCTGGCTTAGACATTGATCCTAAAATGAATGATAGTGAGACCACCACAGGGGAGTGAATGTTGTTAAATGAAAGGCCATGTATGAGAATCCATTACCATTCAATAAAGGAGACCATGGTTGTATCCTCTTCCAGGATTTATAAATGGTTTTGGTCAAAAAATTTGAAATCAATCCTGATTGACACACTGAGGGATATGAGAAGATTTCGAAAAGAAAATTCCTTTCCATAGCTTATTGGCCATGAAGGGGATCCATTAGCAATGCCATGTCCACCTAAGTGAGCACTTTCCAAGCTTCTTTCCCGGTCTATGTTATGAATTACACTAAATAAGTGAAGAAATGTACCACCTATTACCAACATTGTCAGTGATGAAAAATGACACTAATGATAAATTGGATGTTGCTGTGAATATGTTCATATTATGATGTGTCTTGATGGTAACATGCTTGTTTAGATATAGTATCATGACTGATATAGTGGGATTCAGTGAAGTATGTTCTTGCTCTTGCAATCCCTATACAGGTGCCTATGAGGTGTAACTTGATCAGTATGATCTTCTTGGATGCTTGGGAAGCATGTTGGACATGATGTGTATATCATTGTTTGAGGGTTCTTGAGCACTCACAGTAGTGGCATGGTGCGAGTATACATGTGATTCACTTATGTTACAGGTGCTCATTAGGAGAAGGTATGATTGCTTGAAGGTGTGAAAATGTAGATTTGGAGCTATATGATCTAATGGAAGCATGAAATCAGGTGTATAATGGTATATGAGGTATTTTATGGTAATTTTAGTAGGTTTTTTCATGATGTGTTATAACATTATTTTAGTTGACCCTAGCTTCTACAGTGAGGACCCTAACATGTAAACATAGGCAAGTCTTAGTGATTATGAGAGTTTTGAGGTATATGGAATTGACATTATTATGATTGGATATGTTTATAGGGATGATTCATGAGTTATTTGAGAAAACTTTCATGTTGCCCATGATGTGAATTTTTGTCAAGATATGACTGATTTTGTGAGAAAGGGTGAAAAACAAGTCATTTTCAAGCTTGAAGTTGAAACTTCTGATGCTCATTGTGAACAGTGTGCTTTGCATGGGAACTTGTGGCTTTCAAGGTTATACTTATATGGTGATTTTATAAGGTTTCAAAAAAATAATGTGGTCATTTCATAGTCATTTTTTTTATGAACGAATGTTAAGAAGGTAAAGTGATCTAAAACCCTAGTTAAACCCTAGTTAGGAGTGGTTTGCAAGAAAGTGAATTATACTGAAGTGGATAATTTTGATTGTATTAGTTCAAAATAGATGATTGGATGATGTAGAGGTCTCCTATTAGGATTTCCATAAATGTATGGTTGATGTCATGGTGATGAGTGGGCCCCATTCTAAAAATAGTCAATTTCTCGAGAAGAAGGTTTTAGGTCAAAGATGTCCCAAATGAGTAGCATGACAAAATTGATCTTGTGTGATACATTGGAGTTGATATTGAATGTATACATAGAGGTTTTAGGAAATATACATGTATTAGATGGTGTTTTGAGGTCCAAACAAGTTGATTGGTCAAAGGGAAGTTTTGAGGTCTCAAATAGTAAGGTTCAGTAAAATGAGCATAACTTGAGCTACAGGTGGAGTTTTGAGATGATTAAAGTTGTGTTTGAAAAAGATTCAGATATATTTCTAAAGATATGATATATTTACTTGCATGATGATTAGGTTATTTTATGTGGTTTCTAGGTAATTCTTTGAGAAGAAATATCCCTTTTGGTAGTTCAAGACAGAATGTGTTCCACTGAAAGTTTTGTGTTATTTTGAAGCATAATAGATGGATTATGGTGATGCTTAATATCTACCTTGGAATGTCAAGAGGGATAATTTTTAATCACAATAAATCCATTTATAGGTCTTTAATGTATGTATAAATTATTTTATGAGCTAACCTTTGAAATGATCACTTTTTTGGTAGGTTGACTATGGTGAAGACAAAGGTAGTTGTGGTTTGAAGCAGATGGATGTTTCATGATTTATAACTTGATTATAAGTGTTCTTAAAGATTGTGTCAATTTCCGTAAAATTTTTACATGACATGGTTTTGGTTTAGTTAATCGATTTTGTGATCATATGAAGTTTCCAGGGTGTTTGAAGGGTGTAGGAAACAACTAATTTTGAGAATTATAAAGGGAACTGGGCCCAGTAAATGAAATACGTTTGATTGGTTGATAAAATGTATGCAACTCATTTATGAATTTTTTATGATATTTTATTCATATGTAAAGGGTTTTGGGTCATGAAAAATTATACATTTAATGTAAGGGCATTTTTAAGAATGTGCCCTATGGGGTTTTGAGCCATTTTTGGCATATGTAATGGGATTTTTAGTCTAGGACAAACTAATTGGGTCACTTGTGACTATTGTATTTTAAATTTAAAATTTGAAATTTTTCTTGTATGTATGGGGTCAAACCAAATGGAGGGAAAATTTTGTGCCTAAGTTTGAAATGTGGAGAATCTTATAAAAACATGTTTTTGGGTGCTTTTTGGAACTAGTTGAGTGTGTGCATGTGGAGTGACCTAGGTCAGAGTTAATTTCATGTGTTTGAGAATTATTTAGAGTTGAATCAAGTTTGTTTCAGGTTAAATAAAAATCCAAGAAACATGAGACCAATACTTTGATGATTTTTTTAGAGGGTTTGAAGAGCTTGTTTTGTGAGGTGTGATCACCTAGGGTTTGAGTGAAGAAGTGTGAGATGGATATTAGATCTCCATTAGTTGTGGCAGAAAATAATCATATATCTACACATCATAAGGTGGTTAAGTGGGTGTTTGATCATCTTGGGGGGTTGTAGCCTCCTTGTGGAGTTAATGCTTCACAAAACTAGGGGTTGGTGCTCCTTGTATGGTTGGTGCTCTAATAAATTAGGGGTTGGTTCTCCATGTAGTGTTGGTGCCTCACTAAATTCAGAAAAATATCAATATAATATTTTTTAGTGGGGTTTCTTCCCCTTGAGGGTTTTCCACTTAGATCTTGTGTTCTTATGGTGTTTCTTTGCTTTCATGGTTATATGCTTCATTGATTGTTTATTGTGTGCACACATAAAGTATTGAATAAGTGGATATTGTGATTGAATGTGTATGAGGTTTTGATTTTCAGAGATGGTCCATTGTGCTTCTAACAATTGGTATCATAGATGGTCCTATTTACAAAAGTTTGAAAACTTGAAAGGAGATCATTGAAGCACAAAATGGCTAGCATCATTGCAACTAGAAAGTCACCATTGTTTGATGGAATTAATTATAGTTTTTGGAGCATGAGGATTAATATTTTCATCATAGAACAAGGGTTTTATGTTTAGGCTGTTGTAGAAAATTCTTATGTTCCTCCCGATAACTCTCCAAGCACTGAGAAAGAAAATGTTGATTATTCCAATAAATCAAAGGATTTCAATGCAATCATAAGTGGACTTGGAGAATTATAAATGGGAAAAGTGATGCACTATAATAATTTAAAGGAGGCATAGGAAAAACTTCAAGTTCTCTATAAAGGTGATTCAAAGGTAAAAATTGTAAAACTTTAAACTTTTAAAAATCAGTTTGAAAGCCTTAAAATAAATGATAATGAGTCAATTACTTCATACCTTCTTAGAGTTGATAAAGTTGTGAATAACATGAAGGGTTTAGTAGATGAAGTAAAATAATAAGTTGTTGTTCAAAAGGTTCTAAGGTCTTTGAATTATAAGTTTGATTATAAGGTTTCTTTAATTGAAGAGGCAGAAGATCTAACCATTTTGAAATTGGATGAGTTTCATGGTACTTTGACTCCTTATGAAAAGAGGATAGGATACTAAAAACCAACCAAGAAATAGATTGCATTCAAATATGAAATAAAGAAAAAATATAAGAAGGCAAGGGAGAACGACACCACTCTAGATATTGAAGATGAAGAGCTCTTTTCTATTACGGCTAGAAGATTGAAGCAAGGTTCTGGTAAGTGTAGAGGTAAACCTCCACTCAAATGTTTTAATTTTGGAGAAGTACGACATTTTTCTACTAAGTGTCCTCATAGGCATGAGAAGGAGAATGATGATGATGTTGAAGATCATGAGGAATAACCTAAGAAGAAGAACTACAATTTTGGAAAAGGTAAGAAGAAACTTAAGAGGCCTCATTATAAAAAGGATAAAAGAAGTTTTTATAAAAATGAAGATGATGATTTTTAGATGAAAATAGTGTTGTATCAGACTTTGAATCTGAAATTGAATATGAAAGCATAGGAAATGAGGCCTTATTCATGACTGAATAATCTATGAGGTCTTCAGGTGATGGATCTTCTTTATTAGGGGATTTTAGTTCTGGTTATGGTTACTATTCTGATAAGGAATGTGAAGATGACATAGATGATCTTGAGATTGTCAAAAGGGAACTTGAACAAGCTGAAAAAAAGGATCAAAAACTGACTTTTCAGATTAAGGAATATGAAAATCAGTTTCATAAGTTGGATGTGTAATATGTGGTTGAGTCTACAAAACTAATTGAAGCAAACAAATTTCTAGAAGAAAAGGTGAAGTTTCTTATCTCTAACCTACAGGATAAGAAGAATTTTTGCACCAAGTATAAACAATATATAGATTTTTTGAGGGCTGAGAAGTTAGAAATTAGTAAGAAGACTATGTCCTTGTAAAAATTTGAAAAGTTTTCTAAGGATTTAGATGACCTACTCGGAAAACAATGAGTTGTAGATGATATGATTGGTTTGGGCTTCAAAGAAGATTCTAAGGACAAAGAAATGAAGCAATATGTTGGTATTTCAAGTAAGGAATCAGATAAGCCTATTGTGAAAGAAGAAAATAAAGTGACACCTATCAAGAACAATGAAAAACAAGACCCATTAAACAACCCAATGCTTCAAGGTATGAAATTTTTTCAATGGTCATTGTTTTACTTGTAATGCTTTTGGTCATAGAGCTAATGAGTGTAAAAGATAATCTAGATATGATTATCCTTGGAGATACAATAGAAGTGAGTTTTCTAAAATAATTGTATGTTATAATTTCAATGAACAAGGACACACTACTAGATATTTCTTACATGATAGACCTAGTCAAAATGAAGGACTCAAAAGGAAGAAATCAGTTGTTTGCTACTATTGTAATGAGATTGGTCCTATGGAAAGAGTGTGTTTTCATGCTTATTCAATGAAAAACAAATGAATCAAATTCCTAGAGTGTATGAGAACAACTTTCAAGGAGCTAGAATGCAAGGTAATGACTCTAAAAGAACATGGGAACCAAGGAAAGACAAGGTTGTCCTATCAATAACAATTGATAGTGAGAAGAGAGTCATAACACAATCCTCAAAGTAGAGAAGGGTAGATGAAGGAGTTTTGTAGGTTCCCAAGAAGGCTTGGGACCTCTTCAATACCTTATTTTAGGTCTCTATGGAGCTTATATGCCTTTATTATGATTCTTTAAGGTATATCATTGCATATGAACCATCTAGGTGAGGGGGAGTTGTGTAAGTCATTATGTGTCTCCTCTACAAGGTCAAGGTATATGTGTGTATGCTCCTCATAGTATTTTTTCAGTTCATGATGTTGGTTCTTGTGCATAAGTCTTGACAATTAGTATTGTATCTCTAGTTGCAGTTGTACTTATGTGGTTTGTGCATGAGTTATCAAAGTGTATAGTTCACCTGTGATGAGTCATGAATTTTTTAGTTTCATCTTGATATGTCTATATGATTTTTTTAAATGTTTCAGAGGTCTTGAATATCTTTTTCATGGTGTTTGTGTCAAAATTTGGTTTGTGTTCTATCATTGTATACTGTGAAATTTTGAATTGTCATTATCTTATTCCCTAGAAGTCCATAAGGGGTTTTCATGAGGTATAAATGGCCTTGATAGATGTGACGTAATTTCATCTATATGTGTGAAGCCACAAGTGTGGTCAATGCATTGAAAAATGGGTGTCTTGTATTCATATCATGTATGTTTTAAGTATTTAGGTGTATGTGCTTGGGTCTGGGACTATGAAGGACACTTTTGTATCTCTAATGAGTTCCTTAGGCATCTAAATCACTCCAAAAATATAGAGTATCTTTAAGAAGATGGTGAAGGTGATCAAGTGACAACTTGATAATTTTTTATGGAGAGAATGGCTCATTGTGACCTAAGTTTCTCAATATCAAGAATTTTCCAAGAAAATTGAGGTGTTACAGGTATATCGAATGGTTGTTTATGATAAATACTAATTGAAGAGGTGTTCATCATGTTTAAATATGCCATAGCAAGGTGTCAATGCTGGCTTATAAGTGACATGATCAAAATTCAAGAAATACTGGTACTTCATTGCCCCTGACCAGGTTTACACCGTCTTTCTGAGCGGTTAGCATGGAAACTAAACTATGAAAGATAAAATGATAGAGTTATAACCTAAAATTTTGAGAAAGTATTCTAAACTCATGGGGGAAAATAATGAGATTGGTTTTAGGTGTTAACTATTTGTGCTCTTCCCAAAATTCATGACAGAGTTGAACAATGTGCTTTTGTTACATAGTGAGAAGGGTTTGTTCACTAGAACCCTAACTCTTAGAGTTATCAAAGGCTTGATAAGGTATCATAGTTGTTGAAACAATATAAGAAATGTTATAATTCTACACAAAGTGTTTCACTTGATTCAAAATTGTTGTGAAGAATATTGGGTTTTTTTTATCACCATGATTTATGCTCAAAAGGTGCATGCTACAATACATAGGCAAAGTTGCTGGTGTCTCAAGTATGAATGATGATTTCTTCTCCTTATTGGTATGATTATTGGGTTAACTATACTATTGGAATGGGTGGAAGACCATTTGATGATTATATCATTTATTGTGTAATTGAGGGATCCTCTTGTTGCTCCATGAGGACTATGAAGACCTAATATTTGAAGACTAATTAGTGCTTATGCCCAACTCAAATATCTTCTTGATGGTTCGTATATCAAATATTGTAAGTGTTATTCAACATATTATGGGATTGAAGTCTATGGAAAAACATGTTAGAGTTAAAATATGTTATTATATGGTCAAATACACTAGGTTTCATTCTCTAATGCTATAAGTAATTAGATATGATCTGAGATAGAACTGTAGGTCTCTATTTTTGCATTTTTTAGTGTTCATAGAGCATGAGAAGGTCAATTTGTCATAATGGATATGGTAAAGGTGGAAAATAGGTTGGAAATCACATGTTTCTATCTTAAGAATATAATTCTTAGTAAGAAATGTTGTGAAGATAAGGATCCAAGGTGTTGCAGGGTCTAATGTATGCATCTCTAGGTATGTATGACCATCTTTACCACTGTACTTGATCTAAGCATCATAAAAGTTTGGAATTTTGGATTCTCTCCTAAGCTTAAGATATAATGGAGAGAACATATGATTATTCACAGTTATTTGAATACCTTATATTATGCAAGCATGTTTCTATGTTGTATCTTGGTCATTGCATGTGTTAGAGTTATAGGCTACAGGATCAAAGGAAGAACATGTTCATCTATAAATGATAAAAGAGTGGTTTGATTCACCTTGGTATGATTTATTACCCTTAGCCTATGTGTGTGATCTAAAAGGTGAATGATTTCCAAATGCAAGGTTATAAGAAGAATAAAGATGTTCTCAGGGTGTACTACAGTATGGTGTATGATGTTACCATGTTCAAAGGAGCTTTTCATTTATGTCAGAGACTCTTGGAGAATAAAAGATCATGTTTAACTATTTGAAAAGTGTGTTTAGTTCCTTAAAGTGTTTTATAACATAACCTACTGGAAGAATGACTTGAAATATTGTCAAGCTTGTTGAATGATACAATGTCATAGGTCAAATTAGTGTTTGTATAGATTTGAAGGTGTTGCTCAAGGTGTTTATGCACTATTCATGATAGTGGGAGTGATTGGTTGATCCTCCAAGAAGTTGCAATTTTTTTCACAAGACCATCCAAGTTAATAATGTGATTTTTTCTCCTTTTTACAAGATGAGATGGAGTGTGAATGCTTATTTTAGTCAACTTTGACAGTTTTAGACTGAAAATGTTGATTTAGACCTTGAAAAAGTTGTAAAGGTGATTTTAAGGCATGGTAGCAAGGCTAGTTTCTCTAATTTGTGCTCTTGAGCTAGTATTTAATGCATTATGTCTAGGGTGAGTGATAGTTTCTTGATTCAAATCATGGTTGACTTGTATTTGGATGTTGAAATTGGTTAAAATTGCTCTAAGAAGTCTGTTTTGGTCTCATAATATTGTTCTTGGTATGAAGAGTATGCATATGCATTGTATTGCATGATTTAGGCCTCGAAATGATGGACCGTTTTCAAGAAAAGTGGAGTAATGATGTGGCATGGTCATTCATGTTATTGTTGGCATGCTAAAGGTGTTGTTGCCCATATTCCAAGACTGTTGTAAAGCTCTTAAGAAGCTAAAAATAGAGTTATAGGTGAAAATATGCTTGTTTACATGCTTAGAAGATGAAATATATGATGTTGAAGCTGCTGGCACGGTGAGTTTATGTTTTTCTTCATGATTTTTGGTGATGTTCAGATGTTTTGGATGTTCTTCCCAGGGGGAGTATGAATCTGATTTTGAGTGAAAATATCAAGAATTTGAGCTTGATTGAGACCTTTGGTTGATGTTTCTAACTAAATCATGATGGTATGAAGCTGAATAAGGTGATGAAGGTGAGCTATAGGCATTCCTTTGTCAGTAATGTAAGAAGGGGGAGAAGTTCAGAGTGTTTTCCATCAATTACAAAGGGGGATATTGTTGGCATGGTCCTAATAGGTTTTCATTGATGAAAAACCACATTAATGACAAATTGAATGTTTTATGATGATGTTCTTGATGCTAACATACTGCTTCATATGTATATCAGCTGTTATAGTGGGCTTCATTGAAGTGTGCTTACTCTTACAAGCCTATATAGGTGCCTACGAGGTGTATCCTAGAAATGTGAGCTTCTTGGATGATTGGGAATCATTTTGACATGATTTATATAATTTTTTGAGGGTGTTTGAGTGCTCACAATAGTGTCATGGTGCAAGTATAGGTGGTTCACTTGGTTACAGGTGCTCATTGGGAGCAGATATTCTTTCTTGGAGGTATAAGAGTGAGGTTTAGAGTGATATGAGCTCATCTAAGCATAAAATCAGGTGTATCATGGCATGTGAAGTATGTTTGGGTCATGTTCATAGGTTTCTTAATGATTTATAACATTATTTCAGTTGACCATCGCGTCTATAGTGAGGATCTAACATGTAAGTATAGGGAATTCTTAGTTACTAGAAAGATTAAGGTATGTAATTTACATTATGATGATTAGAGATGTTATAGGAATATGTCATAGTGCTTTGAGAAAAATTTAAAGTTCCCATGATGTGTATTTTTCACAATATGACTAATTTTGTGAGATAGGGTGAAAATTAAGTCATTTTCCAACTCGAAGTTCAACTTCATATGCTCCTTCTGAATAATGTGCTTTACATGGGACCTTGTTCCTTTTAGGGAATATTATATGGTTATTTTATAAGTTTTCACAAAAATAATGAGTTCATTTGATCATCTTTAGTCTATGAACGAATGTTAAGAAGGTAAAGTGGTCTAAAACTCTAGTTAAACCCTAGCTAGGAGTATTTTGCAAAAAGTGAAGTATATTGACCTAGTTTTTATTACTTTATAAAAAGTGATGATTTTATATTTTAGATGAATCTTTTAGATTTCTATAAATGTATGGTTAAGGTCATGGTCATGAGTGGGACCTATTGATAATTATCTTTGCGGATGAACCATCAGAGTTGTTGGATACCTTAGGTTGGTGGGATGTGCGCCCCAAGGTTACCTCAAGATTTTAAAGAAGTTGGCTCTTATTTGTGACGTGAGATGGGGGTCAAAGAAAAATGAAACATGGCACAAAACTTAACAGAAGCGATGTGCCAAAAAAGAAGAATTTAATCTAGAATACGACTTCCTGAAATGAGAAAAGGTGAACAATGAAAAGGGTGTAAGAAATGCACCATAGGCCAGAGATAAATTCACATTTAACTCCACCTCAAACCCATTAAACACAACCTCTGAAACTCACAATGAAAATTATAAATATGCATAGTATACCAAAAACAAAGCAAAGGCTATTAGAGACTATAAAAACATGCAAAGGATGGACGAAATGCATTACATGACATCTTTATATTGCTCCAAAATTGTGCACAATACAAAAATCAATAGGTAAGAGGAAACGAAATTCCATTACAAGGCTCTTGGAAGAGGGCTTGAGTTCCATGTTTCTACCCTAGGAGAATAAGAAATAAGGGGCCCAAAAGAAAAGGGACTAGCTCCTGATATTTTGAACTCTCCTTTTGTTAGTCCCCAGATTACAATATATAAGATATGAAGAAGAGGAGAACAATTTATGAAACTCTTCTTCCAACCAATTCCGATTTGTAATGAATGAAATGAAGTGACATAAATAGATTTAAAAAATTTATTTCACACTGCCCCATGATCTATCATCAAGAAATGAGGGCCATACTCATTTATCACACTCTCAACTACCTGAAACTGATTTCTTTGAAGTGGGCTCACTTTCTAAGGAATAGAACCCCCAGATCTCTGCTTTATATTCAAATTTCTCAATTATTGTGCCTTAGGATTTGATTCATGACTCCAATGGTACATACTTTACACAAATCATTTAATAAATGCTCCAGCTATGGCCTTTTGAGTGTGGAGGGGAAATATAACTCTTAGCGGGTTTGCTTGTTCTACACGGAACTATCTATTGACTCTCTTGCTAAAAAGTCAAGTTACTAATATCTTCACCCTTCTTTTTAGAAGATCTAAGTTTCATACTACCCCCACGTGGCAATGTCATGCCATCAATCTTCTAGTTTGGACTTGAGTTCCATTTTTGCTGAGCACCATGCAGAAGCTAAGCGCATCTCCAAGGTCTCCACTTTCCACGTATCTTTTGAAAGTTCCCTGAGATGATACACGACATCTTCCATGGGACCTTCTAGCCTTCCTTGAGTTTGTGATGGTACTCAATGTATATTAATACACATAACCTCTCTTCATTAGGTGCCTCACCATTAGCTCCACGTGGAAGCGTCGCGGGAGTTTTAAGTTTCACCAGCCCCCTTTTACTTTTAGAATTGCACTTGGCTGACACATGGCACTTTCTGCAGCTTCATCGCAATGTTTTGAATTGAATCATTTTGGAATCCACTTTTTCATCGTGATTTGGCTAAGTTTTCTCCCATATTACCAGAGGATTGAATCCTTTTATATTGGTTTAAGATCCTTGGGACTATCTTGATCAATCCAGTAGGGATCTGCATGTTATCTAATTTTAGTAGGAGGTGGAGGAAATTAGATAATAGTTATGGTGACTCACGGGGGGGCATTAGCTTGTTAAATGGGATGAACTAGATATTTTTATCTATCCATTGGGCATGGATTCTAGATCATCATTATGAGATTATCTAAACCTTTATTTCTAGGGTATTTGAAGTTTCACTGCTTGATTTTGTAGCTGCTAACTGATCCTAACATGTTTCAACTCTCATAAGAAGACAATAATTTTTTTTTGTGAGAGTAGAAAAGCATTTTGGATTTGAATCTTACTCATCCTTGCATCATGGACTTCTGGAGGCTGAAGGGTGGAGTGGATTTTGACTTGAGGCTATCAGTCAATCCTTACAGAGGTGTAGAGACTTCACTACAATTTATTCTTGAGAGAGTATACAAGGTTACCCCAGAAGTTGATTTTAGTTACTTTCCATTTGTTTGATATGAAGCCAACAACTGTTGTAATCAACTGTGGATCCCCATGTCGTATATACTGGGGGACCTAGTGCATTGTACCTTCGAAGCAACATGAACAAATCTAGATACAAAGATTAAATCATATATTCCTCAAGTGATACATAAAGAGTGTGTGAAAGAAATTTTTCTACTGGAAACAAATCTACTCCTCTTACACTAACCAGGATGGAAAAATATAAACAAAACCTATAACAGGAATGGAGAAAGAAATTCTCTTCCTTATAAAGTGTAGCCATGTAATTAACTTAGTAATAAATATGACATAAAATAAGAGTGAAAATTTACCTCCCACTCTTCTACCCATGATATCAACAAACAAGATGAATACCTCCTCAAGATGTTCATTATTTGGTTAGAGGTGTTGTAGCTGACCCTTTGGGTTTTGAAGATTGTCCTCATGCTCTGAAGTGGGCATGACTGGCGTTGGCTTCTACTTTGGATATGATGAGGACAAATTCTTGATGTGGAATGGTTGTAGAATTTTTGGAATGGAGTTGTTTGTATGTTGATTTGGGACTTCATGTGTTTATGTAAACAGTTGATCTTCTATCTTGATGACTGGTATAGAAATGGTGGCATCATTGTCTTCTTTTTCCTCCTCTACTTTAGCATATTTATTGGTGAATCCAGACTCTATGATTGAAATAAAAAATCATTCAATGATCGTATCTTCATCAAGAGCTTCTGAAATCGATTCAAGGGGACTGTCATGAGTAGTAGGTTTTTGGAGAAACGTTGGAGCCACCAAGGTTGTAATTTCTGTGGGATCTTCCTCATCGAAACATTCCTCCAAGTTAGATAATCAATCAAGATTATCTTCATTTTGTTGTGTTGTGGATTCTCCTTCTTGTATGATTGTATTTGAGTCTTCAAATTTTCCATCACATGTAGATTAATCTCCAAACATGAAGTTTGTAAGATCAAAATCCTCCAAAATTTCCACTTTATGGATAGAATGGATAGGGTAGATATCCATGATCTCTTTGGCGCCTGAATCATGATTCAAATCCTTTAAATTTATTTCAATCATCCCTATGTTCTCATATTATTTTAGATTTGGAGTTGATTTTTGTTCGTATTGAGGGGATCATTATTTGGGAGGAAAAGGGATAGAAGAAATGAGGTGGGATGGAAGTCTAGGAGATGGAGAAGGAAACATAGCACTCAGAGTGGTCTAATGTGGTAGCACTTGGGAAGGGGGCCAAGATGCACAAAGATTTAGCGATCGACTTACCGATTGATAAGGTTGTCTCACACTTCACTCATATATCTCAATACCCTCGATCCACTACATAAGTGGGGGAAGCATTCCTTCTAAGAATTCAAGCTTCTCTTGAGAGCTATGATGTCTAGGAATAGGGCCCTCCCATGAACAAGGTTCCTTGCATCCTATCCCGAATGTATTCATTTGCGCTATAGCCTGAGATTGGACCATGCCTGCCTCAATTTTTTAGATCTTCTCTAGCCAATCAACATCCTCCAGTAAAATGTAGTCATCATATGCATACCCGTATCATTGATAGGTCTCATAACCAAATTGATCTTGGCTTTGTTCATATGTGTAAGCATAGAGGCTTTGATCCTGGTTATACTGCTGGTTTAGAGAATTCATGAAGCTCATTAGAGGCTGATGATACTGCTGAAAGTGTGAATTCCATTATGGGAATGAATTCATGATTGCGCAACTTCATAGAGTGAAAAAAAAGAGAGATGTGGAAAGAAAGATGAATGGAAATGGATGGAATAAAGGTCTACAACATTTTAGAAAAGGTTGTTTGGACCCTACAGAGATGCCATATGTGCTTTGTGTGTGCCTCCAAAGGATGGATCTCACCAAGAATGCACCAACTTGATGAAGTGGAATGAAAGGATGCTTCGAGTCCCATTAGGCGTGCCAAGAAAACTGTTGACGATTATCTTTATAGATGAATAGTCAGAGTCATTGGATACCCTAGGTTGGTGGGATGTGCACCCTAAGGTAACCTCCTTTTTTTAAAGAATCTAACTCTTCTCTGTGATGTGATATGGGGGTCAAATAAAAATGAAACATAGCACAAAACTTAACAGAAGTGATGTGCTGAAATATAAGAATTTAATCAAGAATCCGACTACCTGAAATGAGAAAAGGTGGATAATGAAAGGGGTGGATGAAATGTACCACATGCCAGAGATAAATTCACATTTAACTCCACTTCAAACCCATTAAGCACATCCTCTAAAACTCACAATGAACATTATAAATATGCACAATATACCTATAGCGAAGTAAAGGATATTAGAGACTATAAAAACATGCAAAGGATGGATGAAATGCATCACAAGACATCTTTATATTTCTCCAAAATTGTGCACAGTATAACAATCAATAGGTAAGAGGAAAGGAAATACCATTACAGAGCTCCTGGAAGAAGGCTTGAGTTCCATGTTCCTACCCTAGGTATAGAAGAAACAAGGGGCCCAAAAGAAAAGGGACTAACTCCTAATATTTTGAACTCACCTTTTGTTAGTCCCCTGATTACAATATATAGGATATGAAGAAGAGAAAAATTTCTGAAACTCTTCTTCCAACCACTTCTGGTTTGTAATGAATGAAATAAAGTGACAAAAATAGATTTGCAAAATATATCTCACACTACCCCATGATTTGTCATCAAGAAATGAGGGCCATACTCATTTATCACACTCTCAACTACCTACAACTACTTTCTTTGAAGTGGGATCACTTTTTAAGGAATAGACCCCCCAAATCTCTGATTTATGTTTGAATTTATTGGTTGATGTGCCTCGAGATTTGAGTCACAACTCTGATGGTAAATCATTTTTGTAAATCAGTTAAGAAATTCTCCAGCTATGGCATTTTAAGTGTTGAGGGGAAATCTAACTCTTAGTGGGTTTGATTCTTCTACATGGAACTGTATATTGACTCTCTTGCCTAAAAGTCAAGTTACTAATTTCTTCACCCTGATTTTTAGAAGATCTGAGTTTTATACTGATTGCACATGGAACTGTCCTGCCATTAATCTTCTACTTAGGACTTAGGGCCCATTCATTCTAAGCACCATGCAGAGGCTAGGCACATATCCAAGGTCTCTACTTTCCATGTATCTTTTGAAAGTGCAATGAGCTGACACACGACATCTTCCATGGGCCCTTGTATCCTTCCTTGAGTTTGTAATGGGACTCAATGTATATTAATACGAAGACCCTATCTTCATCGGGATCCTCACCGATGGCTCTATGTGAAAGCTTCACACGAGTTTGAAGTTTCACCACCCCCCTTTCTCTTTTAGAATTGCACCTGGCCGACATGTGGCACTTTCTGCGGCTTCATTCTAGTGTTTTGAATTGACTCATTCTGGACTCCATTTTTTCATCGTGATTTGGCTAAGTTTTCTCCTATATTACCAAAGGCTTAACTACTTTCATATTGGTTCAAAATCCTTGGGACTATCTTGATTAATCTAGTAGCGATCTGTGTGTTATCTAATTTCAGCGGGCGATGGAGGAAATTAGATAGCAAGCCCCACCTAAAAATAGAAATTTTTAGAGAAGAAGGTTTTAGGACAAGATGGTCTGAAGGAGTAGCATGAAAAATTGATGGTGCATGATGATGGAGAGTTTTTATTGATTTATATGGAGGTTTCATGAAATTTTCATGCAGATTCATGGTGTTTTGAGGTTTGAATAGGTTGACTAGTCAAAGGGCAGGTTTGGGGTCTCAAATAGCAGGGTCCAGTAAAATGAGCATAACTTGAGATACAAGTGGTTTTTTGAGATTATTTAAGTTTAATTGGAAATATGATTCAGATATATTTTCAGTAATATATGGATCTCCTCATGATGAGGTCATGTGACAGGGTTTTAAGGGAATTATTTGAGAAGGAATATTTTTGGCATTTTAACATAGGATGTGTTCCACTAAATTTTTGGTGTTACTGGAATAATGAGATGGATTTTTTGATTCTTAGTATCACCTATAAATTAATAAGGATTAATTTGCATCCATTAAATCAATTTTTAGGTCTTGACTATATGTATAAATAATTTCATGACCTAACCTTTGGAAACACCGTTTTTGGCAGGTTGATCTAATGAAGGCAAATGTAGTTGTGGATTGAAGAGATGGATGTTTCATGACTTCTAACTTTCTTATAAGTGTTCTACAGGTTATTAAATTTCCATGTATGGGTCACATGACATGCTTTGGTTTAGTATAATTCATTTTGTGGCATTATGAAGTTTCTAGGGTGTTGAAGGGTGCACGAAACAACTATTTTGAAATTTGTAAAGGGAACATGGCCCAGTAAATGAAATAATTTGATTGGTTTATCAAATGTGCAACCATTTATGAATTTTTTATTATATTTAATTCATATTTAATGTAAGGGAATGTTTAAGAATGTGTATATGGGGTTTTGAGCCATTTTTGGCATATGTAATGTGGGTTTAAGCTAATATGACCTAGTTGGGTCATTTCTGACTGTTATATTTCAAATTTTAAATGTTTCCTTTATTTATGGGTCAAACCAAATGGAAGAAAAATATTATGCCTAAGTTTGAAATGTAGGGAAGCATATAAAAGCATGTTTTTGGGTGCTTTTTTGAACTAGTGGAGTGTGTGCATGTAGAGCAACATAGGTGAGAGTTAATTGCAGGTGTTTGAGAATTATTTAGAGATGAATCAATTGTGTTTTAGGTGAATTAAAATCAAATAACATGAGAGAAAGAGTTTGATGATTTTTTAGATGGTTTGGTGCTCCTTATGGGGTTGTTTCCTGAATAAATTCATAAATATATCAATATAAGATTTTGTTTCAGTGGGTTTTCTTCCCCTTGAGGTTTTCCCACTTATATCTTGTGTTCTTATGGTGTTTCTTTGTTTTCATGGTTACATGCTTCATTTATTGTTTATTGTGTGCACACATAAAGTATTAAATAAGTGGAAATTGTGATTGAATGTGTATGAGATTTTGAGTTTCAGATATGAAATATAATTTAAGATTTTTTCAAGACTGATTCACCCCCCCTCTCATTCCTTTTTGATTCTAACATACATGATATCATTGAGGCTCAAAATATCACCTTTGCACGTCTCAAATTGGAAGGACATGCTTTGGTTTTGTGGGAAACCCATCTAGCCACTTATGAGAAGAAGAAACATCCTATTGTATGATCTTGAGAGGGTTGTAAAAAATTACTTAGATCTAATTTGAATCATATTAGCCATAAGACTGACCAAAGGATTAAATAGTAGTATTTTAGACAAGGCAGTTGTCAAAGTGTGCAGTATTACACTACAGATTTTCAAAGACAAGCCATGTTTCTTAATATGGAATTGGAGGATGAGGATATCTTGACTAAAAAATTGGGAGGACTTCACACTCACCATTCAAGGAAGGTCATCTCCACGAAGCACAAGGATCTAAATGAATCATTTATGCAAGCATATTACATTAATGATGAAAGGAAGCAAGGAGAAATGGAGTCAAGGAAAAATCAGTTGAAAAAAGAGAAAGGAAAAACAAGTAACAAATGTAAATAGAAAGGGAAAGGTAAACATACAGCTACTACTTTGAATACTTGTAAATATCCCAATAATTTTTGTAATATTTTTTATATAAATGGTCATACTAACACTACATGTTGGAACTTACATCTAGAATTACACCCAAAGAATTGATCCAAGGATTCAAGAAATACATGATAGTTATAAAGACAGATGAGGATGTAGAGATAGAGGATGGTTCAGATGTATATGAGAGTCTAGGATGCATGACCACTAACATGGAAATCCAAAAACAAGAGGAAGAGATGAGTAAGCTATTTTAGATCAAAATCCAAATCAATAGAACTAAGGTAAATGTTTTGGTTGATATTGGTTCTCAATATAATTTTGTTTCTGATGCAGTTGTGAAGAAGCTTGGTCTTGAAACTTATGGGCATCCACATCCTTTTCCTTTGGGATGGGTGAAGAAGGGTGTAGAAATTTAGGTAAAAATAATATGTAAGTTCAGGTTTGGGATAAATTCTCAGTAAATAGATGTATTAGAGGTTGATTTAATTCCACTTGATTCCTTTGATGTTGTTTTTGGGAGTCCTTACTTGTATATCAAGGATGATATATTCATGAGAAGGGAGAAATGATACGGATGGGTCATGGATGGAGTCAGTTACAACGTTTGAGACCACCAGTGTAAGTCAAAACTTGCAATGGTAAGTGCTAACCAAACAAATAGACTAATTTAAGAAAATCATGATCAGTTTTGTTTACTTTTATTAAATAATAAACAAGATGGGGTAGAAATGTTGGATATTTCTAAAAAAGTAATAAAGGATTTGGATAAAATTATTTAGTATTTTCAGGAAGTATTCCAGACTCCCAGTGGGTTACCACCAAAGCGAGAGGTAGACCATGAGATTCAGTTGTTTCCGAAGTACCCTCTACCGAATATGAGGTTGTATAGACAATCCTTGTTGGAGAGTAAATAGGTAAATAAACAAATCCAAGAGATATTATACCAATGGGTAATATGCCCAAGTACCTCACCATGCGGTTCGTCTATTGTGATGGTGCCAAAGAAGGATGGTTATTGGATGATTTTTATCAACTACCATGCTTTAAGATCACCATAAAGAACAGATATCCACTCCCACGCATAGATGACCTCTTGGACCAGATTCAACATGCAAATTTCTTCATGAAGTTGGATCTCAAGTCAGGTTGTCACCAAGTTAGGATGAAAGAGGAGGATATATGGAAGACTACCTTCAAAACAAAACAAGGTTTGTTCCCTTGCTATAAAATGAAATAAATGTGCTTAAATGACAAAATTTTAAATACACATACTAGCATGGGGTCGTGTGCAGGCCTCCTAAACTCTCAAATTATGTTTGTTTGGTGTACATGTCTCTGAATTTGTGCTATAACTCTTAAGGTCAAAGCTCTCTCTCTTTAAAACTTTCAGCAAAGGAGGGGTACAAATGAACTGGATGTGATGATTTCCCCCCAAGCCAGACATTTATAGCTTTTCTCCCCGCTTCCCGATGTTTTCACTCGCCGTGATTGACCATAGATGGTGACATGATTGTTTTGGTTCTTCTGGAGTCTTTTAGCACTTTTTGCGATGGTTATTTTTAATAAATAATCATTTTTACACATTTTTGCTACATTAGGGCATATTTTTGCTTCTCGGCGACCCTTTCTGCTCCCTAGGGCATATTTTTCCCTTCCAATGATTTTTGACGATGTCATATGTTTTCGTTAATTTTTCTATGTCATTTTCTTCTATAAAATTCAAAAAACCAAAAAAATTAAGTTTTAAAACAAATTGGTAATTTTTTTCAAAAAATCACAAACCACCCAAAAAATTAAAAATCATTAAAAAATCTAAAAAATTATTAAAAATCCAAAAAAATTGTAGAATTTAAAAAATTGGTAAACGACATGCATGCAATTGAAGCCCGTATCAAATTTATTGTCCTCAAACAAAGAAATTTTTCCTACAAAAACATCTTTCTTAGGTTCTCACTTGTTCTCGCACAATGACTCGTGATTCATTTTGATTGACCTTCATTAACAAAGTTGGTCTGCTTGCTACATTAGTAATACCTTGGCACAACGAGTTTCCTGGTACTATTTTTTAGTACATGAATGAATTTTAATAGGACCCAAGTTTCCTTTTTTATTCCCCTTACATGTATCATTTCTTGGGGCACCATTTTCCACCATTGTCGTTAAACATGAACATTCATGAATTGAACCTTGGTAAAAAAAATATTGGTGCAACTGTCTTTAACGTTGTCTATTTGAGTATGTGTGTTTGTACTTGTTTCCCTGTTAGGTTATCTGGTTTACTTTCTTATATTGCATTACATTATGTATGTTGCATGGAGTTAAGCATTTTTAGTAATGAACAAATGTTAGTATTATATATTTTCATGTTATTTTACACATTTGTTGTATTCCTATATTTTTTAATAAGGGTTGATGACGTTGGTTCTACAAGCAAAGTGATGTCACAATTTTTTTTATTGAACTACCTAGATGCAAATGATATTTCCATATTCTCCATTATCATTTCTTCTCACAATTCACATTTTCTTCCACATGGATTCTTCTGTCCATTTCCTTCCTATTTTGGATCATCGATCAACTTCTTCTATCACCCCATCGACACTCGAGGGGGCATTCTACATTCTACTAATTTTTCTTCCAAAAAATTATTTTTTTATGTTTTTCTACTTTCTTTGTAGTGACGTCACTTACGCCACCCCAAACAGTGGAAAATGTAGACACCTAAAATTTGCTTCCATGGTTTTAATACTAAAGTGGTACTCATTATCCTCTATTTCTATCATTTCCATTATAATTAGTGTTTTCCGCTAATTAACTAAATTTTTCCCTCATTTTGGTCGATTAACGACACTTCGTTAACTAACAAGATTCTATCACATTTCGGATGCCAATTAATGACACTTTATTAGTTATAATCCTCTTCAAATCAATTAATTATCTAATAATAGCTAATTAAGCCTTTTGTTAACATGCATTTAATCAATAAACCCTTTTATTGGCTAAATCTCACTTTTAAATGCTTCAAATCTTGTCAGATTCCTCCTAAATCACCTCCAAATAGCCTAAAAATCTTATTCTAGCCTATAAATTAATCCTAATTGATTAATTAATGCACCCCCAACTACCATGAGTTGTTAACTCACTAGTTAAATCATCTAATCATGGTTAATTAACCTAGAGTTACTTTATCAATTGTCCCACATTCATTGTGATTCATGCTTCTCTCGAAATAGAAAGCTATAAAAAGGACTAAGCTCTTACCTTCACACCTTACACCATACTTTGAATAGTATTATTCATATAAAACATACGATCTAGAGCCTTACTCCATTGTTGGAATAGCTTACATCCCCATTTGCATCCATTTATTCAAGCTTGGTTGGTAAGAGAAGATATAAACATGGCCTTGTAGCCATTTTATTGAGATATCTTCACCATCAATGAAGTAACAACACATATTTTGATTGCTTGTAATCTTCATAGGTTCAAAATTTATTTAGCAATCATTAAAATAGTAAGAATGCTTGTAGTTTAGATGATTAATTTCATGTAGATTTCCTTATGCATTCTCATAAGATTTGATCTTGATAGTAGTATGTTAGAATTTAGTTTATCTATTTAAACTACTAGGTGTTAGTATAAGATAATTAGCTTTACAAAGTTTAAGTAGTTCACACCCTCAACACAAAAAAATACCCTTGTGGATAGTGCGTGGCTAGAAGGAAAACGAAGAAGAGTTCCTCAGTTCTGGGAATACCCAATCCGCCTGTACCTAAGGTACAAAATTATTAAATGCAGACTGTAGCAATGCACTTGGAACCTCATGTTCCTCCTCGACCCCTTAGATCCACATGGGCATAAATTTCACCCACATACTCCAAATTTGACAAACTTGGAATTTTTTGAAAGGTCTCTTCATCTTCTTCATCATGGAAACTGAATATTTTGAGTTAGGTGAGGGTAAGTGGGTGAAAAATGGGGAAATACAGTCTAACATTAAAGATGCAGTCCTAGATAGCTTAATAACTAGTTATAATGAGGTGTGGTGCCCATTTCTTCTCCCACAAGAAACGTATCATTAGGGAATGGATTTGTAAGGGTGCCCTTACTAATTTTCAGAGAATTAATTCATGTTTTTGGTGGGTGGAAATATAAATTTTAGTTCCCTCTTTTTCCCCTCTTCTTTCTCTTTCCCATTCTCTATAAAATGTAAAGTGATGCTCATTTGTAAGGGTTAGACATTCTTATAATGCTAGTGCATCCTTCTACAAGTGTTCCATGTGGATTGTGAGATGCATGCCTCAAATTTGGCCATTTGCGGGGTGATTCTTGCCTTCCTCCTTCACTGTAATGAATTGTGCATCTATTTGAAGCAATAAAATACTTATTTTTGTGACTATTATCTATCCTAGCTTGCGTTCTATTGCATTTTCTTGCCTTTTATTTTATTTGCAGGTATATTGTGCATATAATTATTCTCCTTGTAGGGTTTAAATCTGTTTTACTCCATGGAAATGGTGGTTTGAATGTTGTCTTGGACAATGGCATTCACAACTTCCCTCTCCTTTCTTCATTTTCCCTTCCATTTTGCCTCATTTGATAGTTTCTTATGTCCCTCTTTTTGGTGCTATCACCTCTTTTTAGAATAGGATTTCAACTTTATTCATCTCCTTCTCACCCTGGTTCCCTGGAATGATAGAGTAGAGTTATATAGTTACATTTGAATTCCTAGGAGTATTTTAGCATTAGGATTAGGTAGAGGAACCAACCTTCTCTAGAGGTCTATCTCTGTACAAGTCCCACAACTTGGAGACAATACCATGTTTCCTCAAAATCCTAGGTTGTCTATAACTCAAAGCAAGGTGAAATTTTGAGCTCTAAAAGTTTTGGCATGCATTGTGGGACCATTGAAAGCTTCTATTTTCAATGTTTTTCTAAATTTTGGTGTGCAACTTAGTAATTTCCAGCCTTTGGAGGCTTTGTAGCAACACATCTGGTGACTCAAATCTTCATATCAACTAGTTTCAATAAAAGAGTGCCTCAATTTTATGAGATTAATTCAAACAAGGTCGAGAACAATAGAAAATGGAGTCTTTTGATTACTTATAGTTGTCACTAAGGAGAATGAAGAAGAGGTGGATCAGTTCAGAGATCACCATCACTACCAAATGGAACTCTTTCTACTCCACCTCCTGGTAAGACTTTCTTGTTGTCTTCTATATTTTTAATACCTATTGCATTCATGGCACAACAAATGAATTTACCATTTTCATCTTCACTGGTGGTATCCCTCTTGATCTTAATGCACAACATGACATACCAAAAGTTACACTCAAAAGTATTCCATTTTTCACTAGTGAGAATCAAGTTACACTTACTGAGAACATTTAGGATGTTGCAAATGTATGCTCTGTTCATCTAGTTATAGAAGATGATGTAGCATTTAGGATATTGGATTCTTCACTCAAGGGTAAAACACTCCAATGGCAAAAACTCTTGAGACCTGCCTCTATTACTAACCAAGATGGACTTGGCACTGGACTTTGCAATAAATTTGGGGAAAAGGTAGACACCATTTCCTTGTTAGAGACACATGAATTTTTTTTAAGAGGGCTTCTAATGATATCATGGAAGATTTCAACTTTAGATTTTAGAGGACATGGGACAAAATTCCAACTCTTTTGAGACCGACTTCATAAGGTGTTTTCCTTTATTTCTTAAGAGCATTGAATTCTAACATTGTTGTTATGATAAAATCTATGTGTGTTATTCATTTACATGATGCCTATCTAATATATATTAGGGCTTAGAATTGTCTTTTATAAGATGGAAAAATAGCCCCTAAGATGCCCATGCATTTGTTCCCTGAATTACCTTTAGCTCTATAGCCTACCATTGTTCCCATTCCTGAGAAAAGTTCCCAATCTTGCTCCCTCCACATCCTATTCTCCTCAAAATAAAAAGGATGATGATTAAATGAAGGAATTGATCATAATTGTTTTTTTAACAAATTTATATCCTTGGAAAAGCAACAATCCTAGTATTATCAAAATTATTCTAATTAGGGGAAGTCTTCTAACTAAGGATTCAATCAAGGTTACTAACCCTATAGAAACCAATACCCTGGCCAAAGATATGGAAAAAATCAACAAAATGATAGATGGAAGGGTCAAAATACACCTCTTCCACTTTAAACAGTTGATCGTAATCAACCACTTCATACTGCTAGCTCAAGTAAAACATTAGTTCTAGTGCAAAACAATGTGATACAAGAAGTAAAATGGTTTTTCCCTTGTAATCAGCCACATAATCAGTTTTTTTGTCCAAATGCATTACAAGTTCAGGCCTTTATGATTCAAAAATATTGCAATCAACAAGAACCATTTATAGAATTATTCAATCCTAATGTGGAAGGAGCTCAAGAGGTCAATCTAGATACTAATCTTGTGTTCTTTGGGGATGATGAGTTTTTTGCAATGAATCAAGAAATGCATAGTTCTAACAGGCCTCTGAATCATGTTGCTGATAACACAAGGTTTAAGAAGATAATGTTAGACTCCCAAACTTCATCTTCTTTTAATCAAGGCAACACTTTCAGCAAAGAAAAGGAAGTTGGGTTAGATGCAAGCTAAAATAAAATTTCTTGAGGATCCTAGCAGACCTGTTTAAGATAAGGAAGTTCTTCCAAACCAAAAATTCCTATCCCAATGTTGCAACAATCAAGGAAAGAGTATTGTACCTTAAATTTACAAGTCCATGGGAAATCCTTTCAACATTGTTGAGTAGATGAATAAAAAATGTTAATGTGATAATGTCCAGGATACTCTAGCTATTCCATCACAAAGGGACCTCCTACATGAAGCTCTCAAAAAACTTCCACAATCTGATACAATTGTTCAAAACACTCATGCTACTATCAATTTGTACCAAGAAAAGGAATAAAATTTAAGCAAAGTTATCAAGACCCCACCCTTTTACATGTCCTTGATTATGTGAAAACATTTGGTTCATAATTGCATGATTGATTTCAGGGACTAGTACCTCTGTAATGCCCAAAAATATTGTTGATATCCCGAGTCTTATGTATAACCCTATTTCTAAAGTTCTTTTAACAACTTGATGGTTCAACCATTGGTGTATTAGGAGTGATCAAAGGTCTTGAGTTAACCCTTAATGCTTGTCCAAGATTAACCATAACTCATGATATATCAGTAATTGACTTTGCTCGCATGTTTCCCATTTGCTTATAAAGAGATTTCACTGCCAAAGTAGGTGGATAATTATCTTCATATTGGACTCATATGTTTATAAGAGCTAGATATGGTACAAGATTTATCATACAAGTTGATCCTATATGTTTCTTACCATATCGATTCTTATGATCCCACTGCTCTCTAATCAAATTGCCTAATACAAGAAGACCATGAACAAGATTTAGTTTCAGAATAGAAAACCATCCCTCTTTCCATACCTGATATGTTATTAGATGAATGGGACAAGGAAAACTATGAGTTTTATCCTTATGACACAACTTTGGAAACTATGGAATTGGAACCTATTGCATTCTGGAAGAAGGATCTTCTTTACCTGCACCACTCAAGAAATAAAATGATAGTGCTTCTGGACTATGGAAGATTTTATTTGAGGGTTCTAGAAGTATAAATGGATTTGGGGTAGGTGTTGTATTACGATTTCTCTAATGAATGTGAAATTATTCTTTGCCGATAAATTTCATTTTACATGTTTTAACAATGTAGAAGAGTATGAGTCATTAGCGTGCATGGTCTTCTAATTGCTAAAAAAAAAGGAAAATTAAAACATTGTAAATATTTGGGGATACTGAATTAGTCATCCACCGATTTAGAGGGAAGTGTGCCACAAAAAATAAGCTTATATAAGCTTATAAATATAGTGTTTGGGATCTATTGGAGAGTTTTGATTATCTCTTGATCTACAAGTTGGTGCCTAGAAAATTGAATAAAGAAGCAGAAAATAGATGATAACTCTTGGTTCACAATTATTTCACTTTTGAGGATATTGTTAAAGGAAATGTGCAACACATCAAGGTAGTGGTCATAACCTCCATTCTAGAAAATGAAACCAACTGACAAGTATTTTGACAGTGATGAAAAAATCATCCAATTTATCGAGAATGAAGCTGAATTTTCTTCAAGAATGCAGTCTGATTTACATGATAACTATGGTGACCAAATTATTCAGTTGAATACAACACAAATTTACCAAAAGGATTGGTCACATTGGAGCATATTTTCAGTTGTGATGATGAATTTAGAGGTGAAGATAAGAACATAGACATCAAGGAAACAATATTGTTAATCAGTCACCATTGCAAAAGGTAAGGAAAGTCTTCTTGGAAAGGTATGTGATGAGAATGAGAAGACAATATTTTATCTCCTTGTGTCAAAATTTCAATGATGTATTCTTATGGGATTATGAAGACCTTAAGGGGTTAGATCTAAATTTTTTCCAACATTCTATTTATATAGATCCTAATCATCAAGCCAATTAGATAAAAGCAAATACCAGTTAACCCCAAGATAGATCCCCTCATGAGGAATGAGTTATCCAAACTGTTTGAGGAAAAAATATTTTTTCCTATAAAATACTCTACTTGGGTGGAAAATATTTTTCCAGTAAGGAATAAGAATGGAGAAAGAAAACTTTTTTTTTATTTCAGAGATTTGAAAAAATCCTCCCTAAAGGATCAATATCCTCTACCTTCTATGGAGAAAATTTTATCAAACGGTAGTAGGAGCTGAAAGGTTTTCTATGCTTGACAGATACTTCAAGTTTCAATCATATCAAGGTTAGTGAGGGGGGTCATTACAAGACTGCATTCACAACCAAATGGGGGACACATGCTTATCAAAAAATTCCTTTTGGTTTATCAAATGTAGGTGCCACATTCCAAATAGCAATGGACATCGCTTTCAAAGGGTATATCAATGAATTAATCCTTGTCTATCTGGATGATATCACCATTTTCTCAAATCAGAGTGAAGATCATATCAGTCATCTTGAGAAGTTATTTAAGAGATATAGGGAATATGGGGTCTCTTTGAACCCCAAGCAATGTAACTCTGCAGTCCTTTAGGGTAAGCTATTGGGGCATATTGCTTCAAAGGATAACATTTCTATTGATCCAGAAAGAATCTCAACCATTCTCTCCCTTTCCTTACTAACTCACAAGAAAACATTGCAATCATTCCTTGGAAATATTAAATTTTTTAGGAGATTCATTCACTAATTTTGCAGGATTAGTCAGCCTATCACTCTAATGTTGAAGAAGGATTCAATTTTTCAAATGGAAATCCAAAGGGAAAGAAATATTTGCCAATATTAAGAAGGAAAATTTATTAAGCTCCTACACTTCTTAATTCCTAACTATGCCAATGATTTCATCTTATATGCATATGGAGTCGAATCTACAATTGTTTTCATTTTGACTCAGCAAAATGATCAAGGATTGGAGAAACCAGTGCACCTTCTTCAGTCAAACACTAAAGGATTATGAATTGAAGGTACAATCACATTGAAAAATAGGTCTTTACCATCATGAGGGCTCTGAAGAAATTTAAGAGTATGTTTACCACTAATCATATCAAAATTCTAGTCTCACATTCCAGTGTGAGAGACTTAATTATGAGGGCAGAAATTAGCTGAGAAAAGATTTGGATGGGTGACCAAAATCATGGAATATGATGTGACTATTAAGGCCAAAAAGTTGGTAAGAGGTAGATAACTTTGTGAGAAACTTTCTTTGGATGCTCAAAATGACCAAGAAACCTCCTTTCATGAATGAGGAACCTCCACATAATGTTGAAATCTAATAGGATGAAGGAAATGAATTTAATGATCACAGTTGGATTGGTGATATGACTACCTTCTTGTCTACTGGTGTTTATCCTCTTTTCCTAAACAAGACAAAAAGGAGACATCTGAGGTTGCAATCCATTCCTTATGCACTAATTTAATGGGATTTTATTCAAAAGAAACATTGATGGAGTTTTGTTGAGGTGCATTGAAGGTGAAAAAGTAGATAAGGTTTTGACAGAATTCCATGATGGTTTCTTCAGTGGACAATTCTCTGCCAAATCCACTACAATGAAATTAATAAAAGTAGGATTAGTTTTGCCCACACTATTGGTTGATTCTCACAAATGGGTCAAAAAATGTAGGGAATTCACTTTCTTCACTGGTAGGAAGAGGTTGGATTCCACTTCCACTTCATCCAATTCAAGAAAATCATCAATTTACCCAATGGGGTCTTGATTTCATTGGCATGATCAATCCTCCATCAAGTATTGGTCACAAATGGGTTTCGATAGTGACATAGTTACTTTACCAGGTTGATAAAGGTTGTGCCACTTAAGGAAACAACTAAATTAGTTATATTGGACTTCCTTGAAGACATTGTGACAAGGTTTGGTATCCCTCAAACTATCATCTCTAATAATGTAAAATATTTCTTAGGATCTAAAATTTCTGATTGGGCTCTTGGACTTGGAATTTATTTAAAGAATTATTCCAACTACTACCCTCAAGGTAATGGTTTGGCAGAATCCACTAACAAGAACTTGATTAGGATCATGAAGAGAATAATGGATATCAACCAAATACAGTGGTATACAAAGGTGAGAAATTATCTTTGGGATGATAGGATCACTATAAAGAAGGGAATTAGTACTTCCCCTTACAAAATTGTCTATGGTAAATAATTTAGACTTACCTTGTCACTTGAATTAGCTCAACAATTAGAATTTGAAGGTACAGATCAAAGATAAATTATAATGGCAGAACTGGTTAAGCTTAAAGAATTAGAAATTCTTCCATGATCTGGTTAGAACAACATCAAAAATCAACCAAATAGTGGTTTGATAAAAGGTATAGTTATGATACATTCAAATTTGGTGACCTGGTCTTGAAATGGGATATTAACAAAGCTAAACCAGGGAAACACTATAAATTTGATGTAATATGAAGTGGTCCATATATCATTAGTTCTTATAAAGAAGACAAATATTTTGAGTTATCTAAGCTTGATGGAAATGTATTAAAAATACCAATCAATGGGATTTATCTCAAGCATTACCATTAAGTTATTTCAATGCATCTTGTACATAGTAGATTAGTCTTAAATTCCTTTAAGTGTTTTTTAACACATTGTCTTATTGATAGTGTAGGTTCAGTTTCCCTAAGTGCTTCGCACAATGTTTTGTTTATTTTGGATGGCATGGTTTTTCACGGTGTTTCATAGGAGGATTTTCGAGAAGTTGGAGTTGGGAAGAGTTTCTATGTTTCAAGGATTAGCTGCAAATACCTCAGAAAACCAAATTTTAGTGACTTAAGTCAGATTTGAGGATAGTTTCATACTTCCATTCAATTTTCCTAATAAATAAGTTGTAGGGGAAACATGATGAAAATATCAATTCAAAACAATTTTCCACTCTCATAAAAATTAATTCATAAAATTATTATAATAAGAATGATTAGTTTCAGTTCCAGGTCCAGGAAGTGTTTCATTAAGATGTAGGGGTGAGTTCTTGAAGGTTGGATTAGTTTTCATGTTTTTAGGATGACTCCATGTCTAACGGATTCTTTAAGGCTATTGATCCCTTTAATTTACTAGGAAAATTACCCCTGTCAATCACCAAACTTTTATCCAATTTTTCACCCCTGTAAATTGGCCAACTTGCAAATATGGAATAAGTATGGTAGATCCTTGGAGAAGAAACTAGTAAAATCAGGTAATTTTCATATTTTGGGGCACTTTCATTTATTCTGGGGCATTCCTCTCCTTCTCTGTAGGCTTTAAAAATTCAAAAACTTTGAAAATTTTGAGAAAATTGGGTCAAAACAGTGTAACACAGAGTTACAAGTAAGGTATGGAATGAATGAACAAATGGCAGGTGAATAATGTATTATGGGGTGAATCAACGATGTGGGAATTAATGTGTTTGGTGGAACTATTCCAAAGTTCCACCCAGGAGCCAATTATTTTCCCTCAACGAATAACAAAGACCCTTACAGATAATGTGGATCTAAAAGGAAAAGAAAGAACAATTCCTTAGTTCCCTGAGTTCCCCGAATACCTAGTCCACATGTACTCAAGGCATAAAAATGATTAAATGTGGACTGTAGCAATTCTCTTGGAACCTCATGTTCCTCATCGACCCCCTAGAATCCTCATGGCCATATATTTTTTCTCTACAACTCCAAATTCGACCAAATTGGTACCATTGGAAAGGTATCTTCATCCTCTATGCTATGAAAATTGTAAATATTGTTGTTGGTGAGGGTAGGTAGGTGAAAAAGAGGAAAAAAATATCCAGCATTAAAGAACACAATTCTAATTTTTTCAACTACCACATTTGGTGAGCTATGGTGCTCATTTCTTCTCCCACAAGAAAGTATCATTAGGGAATGGAATTGTAAGGGTGCCCATACCTATTTTCATAGAATTAATGCATGTTGTTGGTGGGTGGAAGCAAGAATTCAAGTTTCCATCTATTTCCCTCCTCTCTTTTTCCTATCTTCTATATATTATAAAAGGATGATCATTTGTAAAGGTTGGACCCTCTTGTAATGCTAGTGCATCCTTCTACAAGTGTTGCATGTGGATTTTGAGTTGTAGGCCTCATATTTGGACATTTACAGGGTGATTTTGGCCTTCCTCCTTCATTATAATGAGCTATGCACATACTGGCAGCAATAAAATACTTGTTTTGTGGTTATTATCTTCCCCATCTTGTGTTCTATTACATTTTCTTTCCTTTCATTGCATATGCAGGTATATTGTACATGTTTTATTCTCTTTATAGGGTTTGAATCTATTGTGCTCCATGGAAATTGTGGTTTGAATGTTGTTTTTGACTGTGGCACTCATCTTTACCCTCTCCTCCTTCATTTTCATCCCATTTTCACTCATTTAAGAGTGTCTTTCCCCCTCTTCTTGGTGTTATCACCTCTATTTAGTTTAGGATTTCTATTTTATGCATCTTCTTCTTTCCCTGGTCCCTTAGAATGATAGAGTATAATTATTTAGGTGCATTTCTTGTTAGGAATAATCCATGGATTAGTGCTCACATTATTGTTTGTAATAGTTAAATATAATATTCATATATTACATTAGTAAGTTAGTGTGTTAGCAAGATATTAATATTGTTATATTAATAACATATTTGTGTGAGAAAAATAATTTTTTTTAATATTATTAATAATATATGGTAATATGTATTAGTTGTGATTTTTTTGAATAAATAACTCACGTAGCTATTTGGGAGTTGTGTGAGAGATTGTTGGGGCGGAGTGATTATAGGAGAGATATGTGAGGATATTGTGGGATTAAAGATTGGAGTCGAATCCTTGTTTTAAGGAGTTAATTATCTTATATATTGTAATCTCTCACATCCTGTAATCTCTCAAGTTTTATTCTATCAATAATATATGGTATTTTTGTTATAATTTGTCCTCTGCAATTTTAGTCTTGTATTCTGCAACTTCCGTCCATTATTAATGTGATTGTTCTTTATGTAGCTTACTTATACTATCAATTTCACATCATCTGGTATCAGATCAAGATAGGATGAGTTATGAGAGTCATTACAGGACAATACTGCAACCTCTTGAATTCAGATATGAGAGTTTTGAAGCTTCTCTCACTATTTTCTGGATTCTGATCTAAAAAACAATTGGTAATTCATGTTTTTATCCAAAACCCAGATTCAAAATTTTGTGATTTTTTTTTTAGTTTATTTATTTGTATTATGGTAAACTTATGTCAAACAATTATATAAACCCATTTCTTATTTTAAGAGAAATTATTGAAACAATTATGAAGTTTCTGATTATTCTGTAAAACAAATAGTGACTGATTTCCAGCATTAAAAATTTGATATGCTTTATTATTTTGGTTAAATATAAAGTTGGTTATTATTATAAGGGTTCATTATCAGTTGAAACTGACACCTAATAGAATTACAAAATGAGCTTCAAAGAAAAATTCAGTTGATTTAGCATCATCACGATGGAGATTAATCAGTAAACTCTCGCCAGCCGCAAGCAAAGGGGCCACACAATAATTTTTTGGCATTTATTTTTGTTGTCCTTAATTTTTATTGTGTGTTGTAATAAGAACAAATGATTTATTCATGTTCAATCTTGTAATAAGTGAGCTCTTGCATGAGCGATATTTCTTGTATTTTCCCTTAAATGTAAGGATGGGGGTGGGGAAACATGTACGCTACTATGGAGTGGTTGGTGGTCCACGAGAACCAATTTGAGAGTTTGTGAATCTCTTAAAAAATAACATATAGAGTGGTTAATGGTTCCACTAGAAAACACGTTGGAGTTGATGGTACTCTTTGAAAACCATCGTATCATATGTAGATACTAGATAGAACTCACCCATATTTGCACTAAGGGGGGAATGTTAGGAATAATCTATGGATTAGTGCTCACATTATTGTTTGTAATAGTTAAATGTGATATTCATATATTACATTAGTAAGTTAGTGTGTTAGTAAGATATTAATATTGTTATATTAATATCATATTTGTGTGAGTAAAATAAAAGTTTGTAATATTATTAATATGAGTTATTAATCAAATAATTATTAATAATAGAGGATAATGTGTATTAGTTGTGAGTTTGTTGAATAAATAACTCATGTAGCTATTTGGGAGTTGTGTGAGAGATTGTTGGGTTTGGGAGTGATTAAAGGAGAGGTATGTGAGGCTATTATGGGATTAAATATTGGATTCGAATCCTTGTTTTAAGGAGTTAATTATCCTATATATTGTAAAATCTCACATCATTTAATTGCTCAATTTTTAGTCTATCAATAATATATGGTATTTTTGTTATAATTTGTCCTCTGCAATTTTAGTCTTGTATTCTGCAACTTTCCTCCATTATTAATGCGATTTTTCTTTATGTCGTTTAGTTATACTATAAATTTCACATCATTTCCATTCTTAGAATTAGTTTAGAAGTAGGATTAGGTATAAGAACTAGCCTTCTCTGGAGGTTTATCTCTGTGCAAGTCCCATAACTTGGAGACAACCCCATGTTGCCTCAAAGCCATATATCATTGTGATTTAGGATGGGTGTAGTTTTGATCTCCACTAGGTCATATGTGAATTTTTTATGATTCAAATGGGATGATATGAAGTGGATTTGGTCAAACTAAAGGAGGTAAACTGACCTCTCTTGAATTTGAATCAAGGAGAGCTTCTAAATTTGATGTCTTCGGTGCTATTTTACACTAGTTGAGTGAGTATGAAAAGTGTGACCTATGTGTAAGATTTTTACAGGTACAAATGCATGTGTTGAGATTTGATAGAGTGCATGACAAGTTGAAGAATGTTTGCAAGATTATTTATAAGGGTTTGAATCATTGAGAAGTGAAGATAGTGCAAGTTTGAAGACCTAGGGTTTGAACAAGGGTTTGAAGGAGAGAGAGCTGAATAAGTGATATCAAATCAGTTATGGCAGTAAAAATATATTTGATATCTTCATCATAAGGTGGTTGAGTGGGTACTTTATCATCTTATGAGGTTGTATCCTCCTTGTGGAGTTGGTGCTTCACAAAACTAGGGGTTGGTGCTCCTTATAGCATTGGTGCTCTACTAAACTAGGGGTTGGTTCTCGTTGTGGCGTTGGTGCCTCACTTAATGTGAAACATAGCAATATAATTTTTTTGTTTTATTGGGTTTTATTCCCCTTGATGGTTTCCCACTGATATCTTGTGTTATGGTGTTGATTATCTTTCTCATGTTTGATTGTGTGTATGTTATTTGATGTTGTGCACACATTAATGGTTGATTAAGTGGTTTATGATTTAATTAAGAAATATGAAATTGAATTAATTTTGTAAGGGATGATTCAAACCCCTTAGTTCATTATTCTTCCAACACACACAAGGATGAAGTGGGAGAAAATATAATTTGGATAAAGATTGGATGAGATAAGATGAAAGATGGGATAAGATAAGATAATAGATTGGATGAAATGAGATAAAACATTTAATGAGGTGAGATAAAATATTGGATAATATAATATAAAATATTGGATGGGATGAGATAAGAGGATACGTATATTGGATCAGGTGGGATGAGATGAGATAAAATATTGAATGGGATGAGGCGCGATAAAAGATTGGATAGGATGAGGTGCACTAAAAGATTAGATTAGATGAGATGAGAGATTGGATAAGATGGGATAATAGATTGGATGTGATAGATAAAACATGACCTTGATAGGTTGACCCAAATGTAGAGAAATACATTTTATCATAGCAAGGAGCGCGTGTAGGATAGATGATTGAGGACTAGATTGAAGGTAAAACGTGAAAAGGAACATGCATAAAGTGATTCTCTTGTAGCCTATGGAAGGTGTTAACACATAAATAATGATAGTTAGTCATATTTAAGATCATGAATGAAAGATTGAAAGTTTACTTATAAAAATAATTTTGGATGAGGGGTTTAGATGTAGCATGTATGGAGAAAGTAGGTTTCTCCTTAGTTGGTTGTCCTAGGTCTATGCCCCAACTTTGATAAATATACAAACTGATAAATACAGGAAGTTTTATATAGATGGGAAAGATGATTGATGTGGGAAAATTTCCTAATATGATTTATTTTAGATTGTTCTTTTGCTTTTGATATCTTGAAATACTGGTCAATACAGGAAGCCTTGTATTGAAGCAATATAATATGGTAGTCATCCTTTGAGGGAGTGATTTATAGTTAGGATTTTTTTTCTATATTTTTTATTTTTACTTTTTAGATGGCAGGATGAGATGCATAATAGTTGTCCTTCAAGGGATCGGTCTATATTTTTATATTGTTTTATTTATATGAATAGTTTTCCTTCAAGGGACGAATTTATTTTTTTGGATAAGATAACTTTTGATATGAGCATCCGTAATTTTTTATTTTATGAGAGAGATGAGGATAACCAATTAGACCACTTGGGGGAAACAAGATGTATAAGCTACACCTATAGACATGGTTCCAGTACATAGATAAGAAGGAAATGGATGAAATGATTGCATAGCTCCCATGTAGAAGGAGAAACTTGTCCATAATAAACATGCCATGAGCATATCCATGGTGCCCATATTCAAGTTCATAGATAGGATAGTGATGGAAGACAACATGATTCCAAATCATTATGATGAAATATGGAGAAGCTAATGATGGGGAAGGTATCATTAAATGTGACTCATATCATGTTAGTAGATGTGTTAATAGTAGAAAGGCCACAAGTGAAATGCGTTTAGAGGTATTATTTCTAGTTTACCATCAAGAGAGGAAAAATGATAGGCCCCACACCCATACTTATGTGTGATAATATAAACTCCAATCTAGTTTGGAGGAAACTTTCGTAGTTGGATCCTCTCTATAGTAGTGATGTTCTTAGTTTCTTTAAGGAAAATGTCACCGATGTTTAATTCATGCTCTTTGAGATGTTGGTTACTAGATATGATGATGGAAGGGAAATTAAGAAGGGATATAGTTCCACCTTCAGTATCATAGGTGACCAATCCTAGAATGTTGGTGGAGATTAAAATAATTTAGAAGGAAAGGACAAGGTATCATCTGTTTCCATGGGGTTATTAGAGGGAGAAGGAGGTGGTGGATCAATGTGCATGGGAGATGCAGGTGAAGTATGAGGATGGGAGTTGGTGGGATGTTCATTGAAACATAATCTAAAATTTTCGTGGGGTTTTTAGAATTTTTTGAAAATAATGTTATGCATTCCTTGTTCATAACATCCAAGACCAAATCCATTCCATGCAGAGTGATGGAGGTAAGTGTAGGTGAATGATTTTTTATAGATGAAATCAAAGTCATTTGTGTATGACTTAGTGTGAGATTGGTTTTCAATGTGAGAAGAAGGGCGATCGATGCCACCATATATGAGATTGGTTTTCAGATAAGGTTTACCAAAGGAAATGATACCCCCAACTTTTTGTTAATACATAAGAGCTTTATCAAGTATACCAAGTCAATTAGGCATGGGAAGCACATTGAGGGTGAGGAGTGTATACTCCCCTACTGAAATACGCTGCATCACAGAGTCAAGATATTCATCATTAGGTAACATGTATGAAGGTACATATGAACTAGTATATGATTTAGAATATGAGTATGACTTAGGAATGATCATGGAATTTGGTCGATAGGTCATGTGGTATGATTTGAATGGAGGAAGATCAATAGGGAGCGTATGGATTTTCCCCTCATGTTCATCTTTAAGGAAGTGATGAAGAGAGGATGGGATGTAACACATGGTATGGATCCATGGGCATCCAAGTAAGACATTATATTGGAAGTCCCTATCAACAATGTATAAAATATCATGGAGGATTTTTGTACCAACATGAATGGGAAGGATAAACGTGCCTAAAGTAACGGAAACATCATCGTTGAATGCCCAAAGAAGCATGGGTGATTGAGAAAAAATGAAGTTGGGAATATTAAGTTGGTGTAAGGTATGGGATGAGATGATATTGATACTATAACCATTGTCAATCATATAATGAAGGATGAAGGTGTAATTGATATAGACAGTGATGAAAAGGGGAAGATCTTGATATTCAAGTAATATGTCGGGAATTTCAGAATCGTCAAAGGAGATGGCGAAGGAAAATGTAAAATCTCCGCCAAGGGTCACAGAATTTTGAGACTTATCAGTGGTGATTGGGATACACTACAAGGCTTCAATGAGATCCTGTCAATGGTTAGGAGAGCTTTAGATTATCTCATAAAGAGACATATTAACGAGATCCTCATATAGCTTATTTACGATACTTATTCAATGGCAACAGGATTTTGAGTATGCGGAGTGACTAAGATGGATACCTTGTCCTTGGATGAAGAATGTGACAGAGTTTCACATTTTATATCCATCTTTCTCATCCAGTTTCCAAGCCTAATATTAGTCCATATCTCCCAATATAAGCTAAACCACTCTTATCTCCTATCTTACACACTTGTTTGTACTTTTCATGTTAGATCTTTCTTGCCACTGTTGTATTCATTTGATCACATTCCTCTTATAAATATTTAAATTTCTATAAATCATTTGGTGAACCCACTTATTTATCAGACCCTTGATTTCCATAAGATCCCTCATTTTATTTTATTCATCATAGCCCTAACCCTAATAGCCGTAGGTTTTCTTATATTTCAATATTTTTCATTCATCATGTTGATTCTCATGGATCATTATTAGTATATATCTATCATACACACATATCCTAGCTATCCTAGCTCTCATTCATCTTCATCTAGCACACAAAATCTTAAGACTATTGTCCATTTCCAAATAATTATTGACAATGCTCCTCCATTTTATATTTAGGTTTAAATTAATAATGTGCTTGTTAAGCATGTTTTAGTTGATAATGGATATAGTCTTAATATATGGAACATTTAATTTCTCCATAAAATAGGAATTTTTGTTACTGATCTAACTCCATCTACTCTTTGTATTCATGGCTTTGATAACACACCCAAGTAATTTTTGGGAGAAATATTTCTGCCTATTACTCTAGGATCTGGCACTCTTAATGTTCTTTGTCATATTATGCCTAACAATCTCAATTATTATATTCTTTTAAGTTGTCCTTGGTTACATACTATGTATGTAATATCTTCGATCCATTTCATAGTATACAATACCCTTCCTACACCTTCTTCCATTAATAATGCTACAATAGACTCCACACCTCATGTTGTTACTCTTTATGATATCACTCTCATATATGATGATGAATAAACTACTTACATTACAAGTCATTCTCCTCTTGTGATGGACTATAGTGCTACTAATTTACATGATCAAATTTATATTGGTACCCATAATACTCCTCCCATTATGTCCCACTCTCAATGCACTTATACTAATTATTTGTTTAATGATTCCAATGTTACATCCCTTGATACACATTCCTCATTACAAGTTAGAATTTTTTTTGAATATTTTATTCATGATGCTCTTAATTCACTCACTTTTCAAACTTCTATACATGACTCATATGTTATCCCTTATCTTATTACATCCATGGGGGAAATGAATTCCCCTCTTTTTAAATTTATGTCTATGATCAGAGAGACTTGTAAATACATATTTAATACTTCCAATCTTCCTAAATTATACCTATTTCTTATCATGAGTCTTGTTTCTATCCCCCATTTCTTGAGGCTGATATTGTTATCTTCAAAAAACAACACTCTCTGATTTGTCATGAATGAATGGATGAGCAATAATTGTTTTTGGGTAACATGGGATTGTCTCCAAGTTGTGGGACTTTATACTTGCAAGAAACCTCTAGAGAAGGCTGGTCCCTCTTCCTATTTCTAATGCTAAACTAGTCCTAAGGAAGTAAATGTGACTATTTATTCCTACTCTAACATCCATAGGGAAAAAGGAGAGAGGGAAATGCATAAAAATGGAAATCCTAAGCTAAAGAGAGGTGATAGCACTAATAAGAGGGTGAATACACTCTAACAAGGAAGAAGAGAGAAGATAAATGGATATAAAAGAGGTAAAAAATGAGTGACACAAATCCAAAACAAAATTTCACCTCCTATTCTCCATGAGACAGAAAAACTGAACCTATAAAGGAGAAATACATGCAAAAATACCACATTAAGAATGAAAAAGCAAGGAAATCAAACAAAACATAAGTCATGGTTGAGAAACACCACAAAAATATTTAATTTCTTTAAAATTATGCACAAACCATTACATGTGAAGAAGAATCCACAAGAATACTTTTCCAAGTTCAAATGGAGGTCTACAACTCACAGTTGTTTAGGAAAATTTTTGATAGTGTTCCTTCAAATTTTATAACACCCTACCCTCACAAATGAGAGATTTTACATTGTATAGAAGATGGAAGAGAGAGGGGGTAAAGAGAGGGAAACTCAGATTTCCACCTTCAATCACCAACAACATACATTAAATTTCTAAAAATAAGCATGGGTATATTACTAAGACCATTCCCCCATGATACTTTTCTTGTAGGAGAAGGAAAGGGAACCATACCTCATCAAATTGGGTGGTTGAGCTACCTGGAGCTGTATCTTTTAATTTTGGATTGTATTTAATTTTTTTCACCCGCCTACCCTTACCTAAATTAATAAATCCAATTTATGTGGTGTAGTACATGCTGAGAGCTTTCCAACGGTGCCAATTTTAAGAAATTTGGAGTACTAGGGAAAAACATATGGAAATTTTTATTTCAGGGATTGGGGAGGTCACGAAAGGCTTCCATGTGAGAGGCTACAATACGCATTATTCTTTTTTCTTCCTAGTGCAGGTGGATCGGCTGATCAGGGAACTGGAGGAAGTGCGTAACTATTATGCTCATGCTTGTCAGGCTTGATGTACCCACATTGGTCGTTGGTTTGTGTCTTGGGTGGAGAATCAGACTCTGGTTGGAACTGTTAAACAGTTCCACCCATTCCTCTGGTGCCTAATTTATCCACATCCTCCATTATTCCTCTATTCCATTAGTTGGATGATTCGGCTAATCGGGGAAGTCAAGGCCCTGTGGTGCTATTTTTCCCAAACCCGCTTTATCTGTAACACTGCCTCGTACCTCCTCTTTTGGTCAAATTTCTCGATCGGAGAACTACCGTCCCTATGGAATTGTTCCTATGGTCACCAAAAAACCTGATTTTTCTACAATTAAGTCCTAAAACCCCTTTTGTGGCTGATGTAGTGAACACAAGGAACACAGGAATTGTTCCTTCTATTCCTCCCATGCCCAATTTAGCCCCAAAAAGCCAATTTTTATCAATTTTTGGCTAAGTATAGAAATGAGGGGTTTGAAAAGGAGGAAAGGAACATCCCCAACACTTATTTTCCTCCATTTTGATCAATTAACCTTGCTCAAATTAAAAACAATCATAAGTTATCAAAATGGCCTCCGTGGGGGGGGGGTGTATTTTACATAATAGATACTTCCAAGCTTCCTAACATTACATATGTTACACATATTTTGACTCACACATTGATCTTTATGTTTGCACTTACTTTTTCCACAATGTCCAATAATTCCAATTCTACACATGTTCTATCTTCTCCTAATGGAAACCCTCATATAATTTATGCAATTCCTACTCACACAGTTGGAATATTGGACTCTATAGGGTTTTCCCCTCACTATCCCTATGATTTTATCTATTTTATCTATAGTTACACATTATGACATGGTCTTAGGAATCCTTTGGATAAGGGCTTCCAAATCTATACCATCCATAGTTCACTTATGTCTTAATTTTATACATAAGAGTCACATTATCTCTATTCGAGGAAACCCACCATTGAATCCTTTATCATTGGATCCTCTTAGTGCTACACCTTTAATTACTTATATCACTATTTCACCTACTCATACATATTCTCATGATGGGCACATGGCTTTGGCACATACTCTTTTATAATCCAAAACGTTTAACACTCCTAGTACTAATGTTAAACATACACCTAGATCTCCTCCACATGTGGATTCTACTTCTCTCTTACGATCGATACATTGGTATCATATTCCACCTACTATGGGCAGGTTTTGATGCAAGAAAATCATGTACATAATCAAATTTTGGTTTGAATAAGCGTAGTAGGTTATCTTAGAGTGCTTAGTAGGTGGTTTGGTCCATTTGGACACTTGGAGTTGTATTAAGAACTCATTTGGTGTCTCCCTCAAAAATTAGTCATTTAAATATTCAAATAGAGTTGTAGCGAAATATAGGTCTAATTTAGTATGTTATTGACTTAATTGTTAACTTACATTAATGTAATAAGAGTGGTCATGTTATATAACTCCCTCTCATTACCTACCTAGGCATAAGGTCAACTTAGTTGGTTGAACCATGGTGGAATTAGTTCTTAGAAACCTAAATACCATCTCTAAATCTTTGTTAAAAATATGATAAATTCGAATTCATGGAGAAATGGAGAGGTTGAGGAGGTTAAGGAGGAGAGTTTCGAAGAAAAGAATTGTCTGTGCACCATCAAGAAGTATTTGTAATCAGACCTCTTACAGAAATGAATGAAGTATTCTTGCAAATAAATATTGAAACTTGTAAGTATGATTTGAATGATATTTTAGTGTATTAAAGATGAATGAATAGCATGTGCTTAGGAATTCATACTCTTTTGGGCCAAATATGCTTGAATTGAAAATTAATGCAAAATTGGGTGTTTTTTGCCATCTAGAAGTCTGATTCGGTACAACAAGCATAACTTTTTGTGGTAATCCAAATGATCTGAAATTTTGAGGGAATGTTTATGGAATAAAATTACAAGTGGGGATTGAAGGATATTTTTATTCAACAATAGTACAAATAGTTATTGATGACAGAAATGTTACTAATGAGAACGCACACAATTTTTTTGCTATAATGTATATTCAGGAAAACACTCATAACTTGCAAATTGATTAATTAAAATGGCTTAAATTTTGAAAATATCATCCTTAAATATATTTGTATAAAATATAATTTTTTTTAATAATTGGTCTTGTGCAGAAAAATATAGATGACAGAAATTGTCTACAGACTATGTGTTCTTGAGAGTACAAATTGGCAGTTTTGACAGAAAAGGTGAAGTTTGATGTTTTGATTCGTATTGATCCAATTTTATGATTGATCTAACATTGTTTTATGAATATTTAACATAGGGTAAAGGGGTTTGAAGGCATTGGTGAAGCTATAAACATTCCAAATTTTCTTGTTTGAGTGAATGACTAGTGAAGAAGGTGTGAAGAGCCAATAGAGGAAGGTAAGAGATAGTGATTTTTCTTGTAGAATTATCAATTTGTTGATTTAATGGACATTATGCTTAGGGTACATGAAGTGTGTAAATTAGTGGAATGATGATTATAAAAACCATTGAAGTTGAGTTTAATCAAAAAATTTTCAAGAGTAATTCATTTTGGGTTGTTAAATGATCCTCA
This sequence comes from Taxus chinensis, assembly GCA_019776745.2. NCBI lineage: Eukaryota > Viridiplantae > Streptophyta > Pinopsida > Cupressales > Taxaceae > Taxus > Taxus chinensis. Next base: position 745,880,889 of record CM034150.1, read on the forward strand.
TTTTGCAAAGCATAGAGTGCAGTTGTTATGTGAAAATTTCTTGATTTTTTGAATGTCTAGTTGGTGAAAAATTTACTCTGCATCATTTGGTATTAGAGCAGGAATATAAAGGTATTGAGGTTTTTTCTTATTTGTAAGAAGGTTTTTTTGATACAAGTATTTGTATATATGTGTTTTATGAATGTGGATGAGTTGAATGAAGTTTTTAGAAGATAAATTGTTGCCTACTTTTGAGAGTGTTGAATGAAGTGACAAGTTTCTCCTTGAAAAGGAATAATTAAGAAAGAGGAAAGCGAAGGAATAAGGAAATATGAATTCAAAAGACTAGGTGTGAAACAGAACCTAGGTGATGCTTGGACAAGGTGAAACAAACTTGTCTAGTGAAGATGGATGAAGATAGAGTGGAGTTAGTGAAATAATTGCTTAAATATAGGAGCAATAAGAGGAAGGAAAATGAGATGATAGAGAGAAAAATAAAATAAGAGAAAAATATAGAGTTAGAGGAAAATAAAAGAGTGTGGATAGAGGAAGAAATAAGAAAATTGAGAGAAGATGTGGAACAGATGGAAGTATTGTTGATGAAGTAAGGAAAAGGTATTGGAATGGTGATCAGAAAGAAGGTTAAGTGGCCACTAAGGTCACTCGTGAAAAGAGAAAATAAGATACACCTAAGAAATAAGATAAGAGAGGAATAAATCAAGCTACAAAGGATGAGAAAGAAGGAAAGCAAACAAAATTGAGAAGAAATCAAAGATATAGTGGAAAATGAGTGTATTTGTGAAGAAGAATGTGAAAAATCAGATTTTCAGTTTTTATATTTCAATCAAGAACAGTTATAGGATAAGATATGGGCACTTGAATGTGATTTTTATGGTGAAGAAATGAAGTGTGATAAAGACAAATTTGAGGAGATGAAGGACTTCATTTTTGAAGAAAGAATGCAAGTAAAAGATGAAGAAGAGGTAATAGGGATATTTTTTAGCTTCCATAGGAGAACAAAAATCTGAAAATGAAGAGTGGATTAGTGCAAGAGTTGAGAATGAGAGAAAGGAATAAGATAGAGGAAGTGAAGAGGAAGTGAAGAGAAAGCAGTTGAAGAGACTCAAAAGTATCTTGTTTTTACATATAAGATTTTGTGTTCATGTTTGATTGTAGGTCAACTTGAAAAAGAGATAAAAAAATATTGAAAGAAAATCTCAACTAAGAGCTCAAATGAAGAGAAAAAGACATGAAGAGCTCATTTTTGAGGGTAAACTCAAGAATAAGAACATGAATATAAAGAGTGAAGAACAAAGGAATAATATAGCTGATAAAGATGAAGAAAATGCAACAGTAAAGAGAATAATATTATAAGTAGAGCACAATTGGAAAACAAGAAATGAGAAGGCCTTTTTGTATGTAGCATCATTCTCTCCACATGGGGAGTATGATGTAGAAGCATCATTTACATAATCAATTTTTGGTTTGAATAAGCTTAGTAGGTTGTCTTAGAGTGTTTAGTAGGTGGTTTGGTCCTTTTGGACTCTTGGAGTTTTAATAAGAACTCATTTAGGGTCTCCCTAAAAAACGAGTCATTTAAATATTCAAATAGAGTTGTAGTGAAATCTAGGCCTAAGTTAGTATGTTAGTGACTTAAGTGTTAACTTACATTAATGTAATAAGAGTGGTCATGTTATAAAACTCCCTCTCAGTACCTACCTAGGAATAAGGTCAACTTAGTTGGTTGAACCATGGTGGAGTTAGTTCTTAGAAACCTAACTACCATATCTAAATATTCATTCAAGAATAAAAAGATGATAAATTCTAATTCCAAGAGAAAGGGAGAGGTTGAGGAGGTTAAGGAGGAGAGTTTCAAAGAAAATAATGGTCTGTGCACCATCGAGAAAAGGATTTGTAATCAGACCTCTTACAGAATTGAATGAATTATTCTTGCAAATAAATCTTTAAACTTGTAAGTATGATTTGAATTATATTTTAGTGTATTATATATGAATTCAGAGAATTTTCTTAGGAATTCATACTCTATTGGGCCAAATATGCTTGAATTGAAAACTAATACAAAACTGGGTGGTTTTTGCCATCTAGTATGATTCGGTACAACAAGTATACCTTTTTTTTACAATCAAAATGATCTGAAATTTTGAGATAATGTTTATGGAATAAAATTAAAATTGGTGTTTGAAGGATATTTTGATTTGAAAACTATAAAAATAGTTATTGATGACATAAACGTTACTGATGAGAATGCATGCAAATTGTTTTCAATAATGTCTGTCCAGGAAAATAGTCATAACTTTCAAATGGATTAATAAAAATGGTTGGAATTCAGAACATATGATCCTTGAATATATTTTTAGAACAAATAATGTTTTTGGAACAATTGGTCTTGTGCAAAAAAATATATAGATTACAGAAAATTTCTGCAGACTATGTGTTCTTGAGAGCACAAATTGGAAGTTTTGAAAAAAAAGGTGAAATTTGATGTTTTGATTCCTGTTGAGCCAATTTTATGATTGATATAAAAATTTTTGAGGTTATACAATATGGTAAAGGGGTTAGAAGGCATTGGTGAAGCTAAAACATTCCAAATTTTCCTGTTTGAATGAATGACTAGTGAAGAAGGTGTGAAGAGACAATAGAGGAAGGTAGGAGATAGTGGTTTTTCTTGAAGAATGATCAATTTGTTGATTGAATGTAAATTTTAGAGGGTACATGAAGTGTGTAAAATATGGAATGGTGATTAAACAAACACTTTAAGTTTAATTTGATCAAAATTTTCAAGAGTAAGCCATATTGGGCTATTTAATGATCCTCATTTTACAGAGCATAGATTGAAGTTGTTGCGTGAAACTCTCTTGATTTCTTGAATGCATATTGTTTCAAATTTTCTCTGCATCAGGATTTCACCTAGGAAACACACTACCCATGACACATATAAATCCACTTCGTGGTGTCTTTCTCCACATGTATTCCCCCATGGCCACAAATTATTTGATGACTATCACATACGTACCACCTTCACACTAGATAATAATAGGCCCTATCCCCCTAAACTCATTTGATAAAGTGTCATGACACTCTCACTCTGGGGCATATTCTCCCCCTTTTCCTACCCAATGATGGACTCTTGCTCTAGGTTCAAACATGACTGTTGAGGGTACACTTACCTACATGGAATTAGCCTTACAAATGTATACACTAGGGGAAACCTTTAACCTCTCATAGTATTTCTATCTCATATTCACATATTTGAAAAAAATTAGAAACATTATTCTAGATATTGATTAGATGTATCCTTTATTTCTCATACTATTCTATGTTGTACATTGCTTAACATGTTATTTGGATTTATATTATGCTCTATCATTTTTCCATACACTTTTTCAGGTGCATCCAAATCAATTACATGTTTCTAAATGATGTATGATAATTGGCATTGTTCCCTACCAGTCTCACTCAAGATCCTAGGGGAATCTACCTTTCCTATTCCTCTATATTCAAGTTCTATCATTGAAATATCTAATACTCTCATTCCTATTATCCAATTGTAGACATTGTGGCATACTATAAATTTTTCTAACATGTTAATGGGTGCTTCATATGTAGTATTTCTCTTTTAGGACTCCCGCCAACCATGGATATTTGATTTACTTGTATCTTGTCTATGTTTGTGTCTTGATTTTCATTATTTGTGGGTTATCCCCTATGATTGATTACGTGTTTTTTAGAAATTATAGGCACTGAGAGGGGGTGAATGAGTTTCTTATCAAACTTTTAATATCAACTTACCCTTCTACAATTTGTTACAATTAAACTATCTTAACTTTGATTGAGTATAAAAATTCAGCCATGAGAGAGAGAGAAGTAAACACACATGAACACATGAGGAGACAATATTTAATGTGGGAAATCCATATCGTGACAAAACCCACTAAAACGAGATAACTAGCTTGCACAATTGTCTGATAAATTTACAATGATTTAATGTTGAGCATCAACTCAACTTGGAGCTGCAACTCCAAAATTTAGTCAAGTTGCTACTTGACCTTTAGTAAGCTTCAAATTACATGGAATATTTAACTCCCAACAATTTAACCACCAACAACTGATCTTCTGTAAGCTACTACTTATAAGGAGGCTTCAACCCCCTATAATTTAACTAGCAACAACAATGACTGACCTTTAATAAGCTTCAAATTATAGGGAACTAACAACTCCCTACATGCTAAGCTACAACTTAGAATTTTCACAAAAAAATTATTACTTTATTTTGTTGTCTTCCATAACTAATTATAACCACTTATTCATCTCACTTTTCTTCTCTTCTCCTTTATTATTTTTCCATGGCTTCACTACATTCACACCCTTCTCACTTGCTCAAAACTAACACTCAACTCTAAACTCTTTCAAATACAACTCTGCATTTAACAAAAACATTTACATTGTCAAAAATTGATATTAAATAAACAAGCAAGATTCCTAAACCTTACCCTTTACATTTCATGTTTAATGACTCTTCACATGACCATTATTCCTACTTACAAATTTTATCAAAGAAACTTGGTGTTTGCATGTTGAAAAGTGGCACTTCTTTAGCTACTCGATGTGACTAACTTTTGAGATTCTTCATGAGCCCCTTTACTTCAAACCAGACCTTACAGATTCACATGAAGATCAAACATAGCTTGGAATCTCAAGCAACATCATGTTGTTTACAATAAAATTGGTCTGTGTCAACACTATTATGCACTTCATCAAAAACTTTCCCGACAGATAAAAAATTATGTCATTAATCTCTGCTTTGTTTCTAGATGAATCAACCTGATTTCCTTTGTAACACCGTTTTGACCTCCTTATAGACATTACTTGAAATTTTTATAATTTTTCATTGGTTAAAATTTAAGTTTCAATGATTTTCCAACTTTTTCGAACCAAAATTGCACAATCACCACCATGGCCACAAACGATCCAATATGAAAGCTCAATGCACTTCATACTATCATAATTTTCTCAACCTCCACTAGCTACCATGAGAAAAAAGATAATAAGGAAGCTCTGTGCCTTTCACAGTTTTTAGACTATTCTTAACCTCGATTGATTACCACGAAACATGATCCAATGAGAATGCTCCACGCTTACTTTGTAATTAACTTTAATTTACAATGAATTTGTTAAAATGTGAAGCCTAAACCAATCAGATAGCTCCATGTACATTTTTGGTGTTAGTATTTTCTAAGATTGAAACACAGATCAATAAAATAGCTCTATGCCTTTTTGTTTTCACCATTTTCTGAGTATGAAACACAAACCAATCAGAGAGCTCCATGCCTTTTTGGTGTCATTATTTTCTGAGTGCGAACCATAAACCAATCAGACAACACCACACACCTTTGTGGTGTCAACCTTTTGATAAATTATCTCTGACAAATGTGACACATGATCTATTAGGGAAGCTCTAAGTTTCTTCATATTTTTTATACTGTTAGCCTTTACATTTTCCATCCCTATGTCAGAGCGTGAAAATTGATCCAATTAGAAGGCTCCACATGCATACACATTTCATAATGTCAAACTCTATTTATTTTGTTGCAACTTTCTTCTTTTCTTCATAACTATTGGGCGGACCTGAAATTTTAGTTAACCTTGTTTAATCCATGCCATGTGTTTATCAGGTTTTGGGAGTGGGATGCATGAATCAAGTCAACTTATGATGACCATGTGGATGCGAAATGTAATTATATTCTACTCATCATGACCTGCAAAACTTGAATGGTGATAACTTCCTTTAGAGATCTCCAAATTTCATAAGGTTGATCTCATTGGAAATATCTCCTTGAGTTCTCAAAGACCCATACCTCCACGACCTATAAAATATCTTGCATATTCTATAATAAAAATTTAAAACCTATAGAGAATCTAAGTTGAACATACCAACATTTTCCATACCTTCAGTTGACATCAACCTCACAGACCAAGCCACAACACTCTGAAACCAGTCTAAAACCATCCTGAAAGCTCAAAGAACCAACATCAGGCCACTACACATCACTATCATACACTTATATAAATGGAATTTCACTCCTTTACCATCTCCCATTGTTGGTTTTCATGAATCCCTCTACATATCCTTGACCCATCTCATTTTATTATGATTACTAGGCATGTTCTCACTCTATATTTAAACTAGGTCTCCTTTACAAGGTTCCTGCATCCTTCGCATTCTTGGAACAACATCTCATAACTACATGGAATCATACATCATGGCGTACCAAATTATTTTCCACTTTGAATACCAGGATATGACTTGAAAAACACTAAGAAACACTCTTCATGCCTATGAACACTTTTATGGATAATTTGTATTCATACCAAGCATTACAACCTCTTTGTGAGCTCTAAATATCATTAAGAAGGATCTACCAATCAACCTTCATTCCTCTAACTGAGCTTCACTTCACCATTTACACATTTTCCATCAATTACCATTTTGACATCAATGATAACACCAATGACCAAGGTTCAACAATCTCCCCCTTTGTTATTGATGGCAATATACTCAGAACTTTGATGACAGACACTTTCATACTTAGTTTCTAACAACACTCTATCCCCCTTTAACATTTATGATAAAGGGCCACATATTCAATAGGGTAAGAAACATGTAGATAATCACTTACAAAAAAAAAATTACCTAAAGGAACTCCCTCTCGGATGATGTTGTTCTTTTTACTAATAGGATGCAATTAGTTGCATGGATTTCTTCAGCACCCAACTTCAATGCTTTCCTCAAAATGTTTCCTTTCAACCTCATGTTATTCACTCCTTTTCACATTCTCTTATTTTATCTTAACCCTTAATTTGAAACACTCTCTATATTTGAGCCATCAAGATCTCATACAAGGGATATATGCTCCTCCTACTTGTTGGGCTTAGCACACTGGTTGTACAGATAATACATCATATCTAAGAATACATGCAAATAAAAGTGGATATTCTATTAGAAGAAATATACATAACAAGAGATATAAATCAACACCAAATTTAATGTGGTTCACCCAGTGTGGGATACATCCACCAAGAAACAAGATAATCTATTATCCAAAGCTTTCACAAGATATACAATGAAGATTTACAATCTTCCACACCTCTCAGATGTATATTAGTGTCTTACTCTCAAGGTATTTCTTCTTCACCAAGAATTATCTCTCTCACAATTATTTCACAATAATCATCAATTTTTAAACCCTAGATTTCATGCTTATATAGGCGTATACAAACTTAGGGAACTTAGCCATGTAATTAAAATCAATATATATAATTATCACGAGTTAATAAAAACACCCACACACAAGTAACTGACTTTAGTTAGCCCTAACTGATGTGAGTTCCTTCTTTCTTGACAGATGCCATTCATAGGTGACCGATGTCAGTCCCTCCATAACTGATGTTGGTTACTATGTTTTCCATCAAGTTTCATATTGCATGTTAATCCGAAGTAATTGAGCTCCAAAACTGAACAATCTCCCACTTGGAGAGTAATTATTGCACTATACCTATACAAAATCATTCTTGGATCCTTCCTTAGCTTTGTTTCTTCCTCTTCAAGTCTCAAACTCAAAGACCAATAGAAACGGAGTGTAGCTCCAACTTCTTTGCTAATGGCTTTGTTAGCATTTCTGCAGGGTTTTCACTCGTATAAATCTTTTTCAGATTCAACTGCCCATCCTTCAATGCCTTCCATATGAAGTGATACCTAAACTGAATGTGTTTCATTCTTAAATGAAATGTTGAGTTATTTTCCAAATGAATTACACTCTGACTGTCACTGAATAGTTTGCAATCATCTTTCTCCTTTCCCAACTCTTTCATGAACCTAATCATCCATATAATCTCCTTGCTAGCCTCTGTAGCTGCAACATACTCTTCCTCTATAGAAGACAAAGCCACAACCTTCTGCAATCTCGAAATCTAGCTAAGTTTTTTCCTACTTACTGTGAAAATATATCCAATAGTTTTCCTCCTACCATCCATATCTCTAGCCATATCTAAATCAACATAGCCACATAATTAAATATCTGAACCTCCATAGCATAACTGCATGTTATATATCCCTCTCAAATACCTGAGTATCCATTAGACTTCTTTCCAATGCTCTTTACCTTGATTGGGCATATATCTACTCACAACTCCCACTGCATGTGCAATGTTAGGTCTGGTACAAACTATAGCATACATGTGAATCTCAACTACTGAAGCATATGACACATGTGTCATGTATTTTACCTCCTCATGTGATGATGGAAATTAATATTTGCTTAATTTGAAGTGTCTAGCCATAGGTGTACTAACATGTTTTGAATTCTACATATTGAACCTTTCTAACACCTTGTAGATATAATCCTCCCGAGACAAATACAATTTCTTGTTCTTCATGTCTTTGTGCATTTGCATGCCAAGGATTCTTTTTGAAGATCCTAAATCCTTCATAAAAAATGTGTGAGCTAGCTTTCCCTTAAGCTCACCAATGTCCTGCATACTAGATCTTGCAATAAGCATATCATTCACATACAGTAACAAAATAATATAACTCCCATTTTCAAGCTTCTTGAAATATACACAATGGTCAGATTCATATCTCAAGTAACCATGCTCATTCATAAAACTATCAAACCTCGTGTACCATTTCCTTGGATATTGCTTGAGCCCATATAGGCTCTTTTTCAACTTGCACACTAATTTCTCCTTACCCTTGAATTCATACTTAAGAGGCTGCTGCATATAAATCTGTTCATCCAAATCACCATGAAGGAAATTCATCTTCACAACTAGTTTCTCTAAATGCAAATCAAGTACTATAACTAAACTCAATATAGTATGAATAGAAGTCATCTTAACAAGAGGAGAAAATGTTTCACCAAAATCAATACCTGATTTATGTGCAAATCCATTTACTACAAGCCTTGCCTTGTACCTTTTCTATCCACCCTCTTCTTCCTTGATCCTTTAAACCCACTTGTTCTGCAATGTCCTCTTACCTATTGGCAACTTAACCAAATCCCAAGTTTGGTTCTATTCCAAGGAGTCCATATCCTCATCCATGTCATGTTCCCACTACATGTGGGTATCATCCTGCATTGATTCTTCAAAACACTTTGGTTCACCATTATCAATCAATAATAAATAAAATAGAGGTGTAAATATTTTTGGAGGTTTACTTACCCTTTTTGAACTTCTCACAGGAGTTTGGGGTACCAGAGGCTCATTCTAGACCTCATGGACACTTGTATCGAAATCTGTCAGTGACTAACATCGGTCACCTGTAAACAACGTCGGTTCTGCTAACCAATGTCAGTTTTTCTCTTCTTTAACCGATAACAGTTCTACTGATTGATGTCGGCCAGAGATCAATCGACACCGGTTACTGTGTAACCCTAACGATATTACTTTAAAATCCAAGAGTTCATTTTCATTCACAAACTTCTTAACCAGTTCGTCCTTGGGTACCAAAATCTAATCCATGTACATTCTCTTTTCATTCCATTCAATATGACGACTCCTAATAATTTAGAATTTTCTAAATCCCAAAAATGGAATCCGAAATCACCATATCCGTAACCGATGAAATTTCATCTCTTGGATTTTGCATCCAACTTTTTCCTATTTTCCTTATCAATATGCACAAAAGCTTTTGAACCAATAAATTTAAGAAAAGAAAAATCTACCTCTTTTCCAATCCAAGCTTCCTCTGGTATTCCTCCATCTAGTGAACTTAAAGGCCCATGGTTAGTCAAATAAACTGTTGTATCAACTACTTCTTCCAAAAATTGCAAGGCCAATCCATAATATATCCTCATACTTCTACCTGCCCCTACTTTCTACTCTTGGATCTCTCCTTCTACCATTCTCCTGTGGTGTTCTTGAAACCATTCTTTTTCTACATATCCCATTCACTAAATAATAATCATTAAAATCCTTGCTATAATATTCACCACCATTTTTAGATCTAAGACACTTTAACTTTGAATCTCATTCATTCTCAACAAGGGATTTCCATCTTTTAACAGTTTCAAAAACATCATACTTATGTTTAATACAATAAACTCATACCTTTCTTGTAGCATCATCAATTAAAGTAACATAATATTGGGATCCTCCATGAGAAGTTACCTGAGCTAGTCCCCACACATATGAGTATACAAGCTCTAATTTCTTCTTCTTCTTAGTTTCCCTAACTTTGAGAAATCTCACTCTCTTTTGTTTTCTAAAAACACAATGCTCACAGAAATCAAGATCTAAATCTTTGAAATCTGATAACTTACCCTTAGTCTTTAAGATCTGCATTCCTTTTTGACTCATATAGCCCAACCTATTATGCCACATACATGCATCTGAATCTAAAGTGGATAATGTAGAAAAGGAATCAATAACACAAGTAGATAAATATAACGTTCATACCTTCTTACCTATTTCTACAATAAAATCACCCTTGGTGACTTTCTAAGAGTCTCTTATAAAATTAACCATGTAACCAACTTCACCTAGTTGCTCTGCAGAACTAAGATTCCTCTTTAAGCTTGGCACATGCCTCACATCTTTCAATACCCATGTATTTCCATTCTAAAATTTTAGATGAACTTCCCCTTTACCAGTAATTCTTTAAGGTTCATCATCACCCAAATAAACATGCCCAAAATTACCTTGGACATAATTTCTAAAATAACCCTTATTAGGGGTTGCATGGAAAGAAGCTCCTAAATATAAAACCCATGATTCAATTCTATTATCTAAAGAAAGAATAAGAGCATCTTGCATTACTTCTGCTACAGCAAGATTTTATTCTTTACCTTTGTCTGGTTATTGGTTCTCTTTATCCTTTGACCAACAATATTTCTTTAAATGTCCTTTCTTTCCACATTTCCAACAAGTAATTCCCTTACCTCTGGATTTATATCTGCTATCCCTTGACTTTGATTTCCCATTACTCTTACTCTTGGATCTCTCCTTCTACCTGCCCCTACTTTCTACATTCAAATTATTCCCAAATGACGATTCCTTTGTCCTCTTCCTATGAATTTATTCATTCAAGATTATACTAACCATATCATCAAACTTCAAAATATTATTAGTAGATGTTGTATTACTAACATCCATTACCAAGTTATCCCAACTATCAAGAAAAAAAACCTAAGAATAAAAGTGCTTTCACTTCATCATTAAATGGTATATCAACCAATTTTAACTGATTTACAATAGATATGAAATCATTCAAATGACTAGATACAGATCCACCTTCATGCATCTTAGAACTAAATAGTTTCTTCATCAAATAAAATTTATTTGAAACACTAGGTTTTTCATATAAATTAGCAAGAGATTTCATTAACCCTACCATAGAAGTCACTTTTGTAATATTGGTAGCCACAGATGCTGCCAGGATCAATATTATAAATCCCAAATCATTTCTATCAAGAATATTCCATTCTTCATCAGTCATCTTCGTAGGTCTAGGCTTCTCATCCAATAGTAAATACAAATCTCTTTGATACAGATAATCCCCAATATGCATCTTCCATAATTACTAATTTCGACCATCAAATTTCTCTACCTTGTATTTTTTTTCTTCTACCATTGATGTAGCTCCCACTCTATCAGAAAACCCTCTATGAGTAAATTTGTCAACACAAAAAACCCTCAAACAAAGCTCTGACACCAGTTGTTATCAGACCGGTTGTACAGATAATACATCATATCTAAGCATACATGCAAATAAAAGTGGATATTCTACTAGAAGAAATATACATAACAAGAGATATAAATAAATATCATATTTAACGTGGTTCACCTAGTGTGGGCTATATCCAACAAGAAACAAGCCAATCTATTATCCAAATCTTTCACAAGATTTACAATCTTCCACACCTCTCAAATGTACAGTATTGTCTTACTCTCAAGATTTTACTTCTTCACCAAGAATTCTCTCTCTCACAATTATTCTCACAATAATCATCAGCTTTTAAACCCTATATTTCATGCTTATATAGGCGTATACAAACTTAGGGAACTTAGCCATGCAATTAAAAGCAATAAATTTGTGTTAATACTAAAAATAGATCTAATTCCTGTGAGTTAATTAAAACACCCACACACAGGTAACCAACGTCGGTTAGCCCTAACCGATGTCGGTTCACCCTAACCAATGTCGGTTCCTCCTTACTTGACTAATTCCAGTCATAGGTGACCGATGCTGGTCCCTCCATAATCGATGTCGATTACTCTGTTTTCCAACAAGTTTCATATTGCATGGTAATCTGAAGTAATTGATCTCCACAAATCAACACTTCTTTCTTTACTACCCCAACAATTTGAGCTATCAACACCTATACATGCTTTGAGAATATACATTTTTGACTAATACAAGCTCCCCCTAAACATGGAATCTTTCTTTTGAGATCATTTTGACAATCCCAAATTCATCTAGAACCTTGTCCTTTCACTTTATTCAACAAGCAAATGCAATTCTCACCCTGAGTCTATGTTCTCCATGTTTAGGAACCTACTTAACCATACCCAAAAACAAGATCATACAACTCCCCTTAGGATAAATCTATCCTTCTTTTTTTGAAGCTACATGACACCAATCATTTACCTTACACTCACCCATAGAATGACTCAAATTTTTCATTACATACCTAATTTATCTTTTTCATTGTAATCTACCATTTTTTCTTTTTTACAATTCCACTTCACTGGTTCTTGGATCCACTACCAACTCTTTGGAATTTAGCTTCTTGAAACATCTAATTTATTGTTTTACAGTATCATCCATTTCTTTTTATTCAAAACTCCTTTTATAACTTATAACATACTCAATAGTACATGAGAGAATTATTTTTGTCTTTACCACACATCATTTTCCTTGTCTTTGCAAGTTTGTTAGAATTTAGATTCCTTGTTGTCCTTAAAAACATCATGAAAAACTATTTATACAAGTACTATTGACTTTATCTATGTACCTTAGCCTCTTCTTTGACTGTACCTTTCAATAAATGACTGCAAAAAAATTGAGTTTTAATAATTTTATTCCTTCACCAAGGAAATATGCAATTCTTGCAATGTAAGCTATCTCAACATCCTTGTCTTTCAACTGTTGTAAGATATTTCCATAAGCTCTAGCCTTCTCCCACTCAACTTGCTTTCATGATACTCTCCCTTGATCCTCTTTTCTCACAAAAATTTTCTTGTCCTTTTTCATCAAGTAACCTTGTTCTTGAGCATCTATACTTTGTACTGTTGTGTGCAAATTAGAATAGACCTTCAATTCTGCATACTTCACATCTTATGAGAAGAACCTCAATTAGGTAGAGCATCCAAGTTATGATCATCTTTGAACTATAGAAAAACTTTCTTTTGGAAATTATTCATCATATTTGGCTGAGAGATATTACTAACTCACTAGCATAGGCTTCATAGACCTCTAAACTCCATATTTTTCACTTCATTAGCATGCATCATAGACACTTACAACTTATGAATTTTTTCAAGACCAATACCTACATCTTACTTAACTTCAATTTTCTTTTGTGTGATTGTCAAACTTTGACAGATAAAAAGATCTTCTTTCAAGACTCAAAGCATGAGAATAGAGCCTTAACAACACGAGGAACAAGAAATCACACACTTATTCTTCCTTACAAACACATGCATCATAATTGGACTCTCTTTCAACCAAGAACATTATCTCAAGACTTATCATACCTAGTAAGGGTTGTTATCAACCACAATTACACAATCTACGGACTAGGTTGGATCAACTTGTACAAGCATGTTAGACCATGGTAATATACATATTTTAAACAATTTATATTCTCGTGAAGACTTCAGATATATAAATTATCCTAAGAGGTATGACACAACAATGATGTAGTCTTGATAGCATGGAGGACAACTCAAATTTTGAGACTTCTTGACTACATATTCTTGACATGAACTCTCAATAAGAACACTCAAGAACTTCAATGGGCACTAGAAATTGAACATAGGACAAAAAAAAACATTCCTTGATTCTTACATACCTTGAAAACATGATGGAGACACCAATCAAAATCTACTGATGGCAATAGCCTACTGTGGATTTTTCAATCAACATCATCATGGAGAGGATTTTTTTTTTAAATTACAAGATGATAATGTACTTCCAAAGCTCACAATGCTTCCTTCAAAATATTCATGCCTTCTAAAATCCTAGAGAAGGCACACCAACTTATGGGATCACTTCAAAATAAGATATATTCATCAAAGAAACATGATTACTCAATCCTTTCCTTTCTTGTCCTTGAGATATTGTCATTCTTCTTCAAAGTGTTCATTGGTGTGACAACCTCATCTCCTAAACATTAAATTTCTGATTGAGTGCCATACAAACATACATGTTGCATTTCATACACTTGTTCCAACACTTCTTAAGGAAGAAGTTCTTCATCCCTTGTACTAGAATTTCCTTTCTTCTACTTGGCTTTATCATTAGTTCTTGCTACCTTGTTTATACTAGAATTTTTCATAGGTTGTTATATTTCTACATCATCTGCCCATACTATTGTCTTGTCCTCCTTTGCTTCCTCAATTATTGGGTTTTCTTGTCTGACTTTGTATATCCATTTAACTTTCTTCTTTTCAAGAGTTGTTTTAAGCATGGATGACTTGGTCTCATTTCTTGGATTGATCTTCATATTTGAAGCCTTCTTAACTTTCCCTCTGAAATTATGATACCTACTGTTATACTTAAATTGTTTATTGTGATAGAAATTATTTACAAAATGCCCAAAATTGTGACAAGAATATCATATGACATTACTCTTTCCTCCGGCTTGGTGTGAACTATCATTCCTGCTATGATTTGCAGTCTTGAACTCATGAAAAATTTAAGCATAATGTCCAAATTTTTTGCAGTTGTAGCACTCTACCATATTCATGCCTCTTGAGTATTCTTTTTCCCAAAATGAATTGAGGGGTATTCTAAATAGTACATGGAAATATGCCCTTTTTATTGACAATTGAAACAAACTATGTTCTTTTCCTTCTCACTTCAATTGTATCTCCATGGTTTCTCATCTATGATTTGTTTTCTACATTCCTCATCCCTATGTTCATAACTATTACATGAAAAACAATATCCACTAAAATTTCTTTCATACTTTGATGAATTTGGTTTCCTAACTAACTTATGCCTTCCTTTGTTTTTATCCTTGATCAAATTCATGCATGTTTACATGATGGGACCAACCTTGTCATCATATTTCTTTTCTACATGTTCTCCTCTAAATCCTAGACATGTTTTATCCCTGTGTGACCTTTGATTTTCCAATATCCCACCAAGAGATTAAGAAATATTTTCAAATTTTCTATACATTTTCAACCTGTCATTTGCCTCTTCCAATTCAGCTTTCAAGATTCTCAACTCTTCTTCATGTTTTAGGAAGACATCCTCCTTGTCTTTCAGATCTTTTGACACATTTTCAATAAAGGACTCCATCTCTTTTGGTGCTTGAAAATGGTCAGATTCCATTTGTTTTATTTCATTCTTCAGACCATCAATTAGGGATTGAGCAATCTCATACTTCCTATTCAGGATTGATTCTGCTAATGTACATGTGTTTGTTCCTTCAGGACCACCTCTAAGTTGTTAGGCTTGATTCAGGAGGACCAGGATCTGATACCAATTGTTATAAATTATAGGAACTGAGAGGGGAGGTGAATCATTGTCTTATAAAACTTTTATAATCAATTTACATTTCTTCAATTTTTTACAAGTAAACTATCTTAATGTTGATGAATTATAACCCTTCAACCATGAGAGAGAGAGAGAGAAGTAAGCACACATGAACACATGAGGAGATAATATTTAATGTGGGAAACCCATCTTAGGACAAAAACCCACTAAAACCATAGAAATATCTTGGAAAATTGTATTATAAAGTTACAATGATTTCACGTTAAGCATCAACTCAACTTGGATCTACAAATCCAAAATTTATTCCAACTGCTATTCGACCTTTAACAAGCTTCAACTCCAAACAATTTAACTAGTAATAACTAATCTTCGGTAAGTTACTAATTACAAGGAGGCTTCAACCCCCTATAATTTAACCACCAATAAATTATCTTTTATAAGATACTACTTATAAGGAAGCTTGAACTCCATTATTTGGTAAAGCAACAAATGGCCTTTGGTAAGCTTCAACTTACATGAAAGCAACAACTACCCACATGCTAAGCTATAACTTAGAATTTTCAAAAAAAACATTGATCAGTGTTGTCTTCCATAATTGATTATGGCCACTTCTTCAGCTCACTTTTATTCTCTTCTCTTTTCTTATTTTTCTATGGCTTCAATACATTCACACCCTTCTCACTTTCTCAAAACTAGCACTTAGCTCTGCACTCTTTCAATAACATCTTTACATTCGACAAAAACATTTACATGCTCAAATATTGAGCTTAAATAAACAAGAAAGATTCCTAAACATGACCCTTGATGTTTCATGTTTAATGACCCTTCACATGACCATTCTTCCTATGTACAAAATGTCTCAAGGAAACTTAGTGTTTGCGGACTGACAAGTGACACTTCTTTAGCTAATTGATGTGACTGAATTTTGATCTTCTCCATGAGCTCCTTTACTTTGAACTAGACCTTACAACTTCACATAAAGATCAAACATATATTTGAAGCTCAAAAAACATCACATTATTTACAAAAAAAATTGGACTGTGTCAACATTGTTATGCACTTCCTCAAATACTTTCCCGATAGAGAAAAAATTCAGCGACAAATTTTTCCTTTGTTTCGAGATGAATCAACTTGATTTATTTTACAACACCTTTTCAACATCCTTATAGACATTACCTACAATTTTTGGATTTTTTCATCCGTTAAATTTAAGTTTTGAAGATTTTCCAACTTTGTTAAACCAAAATTGCACAGTCACCACCATGGTGACAAACGATCCAATAAGAAAGCTCCATACACTTTGTACTATCAGACTTTTCTTAACCTCCACTGACTACCATGAGAAGCAAGCCAATAATAAATCTCCATGCCCTTCACAATTGTCATACTATTCTTTACCTTGATTAATTTCTGTGAAATGTGTGCTAATGATAAGGGTCCACACTTACTTTACAATTTAATTTAATTTACAAGGACCTTGTTAAAATGTGAAGCCTAAACTAATCAAATAACTCTACACACCTTTTTGGTTTTAGTTTTTTCTGAGTGTAAAGCACAAACCAATTAGACAGCTCCATGCCTTTTTAGTGTCAAAATTTTCTAAGTGTGAAGCACAAACAAATAAAAAAACTCCAAGCCTTTTTGTATTCACCTTTTTTGAGTGTGAAGCACAAACAAATCAGACATCACCACACACCTTTATGATGTTAGCCTTTTGATAACCTATCTTTGACCAATCCAATACATGATCTAATAGGGAAGCTCCATGTTTCTTCGCAGATTCTACATTGTTAGTATTTACATTTTTCAGCTATATGTCAGAGTGCAAAAAGTGATCTAATCATAAGGATACACATGTATACACATTTCATGATGTTAAACCGGATTTCTTTTTTCGCAACTTGTTTTTTTTCTTCGCAACTACTAGGCAGACCTGAAATTTTATCTTATTTTTTTTAGTCCACGCCATGTGTTTGTCGAGTTTCGGGAGTGGGGATGCATGAAACATATTGAATTATGATCACCACGAGGACCCGAAATGTAATTAAATCTTACTCATCTTGACCTGAAAAACTTTGAATTGCCATAACTTCCTCCAAAGAGCTCCATATTTTTCAAACTTATTCTCGTTTGAAAGGTCTCCTCGAGTTCTCAAAGACCCTTACTTGTATGACCTCTAAAATTTATTACACATGTTATAATAAGCATTTCAAACCTAAAGAGCATTTGAGCTGAGCATACCAATCTTCTCCATACCTTTAGTGGACGTCAACCTCACAGACCAAGCAAAAGCACTTTGGAACCATCTTGAAAGTTAAAAGAACCAACTTGAAACCACTGCACATCACTGTCATACACCTATCTGCATGAAATTTCACTCCTCTACCATCTCCCATTGTTGGTTTGTCATGAATCCTTCTACATATCCTTACCCCTTCTCATTTTCTTATGATTACGAGGCATGTTCTCACTCTGCATTTACACTAGGTCTCCTTTATAAGGTTCCTACATCCTTCACAGGCTTGGAACACCATCTCATACCTACATGGAATCATAAAACAAGGCATGGAAACTTTTTTTTCACTTTGAGCATTGAGATATGACATGGAGAGAACTAAGAAAAACTCCTCATGCATCTAAACACATGTAAGGATACTTTAGACATATTTTGTATTAATACAAAACATTGCAACCTCTTTGTGAGCTCCAACTATCGCTGAGAAGGCACTATCAATCAACCTTCATTCCTTTGACTGAGCTTCACTTCACCATTTACACCTTTTCCATCAATGTGGTTTTGACATCAATGATAAAACCAATGATCAGAGTTCAAAATTTTTTTCCTTCTATAACATTGAATAATTTGAGTGTCTTTTGGCATCCTAAGTGGCGTCCCATGTATTCAACCAGCTAATCCTTTTGTATTTTTCCATGTTACTGTGTGTTTTGACTTGTCTCTATTACATCATGTATAATTGTTTATAACTAACACTTTTGGAAAGAATTTTCCATTATTTTGCATGCACCATGGTTGTCATCATGTGCATTCCCTTTTCCCCTGTGCACATGAGTTTCATCTTTTCTTTTTTGGGTTGTGCTCTCCTTTTTTCATCTCACGTACCCCAAACGAGTGGGAACAATCATTGAGGGAAATTTTCACCCTCTTAGCAATCTAGAAACTAGATATAGAATGGTACACAACAAAATTAAGATAAACAAGAACTAGAAAATTAGGTTCAGACTTAGAATTGGGATAAAATCACAACATGGATATAAGGGCCCAACATAGAAAGGAGGGGTGGGTGTTGTTGTCCCACATGGGTGGTTTTGTTTTGGGGCAGAAACATGATCAATAGGTTTATAGTGATAGTAATTTTCTAATTTCCAGAAGCACGCACTCAGTTACAAGTTACTATTATGAAAAACAGGAACAAAATTAGTGGAAAATTACATACTATGGGAAAGGGAACTAATTACTTTATTTTCTCAGTGACCAATTTCTATTGAGTTTGTGACCATTTGCAGCAGCAGTTATCTATGGTGAAGCATTAATGGTTAGAGGGAAAAAGATATAACTCTCCCAATACTCTTCCCTTATCAACATGATGCATAAATCATCATTTTAGAGATAAGATGCTCAAATCCTTAGTTTATAAATATTACACTCAAATCCTCAGTTTGGCAACAGGACCTTTAAATTCTCAGTACTATTGCAAAACCATATCCAAGGTAGCAAACATACATGAAAAATTCTATCTTTTTTCTCAAGGCACATAGGCGAACTCTATCCTTGATTCACTTGTTTTCAGTAAGCATTTCTATTTTTTAGATTTACTAAGTTAAAGTTTAATTTCATTTATCATGATCATTGACTACACTTATCTTCTTTTGTAAGTCTAACCTTACTCTAACAAAATGGAAACACACAAATGGAACAAGGAATAGTCTCAAATCATAAGATTCTCTGACAATGGTAATATTCAAGGAAAAAATGTATGTATCATTTCTACTACACACATGAAGTCACCCCTGGGATTCTTATCTTCCTCTAGATTTCATGATACACATTCTACTATCTCCATTCGACACGTTATCTATTACAACTCCTTTCAGATCTCCACAAGGTATGCTCTTCTTAGCTACTTTATGTTATCGAATATTCATTCACCAAAATAAAGTAGGGGTAAATGTATTCAAAATATCACGCACTTAAACTAAAATCACACCTATAAGTAGGTCATTATATGTATGATTCTTAACTGAGAAAACTATCCATTAACAACACTTGTTTTGATTTTACATTGGTTTATATTTTTGATATTCTTGACATTTACTCTTCTCGAATGGTCACTTTACTTTCGGAAATTTAACAACACAAAACCCAACTCCATATTTTCTGCAATATCCTCCATTAATTCATATAATACTGTCCATTAGGGACAGGAGCGCCCCGATGCTACTATCCCATTTTGAATTCTTTTGTCCTTTCACCACCTTTTCTAAAGTTTGAAATGCCACATCATTTGGTATCTTTTCTAAAGTCTCTAATTATCACTTTTGGTCGATCTTTTTATTTGTTAATGACGAAAATCACACAAAGGAATCATATATACATGGCTTACTCACCATTATTGTGGGCTGGATAATTGGGGCTAATACTTATTATCTACTACTTGGAAAAGGAACAACATTCAAGGACTGCCTTTGGGTTGTATTATTCATTGTATAGGAGGGGTTATATTCTTAATTCCATCTCACACATTCATCGTAAGGGAAAATTAGTTGTAGCCTTCTATCTTGGTGTGATTGGCACAAGGGAAACCTAGGTTCAAGGGACACAATTCAATCACACACACACACACACACACACACACACAACACACACACACACACACACACACACACACACACACACACACACACACACACACACACACACACACACACACACACACACTAGAACTACATAGATTCTAAAGTATAGTGCAGCGCTTGGTGATAATCACATTGGAGTGACTTCTAAGGTCAGTCCGACTCAAGCATATGCATTATTTATTCCATATAATGTTTACTTGATCCTTGGGCATGTGGTTAGGGTTTGTTTTGTAGGAACATGTACGACATAATAAACCTACAAAACATTGATGTGATAAACATTGAACGGAAGAATCTAAGTTCATACCCTGAAAATACTATAATCGGAGCACTTGTTAGGACCCTAGCACCTAGATCAGACACTAGTGCTTGGGGCAGTCTTGTATCCCTTTGGGCAGTTCTATCCAAATAAGTTCCATACTCTTGTTTCTTAGATAGAGATTTTACATTCTAGATCTAGCCTTCTTAGCCTGTTTATCAACCTAGGATCATTTCAGATCTCATGATACAAGTTAAGTCACTCTTATCTCTTATCTTACACACTATCATTTAATTTGCATGCTAGATCTTGCTTGTCACTATTGTATTCATTTGATCTCAATCATATAATAAATATTTAATTTTTTTTAAATCAGGTATGAACATCCACCAAACCATAAAGGATAGAGGAAAGGTTTCAGATGAAGTTGCAACCCTCTGGTAGACATGTATACAATATGTGGAAGCATAGACAAGTCACGTGAATTTTTCGACAAAATACCTCAAAGAGAAGTGTTCTCATGGAATGTCATGATATAATAATATGAAAAAATGGATTTGTTGAAAAGGATTTAGAAACTCTCAAGAAAATGTGATTAGCAGGTGTAAATCCAAATTCCACAACCTTTTCTTGTATTATATATACATGCAACTATGTAGGTTTAGTGGATGATCAATCACATGAGTACCCATTTTTACATTACACCTATAATTGATCATCATGTGAGCATGATTGGCCTTCTTTCCTAAGGTGGATATTTTATGGACACCCTAACTTTATCAATAAGATTTCAATTAAACCTATGGTGGTTATGTGGAAGTGTTTTCTTGGCATCTTTAGATCACATATGAATATCAGTTTATGAGGATTTACAACGACATTTATTTGTGATTTGTGTTAGGAAATAAGGGATAAAATATGTAGAATAATCCCTCACAGAATCACAACAGTAGAAAATAATATGCACAAAATATTACAGATCTCAAATAAAAGTGCAGAATAAAATAATAGAACACAAAGAGACAGTATTTAACGTGGTTCACCCAATTTGGGCTATGTCCACTAAGAATCACTTGCTCATATTTTATTACAAGCCATCGCTCTCTTAATACAATACCCAAATATGTTTGGATCTATGCTTAAAAAAATCTATAGAATTCACACCCAAATTCAAAACACATCTGTAATGTTACATTTTACTACCATATGCATAAAACCATATAATTAGACAACTGCTTAAGCAGTTTTACAAAACTATGGGCAAAAACCGTCCCATAAACCTATGGGTCAAAATCTCGCCCATACGAGAAAAGCACGTTTCCTGGTATATCGGGAAAGACAACTGTGGAAAGTGTATAATACAGTTAGTGTACAGTATTCAACACTTTCACACATGAAAATAGGCTCCACAACCTAACAATTTGGATCCTTAAAATGTTGCAACTTAGGTTTTCTCTCAAACATCTATGTAGAAGTGGGAAGCTAGGGTGAGGTTCAATTTCTAAGGAAATTGATGAAAGATAAAGGAATTAAAAAATATCCCTAGATGTAGTTGAATTAAGTCCAAAAAATGGTACGTCCTTGTTATGTAAGAGAAATCACATCCACAGACACAAGAGATATATGCAAATTTAGAGAAATTGGCTTGGGAGATGAAGGCAACAAGGTATTGATGAATGGAGTGTACCTTATAAGTGATTTTAATTCTTGGCATGGGTTTAATCCAACTTAATGACATGCCAAATACAATAATATCTTATTTGGAATTCAAAAATTTCATAACTAACTTTTATCCTAGTTTTGTGTAGGTATATCATAGTTTCTTATTGGTTGGTACTATATGACTACAATACTATCTTACAATATTTAAAGAAGGGGGATCAAATGCTAGTTTCTCTTTGTTTCACTAACAATTATGTGAGGAAATGGTGTCCAATGCATCATATTGGGATGTTGTGGATTGGGCATGTATTCTCCTTTGCATGTCCAAAGTTGTGTTATAACCTTCAATTTTCACTTTCTTATTCTTGATTTTGCAAATGATTTTTTTAATTGATTCTATATGATACTATTTTTATTAATTATCAAATTTTGATTTATTTTAGTCTCTCTACAATATTTTAATGGTTCGAATAGAAAAACCCAAAATATTGGAAAATTTTAAATTATATCTAGTTGTATCCAAAAACATCTTATATAGATTATAATTTATAATGTTACATTAATTAATGAAACTAAGATATTTTACTTTGATTGCCTTCTTTGGTGAATAAAAACTACATTCATTTTGATACAAAGTAAGTAAATAAATATGAATTGTTATGATTGTAGGATATGCACAAAGTGGTGTTCTTGTCGAGTCTTTAAGACTTTTCTTAGCAATCACTGAAATAAATGTGGTTATTATGATTAAATGGTATGTACGCAATGGTTTTGATGTAAAGGACTTCACAACTTTGAAGAGGATGCAATTAACAAGTGTAAAACCATATTCCACAACCTTTACCACCATCTTGCCAATTTGGGAGTTATACAACATGGAATGGACATTTTTTTTTTCAGAAGTTGCAGTTGCCAATACCTATTTGATATGTATGTCAAATATGTAAGCATACACAAGGCATGTGAACTGTTTGAAAAAATTCCTAAGAGATGTCGTCTCATGGAATGCAATAATTTTAGGATATTCACAAGATGGTCTCGTAGCAAGGTCCTTGGAAACTCGTAAATGCATATATGGCAGGTATAAATTGAGACTCCACACACAAGGAATTTGCAATGATTTTTGTTATTAGGCAAATGAAAACACACCAATGTTATATGTATATTGTGAATGTGATTATAGATTTATTCATTGGAGATTTGAATTTCTCTATATTATTTTCTTAGTATATATCTCCCATAAAAAAGAACACATCCTATAGCAATTTGTATTGAAACTGTCGATTGTGGTTGGTGGTGCCCTGTAACCTGTACGTAGAATATGGAAGCATACAAATGGAACTTTAAATATTTCACAAAATGCCTCAGAAAAATCGTCCCATCTTGCAAAAAAATACTACGGAGACCACCCTCCAAATATAATACACTATATTATTGTTCTGTTCCAAAACTTAATAATGGACAACCTCCCCAAATAGGGGAGAGGCACCGGTTGTGGTGCATGGTCCAATAATGGGGATAGTAGGTGAAAAGACATTCACCTTTTTAAAAACCTATTTAGAATGATATATGAATTTAATATAACTTGACTGTATTGTATTGTATTATTATTATTTAAACATGGAAGCATGTTATGTTGAATAAGACAGTTTTAAAATTATTCGATATTCTCTTATTCATTGATAGAACTTAAAATATACATTAATTTATATACAAGTGTACAAATATCAAATCTATGTAGTCAACTATTCATTAAGTAATATTTTCATTTTATGTACATCATATCTATTACAGTCACTTAAACAAGTCATTTCTAAAGACTTTCTAAGCCAGATCTCAAATATAATGCAGTATTTTTGATATAAGAGTTTTGAATCCCTAGTAACCACTTGCATAACAATAAATGAAATTATGGTCAGGCTCACCTTTCATAGTGTTTAAAAACCCAGTACCATATGAAAAATAAATTGTGTAGCCAGCTACATAAAATAATAAAAATAACCAACTAAAATAGTATCCATTGGATTAAATCCCAATAAATCTCAACCATTCAATTGAACTATCATATTGAATCCATGTCAACTAACATCAACCAATCAGAATTTAGGATGATAGAATAAAAGATGAAGGAACAATTATAATTCCAATTATTCCTGCAGTTTTCATCTCTCACAGTTGAAGAAGTGAGGAGCAGTGCAGTTCAGGTAAGACACTTATGAAATACAAACTATTTCAGAATTCAAGCCCTCTATTCATTTTTTCAGTGTTGTATATTCTAGCAGTGTTATATATGCTAGTAGAGTTGTATAGTCCAACACTGTATTATGCTAAGTAATGACTATACATTAGAATGAGATATATAAGAAAAATAAACAACATAGTAAATTCTGAAGTTCATATTATGCTAAGTAAATTCTGAAATATAGTATACAACACAGCTGAAATGTGCAACACTACTGGAATATACAACACTGTTGGAATATAATCACATCAATGTTCTATAGTCCAACAATGTTGTATATTGCATTTCTGAATTGACTATATTGTTCATTTTTTCCATATATCTCATTATCTAGTGTATAGTCATCACTGCTATATTAGCATAAGTTAAATTGTATACATAAAATTTTGGAAAGTATTCTAATTACATGTGCAAAAATTTATATTGAAAACATAACTTTAAATTGAAAACAGTGTTGTATATTCCATCAGTGTTGTATATGCCCAGTAGAGTTATATAGTCCAGCAGTGTATTATGATAAGTAATGACTATACATTAGAATGAGATATATAGAAAAAATGAACAGTATAGTAAATTCTGAAGTTCATATTATGCTAAGTAAATTATGAAAATACAATATGCAACACAACTAGAATGTACAACACTAGTGGAGTATACAATCATGTTGGAATATTAGCACATCAGTGTTCTATAGTCTAGCAGTGTTGTATATTGCATTTTTGAATTCACTATATTGTTCATTTTTTCAAGATATCTCATTCTCTAGTTGGAAAGTATTTTTTCCAATCATCACTGCTATATTAGCATAAGTTTAATTGTATACATAGAAATTTGGGAAGTATTCTGGTCACATGTGAAAATTTTATATTGAAAACATAACTTTAAAAACTACATAGGAAGAGTCCAACGAATACACTAGAGAATGGTATATCAGGAAAAAAAAATGAACAATATAGTGAATTCTGAAATGCAATATACAACATTGTTGTGCTCATTTATTGTGCTCATTTAATCAAATATACATTGTCTATCCAAGCACTTTCTCTATTCAACATATTCCATACAAGTTTCATTATCATAATAAAAACTACAAGTCAATTAATTGGTAAAAATGATATAGAATCATTCATATTCCAACAGGTGTTGTATATAAATAAAAAAATATTGTTATTTCATATCTTGTTTCTTAAAGATAATTTTTCATATATTTATAGTTTCTTTTCCAACAATCATCTTTCCTTCAACAATTAGAATTTTGTTGATAACCATGTACTTCTATTTTGTATTTCATGTTGTGAATCAGGTATTTCATTTAAACCATGAGAAAAGGTGCTATTGCTAGAAGATCAAGGAGGCCCAAAGTGAGAGGTGTACAATTATCACATAATGTAAGTGATGAAGAGGATAATTCAACACCAACTAGTAATGAACCAGAATGTAGAAACCCACCCATTGTCTCAATTCAAAGAACATCTACAACAAAGAAGCTTAGTGTCATCCGAGGTTGGACAAAAGAAGATATGGAAAAGGTGATAGATGATGTTGAGTTTAATGGGTTCTTAGTTAGAGAAGCAACAAAGAAGTATTCCATTCCACCCACATCATTACACTATTGGCTAAATGGTCTTACCCACACAAAGAGGAGGGGTCCTCCAACAGTTCTAAACTGAAGAAGAAGAGGAAATTGTTGAATTGTGCAAAGAAATGGATGATATGGGTCATGGCTTGGAGTTAATGCAGCTAAAGGCAAATGTTGCTCAGATTTGTGAAACAAGACAAAACCCCTTCAAAGATGGGTTTCCTGGTAAATCATGGTGGGCTGGATTTAGAAAACGTCATCCAGACCTTGCAATCTGAACCATTGATGGACTTGATAGGGATAAAGCTTTAAACTTGCACCTTGCAATAGTAACATAATTTTATGATAATTTGGCCAAATGCTATGGAACCTATTCATACAACACTCATAAAATCTGGAATTGTGATGAGACTGGTTTGCAGGTTGGGAGAAATTATGGAGTGTGTGTAATTGCTAAGAGGGGTAGTTGAAATGTCCCAAAGGTAATACCAAAGAGCAGGGAGTGGATCACTATATTGTGTTGTGTCAATGCAGCAGGTTTGTCAATCCCAAGAGTTTATTTGTTCTAAGGAAAGAGAATGGTAAAGAATTACATTAAAAATTGTGAACCTGGAGCATGTATGGCTACACATCCAAATGCATGGATGACAAAGGAATTGTTTTTAAATTGGCTATGTCATTTTTCACGTTCGGTACCAGGAGGTGTTTCTCCAAATAATAGACATCTGTTGATATTTGATGGCCATGACAGCCATGTAGCATTACAAACTGTGTAGGAGGCAAACAAATTGGGCATTGATTTGATAACACTACCAACACATACTAGTCATAAGTTGCAACCTCGTGACGTGAGTGTGTTCAGCCCTTTCAAGACATATTTTAGAGCTGAGAGGTCCAAATGGATGGCAGAGAACAAATGTGCAGATGTGAAAAGGAATGACATTGTTGAGCTTGCAAGTAGAGCCTTTAAAAAGGCACTAACACCATCTAACATAATTGCAGATTTCAAAAGAACTGGTATTTGGCCATTAAATTATGATGCTCTCCTAACTGACATGGCATGTAGCTAGGCATTTGACATGCAAGGTGAGGAAGATGTTGATGTTGTCACAAACATTTTGAGCCTATCTCAAGGAATAAATATAGAATTAAATAATAGTTAAGAGGTGGTACCTAAAACTCAATTCATGCAAAATGTTGACTCAAGAGATGATATGGAAGTAGCTGCAACACATGGAGTGGAGCTAAACGGTGCTCTTGGAAACCCAAGTAACATAATCAACAATAATGAGGGGTCTACATATTTTCTAAGTAACAATGATTTTTCCTTGCCAAGTCAAGTTAACCCGCCACAATGGCTAAAGGATGCCATGAAAAACATGGGTTACAAGCTACCATCCAGCACAAAAGATCAAAGCTTAAATTTGCCTTCCTTTCCTGAAGGACTGGAACAAGAAGCAATAATTCATTACTATGCAGATGTTGGAGATGAGGATGAACAAGAAGAAGTCGAATTTCAAGAGGATGCTCAGGAAAATGAAATAAACTTAGAAGTTAGGCAACATGAACCTCAACACCCTGAAGAGATTGAAATCCAAGATGGAAATGGTAAGTTACTTTCTCAATTTTTATGACTTCCAAGGGAGATCATAAACAAAAAGAGAGTCGAAAATTCAGATGGTTCTATTAGACTGAGTAGGCATTCACAGATTTTGACTGCGCCTGAATACATGGAGCTATTGGTTGATGCAGAAAGAAATAAGGAGGAACAAGAAAAACTAAAATTAAGAAAAAAAGAATTGGCACAAGAAAAAAAGGTTGCTAGACTTGCAGCAAAAGAATAAAATTTGCAGGAGAAGCTTGAAAGAGAAAAGGGGAAGCAGGCTAAGGAGCAACAAAAAGATATTGAGAAGGCACACAAGCAACAAAGGAAAGAGCAAGAGAAGAGGGAAAGGAAACTTACAAATCAATTAAGGGAATATGAAAAGAGGATGCGTGTAAGTTCTCCAACCGATCATGAAAATCGAAGGATTTTTAAAGATATGTTAAATATTTAAATTCCAAGTTATGCTCAAATTGGAACACCTCCATCACTTATGAATAACTCTTGTACAGTTCCATCTCGGTATGTATCACCTCATTTACTTTGTACAAGTTCAAGCAGTCCTAGTAGTTCATTTCCAATGCCACCATGGATGCAAGCTTCAACAGGGCAACCAACTCTTTTGTTAACAACAGGGGAAAATCCCTTATCAACCGGACAACCAAATCCTTTTTCAGCAGGGGGACTAGATCCTTTATCAGTTGGGCAACCAAATGCTCTGTCAAAAGGGGTTCTAAATCCTTTTTCAGCTGGGCAATTGAACTCTGTATCGGCATGAAAATAAAATCCAAAAGCAGTATTGAAAGAGGGAAATATTACTTATACTAACTAAGATATTGAACATGTGCTCATAAACAATGTTTATTAGCCCATATGATGATGGTAGTAATTTTGTTGGTGATACCATTTTACTAGATGTATTCATCGGAGTCTTCCTATGCAATCTCTAAAGTTATGTTTGCAATATAAATTTTACGTTATGTAATCAAAATACTTTCCATCTTTTTATGTATACAATTAAGTTCATGTTAATATATCAGTATGATGATGCTCTATATTTTACACCCAATATGGCGGTGGCATGTTTCTCTCGGGGTTGTCATTGGAAGCAGCAAAACAACATAATCCAACTGAACTCCTAAAAATGCTCAAAGTGTGGACAGTGAAAGAAAATGTTGTTGTTAGTAAACAATTTTGCCCACTTCTAGCAACCTTTGTAATGAAAATAGGACTTCCACATCAAAAATTGCAGCAAGCACATCCAAAACAGAAAAATAAACTCAATGATAGGACTTCCACATCTAATGATAGCACATCTAATATTCTTAATTTCCAGCATGTGGCTTACAAATGGCGAGGTGTTGAAACAACAAAACCGTAATAAAAAAACCAGAACCCATTTCATGTATATCCGAGCCAATAAAAAATGAGCTTTAATAAATAATGGTCACCTCCGTGTTACTGTTATCATTTTTCAATAGAGAATGGAAACATTGAATTCACTAAAAAAAAACACCTCCAAAATCATGCAGGTCAGAAGTAATATCAAAAATAATAAGTTCATGTCAGCGCATTAAAACGTCCCAAACATGAAGTGGCTAAGTACACTAGCATTGGCATTATCATCGTACATGGAAGTGGAAAGCGATATGCATGTCTTATTCTCGTAACTCTTGTAAAACGAGTCCTTCCAAAATTATGTCTTATTCAACAAGTCCTTCCAAAATCTGAGCACTGCAAAGCGATATGCAGTGCTCAGATTTTCAGTTGTTCTGCTTTACAGTGTCCGGCAATGGACTGGCTTGTGATATAAACGAGGGAAATGACAGCGTACTTTTAACAATGGAAAATGAGTGTTTTGGTAACATTTGCAAGTTGTTTTAGAAATTGATGGGTCACATTTGTCTCATGTTTGACTCTTATTTTTTGAATATTGGTATTCTAGATTACCCAGAAATATTATATAAATATTTTAGTGCAACTTAATTTTAAATAATTAATTAATGATTAAACATATATGAAAATGAAGATGAACATATTACCAGTTTAAATAATATATTAAATTAGGTTTTCAACTCAACATAATGTAAACATCATAATTTTGTTTAGGTCCTTTTTTTGGTTAAATGTTACTTATAATTGTATTATGGGATTATTTAGACTCAATATAAAAATTACTTAATAAATAAGATATAATTAATAATTGATAACTAGAGTAAGATTAAATAAAGAAATAAATTACCTTATCTAACAAATTGAAGACAATTCTCAATATGTGACGGTAAATTAAAAATTTGTTCCATAAAAGATGACTTAAAAACTTGCACTAACTAGAATGGAAGTGCCCAGACCATTCACTTAGTATGTCTGTATTATACACACGAGGTTTCTAGAAAAAAATTAAAAGTAGATTTGTCTTTGACAAAATGTGTTCACATGCTTCTATCTTTGGGAAACATTGCTCAAAATTTTATGCCTTCACTCATATTATTGGGAAGTCAAGCTCTTCATTCCAACCTTAATTGGGTTGTCTAATCTAAAATCACAATATTTTTTTTAGGTCAATGTTATACTAGAAAATAAATTATCTATCTTAATGTATTTTTCACACGTCAACATCATGTGCACAATATCAAAAATAACCCACCAATAATTTGACACAAACTAGTGTAATGCAACATGTTTCAATAAGTATTCTAGAATGATATGTCAACTTCTCTAACTGCTTGCTTTGCTAACTTTCAATTGAAAAATCTTAAATTTCTTGTTAAAATAATATATTCTTCAATGGATGACATTTATACGGGTTGTTAAAATAGTATATTCTTACATATATATGACATAGATACTTGATTGTTAAATGTATTAGGATACTTGTTTATTTATAGATAATAAAATTCAAATTAGGTCTTTATTCGCGTACACGCTGATCTTAAATAGTTTAAAATTAAAAAGATAGGATTAAGGGCACACACATGTAAAGAGAAGGGCTCCATAACTATAATCAATGGAAAATGGAGGGACGAAATGAGGTGATAATTAGGATGTATAGAGAGATGCATGAATTTACAACAATAACACCATAATTAAGATTAACAATAAATATATAAATACTCTAAAACTGCATAATTTAATGACTAATAAATAATCAAAAGCTTTTTAAAAGCGTCTACACTTACATAAATAATTAATTGGAATGGAATTTAAATTAAAAATAAAACAAAAAATCTATTTTGTATCTTCATTTAGTCATTTAGAGACTCGTTTATAAATATAAACATATATGTAAATAAATGTCTTATAGTTTTATATTATAATGAGTTAATAATTTGAATAATAAGATTTTCCGTCCATTTTGTTTGAGTTACCCAACTCTTAGATGTATTCAAAAGTGTTGGGAAAATTGAGCCTAAGATTTTTAATTGTGTAGTTAGCACAAACCCAGCCGAGAAACTAAACTAGGTATTTATGCATAAAAGAAGACAAATTAGCATGAATATTAAACAAACACAATTAGAAAATAGAAGCACAAGATATAGACACAAGTTTTATCCCTGGAAAACCCTTTCGAGTAACAAAACCTAGATAACAAAGATATTTCTTATTGCACATAATCTAACCCAACAATACTACAAAATAAAAGACTCTGTTAACAGTAATTTAGTTGTCTATGCATAATCTCTTTGCACAACTACAACATTGACTTATAATACTCTATAGTATTCAACACATAACGTGTTCAATACAATAACTCGTATACTCAGATTGTCTTTGCAATATCATGTGTAATGACTGTATATTTATAGAAAAGTAATTGTTATCCATTATCACCCCTGGGTGAAAATGGACAACTGGAGGGACTTGGTCTTGGGTAGTTGATGGGGTATTCAAGGATGGATTTGAAGTTACAGGAGAAATTCCATGTTTTGGGGGGCATTTGCTGTGTTTTAGGGAGGTTCAGGATCATTTGAGGGTGAAAAGGTTGGCTCTGGGTCCCACATTCGGTTAAAACCAGAAAAAAATTGGATAAGGGGTTATGGAACACTTCATCCAATTTTCATGACCCTTGGAATTTTGAGAAAGTCAAAAATTACAAAAAATTATGTAAAAAACTCTAGAGAGGATCAACAATGGCCATGTTACAAGAAAACAACTCACCGAGCTGTTAGGTGAGCTATTCTTAGCTTGGCGAGCTGAGAAGGATGAATCAGGATAGGGGGTGAGTTGGTTAACTAGACAACTCATTAATGATCTCAGCTCAACACCAAGATTGGCTTGGCAAGGAGAGTGAGCAAAAGGCTCAACGCAGATGACAAGACAAATTTTCTCTGTCAACTCTCCAAGTAAGTCGGAGTTGGGACGGTTCTCAGGGCTTCATCGTGCTGCCGCTTTGGGGGTTTCAGGCCTGAGCGGCCCAAGTGGAACCATAAAACGTGGAGGCAAGTTCCCCAAACATGATGGTGAACCGCATTGCGAAGGCGAGGTGGTGGGTTGGCAAAGTAAGCTGGGGTAGTGTATTGTGGGTGAGTTAAGTCTGCGGGGGACCGAGAGATGCTAAAAACTTGTTCCATGCGGGAATAAGTTCCTCGAGAGGCAATTCCATCTGCAATGAATGAGAGTTCTAATGCAATGTGGAGATGCAAGGATTTCGGCCCCTGAGATAACTTGTAACCTCGTTCCGCCTCAAGATAGGTTCTCTACATCCATGCCCAAGCCACAATGCGAAGGGCCAACACAACACATGGTGCACGTGGCAAGGGGAGATTCATCATCTGAGCTGGTGCGAGGAGTCATCATGGTGGAGGGGTCAAGCTCTATAATGGTGATTCAGCCATTAAGGTGGAGGTGACATGGAAGTAGGGGTCCGAGTCACCAAGGGGGGCCTAGTGCCGAGTTGGCTGGCAGAGAATGCAATTTGGGTCGGAGTAAAACAGGAGCCCGCCAAGCTGAAGAACTAGGCGGTCGAGTTGGTGGGGTCGGTAGTGATAGGGGAAGCCAACATGGTTAGAAAGCCATAAACGTACATGAAGTGGGAGCTCGGAGAAGTAATGCATAACACCAGCTCAGTAAGCTAGCTGGCAAGCTAGCTATAAAATTAAGCCTAGTTTGCAACAGAATAACTCCTCATGCCTCTTTGAATGAAATCTACATTTTGTGGGCCCCACTCAAATTATTAAAATGAATTCCTAGGAACATTTTAAACATTAGAAATTTTATGAAATTGAGGAGAAAAGGTGAAAATGATTATTTCTAGCTACCAATTTAATTGCCCAGTCCCCCATAGTAAGTGAACAGATGAGATAAGAAGTGACTTGCACTCAAATTGCAATAATTTTTTCATTTTTCCACCAAATTGGAAAAAATTATACTCTTGTTGGAGTCATGAATCCCTCCTCTACACTCAAAAATCAAGAAATTGGAGATATTTGGTGGAGTTTGGTAGGTGAAAAATATAGAAAACAATCCCAGTTCTAAATGACCACTTCCAGGCAGTTGTTAAATGCAATAAATGAAGCATGGGAACCCATTTTCTTCTACAACAAGCTACAAGGACAACAAGGCATGGGTTTTTCAAGTGCTCCATCATAGTTCTTCAACTAATCAATGAACTTTGTTGGTGGGTAAAAGGGAAAATCCTGGATTCAATCCCCCCTCTCTCTCTTTCTCACCTTCCTTCTATATAATGTAATCCTTCTCATTTGAGAAGGGAGATATTTTGGGAGCTAGGGGAAAATCTTGCAAAATTGTTTGTCATTTTTCCATTGAGTTGACAAACCTTCACATGAGACTCTTTAATGTGTAATGGTGACCTCTATTCTACAACTATAATGGACTATGCAAAATTCCTAGAGAAATAAATTTTGTGTTATTGTGGTGTTCTCTCAACCCTTTAATCAGATTTTATTGTACATTTCTTGCCTCTTCATTACTGTTGTTTTTGTTCTGGTGCATGTTCTTCTTTCATTTGCATAGGCTATGTGTTGTTGTGTTTCTTGGATATTTGATGGTAAATGCACATCTTGGAGACTGTGTCACATCTATTCTGACCTCCTTTAACTGCATTTCCCTTTCATCCTTCTCCCTCAGAAAAATATTTCACACCTACTTCTCTTGGTGTTATCACCACTGTTAGTGTAGGATTTCATCTATTTTCATGTACTCTCCCTCTCCCTGGTCCCTTGGAAATTGATAGATTAGGAGTAGTTTAGTTGCATTTCCTTCATTAGGAGTAGTTTTAGCATTAGATTAGGAAGAGGAACCAACCTTCTCTGGAGAATTATCTCAAACTGCAAGGTCCCACACCTTGAGATAATTCCATGTTACCCAGTTACACTAGTTTCCCATGCACAAATCACATGAAAAAATTAGAGGGTGTTGATGTAATTTGGTGATAACAGTTCTGCTCCATTAGCACGCCCGGTGGGAGAACAAGGAAGTCATTTTTGTAGGTGTTCCAACATAGCAGTCAATTTTCATTTTTTACAGTGATTGTATGTGTGCTCTTGGTATAATTTATATCCTTTGGAGGCTTTGTGCATCAGCACATCTGATGACTCCTAGGATTCAGAATTCAGTGGTTTTAGCAACCCAGGTACATCAAATTCATGAGAAGGATCCAAACATGGTCAAGAACAAGAGAAGAAGGGAATATTTGAATACTTACAGCTATCTCCAGGAAGGGGAAGAAGAGGAAGACAAGTTCTAGAGATCTCCATCTCCACCAAACAAAACTCTTTCAACACCTCCACCTGGTAGGCCATTTCTTCAATCAACTACAGTTCTTAGACCAATTAGAATGGATCAACAACCACACCAAACCCATTTGTTAATTTTATGGGAAGTAGTCCACTTGCCCTCAATGCACAAAACCTAATTCCATAGTGAAAACATTAAAAAACATTCCTTATTTCACTGGAGAAAATCACACAACCCCAATTGATCACATCTAGATGACATTGCAAATGTTTGTGCCATACATGAAATTACTGAGATGGATGTGGCAGTAAAACTTTTAGCTTCTTCTTTCAAAGGAAAATATTTGCAGTGGTTCAGAAGCCTAAGAGCAAGGTCAATTAAAGAATTGGGATCAATTGTGTACAAATCTTTGTGACCAATTCAGAGAAAGGGTAGACAATTTATCTCTTTTGGAGAATTTGAATACAATCAAGAGAGCATCAAATGAACAAATGGATGACTTCAATTTTAGATTCCAAAGAACATGGGATAGGATTCCAATTTCCAGTAAGACCAGCTTACTGAAGGTGCATTCCTCTATTTCTTAAAGGGCTCTAAATTTTGATATAGCTATGATGATATAGTCTATGGGAGGGACAACATTTCCGGGAGCTTATACCATAGCTATAGAGCTGAGATAATTCCTAATTCAAGATGGTAAACTTATCACCTATGCCACCTATTCCTATTTATCTAGAAATGGGGAATCTTAGTTCTAGTCAAGCACCTACATTAGCTCCTATCCAAAATCCCAAAAAATAATAATTCTAATGAATCTTCTACCTCTTCTTCTAATCACCTCAAATGAACTCTCAATAATTCATGAAGAAATTGCAGAATCTAGGTAATGAGTTGGTAACAATCAAGAGGAAACAAGCTCAAAAATTTCAAACCTTATCAGCCTCAAGCTCAACCAAATAAGTCCTCCATATTAGAAAAACAAACATCCTATGCTCAATCTACAAAATCTAACCAGAACCAAGGATAACCTCCCACTACTAGACCATTTCAACCTTACAATCCTAATGCAACTTCTGAACATCCAGAGCCTTGGTTCCAGTCTAGAAAAACTTGGTACAAGAATATGAATGGTGTTTCCCTTGTGGTCAACCTCATAATCAAGAAACATGATTCAATGAATGCAAGCCTTAATGGTGAAAAAATGATGTGTCTCAAGAAACAAGCCAAGAAGAAAATCACCAGCAAACAAACACACTAAGAAGCACCTCCAAGTGAGACTTCACTTGTGAAATGGAAAGCTGAATATTTTTATGGGATGAATCAAGAACTCCTTCTCATGGTGTGGCAGTGAACACAAGATCTAAGAAGATAAATATAGAGGAAGTACATAATCATCAAATTCTATTATTCCTCAACCTTCTACCCACACCTCAAGGATTTAGTAGTTCAAATGTAGAGTCCAAGCTCATAAAATCAGCCTAAAGTACATGTTGTAGTAGCCCATGTGCAAGAGAAATTTGTGCAAACAAAGGGAAGAAAAAGGACATCCCATCCCCGTTCAACATCATTGATCAAATGAAGAAAATAATGTAATCATATCTATGTGGGAGTCATTGACAATTTTAGGAAAGAATTGATCTATTACAGGAAGCCATGGAAAACTTATCCATTCCAATTCATGCACCCAAGGATCAGGAAAAGGTTCTGACTAATGTAACTCAAACAAGGAGGAGGTAATCTAAAGGGAAATATGAAACCTCCACCATTTTATGTATATTTGATCATTGGGAAAAATTTGTACACAATTGCATGATAGACTCAGGTGCAAGTAGCTCAGTGATGCCTAAACAAATTACATATCAATTGGGTTTAAAATATCAAACTGTCTCTAAAGGAGTGGTACAATTGGACGGGACAACATTGAAAATAGTTGGAGTGATCAAAGGATTGAACCTTATATTACATGCATGCCCAAATTTCACCATTCAACAAGACATATCACTGTGATTGACCTACCACCACTCTTTGCCTTGTGCTTGTCTTGATATTTCACTGCTAAGATTGGCAGGTACCTATTAGCTGATTGGTCACACATGATTTTTAGAACAAGATATGGAGCCAAGGCTACAATCAGCTCATTCGATCCAATTGAAAATTTCCACATTAAGCCTCATATATCAAGTCCAATCAATGCCAATTGCTCAAATTTTGATCAAGAAAGACTTCCCAAGCACTCTATGATACAGACAACAAGGTTGGAGGCATTCCAGATTTGATATTAGATGAATGGGAAAACAAGAAGCATGCTTATGATCCTTACAAGGAGATGGAAGAAGATGAGTTGGGTATCTATTGCTCTACATGAAGAAAATCACACCTCTTCCCTAACATCACCAAACTATATGATGAAGATGACAATGAAGTTTGAAATTGTTCTTTGATGGTTCAAGGAGTAAGACAAGGTGTAGGAGGATGTCAATGCTTATATCTCCCAAAGGTAACAAGTACTACTTAACTTTCCATTTCCAATTTAGTTTTTCTAATAAAATGGCTGAGTATGAAGCATTAATCCATGGATTACACTGGGCAAGAAAGAGAAATATCAAGAACTTACAAGTTTTTGGAGATAGTGAGCTGATTGTAAATCAAATTAGAGGACTAAATGCTACTAAAAAATTATCTTCTCAAGAGATATAAGAATCGGGTATGGGATCTCATTGAATATTTTGAGGCATTTAACATAAGATTCCATACCAAGGAAGAAAAATGAGGCTGCGGATAGCTTGACAACAATTGGAGCAACATTTGATGTGGTTGAGAGTATTAAGAAAGATCAAACTCAACCTCATATTAAAGTGGTTGTGAGACCAGTTGTTCTAGAAAATAACACAAGCTGGAAAGTGTTTGAAAGTGACCAAAAAATCATCAAATTATTGAACAAGAAGAAGTTGAGTTCTCTTCCAAGGAATTAAGACAAATTAGAGTAGACAATATGGTGATCAAGTAGTCCAACTGAGAACAAACAAACTCCCCAAAAGGTCTTAGTGACTCTAGAGTTAATATTCAATCCCAATGATCAGTTCCATAAAGGAGAAATAAATATTCAGGTCAAGGGGGAAGATTTAAAGCCCATTTTAGTTGGAGAAGGTTAAAGTAATCCAAATTGGAAAAGTAAGTACTCATTAAGAAAAATCTGATTTCATTCAACTTTGTCAAGAATTTATGGATATCTTTGCTTAGGAGTTATGAAGATTTGAGAGGATTTGATCCAAGGTTGGCACAACATACTATTGAGTTAGATCAAGAATCTAATCCCATCAGGAAGAAGTAAAGGCCAGTGAATCCTCATATTGAGCCTCTCATGAAGAAATAATTGAACAAGCTCAGTGAGGAAAGTATCATCTTTCCAATCAAGCACTCTTCATGGGTTGTTAATCTGGTGCCAGTCAGGAAAATAAATAGAGAAATCAGATTGTGTGTGGATTTTTGAGACTTGAACAAAGCTTCTCTCAAAGGACCACTATCCACTTCCTTCCATGGAACAAATCTTACAAGTAGTGTATCTGGTTCGGAGATATTTTCATTGTTAGATGGTTACTCAGGCTACAATCAAATCATGGTGAAAGAGGAGGACCAATTCAAAACAACCTTCACCACAAAATGGGGTACATACGCTTATAGGAAGATTCCTTTTGGCCTATCAAACCGAGAGCTACATTCTAGAGGGCTATGGACATGGCGTTCAAGGGATTGATTAACAAGATGGTTTTTTAATACTTGGAGATATCATTAGTGTTTCTCCAAGAATATAGCTAGATCACCTTTCTCACCTCAGGCAAGTGTTCCAAAGATGCAGGAAATTTTGAGTATACTTGAATCCTAAGAAATGTATATTCTTGGCTCATGAAGGAAAATTCTTAGGTCACATTGTGTCTCAAAGGGGCTGAATAATTGATCCTTAGAAAGAGTTGAAGCTATCCATGCTCTACCATTTCCAAGTCACAAGAAGGCTCTCCAAAGATTCTTGGGGAGAATCAATTTTGTTAGAAGGTTCGTGCCTGATTTTTCCACTCTTGTTAACCACATTAACCATGATATTGAAGAAGAGTATGGAATTCAAGTGGAACAATAGAGGGAAAAGAGATTTTTGAGGCTATCAAACAAACAATATCCCAAGCTCCAACTCTCATCAATCCAATATTTTTCAAAAGACTTCATTCTCTATGCCTTTCGGTGGTTCAGACATAATCTCTTTCATTTTGGTGTAGCTGAACAAGGAAGGATCCGAAGAAGCCCATTGCTTTCTTCAGTCAAAACTTGGAAGATTATGAGGTGAGGTACTCTTTCATTAAAAATCATGTCCTCACTATTATAAGGAGTTTGAAGAAGTTTAGACACTTGGTTTCAAACAACAAGATCCAGTTGTTAGTGTCTCATGCCGGAGTTAAGGAATTTCTTCTCAACAAGGAATTGAATGAGAAAAGGGAAGGTTGGATTACCCATGTCATGGAGTATGACATAGAGATCAAGGTAACTAAATTGGTCTATGGTAAAGGTATTATGTGAATAGCTAGCTTCCAATCAACATACTGAGTCAATAGAATGAAGGAAGTTGTCCTAGTGCTCCAAGATGATTAAGAACAACCTGCAGATGGTATGCCCACTCCTTGTTGGACCTGGGACATGATACAATTTACTTCAAATAGGTTTATGCCCTCCATAATTGAGAAAAACAAAAAAGAAGGTATTTTAGACTCCAATCCATTTCGTATGTTCTTATTGATGGTATATTATTCAAGAAGGATGTGAATGGAGTTCTCTTGAGGTGTGTTCCAACAAATCAAATTGAGAAAGTGCTACATGAGTTCCATGATGGAGAAGCTGGAGGTCATTTTTCTCCACGAGTAACAACCCTCAAGATCATGAAGGTTGGTTACTATTGGCCCACAATGTTTAGTGATTGCTATGCATGGATCAAAAAGTGTAAAAAATGTGCATTTTTCATAGGAAAAGAGAAGCTAACAACACTTCCACTCCACACAATTTTAGTTGATCAACCATTCATGTAGTGGGGATTGGATTTCATTGGGGTCATCAATCCAAACTCAAGCTCAAGGACACAAGTGGATTCTCATAGCAACGAGACTATTTCACAAAGTGGACTGAAGTGGTGGCACTCAAGGAGGCAAATGAGTCTAGTATACTGGACTTATATGAAGGTAATTATTACCAGATTTGGTGTCCCAGCCACTATCATATCAGATAATTCTCTAGCATTCCTTGGCACTAAAATCTCAGAATGGGTTGTTAGGAATGAGATATACTTCGATCACCTCATCTAACTATTACCCCCAGGGTAATGGATAAGCTGAGTCCATAAACAAGAATTTGCTGAGAATTATCATAAGGACTCTGGATGAAAATCAGAAGGAAATGTCACACCAAGATCAAATCAGCCTTGTGGGCTGATAGAATCACACTAAAGAGGTCAATTGGACAGCTCTCCCTTCAAGGTCTAGTCTTATGGAAGAGAAGCTAGGCTGCCCATATCTCTCGAAGTTTCCAACACCAGAGCTCCTCAAGTAGTTAGAGTTATCTGAGTTTGAGCCTATGGAATTAGGTATGTTGATTCATGGAGTTGGAGGAGATGAGAGACCAAGTAATGCAAACCATGGAGAAGGATCAAGCCTTGATCAAGAGGTCCTTTGACAAGAAAGATAAAGCAAGAACCTTCCAAGAGGGAGATTTGGTACTAAAGTGGGATGCTGACAGGGAAAAAAACGGGTAAAACATTCCAAATTTAATGCTATATGGAGTGGTCCCTACATGATCATCGGGGTGTAAAAGTAACAATGATTTTCAACTGTCCAAGTTGGATGGATGAAGAAATGTTGATTCCAGTCAATGGAATCTATCTTAAGCATTATTACTAGAAGAAAATTCATGATCTTTGTACATAATAGTTTAGGATTTTTAATTCATATAAGTGTCTGGTCAGCATATTGTTGGTTTTTGGTTATAATATGTTTTAGTTTCCTAAGTTATTTGCATAGGTTCTATTTCTTCTAGTTGTCTCCTTACATAGTTTAGTATGTCTCCAGAGAAATAAATGTTGTAGCAAGAAGATCAAAGTTCTAAGAAAAATTTGCAATCCTCAAGAAATTTCAAATGTAGAGACAACTAAGAATCATACTTAGGGACATATTTTAGTGTTTTTCATTATCTTGTCTCTTCAGATCAACCATAATTGAGCTTCTCATGCCTCTTGCAAAATCAGAAATTTAGTTTTAGGGGCAATTTTTTTATGTTGCAGATGGTATAGTCTCATGGCACCTTGTAGGTCCTCAATCTTAGTGAAAAAACCTCCTCAAGTTCATAAGAGGATCAACCTCAAATCCTTCCTGGTCACTCATCGGATCTTAGTTCAGTTAAATATCTTATGAGTTTGTGGGCAACATGGATAGTTTTAGATTTGCTTCAATCTTTAGATAGTTGTCCAAGCAGCAGACAGGAGGAAAATCATCCTAAGTAGCAACCCCCAAATTGAGTTCCCAAGCCTACATGAGTTCCAAGTATTGCAATATTCAATATTTTCCAAGAAATCATCAGTTAGTTGTGTTCTCATACTTGGCAAAGAATCAGATTTTGGGGGCAAGTACATATGTCTATTTTCAATCCCAATAGATCATATTCTACATAGACGAAGAAGAAAAATAAAATTTCATATCAAAACAATTTTC
Organism: Taxus chinensis; assembly: GCA_019776745.2. Lineage (NCBI taxonomy): Eukaryota > Viridiplantae > Streptophyta > Pinopsida > Cupressales > Taxaceae > Taxus > Taxus chinensis. The sequence continues at coordinate 745,922,272 of CM034150.1, forward strand.
CACTCATGTAAATGTCAAGATTTTCTTATAAAAGTTGGAAAGTTTGAACAATAGAAACAAGTCAATTCCAGGTTCAAGTAGTGTTTTAGAATGGCTCAGGGATCAAATTTTAAGGTTTTACATCAATTTAATAATTATTTAGACATGACTCCATTCCCAATGCAGGTTATAAGGCCACTGGTCAATGCCTATCTAATAGGCACATGTCCCTGTGAGTCAGCCAAATTGTTATCCATTTTCAACCCCTGGGTGAAAATGGACAACTGTAGGGAAACTTTGACTTGAGAAATCGACAAGGCATTCATAGGATGAATCTGAAGGTTTACAAGTGAATTTCCAAGTTTTGGGAGCATTTACAGTGTTCTGGGAAAGTTTGGAATAACTATGGGCATTTTTTCCTCTTCTAGGTTTCAAAGGATGAAGAGCTCGTTCAAGGTGTGAGAAGGCATAGTCTTTGGGGACCAAATTCAGTTGCCAAAATGGCAGAAAATTTGGAGAATTTGAGTTCTAGGGAACATTTCAATGCATTTCATATGCCCTTAGGAGTCCTAAAAAAACTCAAGAAAATTAAAAAATTTCAAAATAAAATTAAACGGAGAGGGTCAAAATTGGCTATGTAGCTGGCAAACCAGGCTTACGTCGAGCTATTGGGCGAGCTATTCTTCAACTTGGTGAGATGGTTGAAGGATGAGTCATAATTTGGGATGAGCTCAGAATATGACTAGGTGGCTCAATGGACTAGGTAGATTTGAGGTTTCGGTGAGCTCATCTCGGCAATCAGGATTAGCTTGAAGATGGGCTCAGTTAGTGAGGGGAATTTAATGTGGATTGACAAGGTGATAGTCGTAGGATGAGTTCTTGGCGGAGTTAAGTCAGCCGAGTATAGGTTTTTTGGTACCACAAAATCCTATGGAACTACAGTCATGAGCTCCCTAAACACTTGACATATCCTTAAAAAAAAGGCCCCCAGAAGCCTAAGTGGAACTAGGTCGGATGGAGAGTTAGTGCCCAACATATGTGATGGTGAGGAACATGGTGAATACGACCGAAGGATGAGATAGCTCACCAATGAATTGGTGCAGGGTGAATGGAACTTTAGTGAGTTAAGTCTGAATGGGGAAGTGTAGAAATGCAGGGTGATCATTCCCCACAGGAAAAATTGGTCTGGAGATGCCATTCCATCTAGGAATTAATGGAGAGTTGGGTAATGTAATGTGGACCCAATGCAGTCAAGGATTAAGGTTACAGGGAGAACTCGTGACCCTGTTTCGCCTCGAACTAAGTTCTCTTCACTCCATGCAATGGTTATGTAATACGTAAGGTCCAAGACAACGGATGGTCTGCGACACAAGCTATAAGAGTACATCATTCGAGTAGTGTAAAATGTTGGTCATCAAGAATGATGGGGTCGGGATTGGAGCTAGTGAGTTGAACATGGAGCTGGAGGAGATGTGGAGGCAAGGGTCTAAGTCGCCGACATGGAGGATGCTGGGAGCCGAGTTAGATGGCGGAGTATTGAAAAGTGAGATCGGAGTAAAGCTATGCTTGAGTCAAGCTGGAGAACTAGGTGGAAGATTTGTGATCCTAGGAGGTGATAGGGGCAAGACTAACATGGTTGGAAAGCCACAAAAAAACATGAAGTAAGGAGCTCACCGTTCCAACGCATAGCGCCAGCTCGGCAAGCCAGGTGGCTAAAACCAAGCCTAGTCATCATCCAAAACCCCCTCTTATTTGATGATTCTAATTTTTTTGGGCTCCAAAAAATTTTAAAATGACTTCATAGAATTAATTGAAACATAAATTTTATAAAGTTAATGGAAAAAGTGAAAATGATTATTTCCAACTACCATTAATTGCATGGTCCCGTAAGGCAAAGATGAGATAAGGAGTGACCTGCACTCAAACTACCATAACTTCTTCATTTTTTCACCAAATTAGATAAAATTATACTTTTTGGAATTAATATTCTATCCTTTACACTTAGAAATCAAGAAATAATAGTTTTGGTGGAGTTGGTGTGGGTGAAAAATGTAGGAAACTATCCCAATTACAAATGATGACTTCTAGGAAGTGGTAAATGCATTAAATGATGCATGAGCATCCATTTTCTTCTGTAGCAAGCTAAAGGATGATGAGGCATGGGTTTTTTAGGTGCTCCATCATGTTTTTCAACCAATCAATGCACTTTATTGGTGGTTAAAAGGGGAACTTTGGGACTCTCTCTCTCTCTCTCTGTCTCTCTCTCTCTCCTTCCTCTATATAATGTAATCCTTCTCATTTTAGAAGGGGACATTCTGGGAACTAGGGGAACCTATTGTAAAATTGTTTATTTTTTTTCCATTAAATAGTGGAACTTCATATATACTTTGCAAGTGTATTTATGCCTCTATTTTACAAATATAGTGGACTGTGCATTATTTGAAGCAACAAATATATGTATTATGGTTTCTTCTCTAGCCCTTTCTCATATTTCTTGTAACTTCATGCCTCTCCATTACTATTGTTCTATTATGTGCATGTTTTCTTTCACTTATAGGTCTATGGTGTTGTGTTTATTGGAGATTTGGTGGTAAATTTACATCTTGGAGCTATGTCACATCATTTTTTACCTCTTTGAACTGCATTTCCCTTCATCCTTCTCCCTCAACAGAATGTTTCACACCCCTTCTCTTGGTTCTATCACCACTATTAGTGTAGGATTTCTCCATTTTAATGCACTCTCCCCTCTCCCTAGTCCCTTAGAAATTATAGATTAGGAGTAGATAACAAATTTCCATTCATTAGAAGTAGTTTTAGTATTATATTAGGAAGAGGAACCAACCTTCTCTTGAGAATTATCTCAAACTTCAAGGTCCCACATCTTGAGATAATTCTATGTTTCCCATTTACACTGGTGGCTCATGCACATGCACATGAAAAATTGGAGGGTGCTATAATTTTTTTATAACAGTAAGTGCCTAATATAATAGTCCAACTTATTTTGATAATTAGATCCTAGGAGTTAGCATGCTCCAAGAATGGACATGCTTTAGAAAACCAAATGATTAGTTTTATAGAGAATATAAATATCCCCTCTCACCACCTCCTAATCATCATTTCCACGTAGTTCAACATCTCGTGTTCGACTGAAATATGCTCATTTGACTCATAGTAGTATATATCTTCAACTATTAGTACTTGAACCTATCCCTATCCAATGTTGCATAACTTTGATGTACACCATAAAGAAACTCCCATTACGTACCAATATTTTGCATAGTTTCACACTATTTGCACTATGTCTCCTAGCCTCTAGAGCATATACCATACTTCTCAAGTACCCATACACTTTCACACATTCCAAACCATTGGGTGATAATTACTACATAATTGAACCATTGTCTAAAACTCTTTTACAAAATGCCATGTGAATTTGAAACATTCCAAAAATTCTCCCACTTGTTGAACAATTTGAATTAAGAGAGCATGAACTCATACCTTAGAAAACCATAGGATTAAGCCCATTTTTACTTGCACCAGTTAAACTTCTCAATAGGAACTTCCTTAATCAATACATGCAAAACATTCCAAATAGTATCCATATTTTCAAATAAAACCTTAGTTTCTTACATAATTTTTATTACCAAATTATATCGCACATCAATTTGATTGGTGAATTCATCATACTTGGGGTTATTTTCTAGAAATATCACACTCTGGGAGACACAATCTATCCTCATTGTCCTTTAGATGAACCTAATTGTGGAACACAATCTTTGAAGCCATACTAATTCCTTGGGTGCATGAGTAGCTTCCATATACTCTACCTATATGATGGCAATTACAACACTTTCTTGAAGTTTTCTCATCAAATTACTACTCCACTAAACAAATTAAAAAATTAACCACTAGTAAATTTTTGCAAATCCATATCTCCTCCCCATTTAGAGTCTAAAATATCATGCAAATTCAATTCCTCGATTTCACAGGACTTCCCTCATAGAAAATCACATGATCAGACATTCTGTATAGATATATGAAAATCCTTTATCGTAGTACTATTTTCCTACCCAAAAATTTCCATATGTATAATAATCATTCCCACATCATGTGAAATATTAGGCCTTGTGCATACCATTGAATACAACATGATTCCCACCACACGTTCATATGACACTTGAGTCATGTCCTCTAACTACTCTTAATTATTTGGACATTGCATACCCAATATTTTCTAACCAATTATGAAAGGTGTGTTTATAGGTTTACTGTCATGCATTTTAAACCTTTATAATACTATATCAACATACTTCCTCTTACTTAATCATAGTTTCTTATTTTCTCAATCTTGATATATTTCCATGCTCAAAATAAATTGTTAAGACCAAGATATTTCATGTCGAATTATGAGGATAGATTATACTTTAACTGATTGATCATTAATTTCCAATTTATAATTAGAAACATGTCATCATATTAGAGAACCAAAATGAAAAAAATTATTGCTTCTTTGAATTACATGCAAGGATCTGCATCATTGCACTCGAGGACGAGTTTATGCACATGATTTTAAATGTTATGATTGCACATCCTTGGTGAATTTTTTATGTCGTATAAGGATTTACTTAATTAGTAAGCCAAATCCTTGATTCATTCGATGTTTAAACCTTCAGGTTGTACCATGTATATTTATTATTCAATATATCCATATAAGATTTTTTTTTTAACATCCATATAATCAATATCCAGATCATATGTGTTAGGAAATTTATGGGATGAATAATGTTATAAATTATAGATCCACATTATAAATTGTTGAAGATTATAGTTTATGAAGTGCATTAATTAAAACCTTAGATTAAGATGATTATATTACATATTACAAGTTGTAATAGTATGAAAAAAGTAAATGAACACATTGACACAAGATATAAGTGGGAAAACCATGGAAGGTAAAAACCCACTGAAAATCACTTATCTTTATTGAGAATAAAATTTCACCCAACACTCCCTTTATTTCCACATGCAGTTACACCTTCAATAAGGTATTACAAACTGCCTCATACATTCACTCACGAGTTTTACTTGATTACCCTCATGTATCTGAAATTTTCTTGTGCATATAGCTCATATATATGTTCTAACATGTGTAACCAGTCTCTAATGAGATCACCTTGTTATACAAGGTGATCCACTCTTAAAAGCCAACCCATTGGGTCAAGGCATGCTTATATTTTAAAGATAATCTATAAACCAAAAACGCACAATCTTTGGATGGTTTTATAAACAATCAATTTCCCTCTTAATATTATAAACAAAACACCCCCATAATGTTAAGTAGCGAAACATGTAAAAACATGTTAACATTGGTTCCTTATGTCAAGTCACCTTTTACTACAAAAGGAGTTACAATTAATAAATAAATGTGTGATTCAGGCTAGCATCCAAATAACACTTGTTCCAAGGGTTTGTTGTATTGCGGTGTAATAAAGTAGATTCCTGTAGGTTTTTCAACTTTGCAGGACACTACAACAGTGTCCCATGAAATTATACAAGCCGCGAACAAATGTAAACTATAGGTTTGTTGTTCCATGATGTACTATAGTAGAGTTATGTGGGGTTTTCAACTCCACAGTACATTACTGCAGTGTCCCATAGAAATATAGAAGCCACAAACGTATTACGGGTTTTAGGGAAGCAAGAAGACACTGTTTTTCCACGATTTAAAGAAATGTTCCAAGAATTCCATAAAAACTGCAATAAGGAACATTTACAAATTCTCAAGGTAAAGTGATTAAGGATGGATAATTACATCAGAAAATGGAGTTAATAAACTCAACATATCTAATGCTTCATTGGGATTACAAGTAAACTTCACATTAATGAAAATTTACTTGAACAACATAGAAATAGTCTTGGGAGTATCCACTTTGACACATTCAAGTAGTTAAAAGATGAAATTGCACAAGAAAAAAACATGCAACATGCTCATTTCATATTTCCCCACTCAAGGCCAGCTCTGAATGGCCAAAAATCAGGTGATTTAGAAGTGAAGAAAAACATCATTCACATGATCATAAGAGCCAAACAATATATTATTTATTGTTTCATAGGTGAAGATCAATTAAATCCACATGATCACAAGAACTTATATATGAAATTCCCAACATAAAACAAAACTTGTAGAACTTTGTAACACCTAAGGGATTAGTAAAAATGTTTGCAACCTACTCATCAGTGGAACAAAACTTGAGATCAATATCACCATTGATAACTCTTTCCTAGATTAAATGCAAATGAATCTCAATATACTTGGTTATTTGATGTTGGACTAGATTGTTTGTAAGAGCAATACAACTTTGGATATCACATAGAAGTGAATTTCTTCCTTTTACGTCCATATAAATTTATTCCAATAGTATTTTGATCTACATGGATTCCTTTACTGCTTCCATAACACTTATGTATTGTGATTCCGTAGAAGAGATAGATATTATTTTTTGCTTCTTTCTGGTTCAGGTTATTGCACCTACACCCAACTTAAAAACATATCTAGAAGTAGATTTTCTATCCACAATATCAGCAACATGGTAAAAATCACAATAACAAAATAATTGTGCAATATCACAAGAAGAATAACACAAACCATAATTGGTTTTACCTTTGATATAGATTAAAATATTGTTTTCCATTTACCAATGGTCCACATAAGGATTTGACATGAATCTTGAAGCAATTCCAACTACATATGATATATCAGGCCTAGTTATAGTTAAATAAATCAAATACCAACCATCTATATAAAGTAGGATTAAATTTATCAAAATAGGGTTTTTGGATCTAATTTAATACTAAATTCCATAGGAGTAGTGACAAGATTACAATCAATCATATAAAACATTTTGATAAGGTTAGTAAGATACTGAGCTTGTGATGCAATAATAGATTTACGATTTTGACAAATAACCATGCTTAGAAAATGATTTAACAATCATAAATCAGTCATTTCAAAATGTTGTCTTAACTTCTCTTTGATTTTAAGAATTATATTTTTATCACTATTAATAATCAATATATCATGAACATATAAGGCATGCGAATCTCTAGGATCTTGCTTAAGACCATACAAATATATCTTCAGTTTACACACAAATAATTCTTTGCCAAGTTCTTCAAAACCTTTATGTTGATGCATATAAATTTCTTCTTTCAAGTCACCATTAAAATACACATTTTTGACATCCATTTAGTGAATCTATGAACCATGTTGAGCAATTAAAGCTAGAAGAATTCTAACAGTTCTCATTTTAGAAACAAGAGAAAAGGTTTCAATATAATCCAAACCAAGTTTTTGAGTAAAATCTCTAGCAACTAATCTTTCTTTGAATTTATCAATCTTACCAGTAGAGTTATATTTGATTTTATATAACCATCTAGATTCTATCATGATTCTTTTAGAAGGAAGAAGGAATGGCTCCCAGGTTTGATTCTTGATTAGAGCATTGTATTCATATTCCATAGCTATAACCCATCTTCCATCTAGACTGTCTTCTTTAAAAGATTAAGTTTCAACCTCATAGAAAGTTGACGAGGCATCATAAGAATGTTGACTATGTGTTATTGTTCTCAAATCATTAGGTTGAGATTTTGAAACTAGGTTTTTGTTCCATTTAGGAATCCTAGTCTGAGTCAAGGATTGATAATACTCCCCCGCAATGTCTACATCCTTCATATAAGAAGGATACTGAAAAAGTTCTTACAAAACAATTTCATATTTAGGACACTCATAAGAGGGAAGAGTGACATTTTTACAAAAAGGTTTCTCAAGAACATGCACATTTCTATTTTCTACAATCACATGCTTAACTAGATCATAGAATCTTAATCCTTTTATTTGACTTGCATAACCAACAAAAATGCAAGAGTAAGAGGTATGATCTAGCTTTTTTCTTTTAACTTTAGGGATATGAAGAGAAGTAGGGCTACCAAATATCTTTAAGTGAGATATATAAGGTTTTTTCTTAGTCCATACTTCATGAGGTGTCATTTGATGCAACACTTTGGTAGGAATCCTATTTAGAATATGAAAATCAATGTTCATAGATTCAACCCATATAAATTTAGGCACATTAGAAGCATGAAGCATAGTCCTAGCCATTTGTAAGTCTGTTCTATTATTTCTTTCAGTTATTGTATTTTGCTAAGGATAATAGGGAGTTGTTACTTGCCTTTGAATTCCAAAAGATACATAAAACTCATCAAACTTCTTATTAACATACCCACCTCCATTATTAGTTATGATTCTTTTAATTTTTAGATTAGCCATGTTTTCAACAAGAGCTTTAAGCTCTTGAAAATTAGATAAGACATCATACTTTTTCTTAATATATTAAGACCATGTCATTCTTGAGAAATCGTCAATAAAACTAACAACATATAAAGTACCAACAAGATAAGGTAATTCCAAATGACCTCTAAAATCACTATGAATTAAATCAAGCATGCAAGAGTAATTAGACTCATGGTGTCTGTGAAATGGTTGTACAAGTTGCTTACCACACAAGAAACTTTCACAAGATTCATGATCTAATTTTATCTTAGGAATACCTATAACAAGGTTAAGGCAAGACATCTAATATAAAATTTTAAAGTTTACATGCCCAATCCTTTCATGCCATAATTGAAAAACATTAAAATAAGAAGTGGACATCAAAGATTTAGTAAAAAATCCATAAAAAAACTATAGTCCATTATTTTGTAAACCAACAACAAAAACTTTACCTAGCTTATTTTTACCATACCATTTATCTTGCACTAACACAACTTTACATTCATATTTAGTTGATTGTGAATAATATAAAGGTTATTTCTTAGGTTAGGAACAAATAAAACATTTCTAGTGACTCCGTTCCCAATCTTAATATTTCCAAAACATTCAAATTTAATGACAAAGTTATCTCCTAGATAAATTTCTTCATGACATTCAACAATATCATGAAGGATATCATGCATATATGTCATGTGTCTAGATAAACCACTGTCTATTATCCATTCACTATCATTGGAGGTTGAAAGAGCAGTATAAATGGAAATGGAGTGCTCAACATTATTGGATTGTTATTAGTATAAATCTGATTTTTATTGTTCTTCATTTTATTATTGTTGTTATTATTATTAGGATTGTTATGAGACAAGTGAGCATGACAATAAAATTATTTATGGCCAAATTTACGAAACTTGTTACAAGTATCATCAAAATTTACTTTAAAATTCTAATTATTCCTATTGAACTTGGGTTTAAAGTTTGATTGTTGTTTTGAATTACTGATATACTGATTCTTAGAATATTTCTTACTTTGAGAGAATAATGCCTTTGCAACATTCTCTTTTGAGTCAAATATCTTCATGACACACTCTTCTTGAATAAGAAGAGAAGACAACATGTCTAAATAAGGTAGATCATCTTCATTTTAATATTTAGAGTTCATAATGGATATGAAGTTTCTAAAATTTTCATGAATGGTAATTTGAATAATGTGGTAAATCAACATATCATGAAACAATTCACAATTACATCTAATTGAGATTTAATATCCTTAATCTTAGCTAGATAATTAACAACCTTTTCATCAACTTTCATCTGGGTTGTAAATAATTCCATGCTTAACTTAATTATTTTAGAGAGATGCCTACCCTGATGCATAGTTTACAATTGATCCCATGCATCCTTTAGAGATCCCATATGTCCAATATGAAATAAGAACTCATCTTTGATAATTTGCAATAAGATGGAAATAGCTTCTTGGGATTTTTGAGAGAAAACACTAAGGTTCTCAGGAGTTGGTTTTCTTCTCAATACCACTAACGAAATCCCATAGCTTTCTAGCACTAATGATAGCCTTAATCATAATTCTCCATATACTATAGTTATATTCATTTTAAAAAAATATTTCTCCATGGAGAAAACGGAGGAACTAGACACTTAAGGAAAACTTAGCAAAATTTTAAAAATAGAGTGTTAGGAGGGTTTTTCAGAAGTTATAGGCAACTGTAGTATGAAAAAAAGAATACTACAGATTAAAAATTCAAATAAAACAACTTGTAACTTGATGAAAAAAATCAAACAAGGTATTACAACCAAGGAGGAAGCTCACGAAACAAAAAAAAACAATCCGCAGAAAGCCGCGATGCACAAAAGAAAAAGTTATTAAATTTCAAAGTTTGAAAGTTGCAATACAAAGGCACTGTAACACAAAGGAATAATGTTCTACGAATGCTTGATATATTATTATTCCACGGAATAATCATCTGTAGAACAATGGAACTTGAGCAATAAGGAAAGAGACAATGAGACAAGACACCCACACAAGTCATAAAGGTACAAAAGACTTGGAGAAGCCACAAATGACTAAAACAAGGTTGCGTAGGTCAAAGAAGGCTGCAGAAAGCTGCAAGTCCACATAACCAAAAAAATATCAGGAATTTTTCAAACAAGTCACACAACAGATATAAAATATCTATAAAATGAGTGAATGATTTACATAATCCGTAGAAGACCGGAAAATTTGCATGGAACTCAAAATTTGCTATAAAGGCCAGATAAAATTAAAAAAATTCATGGATGATGAAACCGGTAGATCTATGCACATAAATGGAAGTGAGGGCTAAAAACACATGCAAAAGAAAGATTTGACATAATAATCATCCAATGTTATTTATTTTGGAAATAATTGGAGTTTTTAACCTGATTAAACTTGAATTTAGCCACGGAACAGCTAGGGTTTTACAGATTTGAAAAACTTCAAGTTTATTCACACTTGTGAATCAAAAACATCCAAATCTATGCTGGACATGCATAAACACCTGCTCTGATACCATGTTAGGAAAGTTACTAGATGAACAATGTTATAAATTATAGACCCACATTATAAATTGTTGAATATTATAGTTTATGAAGTGTAGTAATTAAAACCTTATATTAAGATGATTATATTGCATATTACACAATGTAATAACATGAATAGAAAATAAATGAACACAATGAAACAAGATATAAGTGGGAAAACCATGGATGGTAAAAAACCCATTGAAAATCACTTATCTTTATTGAGAATAAACTTTCACCCAACACTCATTATTTCCAGTTGTAGTTACATCTTCAATAAGGTTACAAATTTCCTTATACATTCGCTCATGAGTTTTACCTAATTCGCCTCATGTGTGTGAAATATTCTTGCACATATATCTCACATATATGTTATAACCTATGTAACCAGTCTCTAATAGGATCACCTTATTAAATACAAGGAGGGTGTTCATGATCCACTCCTAAAATCCAACCCATTAGGTCCAAACATGCTTATATTTTAAATATAAGCTATAAACCAAAAACACATGGTGTTTGGTGGGTTTCATAAATAATTAGTTTCCCGCTTAATATTGTAAACCCAAAAATATGCAACTACAATAGTTAAAATGAATCTTATTAAAGTAAATTTTTCATCATGATCAAATGCCTCACCAAATTCTATTCCCTCAATTTGAGATAACTGTTTCACAATTAGGTGAGTTGTATACTTCTCCAATTTCCATTGCACATTGCACTTACTTTTGTACACCTATTTATAGACTACCAATTTTCATCCATGAGGTAATTTAGTAAGATTCCAAGTCTCATTAGTCCTTAGAGACTCCATATCCTCCTTCATGGCTTCCTTCCAAAATGAACTATCCTTCAAACCAAGTTCTTCACACACCATTTTTTGATCTTTTTCATTTATTTCTAATAGTCGGAAATATGAATGGTGATTAATGGAACTATATCTTTTTCAAAAAATTTCCACTCATTTTGACCTTCTACACATAGGCATATAATTTTCTTCTTCCTATATTGGATCTACTTCTTCATGGGAAACATCATACTCATTCATAGGCTCTTTAGACTATATCTCAAACTGTAGTTTGAATTATCCTTATTTTGGTTTATTTTATGAATGTTTCATCTTAGCCTCATCACTACACACACACTCACACACCCATTTGAGTAGGAATCCTCTTCAACTCTTTGAAGAAATCATTATGACTATATAATGTATTCTTAATTTTTGGATTCCATAGCTTATACCATTTCACACCTTTCCCATACCTCATGAATATTGCACATTGCACTTACTTTTGTACACCCATTTATAGACTACCAATTTTCATCCATGAGGTAACTTAGTAAGATTCCAAGTCTCATTAGTCCTTAGAGACTCCATATCCTCCTTCATGGCTTCCTTCCAAAATGAACTATCCTTCAAACCTAGTTCTTCACACACCATTTTTTGATCTTTTTCATTTATTTCTAATAGTCAGAAACATGAACGGTGATTAATGGAACTATATCTTTTTCAAATTTTTTCCACTCATTTTGACATTCTACACATAGGAATATAATTTTCTTCTTCCTCTATTGGATCTACTTCTTCATGGGAAACATCATACTCATTCATAGGCTCTTTAGACTATATCTCAAACTGTAGTTTGAATTATTCTTCTTTTGGTTTATTTTATGAATGTTTCATCTTAGCCTCATCACTACACACACACACTCACACACCCATTTGAGTAGGAATCCTCTTCAACTCTTTGAAGAAATCATTATTACTATACAATGTATTCTTAATTTTTGGATTCCATAGCTTATACCATTTCACACCTTTCCCATACCTCATGAATATTTAATTCTCATACTTATAGTCAAGTTTCATCTTCTTTTCCTTGGGAATATAAAAATATGAATCATAACCAAAAACTTTCAGGTGTTTAAGGGATGGTTTGTTACTAGTCTAAACTTCATGTGGACTTATATTTTACAACATTGATGTCGGTGACTGATTCACCAAGTAAAAAAAAGTAACTAATGCTTCATATTGGAGTGTGCATGTTCAGACTAAATATTAGTTCTGATTAATTTTTAGCCTACTTGGTATTGAGTTATGTTCACACCCAAAAATGGGTTAAGATTGTTTATTTGTTGGAAGTTGTTATGAATATTTACACATAAGTACAATATTCCATTCTAAAAATATTTATTTCTTGCAAAAAAATATTTTTGCATTTAAAAATTATTTCCATCTATATATTTGGGGACACTCCCTATTATATTATTATCATATACACATGAATGCCATACTTATACTATGCAATGATTTCCTTTGTGTGTGATGGCTTTGGATCTATTTGATTTTTGAATGCTAAAGAGATTCATGGCATGAGAGTGTTGAACACTAAGATATGGTATCTGAGCTTCCTTGATACTTAGTTTAAAATATTTGATTTATTTATTTTATGTTGTGCACTCATCCTAAATGGCTAAATTAAAGCACTGGTCCATTGCTTGATTGCTATCAAATTAGCATAGGTTACACACAATTTGTGTTGAATATTCCCTTATGTGGCATTGATATATTCACATTGCTACAATATTGGACACCATATTAAAAAATTTAGCATTGGATAACATATTAAAATTTCATTTGCGATTGTTAAAACATTGGATTATGCTGGATGTTGTTCAATAATATTTGGTGCTTATTTATTTGTCTAAATTTAAACTAGCAGTCATATGCAGGAAGTCCAATGGAGATACTAGTAGGGATTGTAGTGAGTGTAATAAGGATATTTGCATGACATGCATAACACAAGTGGATTTGAATGGGATGCGAATGGTGAAGCTAATGGATGTGGTCAGCCCTGTTGAAATATTACAATATGTAAAATCTATTTTCCACCATATATGATCATGTTCTTACTTATGGAAAGTGATATAAAGTAATTTCCATTTCTGTGAATGAATCAAAGGGGAAAGGGTGTGAAGACTACATAAAATACACAAGGAATATATTTTCAATCTTGGCATCAACAATATCTATATTATATAGAAAAAACAAAAGGCTTTAGGAATTTGATTATATTTCCAATGAAGATTCTCACACATGGCCCAAGGTGAACACAAATTTACTAGATTAAAAGACGTTTCTTTAATGTGAAGTTGTGGGAGACTGACAACTAATTTGGAAGCTCCCACCAACTAAAATTTATCCTCCATTGTAAAATCCACCTATACTATAATGGATTTGGAAAAACATGTTTTTTCATTTCCCTTTTTAACATTTCCATTGTAGTTGAATTCCATTCATTGTTGGCCTCATGTGCACACTAGTATTTAAATTTAAAAAAAAATCTTAATTGTTATATAGAAAACTTAAATATTAATAACTAATGTAAATAATTGTTGAGTACATTAAATCTATATTAACAACAGCCAACCTCAAAAAAAAAATTATTATCTTTGCGGCTCATTTGTTTTTTTACAATTATGTTATTGTATAGTTTAATAAAAAATAATGATTTAATGTGAAAAGGACTTTAAACACAATGAAAATTAAAAATACTTTAGAAGAAAAAAACATTGTATATAAAGAATAAATTTTGACGCATATTGTAAGGTCGTAAGAAATTTGATAAATTTAAATATGATTAATATGATATGTGGGATACATTAGATCATTTTGGAAATCAAATCTTGACACACAACCAATCAAAAAAATCCCTAACCATTACAATAGTGAAAATTCCAAAGTAATATTTATAAAATTAAAATTTTATGGGTGTTGAAAGATTTAGAAGAAAAACCATGTGTAAACATATTCAACACCTCATAAACATCAAAGAGATACATATTCTTCACTATTGCTAACAAAAAGAAGAAAAATAAAGGATATTGTTTAGTGGTACCTGTAAAAGGGAATCAACATGAAACATAGATTCCATCTCATAAGACAAATGAAAAGCCTCGAGTTATTTTCCTTAATATTTGCATCCTTCCTCTTCACTCTTAATTATTGAGGGAAATCCCAAGTCACATGGTTGTAAGTATGTGACCACGAGCTATAAATTGGATACGAAAACCTATCTCATGAAAGAGGATAGATTTCCCATTAGAAATAGATAGAATGTTCTGGTTGAAGGAAAGAATTTTTTTTCTTCAATTAAGAATTTTAAGAACACGATATTTCCCAAACCTTTATTGATGAAGCATAAGGCAAAAGGGATTGTGCAATAAAAACTTATAAAGGTCCAAGAATTGCTGATGATACTTGTCAGACATGATATGATTGATATTTCTTTTACCATTTTTATTTTCAACATTGAATGTAAACATACTCATCTTGCAACCAATTAATTATTATGTTAATAAACGTCCAATTCCAATGTGGTGTCTTCCCATTAACAAAATAATCTTGGTATATTGAAGTTTATATGATGTAATTACTAATTATAAATATTCAATCACTAAATTTTTAATATTACCATTCAAATTATGTGAGATACTATTTATAATTACAATGGTTCTAAAATATAATAGGTTCAACATTAACATACATTTATATATATCAACTTAACTTATATAAGATCTATGTATTGCATGAGGTCATAATTTAAATAAATAAAGTGGAAAAGACATAACCTCATACTTTTGGAAATATTTAATGTCTAAAATGAAATCCTAGTCTTACAATTTCCAACTATATAATTGTCACTTAGAATTTGAAAGAAAGAACACAAAAAATTTATTATTCCTAAAATAAATAATAAAATAGACCCACTATAAAAATAAAGTAAAAAATAATGGATATTAAAATGAATAAGACATTCTAAATTATAACATATGATTTAGATATATCAAACTTTTCCAAAGAAATAAAAAACACAAAATAGAAGTCTTAATTTTTTTTTCAACATTTCACATAACACCATTATGTGATTTTATCCAATAACCTTAAATGTATATGGTTAAGACTTAAATCATTAGTGTAGACACCAATTTTTTGTATCACTACCCCTCACCCTGTGTTCTCTTTCCTTCATCTTTTCTACATCCATCCCTCTCTTTCCTTTTGAATTCCCTTTCCCTCCTAAATTCAATTTATCCCACTTTCCATTATTTCCCACCATTTAATAAATCTTCCCTAATAATTCCTAATCACCCTTATTTAGCCTCTAATCATGTTTAGTTAATTCTAAACCCTCATGTAATTTGTTTCCTCTTCTTAAATCCTCTATTTTATCCTTTCTAGGACCCCATTTAATGATTTAACCCCTTCTATGGAATTTATTTAATAATTTCCACCATCCGCCTACCCATTTATCTTCTCTATGCAGCCCTAGTTTGTTCTAATCCTTATAAAATCCTAATCTCTCTTCCTATGGGATCCTTTCCTCAAGCTTATCAACTTAAACAAATCAAGGGTTCCCCACAGTTGGTGGTGACCCATCCAGGTTGTCGTTGACCCTATAAAGATGAACCTACCCTTCCTTTTCCCAGGATGTAATTTTGAAGTCTTTAAGTGATCTTGCGAACTTGTTTTCTTTTATCACTTTATCTACAACTGCTACGTTCATCTTGAAACTCTCTTAGAAATATTGTGACCATATTTGGGATATTTGAAGCCTTATTTTATCATTGCATGTTTGGGCCATATTTTGCAAACATCATCACCAGATCTTATATAGGTTCAGCTGTCATCAAGATCTCTCTACCTCAGTCATTCACAGGCCATCGTTTCTTGTCTACAGGTCTTTATTTCAACCCATCCATTCTCATCCATGTCTAGATCATATCTAAGTCATATCTAGTCACCGTCGACCAAGCCTCCATTTTTTGTGCCTCTCTATTATTCAAATCTCTAGCCATCCACTTTCTATTTCCATAATCATGCAACTCTCAAATCCTA
Organism: Taxus chinensis; assembly: GCA_019776745.2. NCBI lineage: Eukaryota > Viridiplantae > Streptophyta > Pinopsida > Cupressales > Taxaceae > Taxus > Taxus chinensis. The sequence continues at coordinate 745,939,032 of CM034150.1, forward strand.
TCATTTTCCCCCTCTGCTATCTCATATATGTTCTGTTAGTCCCTCGTCTTCATCGACTTTGCTTGATTTACGTCGAATGGATCAGTCTTATCTACATTTTCTATCAATTTACATGATTTTCTTATAACCTTTTTGTTGGATTTTGTTTTAGATCTTGTATAGGTTCCTGTCTTCCATCTTAATGCATCATCAACTCCAAATCTACCTCCAGGGCCTTTAGATCTAAATTTTCCATCGTTGTTCCAAATTATCTTCCCCATTCACCATCGACTGGCCCTCTGGAGGCTCAGGTCACCATCAACCCACCCATGTTTGATTTAATTTTCATGCATTTAGATCAGATCTAGATTTTTTCATCTTCATTTCTTTTCTGTTTATATCTTATTTCATATTCAGCTACATCCAATTTATCAATATCTGATTTCATCTTATCTTTATCAAAAGGAGGGGTGAAATCCATCCTAGGACTTTATCACTTTTTTGGACTAACATTTTCAGGAAACCCTCCCATCTATCTATTAATCCATCCTCTATTGATTTATTTTGATTTGCAAGTCACTTGGCTTGCTGCGGAGAAGGATATCTTGTTTTTTCCCATTCACATCATCATCCCATCTCAAGGTACCTTAAACCCTTACATATTTGGAGTTTCTTATTTTCTTTATTACTAGTTCACTAATCTAAGTAGGATTGAGGAAATTTGGTCAACATTTTGGCACACCTAGTGGGACAACCCTTTCTTGGTGAATATTTGTATTTGTCTTTCATTTTCATTTTCTTCTATCCATATTCTACTAACCTCATAGGAAGGAGTGTTGCCTCTTTAATTTATTGCATTGGATGGCATTTCTTGGATTGTATTTTTCTTACTTTCTTGCTTAAAAATTAAAAATTCAGATAAAAATGAAAAGTGTTATCCATGTATTCCCCTTTTCTTAGTTGCTCCTTTTGTAGCGTACATTCCTTTCTTGCATTTTTTTCCTCATCGAATCTTCACATTTCATCTTGGATCTAAAAATTACCCCTCATATTTCCTTGGAAATTTAGTCTAACTAGGGGGTTTAAATCTTTTCATACACTTTATCACACACGTCCAAATACACAAACGAATCTACACATCTAAAAATATCCTACCAAGTGGAACTATTGGGATTTCATCACCCAATAGGAAATTCAATGTGGTGATCTGGTCATGTTACATTTTTTGTCTCTTGGTGTATTCGATAAGCACCCAACTCCATTATCATTGTGGTACCGTGAAGTGAGGGCGTAGAACCCAATACCAAGGTTCGTATTAGTAGCCATCATATATTCGTGCCTCACGTACCTTAGGGTATATTGAGGACTTCATCCCAAAACACTTAAAACCATCTATACATTTCCATTTCCTAGGCTCCCTTCAAGCCCATTTTTCATTTCTTTCTCACATCTTAATAATCAAGATAATTAAAATTTTTTTTTCTTGATTTGTTTGAGTTATTTAAAATTGGCATAGTTTTGTTTTATTGTTTGTTTAATGCCAATTATTACAATATCCAAAGAAATACAAATGGAACAAAACATGACATCAAACAACATTTCTATTTCCACTATTTCCTCCTAAAAACTTCTACACCTTCTCTCCTTACCTCCACCCCTTTGGTCATCTCTTCAGTAGCTACCCAACCCATGGTTTCCATTCCCCCTCTTAAAAAGGTTTAATTGATTCAACCTAACACCCATGTTGAAACAAATCCTTTTCTTCATCATTAATCCGTTCTATCTAGGCTAGCAATGCCACCGTCTTCCACCTCCATCGATGCTTCTAGTCATCCTCTCATCCCTTGTGGGTGTGCAAAATTCCAGGAGATTCTTGACACTAATTTGATTTCTCTTCATGACTATCTCCTTCATAAGACCACCAATCTCCCCATTGATGGACCCACTTTTCCAAAAATTTACGCTTACCATTTCGATTCTAAATCTACGCTAGTCCTCACATCCCAACTTGTCATCTTCTTTCCTAGAACTATGAATGAAATTTCTATGGCCCAATGCGAGTTTGATTCCCATCAACCTTCCTCCTAAAATCCTCACAATTACCAAACCACTCAATTGGTGGTTCCTATACCCCTTATTTACCTCATGTCAACACTACTATCAGCCCTTCTAAACCCATCACCTCATCATCCACTACGGTCACTTGTGCCCCTATCCAATCATCTAAAGAATCTCACTTTCTCCCTTCTATATCCAAACAACATAACATAACTCTACCCCTTATTTATACTTCCCATATCCATGTCAATGTGATAAATTCGCAGCCCCATCCCTTTGAATCAACACAAACCCATCATCATCTACCTTGAAGTGATTATCATTATATACTTCCCAATCAACCAACTCAAGTATCTCAACCTTCTACCACTTACATTACCAATTATCCCATAGAAAATTAATCAAATGCCCCCGTCTCTCAACAACTAACTCAATCCTATTAATCTTATTACATCCCTATTTATCAACAATAGTTGTTATCTCAACCCACTCAATCATAACCCCTTAATTACATCCCCCCTTATCAACCACTTCCACCAAAACCCAATCATCCTCAAACGTATCAAAATTATCAACAACATAACCCATCCACATTTTATACATCATAGTCTCACTCTTCAACTTCATAACTGCACCCATCTAATGATTCCATGAAATAATTATTAAGTAGAATGGATAATCTTGAAGCCGCTACCTTAGAATCCAAAACCACATTATCATATAATAAAATTTGTAACAAACCAATCACTTCATATGTCCTCGTAAAGTCTTATCCTCCTCATTGCAAAATGAATTTTTTTTTCAAAGTTCAATAGCAAGGATGACCCTCAACAACACCTTCATGATTTTATACATGCATGCTACATCATCACCCATGACCAAGACCTTATGCTTCACATATTCCCTATGTTTTTAGTTGGTCTTGCATTAGATTGGTACAATGGAATCCCCCAACATTCACTAATTACTTTTACCTAACTTGTGCATCTATGAGGACTATAACATTTTTCGATCAATATTGCACGTATGATCACTATCACAGACCTTTATGCCATTAGATAGTATGAAAATGAAGCTATCATATATTTCATCACATAATTCAATGGCATAATTAACCAACTATCATTCTTCCTTCCATAGACTGAATTAATTGAACTGTTCTCGTAGTCTTGTGTGAAACACATCTCATCCACTCTTCAAATAAAATATTTCCAAACCTTTGAATATGTATTTACTATAGCTCACAAACTTGAACTCTGAACCCTTGAGAAAGGCCATATTAAAATTTGATCAAAAAATCCCAAATATGAATTCATTAAATCTTTCATGCATGGTGACATATCCAAGAATACCACTGATTCCATCATGGTTAAATCCCCCTAATCACTCCCTAATAACTCCTAATCACCCTTAATTATCCCCCAAACATGTTTAGTTAATTATAAACCCTCATTTAATTCATTTCCTCTTCTTAAATCCTTTATTTTATCCTTTCTAGGGCCCCATTTAATGATTTTACCCTCTCCATGGCCTTTATTTTATAATTTACACCATCCACCTACCCATTTATATTCTTTAAATATCCCTAGTTCATCCTAATCCTTCTAAACCCTAATCTCACTTCCTATGGGCTCCTTGCCTCGATCTTATCATCAACCCACCAACCAAATCAAGGGTTCCCTAAAGTCAGTGGTGACCCATTCGAGTCGTTGTCGACCATATAAAGCTGACCCTACCCCTCCTTTTCCCAGGATGTAATTTTTAAGTCTTTAAGTTATCTTATGACCTTGATTTTTTTTTTCACTTTCTCTACAACTTCTACAGTCATCTTGAAGCTCTCTTGGAGATCTCGTGACCATATTTGGGAGATTTGAAGCCTTCTTTTATCATTACATGTTTGGGCCCTCTTTTTCAAACATCATCATCAGATCTTGTGCAAGTTTATCTGTCATCGGGATCTCTCTGTCTCTGTTATTCCCAAGTCCTCATTTCTTGTCTACAGATATTTGCTCTAGTACATCCATTCTCATCCAAGTATAGATCATCTTCCAATCATTGTCGACTACGTTTGGTCACCATCAACCCAACCTCCATTTTGTGTGCTTCTCTGTTAGTCAAATCCCCAACCATCCACTTTTTGTTTCCAAGATCATCCAACTCTCAGATCCTATCAATTTCCTCCTTTTTTATCTCAGATCTATTCTACCAATCTCTAGTCCCCATCAACCCTTCATGATCTTCGTTAATAAGATTAGCCTTCTTTTCATTTTCTATCATTTTAAATTATTTTATTACATATTTTCTGTTAGATATTGTTTCATATCTTCTACAGGTTCATGTCTACCATCTCAGTGCATCATTAGCTCTAGATATACCTCTATGGCCTTTAGATCTATATTTTCCATCATTGTTCATGTTGATCTACCCTAATCACCATCAACTAGTCCTTTGCAGGCTCGGGTCACTGTAGACCCACCCAGGTTTGATTTACTTTGCATGTATTTAGATCAGATCTACATTTTTTCATCCTCATTTCTTTTTAGTTTCTATCTTATTTCAAATTCAGCTACATGTAATTTATCAATATCTGATTTTATCTTATCTTTATCAAAACGAGGGTTGACATCCATCCTAGGAAGTTCTCACTTCTTGGGATTGACGTTGTTAGGAAACCCTCCCATCTATCTAATAAACCATCCTCTATTGAGTTCTTTTGATTTTCAAGTCACTTAGCTTACTGCAGAGAAGCATCTCTTATTTGTACCCATTCACATCGTCATCCCATCTCAAGGTACCTTAAACCCTTACATATTTGGAGTTACTTATTTTATTTAATATTAGTTTAATAATCTGAATAGGAATGAGGAAATTTGGTCAACAATTAGGTTTTAAACTCCCTTTTTAGCTATCTAACCCAATTCCATCGGTAAGTGCATGGATATGGGGGCCCGAAAGGGGGGTATTAAGTGGACACTTTTTCTTGAAAAATGAGAAACTTTAACTTTTATGCATTATTTAAGATGGCTATGCTTAAATTTTTAAATGTTATTGATTTCATCCTTTTAGGCGATTTCACCCTTCTTAATTTAAGAATGTCTTAATTAACATACATAAAAAATATGAATAATGTTACATGTTTATATTTTGATTTATTTAAATTCCATAATTAATTTCATAAATTAGAATAACATTTATCAAAGTGACTAGCCACTTAACAAATGCAAAAATAAAAGGGAGAGAGTGTACTTAGGTTCTAGGTCAAAATAGAGGACATTTGAATTTTTAAAATGGATAATTAAGCTATTCTGACCTTGAATATGCTTCATCTTTTATTCTAGAAACTGAGACTGCCCTCGTGTGGTATAGTACAATAGGTTAGTTTTTTATATATAGTCTTGACCTTTCGTACAATATTTAATTCCCTTGGAATTGGAATTCATAATTTCTTTTGCCCTTTGGTGGCCTAGAAATATGATTTTGTATCAAACCCTAGCCATCATACATGCAACAAGGATCTGTGATTTGATTGATCATCAAATAAAACCCTAACCATATATGATAATTCCTACAAAACAAAAATTAGTTGGGTTGTGGGCACCCTCTTGCACCACTGATGCTACCACTACTCCAAAGAGAGGTCAAACAACAAATCTTTCTCCTAGCATGTGATATTTATCATAGTGTAATTTGATTTGATGTCCTTCCTTTGAAATTTTTTGACTTGATTTTCTCTCTTGTAAATCTACATGAGTAAGTGGCTTTGAGTTATTAAAAATGTGGGAAGTAGTCTCGCAGACCTAGTGGGAAGCTTCAGATCTGTGGATGGTACTTCCCTAAGGAATGTGCAAAGGTTTTTTCAGAGTATAGGGAGATTTGCATGCCTTTTATGTTGTATTTTGTAATAGGAGTCCATAATAGTGCTAGGTACTAAATGAGGAAAATTTACTTGCTTATACTCACTTTTGAAGGTTCTTTGAGTTGAAAAGGATGATTAAGGGGAAGTAATTGATCCAAATAAGAATATGAAATTGAATTAGGACCAAAATATGTAGGGGAAAAATGTATACAAGGCTAAAGATATAATATTAAAAACTAACCCTACTATAATTTTCTACCCCAGTAAGGAATTTTGAAGTATGAGTTTTGGGAAACTGAAAAGTGGAGTTTCTATAGGGATTTTATACATTTAACTCTCATGAAATGTTTGTAGATGAGTTTGTATGATCAAGAAAGATAGACAAGAGACCTAGAGATGTACTAGATGAGAGTGGTTAAAATGCACTTAGTTTAATAAGAGGGAAAATTAAAGAACAAAAATGTTAAAGAGTAAAATTACCAAATTTGAGTTTCTACATGTTTCCCCCTTTAAGTATGAAATTAAAATTACATGCTTAAAGTAAGATATTCCTGAGTATGTAGACACACTTTATCTTTTCTCAATGTTTTTTTGCAATATCTTGTTGTATTGGTGTTGGCATGCTCTAATATGAAACATGAACCAAAAAGTGTAGTAAATACCCAAGATAAAAAATTGAGCTATACCTCAAATATAATGAAAGTAATGTAAAAAAATTTACAACAATAAATACCAAAAAAGAGATGAAAAACATGTAAGGAATACACCTGTTTGTTTTACAAAGAGAACATGCTACCATTATTTTACCTTGAAGGTTCTATATTTGTTTAACTTTTATGGAGAATTGGAGGTGATTAGTCCCCAATTTTTCCAAGGATATTTTGATGAATTAGGTGTACCAACCCAACACATGAATGCCAAAAATAAGAACAAAAAATATGAGGAGATGAAACACCCCGTAAAGGAAGAATACTGTGTATCAAATTTATTCAACAAATCGGATAAATTACCCTCAAGTACAAGAGGAAGGGAAAGAATTCCTATCAATAACTTATAGACTTTGATACCTTCCTTAACCCCACAGACCATATCACTTCATATGAATATAATCCTAATTTTTTAAATTAGTACGCATAGTAGAAAAGAGAATAAGTGCCCCCATACTCTTCCCATGTACCACACAACTATGTAGAGTTGATGCATGCTTATATTTGATTGGATAAAGGGGACCCATATCCCCAATGTGTCCAGAACTGAAAATAAAATTAAGTACGATGGAGAAAGAGAGAATTAAATACTTTATGCCTAATGCAGGAGCATAACTTCTAGAGACCATAACTTTTGATCCGACTGTTGGATCGTCTTGAAATTTTCTAGAGAGTTAGATACTAACTAGTACTATGTCATGAAAATATTTGTAATGAATGGTGGGTGTAATTCAGAAATTTTATGGGGCCAATTCCTTCATCTAGTTGTATTTAATTAGCTCACAAGATTTTTCAATATTTTCTAGAAATTATTAATATCTTTTACTCCACTTTATGGAATAAGAAAATGCTTGGTGTGATACTTCTTATTTGAATGAATATTTGGAATGTAATATTTAGGGCCCATATGAGGTGTTTTATTTTTTAGGGATTCTTGTGTTTTAAGGTTATTTGGTTTTTTAAGGTTTTTCTTAGAGATAGTGGAAATAAAAGGAAGATTGTAATGTTGTAACATATTAGTGTGGATTCAGGAATGAGAAGGAATCTATTTTGAAGTTTCTTGATTTTTGTAAAGTTTGTTTATGTGTGTTTTGGAGGCATTTTCACCTTTTTCATTGGTTCTACATTAATTAGTATTAGATAAGGATTTGGATCTTACACAAATGACCAAGGTAATATCTATTACATTTTTCGTTCGATTTATTACTTGTATTTTTATATATGCATGGCTAGATGTGGGAGAGGAGGTTATGAATAGATGAATAAAAATATGCAAGATCTACATATACAAGTTATTGATCTCACAATATTTGTTAATGTCATTTTTGTTGCTTTTATCTCATGTGCCTCCTTAAAAAATAATAACACACTTCCTCCTGTATCACCATCCCAATGTGGTGATCATTGATGGCCTTCAGGTTCTTCACCCTTAATATGATTATATTCTATATGAATTTCCAAATCTTGAGTACCATGTGTAAGGGATAATGACTTAGGGTGGTCTAGATGTAAGCCAATGGTTTCCAAATCCTCACTAGACTCACTTTCACTAGATGACAAGGGGTCCTTCTGCACTTTCCCAGTATTAAAAGGACATAGTCTTACATCATCTTCCTTTCCTCAGGGTTCTAATCACTATCGCTTATCCTTATTCCTCTGTATCTCAATGCTTATTCAACCAACCTATCTTACACATCACTTTATCTACATTTTCTTTCTTTTCTATATGCTTCCTCCATCTGGCTCACCGCTATCCTTTTTGACCACTTTCCTTGTCCTTGCATGCAAAGAGTTTTTTTCCAGTCATAAGTAGATATTCAAGTCCAATTTCGATCATTAAGATCTTAATGGAAATTGGAAGTACACATAAATACGATCCTATAATCTCATAAATAAATTGGAACTTAGCTTCCTCTGGACAGGAATAAGTAGAGATCACATAATCTAAAGTATAGTTGTTCAAAACACCTTCCCACACGTGGTTTACTGTGAATTTCCAAAGTGTTTCCAAGTCAGCTAATGCTTAATACTTGTACTAATTCCATACTTTTTTGTTGCCCATCCTACTCCCTCTATTTTGTGCATATGTTTCCGATCAATCATATAAAGCCTTTGAAAAGAAGCTAAAGAACATATCACAAATCTCATCATAAAATATTGTCCTCGACCCATTTGTGTAGATTGAATTTTTCACAAGTATTGTATCTTAGTGAAAATGCATATTCTCCCTCTTGTATCCAACATTTAATATTATCCAAAGATAAATGAAATGTCATAAGTGCACTACGTATTTATAGTGTGAATTAAATAAGGTCTTGGAAATGGAACCAAAATGTCACATTGTAGTCTAGGATTAATACGACATAGTCAAGTGCATTAGCACTTCAACCATACAGAAGTATAAGTGCTCACCTGAAGCGTACACAACTCTACTAGGTCCCTTCGTGTGTTAACTATCAAGATGTATATCCTATGCACATAGCTACCACCACATTCATGCATACCATATGGAGAATTCACATTCATGAAATTATATCATGTGCAAAGAAAATTATACATAACTTAAGAGAACTGATTATTTATTCATGAATCATGATCTATTACATATATGCAATCTTACTATGACATCTTCACACTTCATACAAATAAAAATTTATAGATATCTACATCAATCTCTAACCAGTAACATGATCTTCAATAAAATACCATACAATCTATGACTCCTCAAGACTTTACAAGACTCTCCATGACACACCAAGACATTACATGACATACTCAGATATTATCCAGACACATAGATTACATGGATACTACAATAAGTGTTTATAGGGTGAGAAACTTTCCTTCACTGTTGATCATGCTTTAGTCTGAATAAAGACCCATATTATACATAAAATGCATGCTCTAAAACTCACATTTATCTATATGTGGAATCAAACCTATGGTTCTCCAAAGGTGGCCTATTTTATTTTGGAATATTTATTTCCATCCCATGCACTATAAATAGCCATGCTTTATTCATGTGTAATATTATTTACAATTATTCCTACATGATCTTATCCTATTATTTCCCAATTCTTATCCAATATTTTTCTATTTCTGGATTATTTTGTGATCAAGTCATCTATGTTTTTCTTTGCAACATATTATCACTTTTCATTACCAAATGTGTCATGTCTTCTCATGTACCTGCGTGCAAACCTTCGCGCATTCTCCTTCATACTTTTCTACGTAACTCCGGCACACTTCTCAACCTTCATGCACATCTTATACTTAGTCAATTCATCAACTCAACATGTAGAAATTATCAAACCTATTGCTCACATACTCGCATCCATTATTAGTTCTAACAACCTTGATAGAACTTTTGGCTTGTTTTTTAGTGATATCCTTGAAGTATTGAAAAGTAATCAAAAACTTCATATTTCTACTTGAGAAATTAAACCCAAATATAACGTGCAAACTCATCAATGAAGGTAAGTATATAATGATCTCTAGTGAATGAAGAAGATAGAAAGGGGCTAGAAATGTCACTATGAACAAGATCCAAGGGATGATAAGCTCTCTAGGATTTGCCAATTTTTTCTTTAGGGTGCTTCCTAAGGGCATAAGCTTCACCAAGACCCTTTAAAAATTTGACCCAAGATAACCCATTGACCATCTCATGTTGGCTCAATTTTTCAAGGTGATGATATTTTAAATCTCCAAAATGCTCATGCCATAACTTAGTAAACTCATCTGTATGAGTAAGAAAGGAAGTGGGAGAAGGTGTTGAAGAAAAATGGGAAAGGTGTACAACTAGGACTAGTGATCCACATTTCTCACAGCCACTGTAGTCTCACTATGAAGCTCTTTAATGATCATTGAGTTAGAGTTAAATTCCACCCGCATTACCTCATAAATATGAGTTATTTGATAAAATGATAGAATATTGGTAGAGATATTTAAAATATTATTAAAGGATCCACCATCTATTTCAACCAATCCACTACTAATAACTGACACAAATGTATCATCACCCAAAGTGATTTGGGACATACCACATAGTTCAATGTCAGATAACTAAACATGTAAAGAACTCATATGGTGTAAGGAACCAAAATATATAACTCACATTGATTATGGAGAAAATATTTGAACAAGGGATTTTCCTTTTTTCTTCTTGGATTTGGAATCCTTTACTTTAGAAGATTTAGGTTTCAGAGAATTTTTTTTATAGACTCGGTAACACTTGTATTATTTTTCTTAATTAAATGAGTTAGGTGATCAATTTATTCTCCCATGCATTGATTCTCTTCATGTCCCAACTTCTTACAATAGGAACACTTATAATTTTCCTTCTTTGTTTTTGACTGAACCACTTAGATTTCTTAGGTTCAGTTGTTGGTTATTTCTCCACTCCCATAGTGAAGAAGTATAATAATTTATCCCATAGTGTTATTATAATTTTGGACTTCCATTAAAAGAAGTTAAATGTCATGAGTAAAAGAACGTTGTCAATATCTATCATTATGAGAGAGAAAGAAATAATGAAGAAAGAAAGGAGTTGCACACATATTCAAAAACAATATTTTTACCCCCTAATTTTGGCACTTTATAGTTTAGTTCCTTCATTACAATCAGATGCATTTATCCAGCGTGAAAAAATTGGCCACTCACCTTGTAATTTTCAAAAAAATCATCCAACTATGGATACAACAATAAGTTCCAAGCACACAAAAAGATTAAGATAAAACAAGAAGAGGGAGAAAAAAGTGCCATGTGAGAAAAAATTATCTCACTTCAATATTAGAACTCTCTTTTCGCAAGGGTTTTTTAGATGTGCTCACTAACCTGCAAGAAATAATAGGATCTCGAGTATAAAAGGGACCGAAAATGGCCCAAAAAAACCAATAACCCTATTTTTAAGCCAAAAAAAAGATAGTCCCCCATAAATGATGAGTTCTATATTAAATTTTTCCTTGATTAATTTTTTACCTAGTTTTAATTAGATTTTAAAAATATGGAAAAAAAACTTAAGAAAATTAAAGGATGGACTTACCTTAAGGGCTAACTAACTCATTCGACAACCTAGATGGTGAGTTGGGTCAATAAGCAGGTGAGTTGATCGGTGTGGGAAATTTGACAAAGATTTGCCAGTGTTGATGATCTAGGCACGTTTTGTAAGTTAGGTTGGTTATATGAGCTCTATGCATTGGTTGAAATGGTCACGAAGAGTCAGAGACCTGGCGGGTCTCGACAATTTTAATGGTGTAACATCTTATAGTAATGAGTCAACAAGTGAGGTAGATGCATTACGTGAGCTGGGATTCCAATGGATAAAGGGGGTAAGCTTTTCAATCTTAGAAAATGAAGTATGATATAGGGCCGAATTAGAGATGGATCCAGTAGGCTTTTTAAAGGGTGTTAAAATAAAGGTAAGAGAGCTAAGAATGAGCTTAGGCTTGGAGATATGGTCACAGGGAGTTGAGTGAGCCATAGAGAAAAGAAGGGAAAGTTAGGTAGACTAGAGGTAGAGCTGGGAACTTAGGAGATCTCATTGTAGGAATGCATGAGATGAGGATGTCAAGAAGAGACCAAGAACATAAGACGAGGTCTATTTATGAGACTCAGAGCTAAGCTTAGGCCATCATTGGATCCGAGCTAGAAAGGTGGAGGAGAAGGATGCAAGTACAGGAGCAAAAAACATCTTGACTCACTGAGTAGGGTCAATGTTGACCTCGAGAGGAGGGAAAGAAAACCCAACCTAGTGGAAACAAGATGGGAAGAAGGAAAATTTGTCTAGCTTGATACCCATCTTGGTAAGTTGGGGTCGAGTTGGTCAAAATACCAACTTCATTACTCAAGCTTTCAATGAAACCTACAAATTAAAACACTTATATAGTGAACTCTAGACCTACAAACACACCTAAAAGCAAACAAAAAATAAAAAACCAAGCACTAACTTACCAAAAATAATGTAAATCTAGCACATTTTCCTATATGGTCCAAAACTTGCACTAGGAGAGAAAAAACACGAAACATAGACTAATCAACAACTACCAAGGTGAGTGGCACATTTACTGAGATAAAAATTGAATACCATGAAAACGGGCTTGAAGATCTCAAGGAATGGTGTGAAAATTAGAAGAGTTACACTCAAATGATAACGTAACAATAACATGAATTTCCTCCAAGTAATTATCAAGCAAAACATGAACTCAAGGAAAAAGTGAATACATAAATAAAAATGGTCTACTCATACTCATAGATCAAAAAAGAAGAGTACATATGGAGATTTTTGTGTAACTCCCATGCCTGGACATGTCATACTCCCATGATGAAGTGACGAGTTACAATTCTAGAATAGCATGCACCTCTCATATGACAATGACACATATGAAAAGTATGACGTAATCTATGATGGAATCTATAATATGTCATATAACTCCCTAATAGACTTATGAATCACCTAAGTGAGATGAATAACCATATGTGAGGTGAAAAATTCCAAATAAACTAATAAAATACAAAAAAACATCACACCAACATCTATGTAGTTATAGTGTGTGTGTGTGTGTGTGATTGAATAATGTCCCCTTGAATTTTGGTTACCCTTGTGCCAGTCGCACCAAGATAGTGGGATAGATTTTCTAGAATATAAAAAGGTGTATATGGAATATAATAAACTTCCCCTTGCTATGTAGTGTATGCACAATATTTTGTCCCTTATCCTTCGAATGGATGCAAGATGAATGATTTTGAGTGATTTAGGTTCATTTTGAATGCAATGCAATATTAGCTAATAATAATAATAATGCTTAGAGATTGGTCCCTCATTTTGAGCACATAACTATGTATTTATATGATTCTCTTTTTTGAATTTCGTAATTGATAACTAGAAGGCCAACCCATAAGTAGAAAAGATGGCCAAAAGGAGTGAGTATTTTGGTGAGAAAATTTGGCAGTTGGGTAAATTAGGTGTCTCCACTAACATTCACGGGGCTTTGCCCCTCTACATTGAATGGTGAATCTCCCATAATTGAATGTAACTAATATAATCCTAGACTAAATGATGTGGGTTGGCCAAATAAGTTGGGGATCACATGAGGACACTCCATTGAACCTGTGGAAAAATGCTTGTATGGGGAATACTGGAGGAAATCATAGTGATGAGGGGAAAAGAAGAGAATTAGGAAAGGAATGTTACTGTCATGAGTAGGCCAATTGTAGTGTTCACACCCATTAATCAGAGTAGTTTAGCATTTAATATACACAAAAGCAACAATGGAGCTAGTAGGACCAATGAATTAATTATTTTTTTATTAGATTCAACTATCGAGGATGTAAATTTCCTCTCCAACACTATACTTGAAAAGTGCATAAAGGAGAGAAGTGGAGAAATACAAGAAAAGGAAAATGGAAGAAATGTATCCTTTATTTCATGTGCATTGGTGATACAAAGCTCAACAACATATCAACATCCACTATTACTACAAAGTACAAAATTTTTAGGATCCGTTGGAATGGAGAAGCCATCCCAATTTATAGAAATGTTGATTGACTCTTCGCCTACCCCTCACATGACTATTCATGGTCTCATTCAACTCGTGACTTCTCGCTGTCCTACGAAGTGAGAAATAAGTTCATTTTTTTATAAATCAAAGGGATTTTTGTAATTTAACTGTATAAAGTCACTAAAGTTAATGAGAAAAAATAAAATGATGATTCCCAATGAAGAATTAGAAGGAGAGACATAAGATAAAGGGAGAAGTAGAGAAAATGGGAGAACTTTTACATTTACTGATGAAAAAGCCTCCTGATGAAGAACTTGTTGGTTCATGCTTCCCTCTTTTGTTCTTGGAATTCCTTTTTAAATAGAGTTATTGAAGTCATCAACTTATCCACATCTAGAATGCATATGTAGCCCAACACCTTGATCAATGTTCTTGGGACATCACTGATCTTCTTACACTGATCAAGCCATACTTCATTATCCATTTAAATTACACAAACAATGCAAATTATGATATTGGCTAGGGACTAAATTATCTTCATAGAAGGAAAGAGGGTTACATGCTTCCCTCTTGACTAGATCTTGGATTGCAATGATGAGCCCTTTTAATGATGATTCCTCAGTGAGCCGAGGGAGCCCAAATATTTGAACACAGTGGTATAACTCATCCAATGTTTTGAAATCTTGTTGCATATGGGAGTCCAATTCAAATATGGAATTCTTGAGTATTGCATATCTCGCACCCATGATGCAGATCGAAAGTTGAAAATGGGGACAAGTCTTCGAAAGTTGATGCAAACACTTTCTTACTCACGAGGACATGATAATCTAAGGAACTCATCTCAGACACTAGTGGAAAAATGGAAAAATATTTTAGAACTGATATTGATGGAAAAATGCACAAGAAAAGCATTGGTTAAATACGTAAATGATGTTACCAAATGAATAGGTAGATCGTAGAACTAAGGCATAACATAATCTTGGATAATCCATGGAAATAGATTAGATATTAATGTATGATCATCCACATAATATAAACATGCCACATGAAAGGATTAGAGAAAATCTTGAGGGTCACCATGGAAATTGATGGGGGGAAGCTTAGGAGTGATGAAGTTTGGAGGAAGTACATAAGTGGAAATGGAGAGTTTAAAAGGAGTAAGGTGGAATCAAGAGATGGAGATGCATGAGAAGTAGCTTGCCAAAGTTGATGGATTTGAACTTAGAGATCCTGATAGAGAGAGGTTAGGTATTGAGTGCTAGCGAAAGAGAATTTCCACATGTGAGAAACAAGAGGTGGAATGAAGTGGTTGATGGGAGTAGGAACAACTACATGAACAATAGAAGTAGGTGGAAGGGTGGAATTAGGGGGTTGAGTAACAATAGGCATAAAATTAGAAGTGGATGTAGGAATATTAAGCTCGATAAGATTGGTGGCCTCCTCATGAGTAGAGAATGAGAGAAAATATAGATCTCTTGGATGTTCAACAAGATGAGCTTTGAGATCATGAAGGCGTTCATCAGTAAAGGGTGCATGAGTTTCAGCCATGATAGAAATATCAAAAAATACCTAGGAGCAAGGTTGGGTTCGAGCGATGGGCTCACCAAATTATTTAACAAAATTGGAATTATGCTAAACCTTAAATTATAGATTCACATATGATAAATAAATGATAAAGTACAAATTTGACATAATTAATAAGCTCATAAATATGAAACCCTAGGTACAAGAGAGGGAAATAATGACTTAGCTGATTTACGCGTGATCTTGGAACTGATATGGACTGGAAAAATGATGAACATGAATGGAAGACTTTCATAACTATGCACAATACATTATGGAACTGTCAGATAAGACTAGAATATGGCTCCTGGATTGGGTAAGGGGCACTTGGGTGCCAGAGTCTGCTTCTGGACACCTATGAATAAAAAATTGGTTGGAAGCTTATTTTTCTAGTGTTGCACACTTGTCATTGATATTCAATGTTTGTCTCTTGTATATCACAATATGATCAATGAGTGCGCTTGTAACATGTAGAGATATGTTCACCTGTAAAACCCTCAAAGTACATCAAATCCTAAAAAATAAAGATGTAATATAGGGATTTAGAATGACCCTAATGGTCACATGATTGAGTGAACTTACAACCGAGTGTTTCACTACATCTCAAAATCCATGTAGTTCTTGTGCGTGTGTGGTAAAATCATGCCCTAGGAAGACCTTGTGAAAGTGCACTTGATAACAGGTGATAAATAGGATGTGTCAATGTAAATAGGATGTGTGGATGGAAAAATGAACTTCCCCTTCCTATGAAGTATATGTAGAAAATATAGTCCCTTTTCCTTTTGTATGATTGCTATATGAATGCCTTTGATGCTCTTAGATGCCTTTGGATGCAACCTTATGTGGTGATAATAGATGCTTAGAGCTTGTTTCTTTATTTTGGTCACATAGATTTGTATTTATATGATTCCCTTGGTTGAATTTTGTAATTAAAAATTGTAAGGCCGAACAATAAGAAAATAAGATGCCCAAAAGATAAAAGATACCAAAAATAAGTGAGCAAGATAAAAAAGGGTTAGGGGCACCCAAAAGGACGAGGGCATCTAGGTGTTGGTGTTATGTCTGGGAATTGGTGTTTAAAGTCATTAAAGAGTCATAAAAGATAATAAAATGAAATAATGATATCTTTTGGAAAATCCTTTGATTTTTTCACTTCAAACCATGTTGCAACAACATACTTGATGAGAGAAATGATGTTTGGACACAATTCCTTGCCTTTCTCAATATTTTATCAATCCATCTCTCATTGGCCTTCCCCCACATCATATATCCTCGTGCTTTCTTAACTGATTCAGTATCAAAATAATGATTGAAGGGATGTATTCAATCAGAAAAGAGGATGCTAATTCAAGTTTTGAGAAGGGTTGAATGTAAGCAATGAGAGCTTTTACTTGTACCTCAAGTTGTACAATTTTTTTTTTATTATTCATTCTGATCAAGAAGGTAAGAAGAGGATTATTTTAATAGATGAGTGTCACCCTTGTGCAAAGCTTGACCTAATGAGATGCGGGTTAACTCATAGTCTGATGGAGTCATTTCCTTCATAGGATTATCAGTCTTAGGCCTAGTAACTTCAACATACTGGTTACCTGAGGTGCCACTGAAGAAGTGGGAAGTTGTTTGGGCCTTCTTTATTTTTTTGGACTTTAACATTACATATATCTCCACAATATTGGGAATGGTAACCAACTAATTTTTTCTTGGCCCACTTTCGATCATTTCTTGAATCCATGGAAATGAATATTTGGGAGTTGTCATAATGTCACTCACTGGAGTACTTGTAGAAGCTTGTCGTGGGGTCAACTCTTAATCACCATGGGAATTTGAAACCTTTTAGAAGTCATACCTTGATTCTTAGGAAGATAAATATGTTGTTATGAATAAAACCCTTCTTTTCTTGAGAATCTTAGTCCAACCAACTCTTCTTGGCTCACCCAACTAGCTTTTCCAGCTCACCAAGCTCACTCACTCAGTTGAATCACCGCTCTCACTCAAACAACTCACTAGGGGGAGAGAAGATGCTTTCAAAACAATTAAATATTTACAAATGATGACCACTGGATATTTTTACCCTTTTTAGTACTTATCAGACTGTATAATGTCCCTGGACTTAGCGTGTTGCACTCTACAGTGATCTATCTTGCTCTTGGACACAAATTTGGTGTCTTATGACCTCTGAAATCCTTAGCCCCTGGTCATATGGTAGGGTTATATGAGGGCTTAAATTTTGTGATTCCTACTAGTAGGTGCTTAACTCCAGCCCCCTTTCATTTTATTTGTGTGGTGAAGGCAAGATAATTTTATTCTTTTTAGTGGCAACTAAAATAAATAGTAGAGCATAATATTGAAAAACTTGTATCTTTTGATCGGTAACTCGATTTTGAGTGCCATTTTTTGCAAAAGTGCGTGGTTTTTTATGCTCTTTACATTGGAAATATTTATTTTGAGAATTAAACTATAATTATAAAGTGCCATATTGTAACATGCACTCATTATAAAGTGCCAAAATATGGGGGGGCTCTTGTTGCATTGTTTGGGGCTCTTGTTGCATTGTTTGGTTCTTGCATTTATTTTGGTGATTTTTTGAGGATGGAATCTTTATATAATTTAGCATTAGATCATGTTGAGCCATTAACAAAACATAATTACCACACATGGAAACCAAGAATGGAAACAATAATTAAGTGGAAAGGATTATGGGCTTTAACTTCTTCAGAATAATCAATGTTCACTAGAGAATATGAGAAATTTTAGTACCAATGAAAATTTGATGAGTGCATGGGTTTGATAGGAACTTATGTAAGTGACAGTATTTTGTTTCATTTGCAAAAGTATAATTCTCCTTTCTAAATATGGGAGAAATTGGAGGATTTATTTGGTAAGGTGGATCATATGAGAGCCATGCAACTTGAAATTGAGATCACCTCTCTTAATCCTGAAGATTTTCCAACAATTATAGACTATCTTAATAAGTTCAAGAATTTGTTGACACAGTTGAAGGGGAGTGAAAGAGATAAGAAAGATGAAGAGTGTGTTTACTTGATTCTATCCAAGTTGAGAGGACCATTCCAAATTTTTTCTTCTACATTTTTCTCTAGCATGGATGCCTTAGGTGACACATTCAAAATTCCTAACTTAGATACATTTTGTGAAAGAATTACTAGGGAATAATCTAAATTGTCTCACCTTGAGTCTTCCAAATCTCAAAAGGCATTAGTTGCATTTAATCCAAAGGGCAAGGGAAAACTAAATAGTAAAACCAAATCCACACCTTCTCCATCTCAAAATGCTCATAAACCCAAAGAAATCAACTCAAAACCGAAGGAGTCTTCTAAATCCAAGAATAAGTCTAGCCGTTCATGCTCTTTTTGTGGGGGTAGTAATCATGAAGAAAATAGGTGTTATAAGCGAATGCAAGCCTTAGAGGATGCAGTCAAGAAACAAAAAATTTCTATCTCCACTCCACCTGCTTCTAATCAACATGGAAAATCACTTAATGTTGTTCAAAGATCTCAGTCACCACTTTCAGACAATTGGGTTATAGATTTTGGTGCTTCTCATCACATGACTTCTTCCAAGGAGTCTTTTGATTTTCTAGTTTTGAGTTCTACTTCCAAAATTGAGGTTGGAGATTCTTCCTTTCTTTCTGTTGAGGGAAAAGGTGATATACAACTTGATGGTGGAAATATCCAAGATGCACTATATGTTCCTAACATCACTACAAATTTGATTTATGTATATCAAATTTGTCATTCTGGTCAAGGAAAAATAGTGACTTTTACACCACATGGGGCAGAAGTAAGAACTTTGTTGGAGTCTTAGTCACTTGTTGCTCAGGGTATTGTTGATCATAGTTTAAGAATATATCACTTTGAGGGTTTTAATGACACTTCTTCTATAGGGACATGATTGGTTTCTCATTTAGATTCAGAGAGTAAGCTTTGGCATGAAAGATTTGGACATCTGAATTACATATATTTGAAGGAGTTGAGCACTCATGGTATGGTAGATGGTCTTCCTAGAGTTTCTTATCTTGAGGGAGTTTGTCATGGTTGTGCATTATGGAAACAACACCAAGATCCTTTTCCTAAGAATTTGTCTAAGAGAGCTTCTTCACCACTTGAGCTTGTGCATAGTGACTTGATGGTTTTTCCTACCCCATATTTCAATGGAGCTAAGTATGCACTTACATTTATTGATAATTTCTCAAGGCATACTTGGGTTTATTTTCTAGATTACAAAAGTGATGTTTTTTCACACTTCAAAGTCTTCAAGGCTTTGGTTGAGAAACAATCTTCTAATAGCATAAAGAACCTTCGCACTGATAATGGGGGGGAGTACTTTAGTAATGAGTTTTCTAATTTTTTGGACTCTCAAGGCATTGTTCACCAACATTTGTTCCTCATAATCCACAATAGAATGGATTAGCAGAAAGGAAGAATAGAACTTTGAAGGAAATGGCTAACTGTATGATGCATTCTAGAGGTATACATCCTATCTATTGGGTAGAAGCAGTTAATTGTGCTAACTATATTCAGAATCATACACCACACAGAGAACTTGAGCATTTGACTCCAGAGGAAGCTTGGTCCAACACTAAGCCAGATGTCTCATTTTTTTAAGTCTTTGAGAGTCATGCTTGGGCCTTTGTGCCAAAGAAGAAAAGGAAAACTTTGGATAAGAAGAGTAAACCCTTGATCTTTATAGGGTATTGTGAGGACATGAGAGCTTATCATATTTTAGATCCTGATACACATGATGTTATTTTTTGAACACATGTTTATTTTGATGAGTGTTTCACTCCTCATGATTCTTCATCTTCTTCCATTCCTTCTTCTTCTTCATCTCATCTTGAGGATCCTTTCTTTGAGGAGATTGATGAGGAGGTTATAGATGCCATTGAGGATCCTATTCCCATTGATGTTGTCACTATGCCTAAGTGGGATCGTACTATAATTTTTGAGGAAACACCTTTCATATAGAGGATCTCCACTAGGCATCATCACGCACATTCTACAGGTTCTAGACTTTTGTGTTAGGAATTTTATGAGGATCCACAATTTTTTTCAAAGGCTCATGGGATACCGGAGTGGGATGATGCAATGGCAGTTGAGTATTCTTCTTTGATGAAGAATCATACTTGGGATTTGGTATCTCTTCCTAAAAGGAAGAAAGATGGTTAGGTGTAAGTGGGTATACCAAACCAAATATGCAGCTGATGGGTCCATTGACAAGTATAAGTTTCTCTTCTTGTTGCAAAGAGTTTTTCACAAGTCGAAGGTATTGATTACTCTGAGACTTTTGCACCCGTTGCCAAGATGGATTCTGTACGCCTTGTACTTGTTTATTGCTTGCATCACAGGGGTGGCCCGGTATACCAGATGGATGTGAAGAGTGCCTTCTTACATGGAGATCTATAAGAGGAAATATATATGGAGCAGCCAACTTGGATTTGTTTAGGATTATTCTCTTGTTTTTCACCTCCAAAGGTCTCTCTACAGTTCCAAACAAGCCCCTCGGGCTTGGTATGAGAAGATGAATTCCTTTCTTCTATCTACTGGTTTTGTTCGTTGCTACTCCGATCATAAAGTGTATCTACTAGCATGTCAGTGAGAATATTGTGATACTTGTCTTGTATGTTGATGATCTGCTTACTTACTGGATAGCTCTTCTTCCCACATTCAGAGTATTCAGAGGGCTCTTTCTACACAGTTTGACATGACAAATCTTGGGCTATTACATTATTTCCTTAGTTTACAGATTTCTCAGACAGATTCAGGGATTCATTTGAGTCAGAAAAATTACACCCATGATCTTCTTCAGGCGCTTTGATATGGCTGATTGCAAGCCAAGTCCATCTCCTTTTCAGTCTAGAGTTACTCTTACATCCACATGCACCACACCTGTTTGTGATTCTACATTGTATAGGTAGTTGGTTGGGAGTCTCATGTACTTGACCCATACTCACCCTAATATTTCATTTACAGTAGGGCTTGTATCTCAGATTGCACATTCTCCTCATAGTAGTCAGTGGCAGGCTGCTAAAAGGATTTTGTGCTATTTGCATGGTACTTCCCACTTTGGCCTACATTACACTAGGGGATCTACTCAGTTGGTTGGGTATATAGATTCATATTGGTTAGGTTTTATTGATGACATAGGTGTTCCAATTTTGGCTATATTTTCTATCTTGGTTCTTCTCCAGTTCCTTGGGCATGTAAAAAGGAACATGCTATTGCACTTTCATCTTCATGAGGCAGAGTACAGGGTTAGTAGTTACAGTGAGTCAGTAGATTCTTTGGCTTTCGTCAGTTATTGACAGAGTTCAGATTTCCACAAGATTCACCAACTATACTTTGGTGTGATAACAAAAGTGTAATTCACATTTCTCGCAACCTCAATTGAGCACCAGCAGACCAAGCATATTGAGATACACATCCACTTCATTCGTCAACACATTCAGGCTGGAGTTATTTTTTTGGAGTACATTCTGACTCAGCAATAGATTATAGACATCATTATGAAGCCTTTTGCATCTCCTTGCTACCTTGAGTTGTGTTGAATGTTTGGGGTTTTAGAAGTTGTTCTTGCAAGGTGTTCGTGAGAACATCTTCCTTATTCTTATTCTTTCTCTTCCCTTCTAACAAGATTCTTTCCTTCTTTTGGTTTGATATTTATTCATGGATATATCGTACATGAATACCTCATTAGGCCTAGTTACCGAGACTCATACTGTGGACATGCCACTTCTATTTTGGACCCTAGCTTCACTTGAGGGGGGTGTTAGAGTAGGTATTTACCTTAGCTCATGTTCACCTAGGTACTTTATTTACCTTTATTGTATTTATCCTCACCCACTTCTGTGTGTGGATATTTATTTTATCTTATTTAGATATTAGAATATATTATTTAATTTTTAGGTATAGTTCTTTCCCTGATCCATGGTATTGACGAGATCCTTGATGACTAGTTCTTTCCTAAATCTATGGACTTGACTAGTTCTTTGATGACTAGTTCTTTCCTTGATTTATGGCTTGATCTATGACCTTGACTGGTTCTTATATTTTTATTCCTTTCCTATATAATCAAGGCCCATTCTCATTGTATTTCATTGAGTTCCATAATAATATATGATATTGTTTCTCATTTGTTTGCAAAGGTTTGATTAAAGTTATTCTGGTGAATTGATTTTACCTTATTGATCGTGGCATTTTATTAACATCTGATTTCTTGGCTTTGTATGATCTAGTTTTCATTCCTTTTATAAGAATTTAAGAGAAAACATATTTTATGTCATGTGAATGATATCTATTTCACCATTTATAAATACTCTTGAAAACTAGTAGATGGGTATAAATCATAACTACTCGAGGATGAGTTAAAACTCAAAAGATAAAATGTCCAATGCGAACTAGAAAATAGCTACCATATTACCCTTGGATGCATGAAAAACCAACTTAAGAAAAAAAACAAATTTCCAAAAGATAGCTCATACCTGTCGAGCTCTGCCACATATGTTTCTTACACCGAATATTCAAGCTCATAGCTAAAAACTTCAACTCACCTAAAACCAGAACATACAAGATCGAATCACTCCACAATACAAAATGTAAAACAAAAGACTCAAAAATAAAAAATTCCCATATGTGGAAATTCAATGTGCATGGTACCATATTTACTCACCATAGCCAACTCCACCATTCAACATTCACTAGCTCACTACCTCAAGAAATGGTGTTTTGGAATGGATATTTACACTATGAAAATCATTCAATAAGCTAACTTTACAAAATCACCTTATACCACCTTCCAAATGGCATATGAGCTATGCCAAACATATTAGGTTATAAACACTTAACCCTTGTCAATAGGAATTTCTAAGTTATGATAAGATGTTTTAACTACAATATTTCAACATTATTACTTTTGGTATCCACATTCAAAATGTAAACAACACATTAGTAATGATAAGTTTGGTGGATAAATACAATAGATTGATCCCTCTTTAAGGAAAATTGAAATCACTTAGAAAATATCATCTTCGACTACTGCCACCTTCAACAAATTATTTCCAGAATGGAAAAATCAATAATATCAAAATGTGATTTTGAAAGACAAATAGATATATCAAAAAGTGGAACTTAATCTCCATTATCAACAACTCACCATCCATATTGGTAAACAAAATTAAAGATACATATCAATCTCATGATGATATCCAACAAATTAAATAATGCCACGAAACCACTTAGTGTTAGAAACATTAAATAATGCATTAAATACTTAGTGGCCCCTACCTAACTCATTATGAATACATAACAAGCAAGAAGTAATGGGAATATTTATTACTTATTTGAAAAAGGGGGGTGTTAAAATTTCATCAATAACACTGGCGACCATGCTGGCTGATTTCTTGTGAGAAGAGGTTAGGCTTCATCAATAAATGATTACATTTTAACAAGCTCAAGAGTGCAAAGTAGGTTCGTTGTTTGTTAATTTAATCTACACGAACTCCTAATTTAATTTAAAATAAAGGGGTGAAAGTTTGGTTGATTTTAGTGAAGAAGGGAATGCAAGAGATTGGGAAGTGAGGGCTGGAAAAGTTGAAATACAGAGTTAGCCTTCATTGTTTTTAAAATTAAGTATGAATTCTTTACATAAAATACATCAGAATAATATCATTCGTGAAAATCTAATAGATGTATTCTATAAATCATTTTAACTGAAAGATTCAAATAATCTTACCATCTGAGTAGTTTGATGAGCACCCATATCTAATCCAAGATATTTTCAATCATGGAGCATATTGGCATTTCAAAGATCATGACAACTTATCAAGACAAAGAAAAAAGGAAAAACAAACCAAAAATGAAAGAGAACCAAAACAAATGAAAATAAACAAAATATATACACAAAGTAAAACCGAAGAACCTAATTATAATAATGTTTCATATGTTGGCCATTAATAGTAAAACGTAACCAATCACCATCAATATCTCTTAAATGAAAAGCGTTATTTCCAAAAACTGAGGCAACTTGATAAGGACCTAACCATAGAGAATCAAACTTATGATGCTTTCCAATATTCTCTCTTGTTTTATCCCAACACAAACCCAAATATCCAACTTGAATTTTTTTTGTTGTAACCTTTTTGTGAAACAATTTTTTCAATTTCTCCTTACCCTTTTCCAAATTTTACAAATAAATGACTCTCATTTGATCTAAGCCCAACAATTCATCTAAATTTAACTGTAAATCATTTAAGTCATATATACCATTTGTTAAAGCAGTGTGAGAAGAAGATATTTGTAACTCAATAGGCATAGTAACTATAAAGCCATAAGCAAACATGAGAGGTGAAAATCCAGTACTTGACTTGACATTGGTCCTATCATCTCATATTGCTTCAAATATTTTGAGATGTCAATTTATTTTTCTATTAGTGACCAATTTTTTAATGATGTTAACCAAATTTGTATTGGTAGATTTAGATTTTCCATTACCCTGTGGGTAATATTTTGATGCATGACCTTAAAAGTTTCTTCAAGGGTCGGAGAAATTGAGAATCAAAAAGACTAGAATCATTTGTTTCTCCATCCCTTCCCTGTACGATGAAGTGGCTCATCTGGTTGTTACATATGTGACTCTGGAAGGTCGTTTCTCTAACCCTGCTCCATCA
The DNA here is from genome assembly GCA_019776745.2 of Taxus chinensis. Lineage (NCBI taxonomy): Eukaryota > Viridiplantae > Streptophyta > Pinopsida > Cupressales > Taxaceae > Taxus > Taxus chinensis. The sequence continues at coordinate 745,964,370 of CM034150.1, forward strand.
TTTGGTAATTTTGAATCACTTTCATAGGGCTCCTAGGGTTAGTTTGGCCTACTACATTTTTCAGTCCCTTGAAAAGTCTATCCTTGAAGTTCATTCTCATAGAATAGTTGTGTCACTCCATCAGGGGGTCATTATGTTGATTCACCTCTACTGTCATGAAATGGTGGCCAATATACCTTCATCCTCCACCTTGCCCCCCCCTCACTCCCACTCAAACAAACCCAAAAGGCTTAGGCAACCATCTTCACCTGCTAGGAGGGTCCTTAGAAGATTTAAGAAGAACAAAGAACAAGATGTTGCCAATATATTTCTTGTTATAAGTTAGATTCTGGATGCCCCCTTCCTCAGTTCAAACCCAAGGACACTCATCTTTATCTGGAGAGTATTAAATCCAAATTGGTATTCTTGTTAATAAGCAACAAACTTGGGATGCCACTATTAAAAAAAATTGTTACTAGGAAACTGAATCGCCTCACTATGCAGAAAGCCCTTCTTAACTTTCTACACACTCAGGTTAAGCAAATATGCAAAGTGAGTGGCTTCTCGGATGATTTGTGGAAAGGTAGAAAGGCTAGGAAGAAGGATCTCTCCCCTTGCAACAAAGATCAAGAGAAGATTCTTTCTCTAAACCTTTTTAAAGCCTTGGAGGAAGTGAGAAAGTGTTTCTAGCAATGTCTTGGTTAGGATGATTCTATCTTCTAGCTCTTTTGTTTTTTTTGTCTTCATGTTGGTTAGGTAGCTATTCAAGAGCTATTGTTTAGTTGCTATTTTGCTTCATTCTAGCAGTTTGTCTCTACCTTTTCTATTATGCTCTTTCTATCTGTTTAGGCATTTTTGTTGAGGTGTGGACCCCACGAATCAAAAAACCACCTTTGTATCTCTTGTAATATCTAGTTGTTGGGATTTTTGTTGGGGTGTGGCCCCCACCCATCAAAAAACCACATTGTTCTTCATGTTATTTATGGCCTTTGGGATTTTTTGTACTCTGGGGTATGGTCCCTTACAAAAATCTATTTACTAATAATAAAAAATATTTGGATGCATAACTTGAGATTATGGAGTATTTACTAAGAAATTATAAGTATTCCACAAATAAATTGTGGACCAATATCAGATATGATTTCTTGAGGTACTCCAAAATGTGAGAAGATTTGACTTTAAAAAAACTTAACAACTTCATTAGCTATGGAGTGTTTTAAAGAAACTACTTCATCCCAATTAGTAAAATAATATGTCTATGACTAGTAGAGAAAGATGGATTAATGTTAGAAATAAAATCAATTCTCCACTTTGAAAATGGTTTTTTGGGATGACTGGTTTCAAAGGCATGGATGGTAAATATTCATGACCAATTTTTTTTAACAAGGGGCACAAGACCTTACCCATTTGTATGCATATTTGAATAAAGTAGGACAATAATCACTTGCATGCATTATTTTATGAACAATTGTTTTAGCGGATAATTTTCCACTAAAAACACCCTCATAACAGCCTTTTAACACACATTTAGTTTGGTTATGTGTCAAACAACTTAAAATAATGCTACCACGGTTTTTGAAAAACAACAAATTTTCTAAAAGTATGAATTTAAGATCTTGAAAACAAAGTTGTCTTCATTGTCTTTTGTCTAAATTTTCAGGACATGATTGGTTTTTGAAATAATAAACAAGATCATGATACCAATCATCTTGAGACAAAAAAAAATCCCATTCATGCATGTTGAAACCTATATTGATGGTTTTACATGTTTCTAATTCCAAGTCACATTGTTGGATCTTGAAAATCCACATGTATAATATTCCATTAATCAATGTCTGCTTAAGAAAATATGCTAATACTAGGGAATCTGAAGGAATGATAATATTGTTTCCCATTAACAAATACTTATATTTTCTCAAGATTGAAACCAATGTAAAACTAATTTTTTCAATAAAAGGATACCTGACTTCAACATATTTTAGATTTTGACTAAAATAGGAAATGGTTTTCTCATTATTTACCTCAAAATGTTGAGTTCTTTTGATTATTGGTAAATAGTTTTTAAGGGACTATACCCTGTTACAAAAAGGGCTCAACAGCCAAATAGAGATATATAGGGAAAAAAAAAGAGGAACAAAATCTAGATAAAACACTATGTCCAACAATAACCAAAAGATAGTTACAATTAGAAAGCAAAACATAACAAAAACTACAACAATACAACAAAAAAGTAGCATATAAGCAGCAAAAGACCTAAATAAAGCAGCGACTAGAAGGATGTTCTCCAGCTCGAGGGATATTACTTCTTGGAAGCTCTGTCAATCCTAGATTGGATAGTTTACAGTGAAGTAAAAAACACAAAAGTGGTGATGTGCGTGGTGTCAGTTGTGTTTAGCTTTGATATGGTCTGACTTATCTCTTTCTCAATCCCCCAAATAGTGTCAGGGATCCCGCTAAGCATGGAAATGCTTCGAAAATGTTGTTATAAGAAGTCACTAATGGCATTGAAGATAGCCATGTTATGATCATGCCTGTCTTTGGCTCTCCCCAATCTATTATCCAAAGAGTTCAGTTTCTTATAAATGTTAGCAATCTGATCCTTCCCATTGTTAGTATCATCATCAATCTTTCTTTTGCCTTTCTATTTGTCTATGCGTTGCAGGTCCTTCTTTAACTGTTTCATCTCTTTCTCTCAGAGATTCCAACCTATGAGGTATGTTATTCCCCTCCTAATGTAGGGTCATATCCTGACTAGCATTACTGATATGCAGCAAATTATGTACAACTTCTAGCTCTTTGGTGTTTCTAAGAACCCGGGCAGAGTGAGGGGTGTCAGTTTTGGGAAGTTTTGGGTTCTTAGTCTTGGGTTTGGAAGAGGTATCTAGAATGGAAGTGGGAGCAGTGGAGGTAGTGAAGTGTAGATCACTGGGAGAGGGCAGGAAACTAAGGAACTTGGAGACATAGAGCTTATGAAGTAGGAAGATAAGGCCATGGTGGAGAGGGATAGCATGAGAGTGCTTTTGGAAGTCCAAAATGGAGCGTTGAAGGGAATTGCGTAGGTAATGCAGGAAGTAGATTGCAAATTGCCTTCTAAAGTGGTTAAGAAAGACTAGGTGCTTGACAGGGAAAATTTTGTAGTGCCCTTCCAAAGAATTGTACCCAACCATCAGTTTTGTAACTTCATCAAAAGGCTTGGGGATAGATCTTACCCTAACACCGCAAAAACAAATTCAAGCTCCTCTCCTTCTTTAGATAATTTCTTAGTCTCGGTGGCCCTATCAATCCTTTTGTTGAAAAAATGACATCCCTCCAACTCAAGGCCTATTGCCTCAGTAATCAATTATTCATTAATAATAACATGGTGACCGCCATATTCCACCTTTTTGTCCTTCCATTCCATTGCGAAATGAACCAAAATATTCTGGTCGTGCTCCTGAATGTGTTCTATAAAATTGGAAATTCCACCATTTTATAGGAGGTTCCATAGCTCCTCATTGTTCTTCAAAGCTAGATCACTGCAAGGATCTAGTTGGCATGGGGCACCTCCCATCTCCTTCTCCCTACTATTCCTACAATTTTTCTACTCAAAACCCTCATTTGAATCTTTATCTTCTTTATGTCTGTCCCAGTTTTTAAGAACCCAAAACCAGTGTGAGGATCATGGGTGTTAATATGGTCATATTCAGGATGATATTTCTCACATGTGTGATCTCTAACACCCTCTAAAGCCCACTCCATTCCATTATTATTTCTACTCCATGCTTGATTGCCCATATTTATCTTCATTAATGCTATTATGTACCTCCTTAGGGATGTAATTTTCATTATCCCAAATGGTTAGATTATTATTGATGCCAGAATTGGCCAAGGTATCCACAACCTTATTCCCCTCCCTATAAGTATGCTTAATGATGATATTCTTGAAATTTTGACAAATACTTACGGATTCCATAATAAAGTCCTTGATAGTCCAACTAGGAGGAGAAATTTGATTGAGGTGATTGATGATGTTTAGTGAATCTCCTTCCAAAATTAAGTTTTGTATGTTATAATCTTTAGAAACCCTTAGCCCCCATAGATTAGCTAGGGCTTTTGCATAATGATTTGTCTGAATCCCCATTTTTCCAACATAAGCAACACCTAACAACCTTTATGATCACGAATTACACCTCCCCCAGCAACAATTCCAGGATTACCCTTGGATGCACCATCAAAGTTTAGTTTATTCCAGTTAATCTTAGGAGGGATCCAATGAATCAAAGACCTATCAATGTTTGAAGTATTCCTAATCTACAAATTTGTAGCTCCTATCTTCCAGTTGGAAATAATATATTCTTCATTCTCAAGATATTTCTTATTCTTGGGAGGTTTTAATCTCTCAATATTATCTTTAATAGCATGACCAATAATAAAAAATCTAAGCTTGCAATGCTGTTTATTGTTTCTGAAAATTATGTCATTTCTATCTTTCCAAATCCTCCAGATAATATGGGGCATGACTAGTTTCCAAATTCTTCTCACAACATAGTGCTTAAATGGAGGATTCCATTGGATCCAAAATTGGATGAAATCCTTTGGCACAGTCCAGAGAACATTGAACTTGGAAAAGGCATAGCTCCAGATCATTGAAGCATACTCACAATGGACAAAAAGGTGCTTAAAATCCTCAGACTCTTTTTTGCAAAGGTGACATCTATTAGGCATTATGAATCCTTTCTTCACCAGGTTTTCATTAGTAAGAATTTTGCCTCTGAGAACAAGCCAAAAGAAAAAATTAATTTTAGGGGTTAGTTCAATCATCCAAATCTTGCTCCAATATCACTCTGGATATTCTCAAAGTAAGAATTATAACTACATTTAACCGTATAGTCACCATCTCTAGAATTGTACTAGAAAATTTCATCCTTGACTTCCAATTGATTTAAGGGAATGAGGTCTAGTTGTTCCTGAAGAGAGGACATCATGGAGTTCAGATCAATTCCATCCATTGAGATTTTTTTCCATCTCTTCTTGTTTCCATCAATTTCCATGTAATCAATGACCTTAGTACCATACTTATGTTCAAGACTATCCTTGGCTGCACCAAATCTGTCATTAAGGCTGAAATTAGACCAATTATCCCCCCAAAAATTGATGTCTCTGCCATTTCCCACTTTCCATCTATAACCTTTCTTGATGAAATTCCTGACTAGAATCAAGTTATTCCGGAAAATGGAACCTTGGGGAAGTATTTCATCACAAAGGAAAGAGAAAGATGTTTGTTGTTAAAGATATTTGGCCTTGATAAGATCAATCCATGGTTGTTCCTCTGAGAGAATTCTCCAACCCATTTTTGTAATTAAGGCCATTTTCATTTTTCTTATATCTTTTATGCCCAGTCCCCCAATCCTTATAGGAGTGCACACTTAATCCCAAGCAACCAGGAGATATTTGAATTTTTCCTCCATTCCCTGCCATAAAAAGTGTTTATGGATCCTTTCAATTTTTTTCTGAAGGAAGAAGGAATGTTATAGAGAGACATAATGTAGATAGGTATATTTTGAAGAGTGATTTTGATAAGTAGAAATTTACCAGCACTAGAAAGAATGGCCCCTTTCCATCCAGCCATTTTCTTTTGGAATATTTGTAGTAGATCATTCTAGAATTTTATGGAGACTTTTTTAGTACCAAGGGGGTGCCCCAAATAAGCAGTGGGAAGTGAATTGATTTTGCATCTTAGTATTTTAGCAATTCTATGTTGTCTTTCCATAGGTGTGTTGAAAAAGAAAATTGAACTTTTATCAAAGTTGATCTCTTTCCCAGAAGCAACCTCATAAAATTTTAGGATGGACTTGATCGCCTTAGCTTCTAGGATAGATGCCACTAAAAGCAGGATAGTATCATCTGCAAATTGTTGATGAGAATCCAGTTGATTCAGATAGGTGGGTTTAGTGCCTTTTATAAGACCATCTTTAACTACTTTGGTAATTGTTCTACTAAGGCTATACGCCATAATAATGAAGAGAAAAGGGGATATAGAATCCCCTTGTCTTAAACCCCTAATGCTGGTAAAGTACCCCACCGGTTCACCATTAACCACCACAAAGAATCTAGCAATAGAAATGCAAGCCTTGATAATTCATCTGAATTTGTTGAGAAAACCAAATTTAGTCAGAACCTTGTCAAGAAAAGACCAAGAGACTTTATCAAAGGCTTTATTCATGTCAAGTTTAAGGACCATGCTTGATTTTTTATTATTATCCATAGAATGTATAATCTCATGCACCATGATCACACCATCTTGAATTATCCTTCCTCTGATTAACCCACTCTGTTGTTTTGAGATTAAATCATTGAAAATGAATTGAAGTCTGGTGGCAATAATCTTAGTAAAAATTCTATAGACAACATTAACCAAGCTAATGGGTCGGAAATCTTTGAAATATTTAACGTCCATTTTTTTGGATCCAGAACAATGTGAGTATTATTCAGAAAAATATTGAGTTATGAAAGCACACATAGCTTTATTTTTCACATTTAAATAAAGGACAAAAGGATTTAATAAGTCAGGTTTAGCCAAGACACATGCAGAAGCAATGGAGTTCTTAACATCAACAAAAGTAGAATCAGCATGGGAGTTCCATGAGAATACATGATTCTTTTTTTAGTAAAATTTGTAATGGAGAAATTTTATTAGAAAAATCGTATATAAATTTACACACAAAATTGCTTTTTCCAAAAAATAAAGTAAACCAAATTAATTTTTGGGAGGATGCAATTATTGAATAGGTTTTACTCTTTCCAGGCCAATAGAAATATCAGTTTGTGTAATAATATGACCCAATATTTTACCTTCAGTAACACCAAAGACATTTTTTTGATTTAGAGAAATACCATATTTGCGTTAGTAAATGAAGATTTCTCATAGGTTGTCAATTTTTTTCCCTTTTCCTAGAGTACACAGTCAAATCTTCTAAATAAACTTGAAGAATAACTCTAATAAAGTCATCAAAAGCCACATGAATTACTCTTTGAAAATCAACACATGCATTTATTAAGCTGAAAGGCATATGATTGAAATAAAAGGTACCTTGTCGTGTAGTAAAAGTAGTTTTATGCCTATCTTCTAGATTCATGAAAATCCATCTAAGAGGGACATCACTTCTGATCTAGTGACCTATTGTAAGATTTGGTCAATGTTAGGTTAAGGGAAGTTAACTTTAGTGCTAGCACGATTTAGGTCTCTAAAGTCACCACAAAGAAGATATTCTCTATTTTTAATTCATACTAGAACTAAATTGGCAAACCATTCAGATTATTTTATAGGGTAGATGACACCACCTTCAAGAATTTTCTAAATCTCCTTATTGATGGTGTCTTCCTCTTCTAGGTTTTTGATGAATGGGTTTAATTCCAGGTTTAATGGGAATGTCATTTTTGATGATCCTAGTATCATAACCCTTCAAATATTTGTATGGCCATGCTAAAACATTAATGAATTCCTTCAGTAATTTTACGAAAGTTTTATTTTCCTTGGAGGTCAAACAAGCTCCAAGATAAACAAATTTTGGTTCTTCTTTTACACCTAAGTTGGTAGCAATAGTTTCACCTATGATTCTTCTAAAAGTTTTAGAAGAATAAATTTTTGGTTGATCATAAGGAGGGAACATGGATTCCAAGCTTACTAAACCAACAAGTAATTTATTACTAGAAAGTTGTAAATAATCTCCACAATTCAACACATAATCATCTGAAATGAAATAGTTTCCTTTATAAAAAATTCAATGTGTTCATCACAAAAGAAAATAGGACAGTTAGTTTCCAAATCAGGTATCTAAGGTTTTTATACCTCTTTAAAAATATAATCAATTTGATTAGCAACATTGGGATTGGAAGCAAAAATAGTCAGTTCATCAACCCTAGAATTGAATTCTCGGAAAATGTGATTAATGTTAAAGGCCTCAAATTATTTGATAAAAGACAAAACCTTTTGACTATAATGATGAAGACGATTTTGATTGGTCTAGTAAATTTTCTTTACTTGTCTAATAACCGTTCAGAATCTCCAAAAATAGTTAAATTTTTTATGTTTGGACTTAAATATTTTTGTAGACCTAAACATAGGGCTTTAAATTCAACGGTGTTGTTTATTGCCTCAAATGACAGTTAAAAGGAATAATTGAATTTTCTTCATAAAGATGGTTTAATGACCACACTAGTACCATTTCCAAATTGTGAACATGCTCCATCAAAGAAATTTTTTCAAATGTCATTAGAAGGTAATAATAAAACATGTTGGTAATCCTCATCATCAAAAGCATTAATATCTAAAGTATTTAAACTATATGTTTCCCATACCAGTTTCTACAAAAGCAACTGATGACTACATCCCTTCAATTGGCATCCCAGACCATTCCTCTTTGTGTATGAATGTTATAAAACTTCTAAATGGTCCCCAAGTGATATCTTTCTTGATGAAATCACTTGTAGTTTGTCACAAATTTCTTCCAAGCAACATAACATAGTTAGCAAGTATGTCTAAAATATGCACATTTCCAATAAATCTTACTCTTTCATATTTTTCTATTAATAACTATGTCATTGAATTTACCATGAAATCTAGATTGATGAGAGTCAAAACTAGTTATATTTCTATTGTTATGTTCATAAGAAATACCTAATTGATCTATACTAGAGTTAGGCATGATGTTTTTTGATGCACCTATATCTAGGATACATTTATGAATGATTTTATTTTGGATTTTAGTTGACACATAGAAAGGAAGAATGTAATTAGGTGAAGAAATAGAGTGATTCATTACCTGGTATTCATTATTATATTCCTCACTATCATGTTCATATTATTGCACAACCACTAATGGTTTAAAGTTGGATATTTTTTTATGATCAACTTCTAATTTTTTAAATTGACCAGGTAAACCAAGACTCTCAAACATATTTAGATTACTCATAGAGTTTTTCATGTCAACTACAATATCATACCCAGAAGGAAATATATAAGATTTCATAAATGTTTTACCTTTTTAGGGTTTATATTGATAATTTTTCAAACTATATGGGACATCATCGAAAATTAGTTTACTTGGTTTGTCATGTGGTCTCATTTTATCAAAGTTCATATTTCTATCTTCCTTTAGAATCATCTACCATTTTTCCTTTTTGACCATTATTTTCAACATAATCCTTTGACTTGTGATTCATACTAGTAGGTGCTTAACTCCAGCCCCCCTTTCATTTTATTTTTGTGGTGAAGGAAAAAATATTTTATTCTATTTTAGTGGCAACTAAAATAAATAGTAGAGCATAATATTGAAAAGCTTGTAACTTTTGATCGCTAACTCAATTTTGAGTGTCATTTTTTGCAAAAGTGTTTGTTTTTTATGCTATTTATATTGGAAATATTTATTTTGAGAATTACACTATAATTATAAAGTACCATATTGTAACACAATCATTATAAAGTGCCAAAATTTGGGGGGCTCTTGTTGCATTGCTTGGTTCTTACATTTCTTTTGATGATACTTTTAGGAGGGCGTCTTTATATAATTAAGCATTAGATCATGTTGAGTCATTAACAACACATAATTACCACACATGGAAACCAAGAATGGAAACAATAACTAAGCGAAAAGGATTATGGGCTTTAACTTCTTCAGAACAACTAGTGTTTACTAGAGAATATGAGAAATTTCAGTACCAGTGCAAATTTGATGAGTGTATGGGTTTGATAGAACCTTATGTAAGTGACACTCTTTTGTTTCATTTGGAAAAGTGTGACTCTCCTTTCAAAATATGGGAGAAATTAGAGGATTTACTTGGTAAGGTGGATCATATGAGATCCTTGCAACTTGAAATTGAGATTACCTCTCTTAATCCTGAAGATTTTCCAACAATTATAGACTATCTTACCAAGTTAAAGCATTTTTTGACATAGTTGAAGCGGAGTGGAAGAGATAAGAAAGATGAAGAGTGTGTTTACTTAATTCTATCCAAGTTGAGAGGACCATTTCAAATATTTTCTTCTACATTTTTCTCTATCATGGATGCCTTAGGTGACACATTCAAAATGCCTAACTTAGTAACATTTTGTGAAAAACTTACTAGGGAAGAATCCAAATTGTATCACCTTGAGTCTTCCACCTCTCAAAAGGAATTAGTTGCATCTAATCCTAAAGTCAAGGGAAAACCCTAAACCGAAAGAAAACAACTCTAAACCCAAGGAGTCTTCTAAATCTAAGAATAAGTCTAGCCTTTCATGCTCTTTTTGTGGTGGTATTGCTTATGAATAACATAGGTTTATAAGCGAATGTGAGTCTTAGAGGATTTAGTCAAGAAATAAAAAATTTCTATCTCCACTCCACCTCCTTCTAACCAGAATGCCAAAGCACTTAATGTTGTTGGGAGATCTTAGTCACCACTTGCAGACATTTCGGTTATAGATTATGGTGCTTCTCATTACATGAATTCTTCCAAGGAGTCTTTTGTTTCTCTAGGTTTGAGTTCTACTTCCAAAATTAAGGTTGGATATTCTTCCTTTATTTTTGTTAAGGGAAAATGTGATATACAACTTGATGGTGGCAATATCCAAGATGCACTATATGTTCCTAACATCACTACAAATTTACTTTATGTATATCAAATTTGTCATTCTGGTCAAGGGAAAATAGTGACTTTTACACCACATGGGGTAGAAGTAAGAACTTTGTTGGAGCCTTATTCACTTGTTACTCAGGGTATTGTTGATCATAGTTATAGACTATATCACTTTGAGGGTTTTGATGACACTTCTTCTATAGGGACATGATTGGTTTCTCATGCAGATTAAGAGAGTAAGCTTTGGCATGAAATATTTAGACATCTTAATTGCAGATATTTGAAGGAGTTGAGCACTCATGGTATGGTAGATGGTCTTCCTATAGTTTCTTATCTTGAGGGAGTTTGCTCTAGATGTGCATTACGGAAACAACACCAAGATCCATTTCCTAATAATTTATCAAAGAGAGATTCTTCACCACTTGAGCTTGTGTATAGTGACTTGATGGTTTTTCCAGCCCCCTCTTTTAATGGAGCTAAGTATGCAATTACCTTTATTGATAATTTTTTGAGGCATACTTGGGTTTATTTTCTCTAGTACAAAGTGATTTTTATTCACACTTAAAATTATTCAAGGATTTGGTCGAGAAACAATCTTCTAGTTGCATAAATAACCTTTGTACGGATAATGGAGGGGAGTACTTCAGCAATAATTTTTCTAAATTTTTGCCAACTCAAGGCATTATTCACTAGCATTTTATTCCTCATACTCCACAACAGAATGGCTTAGCAGAACAAAAGAATAGAACTTTGGAGGAAATGGCTAACTGAATGATGTATTCTACAGATATACCTCCTATCTATTGGGAAGAAGTAGTTAATTGTGCTAACTATATTTAGAAATGCACTCCACATAGAGCACTTGAGCATTTGAATGTAGTTGAAGCTTGGTCTAAAAATAAGCCAAATGTCTCATTTTTTCAAGTATTTGGGAGCCATGCTTGGGTATTTGTTCCAAAGAAGAAAAGGAAAGCTTTGGATAAGAAGAGTACATCCCTTGATCTTTGTAGGGTATTGTGAGGACATGAGAGCTTATCGAATTTTAGATCCTGATACACATGATGTTTTTTTTTGAACACATGTTTAGTTTGATGAGCACTTCACTCCTCATGATTCTTCATCTTCTTCCATGCTTCCTTCTTCTTCTTCATCTCATCTTGAGGATCCTTTCTTTTAGAAGATTGATGAGGAGGTTATAGATTTCGTTGAGGATCTTATTCCCACTGATGTTGTCACTATGCCTAAGTGGGATCGTACTATGGTTTCTGAGGAATCACATTTCATAAAAGATCTTACACCCACCAGGAATTGTGATGCACATTCTATAGGTTCTGGGCTTTTGTGTCAGGTATTTTCTGAGGATCCACAATATTTTTCAAAGGCTCATGGGATACAAGAGTGGGTTGATGTGATGATACTTAAGTATTCTTCTTTGATGAAGAATCATACCTGGGATTTTGAATTTATTCCTACATGAAGAAATATGGTTAGGTGTAAGTGGGTATACCGAACCAAATATGCAGTTGATGGGTCCATTGACAAGTATAAGGCTCTTCTTGTTGCAAAGGTTTTTTCACAAGTTGAAGGTATTGATTACTATGAGACTTTTGCACCTATTTCTAAGATGAATTCTGTACGCCTTTTACTTGTTATTCTTGCATCACATGGGTGGACCATATACCAGATGGACGTGAAGAGTGCCTTCTTACATGAAGATATACAAGAGGAAATATACATGGAGCATTCAAATGGACTTGTTTAGGATTCTTCTCTTGTTTGTAGGCTTCGAAGGTCTCTCTACTGTCTCAAACAATCCCCTCGGGCTTGGTATGAGAAGATGGATTCTTTTCTTCTATCTACTAGTTTTGTTCATTGCCACTTCAATCATATAGTGTATCTTCAGCATGTTGGTGAGGATATTGTGATAGTTGTTTTGTATGTTTATGATCTACTACTTACTAGCAGCTCTTCTTCCCACATTCAATGTATTCAGAGGGCTCTTTCTACACAGTTTGACATGACATATATTGGGCTATTGTATTATTTCCTTGGTTTACAAATTTCTTAGAAAGATTCAGGGATTCATTTGAGTCAGCAAAAGTACACCCATGATCTTCTTTGGAACTTTTATATGGTTGATTACAAGCCAAGTCCATCTCCTTTTTAGTCTGGAGTTACTCTTACTTTCACATGTACCACACCACTTTGTGATCCTACATTATCTAGGAAGTTGGTTGGGAGTCTCATGTACTTGACCCATACTCACCCTAATATTTCATTTGCAATAGGGATTGTATCTTGGTTTGCACATTCTCCTCATAGTAGTCACTTACAGGATGGTAAAAGGATTTTGTGTTATTTGCATGACACTTCCCACTTTGGCCTACACTACACTAGGGGTTCTACTCAATTGGTTGGGTATACAAATTTAGATTGGGAAGGTTATATTGATGACAGATGTTCCATTTTTGCTATCTTTTTTTGTCTTGGTTCTTCTTTGGTTTCTTGGGTGTGTAAAAAGAAACAAGATATTGCATTTTCATCTGCAGAGGCAGAGTACATGGTAGTAGTTACAATGAGTCAACAAATTCTTTGGCTTAGATAGTTATTGACAGAGTTTGGATTCCCATAGGATTCATCAAATGTACTTTAGTGTGACAACCAAAGTGTAATTCACATTTCTCGCAACCCTGTTGAGCACCAGCGGACCAAGCATATTTAGATACACATCCACTTCATTCATCAACACATTCAGGATGTATTTCTTTACTTGGAGTACATTCCAACTTAGCAGCAGGTTGCAGACATCTTTACAAATCCTTTTGCATCAGCTCACTACCTTGAGTTGCGTGGAATGCTTGGGGTTTCAGAATTTTTTCTTGGGGGGTGTTCATGAGAACATCTTCCTTCTTCTTCTTCTTTCTCTTTCCTTATAGCAGAATTCTTTCCTTCTTTTGGTTCAAGATTTCTTCATGGATATATTGTACATGAGTACCTCATTAGGCCTAGTTTCTGGGACTCATACTATGGACATGCCACTTCTATTTTGGCCCCTATATTCACTTGAGGGGGGTGTTAGAGTAGGTATTTACCTTAGCTCATGTTCACCTAGGTATTTTATTTACCTTTATTGTATTTATCCTCACCCACTTATGTGTGTGGATATTTCTTTTTATTTATTTAGATATTAGGGGGGTATTATTTAGTTGTTAGGTATAGTTCTTTCCTTGATCTATGGTATTGAATAGGTCTTTGATGTCTAGTTCTCTCATAAATCTATCGACTTGACTAGTTCTTTGATGACTAGCTATTTCCTTGATTTATGGTTTGATCTACAACCTTGACTGGTTCTTAGATTGTTATTCCTTGCCTATATAAATAAGGCCCATTCTCATTGTATTTCATTGAGTTCTATAATAATATATGATATTGTTTCTCATTTGTTTGCAAAGGTTTATGTAAAGTTATTCTGGTGAATTATTGTCATCTTATTGATCATGGTGTTTGATTATCATCTGTGTTCTTGTCTTGGTACGACCTGGTTACCATTCCTTTTATCTTCATCACTAAGAACTTCACTGGCTTGGGAAAAATGTGCAATATTGGTTGTTAAATCCCTAAAATCAGTTTGAATGTTAGAATTTTTATCCAATTGGGTATTCCTAATGAGTAAAATGACCTGATCAAGAGGTGAAAGACCCCTAATATCATTTTAAGAAATCAAAGTGTAGATATTTAGAAGAAATATAATTTGTGACAAAATTCAAAAAAGAAGAGAAAGTGGATAGTTAGAGGAAATCCTCTTACAAATAAGAAATATAAATGGTTCCCTAGTAGAGTCACCAAATTTCTTGTCGATAGAGAGTAGACTGAAAACTAATCAACCCCTTCTCCTAACACAAAAGGTAAATATGGAATCAGACCAATTTAATCATATTTAAACTTAAGAATTGGCTTGAGCATGGGTAGTTTACCATAGGTTTCAATGAGTCAATTTAAGATATGGGAGATTTCTATTTTTTGTAGCAAAGAGGAAGTACATACTTAACTAAAGAACAAAAAACACATTTTAAAAGGAAACAACAAGACCACATAAAACTTAATTAGATTAATGATAAAATCCTTCGTAAACTTTATGAAATTTAATAAAATATAATCAATTATAAACCAAACTGATTTTTCACAGTAAAATTGTTATCAAAATTTATCCAACAGAGTGAAACCTATTAATTAAGTAACCTCTTGAAAAGGTGATATCACTAAGTGATATATTTATAATCTCTTTCTTTCCATTTATTTGTCAAAATAATATGATGATCTTAATTATGAAAAACAAAAAACAAAACTAAAAGAAAGAATACAAATAGTATTAACATACGAACATAAATATACAAATGATAAGATGAGAATAAAGATAAACATGATGAAGAGAAACAAACTTTTGAATTTATGAAAGAGTACAATGAACACTAAAATAACTTCTTAACAAGAGTTATGATTCAAATCAAGGACAACATGGCTACAAATTTTCATTTATCTTAAGATCAAAATGAAAATGTTATCAAGGCCTACTCTGGATATGAAAAATAAATATTTGCAATTAATTTAGATAAGATGTTAAATAATAATAAAATGATGATAAAATTGGATATACATGTGGCATTCAAATTTCATACTCAAACCTCAAAACAATGTCATCACAATGCCTGCAAGATCACTTGTCTCATAAAAACATTGCACAGAAATAATTCAAAATGAAATACACTTCAAAATAGCTGCAATACCTCATTTATAATCCCTTGAAAATCTATCATCTTAGTCCTTTTATAATCTCTTCTTGTTCAAAATCAGTTTGAACTAGTTGATATTATTTGAAGAATTTCCAATAAGTTATTAATTTATGTCTTAAATAACACTTTATAATGTTTCACTTTATTATAATCAAATGACTTAGGCAACTTTAAATACATATGAAATTTAAAATATGAGGCATGAAACACTAAATAGGGGTCCATCAAATATCAATGCACTACATAAAAATCAACACATCCATAAAGCATTTTGATCCTTTTAAAATCAAATACATCATGACCTCAAAACAAATATCAAACTTATATTGCATATGTCATCAAACCCCCCCCCCCCCCCCCCACACACACATGCACATATAATATAATAAAGTATCATCATATGTTTACCAATCATAATAAAAAATATTAAGTATCCATACATGATTAATGTATGTCAATCAAGTTCATCAATCTAAAATATCATAATAAATCCTCTCTAATTAGGTCCAGTAAGGGTGTTCCCTCTACTGTAGTCATTTCAACACATTTATATGGCTCAACTGGTAGAATAGTGCGAGTAATGATCCTTGTATCTTCTTCCACCTCCAATAGAACTCTTTTTATTACACTCGTCACCTTACGTTCCAAAAAAGAGGACTTAGCACACATAGAGGGAAAGGGGGATTCATGTGAATGCAAAGGTTAATTCATCCCAAGTAACTATGGAGAGGTAGTGGTACGTAATAAACTGCGAGGAGGTAAATATGATGGGGCAGATTGAGAAAACCGGTTTGAGGAAGATGGATTATGATCATCATTAGTATGTTTGAAATTATGCAAAGGGGGATTATTGATAATGTGGAAAGGATAAGCATGGCTATATGATTCAATAACTTATAATACTTCTTGTAGGCATGGTTCGTTTACATCAAAGTGTATGGAAACTTGGGTAGGACCGTGTAATGAAAAGGTTCTCCTACCTAAAAGTTTAATAGCTCCCCTTCAGCCACCCCTAGGTGAACCTCTCTACTAATGTGGTTGACCACAAAAACTATCATGTCCCTAAGAATGATGAGACCCAGATCTCTTAGACCATCCCCAACCATCCCATCCAAACATTTTTGTAATACTAAAAAGGAGAGATAAATACCAATCATTTAACATGTAGGAATATTAATCTTTCCAAAGACAAAGTAATCTCAGCCCAATAAAAGTAATAGGTGGTAGTCATCTATATGAAAACATTGAGTTCTGAAATGAAAGATAATATGCATGTATTTCTTCAATACAATTTCCTTCAAAATATCTACTTTTCACTTACACATATTCATTTTTTAATAGTCAAGAAATAACCATCTCCAGAATACTATTATTTATTTTTAAAAAAATCAAATGACTTTTTGATTTCTCACTTAAATTATGAATATTTGGAGAAAAATATTCCTTCAATATGTACATGCATAACTGACAAAAATTTTCAAACTTATTTCCATGTTCTAAACCTTATATTGTTTTAAAAACTCGAACACAAAAATATAGTTATTAGAAGTTTACAACCCAAATATTCACATTGTCTCATTTCTAATAACAATCGACCAAGGTATATCTTGCCAAATGTATGAATAAGCATTGTATCTTTTCATCACAAACTGCAAGAACTCAAAAAAAAATTCTGAATAACCCGACTAAAAAACTAAAAATGCCAAATAAATTCAACACATAGTTGGTGTTTATTCCTAAAAAACTTCAATAAACATTGAAATTTATTAAAACAATTGAAATATTATCTTGTTTCCATTAAAACATGCATTTCTATTGCGACCTAGAAAATACTTAACACATAATTATTTTTTGGAAAGCTTCCACTGTAACATATGTCCAACTTGTCCGTATTCAAATAAACAACTGGACTTCATAAGGAAACATTTAACCTATCATGAATGAAAATAACATCAAAAAATGACTGCATGCATTTGAGATTTCAATAATAATTTGAGGTAAAACATATTTTATGTCATGTAAATGATATCGATTTATAAAGAATCTTGAAAACTAGCATATGTGTATGAAGCATAACTACTTGAGGCAGAGTTAAAAATACAAAGATAAAATATCCAATTTAAAAACTAGACAAGAAATTCCATATTACCTTTGCATGCACACAAAACAAACTTAAGAAAAAAAACTATCAAAAAAGATAGCTCATACCTGTTGAGTTCTTCCACATATTTTTCTTACACTAAATATTTGAGCTCGCAACTAACTTCAACTCACCCAAAACAAGAACATACAGGTTGGAATCACTTCACAATACAAAATCTAAAAAAAGACTCAAAAATCAAAATTTCCATAGTTCAATTCCCATATGAGGCAATTCAATGTACATGGTACCACATTTTCTCACCACCACCAGCTCCACCATTCAACATTTTCTATCTCACTACCTCGAGAAATGGTGTTTTAGAATGGATATTTACACTATGAAAATAATTCAATAAGCTAGTTGTTATCATTGAAAAACAACACCCTCTGATTTGCTTGCATGTGAATTGAATGAGCAATCAGTGTTTTGGGAAACATGGAATTATCTCAAGGTGTGGGACCATGAAACTGATACAATTCTCCAGAGAATGTTGGTTCCTCTTCCTAATGTAATGTTAAAACTACTCCTAATGCTAGAAATACAACTTCTAATGCTATCCTATGATTCCAAGGGACCAGGGGAAGGGAAAAATGTATGAAAATGGAAATCCTACACTAAGGGGGTGATATCACCAAGAGAAGGGTGGTTAGGACAGTCTCTAATGGATGAAAATGGGAAGAAATGGAGATAAAGAGGGCATTTATAACACCACACTCTAGAAACAAAAATTAACAACACCATTTCCATTAAATACAAATGTTTAGAATTTGAAAGAAACCAAAAATACACATAAATACCTTCAAATGCAATGTAGAAGTAAGAGAATTCAATCAAATACAAGATAGGGTTGAAGAATGGCCAAAAAACTTGATTTTATTGCTTCATATGATCACATATTTCATTACAATGAGAAAGAGAGGCATGGATCTCTTGTAAAAATCCAAAAATGGAGGCTTGAAGCCCACATACACCTATAACAACCTGTAGAGGAATGGAAGAGCATATAGAGGATGCCCAATAACCCCTTTACAAATGAGCTCATTTCATAATATATAGAAGAGAATGGAGAAAAAAGAGGGGAATCTCGAATTTGGGCTTCACCTAAAAAAAGGACATTAAATGTCCTACAAACATCATGGCGACCCTATCAAATCCCATCCCTTCATGAAATTTAGCATGTTGGAGAAGAAATTTTCCCACATGCCTCCATTAATGCGTTTTGGCTCATCTAGGACGTTGCATTTTGAGCTAAGATGTTTTCCTTTGTATTTTCCCACCAAATCCACCTAATTTTCATTTTTTATGATTTTTGAGTGTAGGGGATGGAATTTTGATTCCAACAAATCTAATTTCATTAAATTTGGTGCATGGAGGACTGAGTTATGCCAATGTGGGCTCGAGGGGCTCTTTACTTGTTTTGGGCTCCACTCGTGGCCTTCGGGATTTAAAACATGCCCATAGTTTGCAATGTAATGTGGGATTTTCTTTTTCTTTTGCATGTTAGCTAGCTCATCCTGAACTCAACTAGTTATGCCCTATCAGTATCACCTCTCCATCCTCTTGCTCAACCGAGCCCTATTCTCATGTATCTGCATTGACTACTAACCAAGCCATCCTTATGTCTCCCGGATGATTGTCTATTGAGCTCGGAATTGAGCTCTCTGTCTCCACCTCATTCCCAAACTTGGCTTCCACTCTAGCTCCAACTCGGTGAGATGGGTGAGCTCGCCAAGAACCTCACCATGTTTTGTGGCCCTTCTGAGCATTTGGGGAACACACAGTCCATAGGAACAAGTTCCCATGGGGCTTAGTTCTTATGCCCCCTGCTACGCCCGCACGAAATAACCCCCGATTCCCTTGATTTGCATTATGGTTTCCTCATGTCCTCTATGAACCTGTGTCCCACAAGAACCCATTCCACCTAGGTCTCTGGTGTACATAACCCCTAGCTTGCAAACCATTGGCTCGAGCTCCCCAAAAACTCACCAAGTATTTTTGTATCCTATACTAGCTCGAATCACGTAACCTTAATTCAGAAGGCCATTTTCCAACTTTCCCATGAGCCCCTGAGATACTCCTTTACCCCTTCTTAAATTTTCAAGTTTCCTTCAACTGTTTGGATTTTCTGAAAAAGGGGAAATTACCTTAGGGCCAAAATGAGTACCCCAAGGATCAAATATCTCTTGAAAATGCATTTCACTTACTTTTTTGTATCCTTATCATCAAGTTCCTACTAAAGCCTCTTCAATCCAAAATATCCCAGCTGTCCATTTTTTCCTATTCGAGACTAGAAGGAACTATGCAAGCTATCAAAATTATCTTGGGGGTAAATTTTGGATAAAAATTTGGCAACTCAATCACGTTATCTCCTGATTAGAAAAAGTGATCAGTGACCTTATTGTATCCATTAGGCATGGAGTCATCTTCAGTAACTTGAACTTGATCTAGATATGAACCTCCCCATGAGTCACATTTATCACTGCTTGGACTGAAACTGATCTAGAGCTTGAAATATCCATCTCATCATAAGATTTTTTTGAGATAAGTTTTATATGAGTGGAAAATTATTTTGAACCTTAAATTTGCCTTCTTTCCCCTACAAACTGATCTAATGAAAACTGAGTAGTAGCAACCCCAATATCAAATTCATACTATCATTGATCTTGAAGTATGATTTTTTTGGGTTGAATGAATGAACCATGAAGACTTAACCAACATTTTATTTTAGTTATTGTTATCCATTTTTTGCCTCCCTGTAAAATGGATAGCTTAACAGGTCTCGGCATAGGAAGTTGATTGAGGAAATGCTTTGCAATTTACATAGTAGCTTATGGGTTTGATCGATCGAGTTGGTATTCATCCACAACAAGCTAGTGAGCTACAACAAAGTGCCGAACTTGTGTAAGTAGGGTGAATTGTGAATATTTCAGGTTTTGATACCCACTAATAGTATCACTAGATGTTATTGACCGGTAGCAGTAGGATGGCCACATAGTGAGGTTTCGCATAAGGAAACGAAGGTGAAAGCTACCTGAAGAATCATATGATGCTACAGATCAGTAGTAGGTCATGATGCTACTAGCCAGTAGTATTTTATATACTACTAGCCAGTAACAGATTATGATGCTACTAGCCAATAGCAGGGAAACAACGGTAGAATGAAGGTGGGTTACAGAGATGATGCGAATGCCGGTGGCATTTTTAAATACTACTGGTTGGTAGCATTTTAGTACTACTGAACGGTAGCAAAAAGGTGATGTGGAGAAGCAGTCAGGAAAATACAAGGGTTCCAGTAGTATTTTTTGTGCTACCGGTCGATAACATATTTTTTTATACCAGCTGGTAGCAAAAAAGGAAGTGTTCCTGCCATGATAAAGCAAGGTTCCCGTAGTAATGAAATATGTTGTTGACTAGTTGCATTTATGTGACTGATCAACATCAATAGATAAGATAAAGGAATGTGGTTGGCCAAAAGGAGAAAACTTTCTCCAAATTGACACTAGAAAGAAATGCTACCATCTGAGAGTAAAAATGCATATAGATAGCTGAATGCAAGAATGAGCTAGGAATGTGGTTGGCCAAAAGGAGAAAACTTTCTCCAAATTGACACTAGAAAGAAATGCTACCATCTGAGAGTAAAAATGCATATAGATAGCTGAATGCAAGAATGAGCTAGGAATTGAAGGAAGTAGTACAAAGTTATTTCAACCACCATTTTAATGAGGAATGAAGCCCATGACTGCCTGTGTAATCAAGGTACCAATTTGTATGGCTTCCCATACCTATTTAATGGATTCTATTGGTTGGTGAGGAAATTTCAAGGATCTTCATCTATATATTGTAAAATCCACCTCATTTTGAGGAGAGACATTTTGTAATGTAAAGGAACTGTTTCAAAATTGTTCTAACACTTTTATGAGCTGTAGGCTTCAAAGTTGGGCATTTTGTAAAATATGTTTCCCTGTATCTACTTTGTAATGGATTGTGCATACCTGTGATCAATAAATTTATGTTTTGTGGATTTCACTTCCCTAAATCGAGTCGTATTACATTTCTTTCCATCTATTATATTTGTAGGTATATTGTGCATGTTTTTATCTCTTTGTAGGACCCGAACTTGTTGTGACCCATGAATATGGAGGGGTAAATGTTGTTTTAGAATGTGGAAATTTTATCTTCCCTCTCCTAATATTTTCGCTCCCCATTTTCACTCACTTATAATATCCCCACCCCCTTTTTCTTGGTGTCATTACCTCCCTTAGTTTATAAATTTGATGTTATGCAACTCTCTCTTCCCAGGTCCCTTAGAATTTTAGGTTAGTGTAGGGTAGTTACATTTTCCCTATCTAGGAGTAGCTTTAGCATTAGGAATAGGTAGAGGAACCAACCTATTCTAGAGATTTGTCTCAAGTTCATGTTCCCACACCTAGAGATAACTGCATGTTAGAAAATTACATTGATTTCCCAGAAAACTCACTTACAAGAATATAGAGGGTGTTGTAATTTTACACTAATAGTTTGGACACACCTAGTGGGACAAAGAAGTCAATACTTCCATTTTTATCAAGATTAGATGTGTGTCTTGGTGAGATTCTAGCCTTTGGAGGATCTGCAGAAACACATTTGGTGACTCATATAAAAAAATCAATTGGTTTCAATAGTAATGGTGGTTCAAGTTTATGAGAAGGATTTAAACCAAATTTAAAATAAGAGAAGAAGGGATATTTGAATACTTACAACTATCTCTGAGAAGAGTAAGAAGAGGAAGATAAGTTCAGAGATCTCCATCTTTACCAAACAGAACTCTTTTAACACCTCCACTTGGTAGGTCATTTCTTCAATCCACTAGAGTTTTTAAACCAATTAGAATGACTATAAAAACCATTGCCAAATCCATTTGAAAAGTTCACAGAAACCAGTCCACTTGCCCTCAATGCACAAAATCCAATTCTTGTCGCAACATTAAAAACATTCCATTCTTCAATGGAGAGAATCATACAACCCTAATTGATCATATTCAAGATATTGCAAATGTCTATGCCATACATGATATTATTCATATGGACGTGGCAGTAAAACTTCTTGCTTCCTATTTCAAAGGAAAATCTCTACAATGGTTTAGAATCTTAGCATCGGCTTTAATTCATAACTGCAATGAGCTATGCACGACCCTCTATGATCATTTGAGAGAGAGGGGAGATAATCTATCTCTGTTGGAGTAGTTGACTACCATCAAAAGAACACCAAAAGAGAAGATGGGTAATTTCAATTTTAGATTCCAAAAGATGTGGGATAGGATTCCAATTTCCATAAGACCAATGGATGAAGGTGCATTTCTCTATTTCCTTAAACCTTTAAATTCTTATATATTTGTTATAGTACAATATATGGGAGGGATAACCTTTCCAAGAGCTTAAGATATAGCCATTAGAGATGATAATTACCTAATCCAAGAAAATAAATTCTACCTAGGCCACATATGCCTATTTATCCATAAATGGGGAATCCTAATCCTAGCCAAACACCTGCATTAGCCCCTATTCCTGCTCCTATAAATCAGAGTTGCAATGAATCTTCTACCTCTTCTTCTAGCACCTCAACTAACTCTAGGAGGTAATGAAATAATTTCAAAACCTAGGGAATGAGTTAGTGACCCTCAAGAGGCAAAAAGCTCATAATTTTAGACCTTACGAGCCTTAGTACTAACCTAATATTTCATTGTATCAATCTAATAGACCTCCTACTCAAGATCCTTACCATAACCAAGGATAACATCCTGTTGTTAGACCATTTTAAACCATACATTCCTAATGCAACTTCAACATCTAGAGCCTTGGTTCCAATTCATAATAACCATGCACAGAATATGAATGGTGTTTCCCTTGTGGATAACCCCATAATCAGGAAAGCATGTTTCCATGGTATTCTACATAAAGCTTTAATGGTATAGAGTGTTGGTATTACACAAGAGACAAATGAAGAAGAAAATCAGTAGTAAGAAAACACACAAGAGGCACCCCAGAATGATACTTTATTAGAAAACTAGTAAACAAAGGATTTTTGTGGAGTTAATCAGCCTCTTTTTAGGGTGTAGCAGTTAACACAAGGGCTAGGAAGAGGGATATGGTTGAAGAGAATTCATCATATTCAAATTATTTTCATCCTTCTATCACACGTTAAGGAGTTAGCAACTCAAATGCAGTCCCAAATCCACAGAATCAGCCCCAGGCACCTGTTGTATCACCTCATATGCAAGAGAAAGTAGTGCCAAGAAAAGGGAAGAAGAAAAATATCCAATCTCCATTTAACATCATCGATCAGATGAAGAAAAAAAATGTGAGTATCTCTATATGGGAATCTTTGATGATTCCAGGATAGAGAGATCTATTGCAAGAAGCCATGGCCAAATTTTCTATTTCCAATGAGTCGTCCAAAGATTAAGAAAAGGTGCTAACCAATGATACTCAACAAAAATGAGGTCAATCAGGTAGAAATATGAAACCTCCTTCATTTTATATATCTCTAATAATTGGGAACATTTTGGTACACAATTGTATGATTGAATCGGGGTCAAGTAGCTCAATGATGCCTAAACAAATAACAGATCAGCTGGGTATAAAGTATGAACTTATCTCAAAAGGAGTGGTACAATTAGATGGGACAACATTGGTAATAGTGGTAATAATCAAGGATATCATTATAACATTGCATACATGCCCAAATGTCACAGTTCATCAAGCCATATCAATCATTGATATACCACCACACTTTTGTTGTGCTTGTCAAGGGGATTTCAAGGCTAAATTGATAGGTACCTATCAAATGATTGGTCCCACATGCTCTTCAGAACAAGGTATGGAGATAAATCTACAATATTATCGGAGCCAATTGTAAATTAATACATTGATCCTTACATGCCAAGTCCAATCAATGCCAACTATTCAACCTTTGATCAAGAGGATTTCCCAAACACTCATGAAGTAGATACTAAGGTTGGAGGCATTCTAGATTTGACACTTGATGAGTAAGATCACAAGAGACATGCCTATGATCCATATAAAGAGATGGAGGAATCTGAATTAGGAATCTATTGTCTAAATGAAGAGGATACACTTCTTCCTAGCCTCACCAAAACAAACGATGAAGATGATAATGAACTTTGGCATTTGTTATTTGACACTTTGAGCAGAAGACAAGGTATGGGAGGAGGAGAAATGCTTGTATCTCCCAAAGGTAACATGTGTTACTCAATTTTTTAGTTTCAATTCAATTTCTCAAATAGCACAATTGAATATGAAGCATTAATCCATGACTTACACTAGTAAGGAAGAGAGGTATAAAGAACTTACAAGTTTTTGAGGACAGTGAGGTAGTTGTAAATCATATTAAAGGGCTTAATAATACTAAGAATGATCTCTTAAGGATCTATTAGAATAAGGTATGGGATCTCATCGAATATTTTGAAGATTTTAACATTCATTCCATTTCAAGGAAGAATAATGAAGTTGTGGACATGCTTGCTTCAATTAGAGCATCATTTGACGTTTTTGAAATTATTAAGAGAGATCAAGTACAACCTCATATCAATGTAGTGGTAAGGAAAGTTGTTCCTAACAATAATACAAGTTGGAAAGTGTTCAAAAGTGACCAGAAAATCATCAATTTCCTCCAAAAAGAAGCTGAGTTCTCTTTTAAGAATCAGGACAAACTAGAAAGGCAATACATAGACCAAGTAATCCAGCTAAGAAAAAACAAGCTCACAAAATTATTGGTGAATATAGATTCAATAATAAATCTTAATGACCAGTTCCAGAAGAAGAAAGCTAACATTCAGGTCAAGGGTGAAGATTTAGAACCAGTTTCAATTGGAGAGGGAAAAGTGCTTCAAATTGGTAAAGTAAGTACTCATCAAGAAAATTTTGATTTCATTTAACTTTTTCAAGAGTTTCCAGATATCTTTTCTTATAGATATGAATATTTGAGGGGATTTGATCCAAGTTTGGCCCAACACACTATTGAGATAGATATAGAAGCTAAGCTCATTAGACAAAAATAAAGGTCAGTGGACCCTCATGTTGAGCCTCTCACAAAGAAGGAACTTAACAAACTCATTGATTCAAGTATCATCTTTCCAATCAAACACTCTTCATGGGTTATTAATATGGTGCCGGTTAAGAAAAGGAGTGGGGAAATCAAATTTTGTGTAGATTTTCTAGGACTTGAATAGAGATTCTCTCAAGGATCACTATCCACTTCCTTCCATGGAGTAAATTTTGCAAGTAGTGGCTGGTTCATATAGGTTTTCATTACTAGATGGCTACTTGGGCTATAATTAAATCATGGTGAAATAGGAAGACCAATTCAAGACAAGTTTCACCACCAAATGGGGTATATATGCATAAAGTAAGATGCCTTTTTTATCTATGCCATACATGATATTATTCATATGGACGTGGCAGTAAAACTTCTTGCTTCCTATTTCAAAGGAAAATCTCTACAATGGTTTAGAATCTTAGCATCGGCTTTAATTCATAACTGCAATGAGCTATGCACGACCCTCTATGATCATTTGAGAGAGAGGGGAGATAATCTATCTCTGTTGGAGTAGTTGACTACCATCAAAAGAACACCAAAAGAGAAGATGGGTAATTTCAATTTAGATTCCAAAAGATGTGGGATAGGATTCCAATTTCCATAAGACCAATGGATGAAGGTGCATTTCTCTATTTCCTTAAACCTTTAAATTCTTATATATTTGTTATAGTACAATATATGGGAGGGATAACCTTTCCAAGAGCTTAAGATATAGCCATTAGAGATGATAATTACCTAATCCAAGAAAATAAATTCTACCTAGGCCACATATGCCTATTTATCCATAAATGGGGAATCCTAATCCTAGCCAAACACCTGCATTAGCCCCTATTCCTGCTCCTATAAATCAGAGTTGCAATGAATCTTCTACCTCTTCTTCTAGCACCTCAACTAACTCTAGGAGGTAATGAAATAATTTCAAAACCTAGGGAATGAGTTAGTGACCCTCAAGAGGCAAAAAGCTCATAATTTTAGACCTTACGAGCCTTAGTACTAACCTAATATTTCATTGTATCAATCTAATAGACCTCCTACTCAAGATCCTTACCATAACCAAGGATAACATCCTGTTGTTAGACCATTTTAACCATACATTCCTAATGCAACTTCAACATCTAGAGCCTTGGTTCCAATTCATAATAACCATGCACAAGAATATGAATGGTGTTTCCCTTGTGGATAACCCCATAATCAGGAAAGCATGTTTCCATGGTATTCTACATAAAGCTTTAATGGTATAGAGTGTTGGTATTACACAAGAGACAAATGAAGAAGAAATCAGTAGTAAGAAAACACACAAGAGGCACCCCAGAATGATACTTTATTAGAAAACTAGTAAACAAAGGATTTTTGTGGAGTTAATCAGCCTCTTTTTTAGGGTGTAGCAGTTAACACAAGGGCTAGGAAGAGGGATATGGTTGAAGAGAATTCATCATATTCAAATTATTTTCATCCTTCTATCACACGTTAAGGAGTTAGCAACTCAAATGCAGTCCCAAATCCACAGAATCAGCCCCAGGGCACCTGTTGTATCACCTCATATGCAAGAGAAAGTAGTGCCAAGAAAAGGGAAGAAGAAAAATATCCAATCTCCATTTAACATCATCGATCAGATGAAGAAAAAAAAATGTGAGTATCTCTATATGGGAATCTTTGATGATTCCAGGATAGAGAGATCTATTGCAAGAAGCCATGGCCAAATTTTCTATTTCCAATGAGTCGTCCAAAGATTAAGAAAAGGTGCTAACCAATGATACTCAACAAAAATGAGGTCAATCAGGTAGAAATATGAAACCTCCTTCATTTTATATATCTCTAATAATTGGGAACATTTTGGTACACAATTGTATGATTGAATCGGGGTCAAGTAGCTCAATGATGCCTAAACAAATAACAGATCAGCTGGGTATAAAGTATGAACTTATCTCAAAAGGAGTGGTACAATTAGATGGGACAACATTGGTAATAGTGGTAATAATCAAGGATATCATTATAACATTGCATACATGCCCAAATGTCACAGTTCATCAAGCCATATCAATCATTGATATACCACCACACTTTTGTTGTGCTTGTCAAGGGATTTCAAGGCTAAAATTGATAGGTACCTATCAAATGATTGGTCCCACATGCTCTTCAGAACAAGGTATGGAGATAAATCTACAATATTATCGGAGCCAATTGTAAATTAATACATTGATCCTTACATGCCAAGTCCAATCAATGCCAACTATTCAACCTTTGATCAAGAGGATTTCCCAAACACTCATGAAGTAGATACTAAGGTTGGAGGCATTCTAGATTTGACACTTGATGAGTAAGATCACAAGAGACATGCCTATGATCCATATAAAGAGATGGAGGAATCTGAATTAGGAATCTATTGTCTAAATGAAGAGGATACACTTCTTCCTAGCCTCACCAAAACAAACGATGAAGATGATAATGAACTTTGGCATTTGTTATTTGACACTTTGAGCAGAAGACAAGGTATGGGAGGAGGAGAAATGCTTGTATCTCCCAAAGGTAACATGTGTTACTCAATTTTTTAGTTTCAATTCAATTTCTCAAATAGCACAATTGAATATGAAGCATTAATCCATGACTTACACTAGTAAGGAAGAGAGGTATAAAGAACTTACAAGTTTTTGAGGACAGTGAGGTAGTTGTAAATCATATTAAAGGGCTTAATAATACTAAGAATGATCTCTTAAGGATCTATTAGAATAAGGTATGGGATCTCATCGAATATTTTGAAGATTTTAACATTCATTCCATTTCAAGGAAGAATAATGAAGTTGTGGACATGCTTGCTTCAATTAGAGCATCATTTGACGTTTTTGAAATTATTAAGAGAGATCAAGTACAACCTCATATCAATGTAGTGGTAAGGAAAGTTGTTCCTAACAATAATACAAGTTGGAAAGTGTTCAAAAGTGACCAGAAAATCATCAATTTCCTCCAAAAAGAAGCTGAGTTCTCTTTTAAGAATCAGGACAAACTAGAAAGGCAATACATAGACCAAGTAATCCAGCTAAGAAAAAACAAGCTCACAAAATTATTGGTGAATATAGATTCAATAATAAATCTTAATGACCAGTTCCAGAAGAAGAAAGCTAACATTCAGGTCAAGGGTGAAGATTTAGAACCAGTTTCAATTGGAGAGGGAAAAGTGCTTCAAATTGGTAAAGTAAGTACTCATCAAGAAAATTTTGATTTCATTTAACTTTTTCAAGAGTTTCCAGATATCTTTTCTTATAGATATGAATATTTGAGGGGATTTGATCCAAGTTTGGCCCAACACACTATTGAGATAGATATAGAAGCTAAGCTCATTAGACAAAAATAAAGGTCAGTGGACCCTCATGTTGAGCCTCTCACAAAGAAGGAACTTAACAAACTCATTGATTCAAGTATCATCTTTCCAATCAAACACTCTTCATGGGTTATTAATATGGTGCCGGTTAAGAAAAGGAGTGGGGAAATCAAATTTTGTGTAGATTTCTAGGACTTGAATAGAGATTCTCTCAAGGATCACTATCCACTTCCTTCCATGGAGTAAATTTTGCAAGTAGTGGCTGGTTCATATAGGTTTTCATTACTAGATGGCTACTTGGGCTATAATTAAATCATGGTGAAATAGGAAGACCAATTCAAGACAAGTTTCACCACCAAATGGGTATATATGCATAAGTAAGATGCCTTTTTTATCTATGCCATACATGATATTATTCATATGGACGTGGCAGTAAAACTTCTTGCTTCCTATTTCAAAGGAAAATCTCTACAATGGTTTAGAATCTTAGCATCGGCTTTAATTCATAACTGCAATGAGCTATGCACGACCCTCTATGATCATTTGAGAGAGAGGGGAGATAATCTATCTCTGTTGGAGTAGTTGACTACCATCAAAAGAACACCAAAAGAGAAGATGGGTAATTTCAATTTTAGATTCCAAAAGATGTGGGATAGGATTCCAATTTCCATAAGACCAATGGATGAAGGTGCATTTCTCTATTTCCTTAAACCTTTAAATTCTTATATATTTGTTATAGTACAATATATGGGAGGGATAACCTTTCCAAGAGCTTAAGATATAGCCATTAGAGATGATAATTACCTAATCCAAGAAAATAAATTCTACCTAGGCCACATATGCCTATTTATCCATAAATGGGGAATCCTAATCCTAGCCAAACACCTGCATTAGCCCCTATTCCTGCTCCTATAAATCAGAGTTGCAATGAATCTTCTACCTCTTCTTCTAGCACCTCAACTAACTCTAGGAGGTAATGAAATAATTTCAAAACCTAGGGAATGAGTTAGTGACCCTCAAGAGGCAAAAAGCTCATAATTTTAGACCTTACGAGCCTTAGTACTAACCTAATATTTCATTGTATCAATCTAATAGACCTCCTACTCAAGATCCTTACCATAACCAAGGATAACATCCTGTTGTTAGACCATTTTAACCATACATTCCTAATGCAACTTCAACATCTAGAGCCTTGGTTCCAATTCATAATAACCATGCACAAGAATATGAATGGTGTTTCCCTTGTGGATAACCCCATAATCAGGAAAGCATGTTTCCATGGTATTCTACATAAAGCTTTAATGGTATAGAGTGTTGGTATTACACAAGAGACAAATGAAGAAGAAAATCAGTAGTAAGAAAACACACAAGAGGCACCCCAGAATGATACTTTATTAGAAAACTAGTAAACAAAGGATTTTTGTGGAGTTAATCAGCCTCTTTTTTAGGGTGTAGCAGTTAACACAAGGGCTAGGAAGAGGGATATGGTTGAAGAGAATTCATCATATTCAAATTATTTTCATCCTTCTATCACACGTTAAGGAGTTAGCAACTCAAATGCAGTCCCAAATCCACAGAATCAGCCCCAGGCACCTGTTGTATCACCTCATATGCAAGAGAAAGTAGTGCCAAGAAAAGGGAAGAAGAAAAATATCCAATCTCCATTTAACATCATCGATCAGATGAAGAAAAAAAATGTGAGTATCTCTATATGGGAATCTTTGATGATTCCAGGATAGAGAGATCTATTGCAAGAAGCCATGGCCAAATTTTCTATTTCCAATGAGTCGTCCAAAGATTAAGAAAAGGTGCTAACCAATGATACTCAACAAAAATGAGGTCAATCAGGTAGAAATATGAAACCTCCTTCATTTTATATATCTCTAATAATTGGGAACATTTTGGTACACAATTGTATGATTGAATCGGGGGTCAAGTAGCTCAATGATGCCTAAACAAATAACAGATCAGCTGGGTATAAAGTATGAACTTATCTCAAAAGGAGTGGTACAATTAGATGGGACAACATTGGTAATAGTGGTAATAATCAAGGATATCATTATAACATTGCATACATGCCCAAATGTCACAGTTCATCAAGCCATATCAATCATTGATATACCACCACACTTTTGTTGTGCTTGTCAAGGGATTTCAAGGCTAAAATTGATAGGTACCTATCAAATGATTGGTCCCACATGCTCTTCAGAACAAGGTATGGAGATAAATCTACAATATTATCGGAGCCAATTGTAAATTAATACATTGATCCTTACATGCCAAGTCCAATCAATGCCAACTATCAACCTTTGATCAAGAGGATTTCCCAAACACTCATGAAGTAGATACTAAGGTTGGAGGCATTCTAGATTTGACACTTGATGAGTAAGATCACAAGAGACATGCCTATGATCCATATAAAGAGATGGAGGAATCTGAATTAGGAATCTATTGTCTAAATGAAGAGGATACACTTCTTCCTAGCCTCACCAAACAAACGATGAAGATGATAATGAACTTTGGCATTTGTTATTTGACACTTTGAGCAGAAGACAAGGTATGGGAGGAGGAGAAATGCTTGTATCTCCCAAAGGTAACATGTGTTACTCAATTTTTTAGTTTCAATTCAATTTCTCAAATAGCACAATTGAATATGAAGCATTAATCCATGACTTACACTAGTAAGGAAGAGAGGTATAAAGAACTTACAAGTTTTTGAGGACAGTGAGGTAGTTGTAAATCATATTAAAGGGCTTAATAATACTAAGAATGATCTCTTAAGGATCTATTAGAATAAGGTATGGGATCTCATCGAATATTTTGAAGATTTTAACATTCATTCCATTTCAAGGAAGAATAATGAAGTTGTGGACATGCTTGCTTCAATTAGAGCATCATTTGACGTTTTTGAAATTATTAAGAGAGATCAAGTACAACCTCATATCAATGTAGTGGTAAGGAAAGTTGTTCCTAACAATAATACAAGTTGGAAAGTGTTCAAAAGTGACCAGAAAATCATCAATTTCCTCCAAAAGAAGCTGAGTTCTCTTTTAAGAATCAGGACAAACTAGAAAGGCAATACATAGACCAAGTAATCCAGCTAAGAAAAAACAAGCTCACAAAATTATTGGTGAATATAGATTCAATAATAAATCTTAATGACCAGTTCCAGAAGAAGAAAGCTAACATTCAGGTCAAGGGTGAAGATTTAGAACCAGTTTCAATTGGAGAGGGAAAAGTGCTTCAAATTGGTAAAGTAAGTACTCATCAAGAAAATTTTGATTTCATTTAACTTTTTCAAGAGTTTCCAAATATCTTTTCTTATAGATATGAATATTTGAGGGGATTTGATCCAAGTTTGGCCCAACACACTATTGAGATAGATATAGAAGCTAAGCTCATTAGACAAAAATAAAGGTCAGTGGACCCTCATGTTGAGCCTCTCACAAAGAAGGAACTTAACAAACTCATTGATTCAAGTATCATCTTTCCAATCAAACACTCTTCATGGGTTATTAATATGGTGCCGGTTAAGAAAAGGAGTGGGGAAATCAAATTTTGTGTAGATTTCTAGGACTTGAATAGAGATTCTCTCAAGGATCACTATCCACTTCCTTCCATGGAGTAAATTTTGCAAGTAGTGGCTGGTTCATATAGGTTTTCATTACTAGATGGCTACTTGGGCTATAATTAAATCATGGTGAAATAGGAAGACCAATTCAAGACAAGTTTCACCACCAAATGGGGTATATATGCATAAAGTAAGATGCCTTTTTTATCTATGCCATACATGATATTATTCATATGGACGTGGCAGTAAAACTTCTTGCTTCCTATTTCAAAGGAAAATCTCTACAATGGTTTAGAATCTTAGCATCGGCTTTAATTCATAACTGCAATGAGCTATGCACGACCCTCTATGATCATTTGAGAGAGAGGGGAGATAATCTATCTCTGTTGGAGTAGTTGACTACCATCAAAAGAACACCAAAAGAGAAGATGGGTAATTTCAATTTTAGATTCCAAAAGATGTGGGATAGGATTCCAATTTCCATAAGACCAATGGATGAAGGTGCATTTCTCTATTTCCTTAAACCTTTAAATTCTTATATATTTGTTATAGTACAATATATGGGAGGGATAACCTTTCCAAGAGCTTAAGATATAGCCATTAGAGATGATAATTACCTAATCCAAGAAAATAAATTCTACCTAGGCCACATATGCCTATTTATCCATAAATGGGGAATCCTAATCCTAGCCAAACACCTGCATTAGCCCCTATTCCTGCTCCTATAAATCAGAGTTGCAATGAATCTTCTACCTCTTCTTCTAGCACCTCAACTAACTCTAGGAGGTAATGAAATAATTTCAAAACCTAGGGAATGAGTTAGTGACCCTCAAGAGGCAAAAAGCTCATAATTTTAGACCTTACGAGCCTTAGTACTAACCTAATATTTCATTGTATCAATCTAATAGACCTCCTACTCAAGATCCTTACCATAACCAAGGATAACATCCTGTTGTTAGACCATTTTAACCATACATTCCTAATGCAACTTCAACATCTAGAGCCTTGGTTCCAATTCATAATAACCATGCACAAGAATATGAATGGTGTTTCCCTTGTGGATAACCCCATAATCAGGAAAGCATGTTTCCATGGTATTCTACATAAAGCTTTAATGGTATAGAGTGTTGGTATTACACAAGAGACAAATGAAGAAGAAAATCAGTAGTAAGAAAACACACAAGAGGCACCCCAGAATGATACTTTATTAGAAAACTAGTAAACAAAGGATTTTTGTGGAGTTAATCAGCCTCTTTTTTAGGGTGTAGCAGTTAACACAAGGGCTAGGAAGAGGGATATGGTTGAAGAGAATTCATCATATTCAAATTATTTTCATCCTTCTATCACACGTTAAGGAGTTAGCAACTCAAATGCAGTCCCCAATCCACAGAATCAGCCCCAGGCACCTGTTGTATCACCTCATATGCAAGAGAAAGTAGTGCCAAGAAAAGGGAAGAAGAAAAATATCCAATCTCCATTTAACATCATCGATCAGATGAAGAAAAAAAAATGTGAGTATCTCTATATGGGAATCTTTGATGATTCCAGGATAGAGAGATCTATTGCAAGAAGCCATGGCCAATTTTCTATTTCCAATGAGTCGTCCAAAGATTAAGAAAAGGTGCTAACCAATGATACTCAACAAAAATGAGGTCAATCAGGTAGAAATATGAAACCTCCTTCATTTTATATATCTCTAATAATTGGGAACATTTTGGTACACAATTGTATGATTGAATCGGGGTCAAGTAGCTCAATGATGCCTAAACAAATAACAGATCAGCTGGGTATAAAGTATGAACTTATCTCAAAAGGAGTGGTACAATTAGATGGGACAACATTGGTAATAGTGGTAATAATCAAGGATATCATTATAACATTGCATACATGCCCAAATGTCACAGTTCATCAAGCCATATCAATCATTGATATACCACCACACTTTTGTTGTGCTTGTCAAGGGATTTCAAGGCTAAAATTGATAGGTACCTATCAAATGATTGGTCCCACATGCTCTTCAGAACAAGGTATGGAGATAAATCTACAATATTATCGGAGCCAATTGTAAATTAATACATTGATCCTTACATGCCAAGTCCAATCAATGCCAACTATTCAACCTTTGATCAAGAGGATTTCCCAAACACTCATGAAGTAGATACTAAGGTTGGAGGCATTCTAGATTTGACACTTGATGAGTAAGATCACAAGAGACATGCCTATGATCCATATAAAGAGATGGAGGAATCTGAATTAGGAATCTATTGTCTAAATGAAGAGGATACACTTCTTCCTAGCCTCACCAAAACAAACGATGAAGATGATAATGAACTTTGGCATTTGTTATTTGACACTTTGAGCAGAAGACAAGGTATGGGAGGAGGAGAAATGCTTGTATCTCCCAAAGGTAACATGTGTTACTCAATTTTTTAGTTTCAATTCAATTTCTCAAATAGCACAATTGAATATGAAGCATTAATCCATGACTTACACTAGTAAGGAAGAGAGGTATAAAGAACTTACAAGTTTTTGAGGACAGTGAGGTAGTTGTAAATCATATTAAAGGGCTTAATAATACTAAGAATGATCTCTTAAGGATCTATTAGAATAAGGTATGGGATCTCATCGAATATTTTGAAGATTTTAACATTCATTCCATTTCAAGGAAGAATAATGAAGTTGTGGACATGCTTGCTTCAATTAGAGCATCATTTGACGTTTTTGAAATTATTAAGAGAGATCAAGTACAACCTCATATCAATGTAGTGGTAAGGAAAGTTGTTCCTAACAATAATACAAGTTGGAAAGTGTTCAAAAGTGACCAAAAAATCATCAATTTCCTCCAAAAAGAAGCTGAGTTCTCTTTTAAGAATCAGGACAAACTAGAAAGGCAATACATAGACCAAGTAATCCAGCTAAGAAAAAACAAGCTCACAAAATTATTGGTGAATATAGATTCAATAATAAATCTTAATGACCAGTTCCAGAAGAAGAAAGCTAACATTCAGGTCAAGGGTGAAGATTTAGAACCAGTTTCAATTGGAGAGGGAAAAGTGCTTCAAATTGGTAAAGTAAGTACTCATCAAGAAAATTTTGATTTCATTTAACTTTTTCAAGAGTTTCCAGATATCTTTTCTTATAGATATGAATATTTGAGGGGATTTGATCCAAGTTTGGCCCAACACACTATTGAGTTAGATATAGAAGCTAAGCTCATTAGACAAAAATAAAGGTCAGTGGACCCTCATGTTGAGCCTCTCACAAAGAAGGAACTTAACAAACTCATTGATTCAAGTATCATCTTTCCAATCAAACACTCTTCATGGGTTATTAATATGGTGCCGGTTAAGAAAAGGAGTGGGGAAATCAAATTTTGTGTAGATTTCTAGGACTTGAATAGAGATTCTCTCAAGGATCACTATCCACTTCCTTCCATGGAGTAAATTTTGCAAGTAGTGGCTGGTTCATATAGGTTTTCATTACTAGATGGCTACTTGGGCTATAATTAAATCATGGTGAAATAGGAAGACCAATTCAAGACAAGTTTCACCACCAAATGGGGTATATATGCATAAAGTAAGATGCCTTTTTTATCTTTCAAATCCCGGAGCTACGTTTCAGAGAGTAATGGACATGGAGTTCAAGGGGCCGATAAAAAAGATGGTTCTTGTGTACTTAAATGAAATTATTGTATTTTATAAGAATGTAACTAATCACCTCTCTCACCTTAAACAAGTATTCGAGAGATGCAAGTAGTTTAGAGAGTCTCTAAATCCGAAGAAATGTATATTCCTAGATAATGAGGATAAAATCCTAGGCTACATTATGTCTAAAGAGGATTTGACGATTTATCCAAAAAGAGTTTAAGCTTTCCTTTCTCTACCTTTGCTAAGCCATAGGAAGGCTCTCCAAAGCTTCTTGGGGAGAATAAACTTTATTATAAAGTATGTGCCTTATTTTTCCACTCTCATTAAGCCATTAACAATGATGCTCAAGAATAACCTTGCATTCAAGTGGAAATCAGAGGGAAAATAGATTTTTGAGGCTATTTAACATGTAATATCCCAATCTCAACTCTCATCAGCCCAAATTTCTCTAAGGACTTCATTCTCTATGCTTTTAGTGGCTGAGACACAATCTCTATCATCTTTGTGCAACTAAATAAGGAAGGATCTGATAAGCCCATTGCCTTCTTCAGTAAGATCTTGGACGATTATGAGGTGAGGTAATATTTCATTGAAAATCACATCCTCATTGTTATAAGGAGTTTGAAGAAGTTTATACACTTGATTTGAAAAAAAAATTCTAATTGCTAGTGTCTCATACTGGAATTAAGGACTTTCTCCTAAACAAGGACTTAAACGAGAAAAGGGCAAGTTGGAATACCCGTGTCATGGAGTATGACATCAAAATTAAGGTAGCGAAATTGGTCCATAACAAAGCATTGTCTAAAAAAATAGCTTCTAATCAACATGTTGAGTCAAGAGATGAAGAAGGAGTTGTTTTGATGTCACAAGATGATCAAGAACAAGTAGCAGATGGATCATGGTGTGCCCATTCCTTGTTGGAATTGAGACATGATACATTTTCTTCAAATAGTTCTATGTCCTCTGGAGTTGAGAAAGGAAAGAAGATGGTATTTTAGATTCCAATCCATTCTGTATGTTCTCATTGATAGTATCTTATTCAAAAGGGATGTGAATGGAGTTATCTTAAGATGTGTTCCCATAAAAAAGATTGAGAAAGTGTTACATGAATTCCATGATGAAGAAGTTGTGGGTTATTTTTCTCCATGAGTTACATCCATCAAGATCATGAAGGCTGGTTACTATTGGCCCACAATATCTATTGATTGTTATGTTTGGATCAAAAAGTGCAAAAAATGTGCATACTTCATAGGTAAGAAGATGCTAGCAGCACTACCAATCCACCCAATATCATTTAATCAACCATTCATGTAGTGGGTGTTAGATTTCATTTGGGTCATCAATCCGAACTCAAGCTAAGGACATAAGTGGATTCTCACAACAACAGATTATTTCACCAAGTGGACTGAAGCAGTGACACTCAAGGAGGTAAATGAGTCTAGTATACTAGACTTATATGAGGGAATCTTCACCAGGTTTGGTGCCCAAGCCACTATAATATCAGAAAATGCTCTAGATTTTCTGGGCACCAAAATATCTAAATGGAATATTTGAAATGGGATCTATCTAAGAACTTCATCTAATTATTACCTCCAGGGAAATGGGAAAGCTGAGTCTACCAACAAAAATATCTCGAATATTATCATAATAACTTTGGATGAGAATCAAAAGACATGGCATACCAAGCTCAAATCAGCCTTATGGGCTGACAGAATCACACCCAAGAGGTCAACTAATAGCTCTCCTTACAGAATAGTCTATCGAAGAAAATAAAGGTTTCCCATATCTCTTGAATTACCAACATTGGAGCTTCTTAATCAGATGGGAGTATCTGAGTTTGAGCCCATAGAAGCTAGATATGCAGAGCTCATGGAGTTGGAGGAGTTGAGAGACCAAGAAATGCAAGCCATGGAGAAAGATCAAGATTTCATCAAGAAGTCCTTTGATAAGAAAGAAAAATGTAGGAGCTTCCAGGAGGGAGATTTGGTATTGAAATGGGATGCCGACAGAGAAAAATAAGGTAAACATTCCAAATTTGATGCTATATTGAGTGGTTCTTAAATGATCATGGCATGTCAGAGTAATAATGTTTTCTAGCTATCAA
Organism: Taxus chinensis; assembly: GCA_019776745.2. Lineage (NCBI taxonomy): Eukaryota > Viridiplantae > Streptophyta > Pinopsida > Cupressales > Taxaceae > Taxus > Taxus chinensis. The sequence goes on from CM034150.1 coordinate 746,002,607, forward strand.
AGTTGGATAGAGAAGAATTGTAGATTACAGTCAATGAAATCCATCTTAAGCATTGTTATTAAAGTAAATTTTGATCTTTTTACATATTAGTTTAGGATTTTGAATTCCTCTAGGTGCTTGTGGCACATTCCTCTATTGTAGTATAGGGATGCTTGTGTAATAAGTGATTATGCACTCTCTATATGTTCCATTTGGGATGTGTATGGTTTTGTTATTTGTACATAGTTTTAACTTTTTGTTGCACTTTATAGTTTCAAGAAGGGTCTTGTGATGAGAACAATCAGTTTTCAGCCCAGGTTTTCAAAGCAATGTTAAGTCCTAGCAGTGTTTTAGATGTTTAGGGATGAATTTTAAGGTATCAGATCAATTTCAATTTCCAGAATGACTCCATGTCCAATGGATCCTCCAGGGTCATTAGTCTTTCAAATCTAGTAGGAAAATCATCCTATGATTCGTCAATTATTATCCATTTTTTACCTCCCTATAGAATGGACAACTTAATAGGTCTGGATGTTGGAATTTGATTGATGAAATTCTTTGGAATTTACAGAGTAGCTCATGGGTTAGATTGGTCAAGTTGGTCTTCATGCAAGCCATGGCGAAGGGACAAATTGGTATAAGTGGGGTAAATTATGCATATTATAGGTTTTGATACCCACTGGTAGTATTAATAGATGCTACTAGCCTGTATCATTTTAGTGCTATCGACTGGTAGCAGGATCAACATGGCCACATGGTGAGGTTTCGTAGAAGGAAACAATGGTAAAATTTTCTAGTAACATCATTTGATGTTACTAGCCAGAATCATTTTATATGCTATCAACCGGTAGTAGGTTATGATGCTACCAGTCGGTAGCATTTTATATGCTACCAGCCGGTAGAACGTTATGATGCTATCAGCTAGTAGTAATTTATATGCTACTAGTTGGTAGTAGGGAAGCGACAGTAGAGTTATGGTAGGTCACAGAGATGAAGCGACACCTATGGTATTTTAAATGCTACCAATCAGTAGCATTTTAGTGCTACTAGTAGGTAGCACGAAGGTAATGTGGAGAAGCAGTCGAGTGAAAACAAGAGTGATTCTATTATTTTTCATGCTACCAGCTGAAAGAGAATTTTGTGCTACCGATCGATAGTAGAAAAGGAAGCATTTGCACCATGATAAATTAAGGTGCCAATAGCAGTGAAACATGCTACCGGCTTGTTACATTTATGTGATCGTCGATAACAAGAAATAAGATAAAGGAATGCGACTGAATGAAACTAGTTTGAAATGCTACCATTTGGGAGTAAAAATGCATGTAGTTGGTTGAATGTAGGAATTAACTAGGCATTAATGGAAGTCGTATAAAGTTTTTTCAACCACTAGTGTTATGAGGAATGACACCCATGACTACCCATGTAATTAAGGTGCTAATTTGTATGGATTCCCATACCTAATTAATGAAGTATGTTAGTTGGTGAGGTAACTTCAAGGATCTTCATCTATATATTGTAAAATTTGCCTCATTTTGAGGAGATACATTCTGTAATGTAAAGGAACTTTGTCAAAAAATTTCCAACACTTTTGTGAGCTGCAGGCCTTGAACTTGGGAATTTTGTAAAGATTTTTTCCTTGTATCTACAATGTAATGGATTGTGCATCCATGTGAGTAATAATTTTTTTTGATGTATTTTCCTACCATAACTTAATTTGTATTACATTTATTTCCTTCTAATTTATTTACAGGTATATTGTGCATGTTTCTATCTCTTTACAGGACCTGAACTTGTTGTGCCCCACAAAGATGGAGATGCAAATGTTGTTTCAGAAGTTGGCACTTTTGTCTGCCCTCTCCCACTTTTTTTTCTCCCCATTTTCACTCACTTATAATATCTCCACTCCCCTTACTCTTGGTTTTATCACCTCCCTTGGTTTAGAAATTTCATTTTATGCATCTCTCTCTTCTGTGGTCCCTTATATTTTTAGGTTAGTATAAGGTAGCTACATTTTCCCTTCCTAGAATTAGTTTTAGTATTAGGAATAGGTAGAGGAACCACCCTAATCTTAAGATTTGTCTCAAGTTCATGGTCCCACACCTAGAGATAACTCCATGTTAGAAAATTACACTGATTGCCTAGAGAACTCACTTGCAAGAATTCAGAGGGTGCTGTAATTTTGCACTAATAGTTGCTCTACATTTGATTCCTTGTGATGTTTGAAACTCATCCATGACACCTTAAAACTTCTTCCCATAAAATTCCTCTGCAACATCCATTAACATTATGCAAAGAGACCATCCAGAAGCACCAAAACTTGTGCAAAGAACTTAGGTAAGGGAAACCTATTATACTAACAAAACACTGTGATAAAAGAACTTGGAGGAATTTGAAACCTAACCTAATATCTATAAGGATGGGAATTTACTTCAATAAAAATGGTTTAGATGAATTTTATTGACTAGAATTTGTAGTTATTATGCATTCAAATTTGACAACTGGAAAGCATTGTTATCTTGCAGCTTGAGATCATATAGGGACCACTCCATATAGCATAAAAATTTGAGTGCTTACCTGGATTTTCCCTATCTGCATCCAACTTTAGAACCAAGCCTCCTTCCTGGAAACTCCATTTTTTTTCTCTTTGGTCAAAAATCCTCTTAATTAGAGATTGATCTTTTTCCATAGTTTTCACTACTTGGTTTCTCAGCTCCTCTAACTCCATGATTTATTCATATCTGAATTCCATAACTTCAAATTAAGATAACTCCAACTGCTTGATAAGCTCCGGCACTAGAAATTTAAGAGATATGGAAAAATTTTATTATTTTCAATAAACTAGTTTCTAGGGGTAACTGCTAGTTGATATGTTTGGTGTTATTCTATCAGCCCGCAAGGATGATTTCAGTTTGGTGTGTCAAGTCCTCTGTTTTTCATCTAAATTCCTTCTTATGATCCTCAAGATATTCTTATTTATGGACTCATCTTGACCATTACCCAGGGGTATTAGTTTGATGAAGATCTCAAGTATATCCTATTCTTTACAACCCAATAAAATATCTTACCTCCAAGGAGTGATAAATATTCATTATATATGATAGTGGATAGAACACCAATCCAGGTTATAATTCCTTCATAGAAATATAGTATGTTGGTCTCATTTTCCTCCTTAAGTGCCACTGCTTCCATCCACTTGGTGAAAATAGTTAGTTACTATGAAAATCCACTTGTGGCGTAAGCTTGAATTCAGATTGATGACTCCAATGAATCCTAACCCCACAGCATGAATGGTTTGTCAATTGAGATTGGGTGGAGTGGAAGAGATAATATATTTTCATTTCCTCTGAAAAAGATGCATTTATTGCACTTCTTAATCAATGCATAGCAATAACTAAAAATAGTGAGCCAATAGTAACCAACATTCATGATTCTGAGGGATGTTACTCATGGATCAAAGTGACCTCCTGCTTCTTCATCATGGAACTCATGAAGCACCCTCTCCATCTGGTCTTCTATAATGCAACTGAAGAGAACTCCATTCACATCATTCTTGAACAAAACACCGTCAATAAGAACAAATGGAATTGACTAGAGCCTATAATACCTTCTCTTATCTTTTTTTAAACCTTGAGGGAATTTTCCTATTTGGAGGAAGTTGATGATATATTGATTCCATCAAGGTGTGGGTATAGCATTGGCTTATATTTCTTGATCATCATGGAGCACTAGAACTACCCCTACCTCATTTCTTGACTTTGTGTGTTGATTTGAGACTAGTTATTCACACAAGCCCTTTCCTCTAACTAGTTTGGCTACCCTGATATATATGTCATACTCCATTACTCTAGTAATCCAACCAAATATTTTCTTATTTAAATCCTTTTCTAGGAGGAAATCTTTCACAATAGCATGTGAAAACTAACAAGTGGATTTTGTTGTTGGAGACTAGGTGCCTGAATTTCTTCACACTTCTTATAAAAAAAAGAACATACTTCTCAATGAATGAGTATCTTACCACATAATCTTCAAGGATCTATCTAAAGATTGTAATAGGATGCTCCAAATCTTTCTTTGTTCAATTACACCAGTATTACACATATTGTTTATGTGCCACCAATATATAATATAGAGTGAATTCTTGTGAAAAATTTGGGTTAATGAGAGTTGGAGCTTGTGAATAATCACTTATTTTAACAGCTTAACATCTATCTTTTCCCTCATCTATCCATTTGAAAGCTATAATTTTCTTCAACATCAGTCTCAATTTTTTGACAAGACTGGAAAAAATCAGGCACAAACCTCTTGAAAAAGTTTACCCTTTCTAAGAAACTTTTGAAGAGATTTCTTGTGGCTAGGAAGTGGCAATGCAAGAATGGATTTGAATCTCTCTGGATCAATAGTTAACCCTTGTTTATATACAATATGGACCAGGAGATTTACTTTCATGAGCTAATAATATGCATTTCTTTGGATTCAAGGAAAATCCAAATTATCTACATGTCTCAAACAATTTCCTGAGATGGGAAATATGGTCAGATACATTCTTAGAAAATACTGTAATATCTTCAAGATACACAAGAACAATCTTTCTTTGAATTCCATGTCCATGGCTCTTTGGAATGTTGCTCCAACATTGGATAAGCAAAATGGAATTTTCTTGTAAGCATATGTGCCCCATTTTTTGGAGAAAGCTATCTTGAATTGATCTTCTTCTATGACCATGATTTGGTTGTAACCTGAGTAGCCATCTAGAAGTAAAAATCTCTTGGAACTAACTACTATTTATAGAATTTGCTTGATTGATGGAAATGGGTAGTGATCATTTAGGTAAGATATATTTAAATCTCTAAAATCCACACACAACTTGATTTCTCCATTCCTTTTCCAGGTTAGCGCAAGGTTTGTAACCAAAGATGAGTGCTTGATAGGGATAGTTATGTTTTCCTCAATCATCTTATTCAATTCCTTCTTCATTAGAGGCTCTATGTGAGGATTAACTGGACTTTGCTTCTGCCTAATGGGTTTAGCTTATGAATCTAGTTCAATAGTATACTGAGATAAAATAGGATCAAATCCTCTAAGATATTCATAGCTCCATGAAAATATATCAATACATTATTGAAAAAGTTTTATAAAATCATACTTTTCTTGTTGAGTATTTACCTTTCCAATTTGGAGCAATTTATCTTCTCCAATTGAAACAGGCTCTGAATCTTCACCTTTAACCATGATGGTTTATTTTCCTTTTCTGAACTAGTTATTAGTATTGAATATGGATTCCAAAGTCACTAGACCCTTAGGCAACTTGTTTGATCTGAGTTGGACCACTTGATCTTCGTATTGTCTTTCCAACTTGTCCTGGTTTCTTTAAGATAAATCAACCTCTTCTTGAAGGGAGTTGATGATATACTAATCACTCTAAAAAATTTTCCAACTTATGACATTATCTGGTACAAAAATCCTTACTATCACTTTGATATGTGGTTGAATCGTGTCCTTTTTTATATCCTCAACAATGTCAGATGCAGCCCCAATTGTTGCAAGTCTATCAACAATTTCATTTCTTTTTCTTGGTATGGAATTGATGTTGAATTCTTCAAAATCTTCAAAGAGATCCCATAACCCATGCTTTTAGGACTTGAGTAGGTCATTTTTGGTTGCATTTTTCTCCTCTAAATTGATTCACAATCAACTCATTGTCCCCAAATGCTTACAATTTTTGATATTTTTTATTCCTTGCCCAATGTAATATATGGATAAGGGATTCATACTATGATGTGTTGTTAGAGAAACTAAACTGAAATATGATAGAAGAATAGTATTTAATACCCTTAGGGCTCACAAGCATTACTCCTCCTCCTGCACCTTATCTACTCCTTGAACCATCAAAGAAAAATTTCCAAACTCCATTCTCATCTTCATCATTTGGCTTGGTGACACTAGGAAGAGGTGAATTCTCTTCATGAAGGTAGTAAATACCCAATTCAGTTTCTTCCATTTCCTTTTATGGATCATAGTTATGCCATTTTTGTGCCCATTCGTCAAATATTAAGTCATGAATGCTTTCAATTCAAGTATCTGCCTCTTGAGTGCTTGGGAGATCTCCTTAATTAAAAATTGTATAATGAGCACTGATGGGGCTTGGCACATAAGGCTCAATGTGGTATGTGGAAATAAGTTCAAAATTGATATTGGCCTTAGCTCCATTGTAGTAGTTTATTTTACCAAGCAGACCAAGGTACACTGGCACATCACTCAACCACAACTGAGTTCTCACTCGAAGCACACAAGGGTACCAGGTTCCTCTTTTATGGAAGCTTTGTTAAGTATTTGGAATGATGAACACAAAAATATATATATTCCAGTTCCATAACCAGTAATCAAGCACAATTCATATCATAAATTAGATATAGTAATGTCACCATAAGTCATGCATGCCCATAAACCAGTAGCATAAATTTATTACCAAAATCTCTCTAAACCGTGAAATAAAATACATATTTTTAAGCAGTGGGGACTTTCCCTTCACTACTTATGCACTCTCCTAAAAAAATCCCACATGTTATAAATATCCATGCGTGTATTACAAGTCATCTACAAGAGCATGCAAGCTCGCTAATAATAGATTATCTTCTAATATAAACTATAGATTTAGTCCTATTAATAGCCAAAACTCTGCATGTTGTCTTAACTCCCTTCACATGAGATCTATCTCAAAATAGAATTTCCTTGAATTTCCATTCTTCATGTTATATTATTATCTCTAAAACCTTGCTTGGCCTCTACTCCAACCATTCATCTTACAGTTCTACCAAAATGCGGCTATGTAGAGAATATATCAAGCTTGGGTGCAATCCCTCACACGTGGTATGTTCTAATTTTACATGTGCCTTTGCACCATCCATACATGGTATATTTTAAGGGTCCAACATCGCCCCACACTAGCTAGATTACCACCCTCGATAATTCTTTGTTCATAGGTACAACACTCCGAGATGGGAAAAAAAATGTAAAGCAGAACAATTACAAAATAAGCATCATACCATAAACATCTAAGGTGTGTGGAAGACCTCTGAAAATTCTACATCTACTTCACTTAGAAATTTCTTCCATTCTTATTATTCCTTCAATTTTTTCCCCGGTGTAGCTTCCACAATCCTGGACACTTGGTCAAGAGTGATTTCCATGACCCTGCCTTTTAACTCTGTGATCACCACCTCTAGTTATTTTCAAGCATCATCCATACTGTCCATATATTCCAGTATATAACTTTGGAAATCACCAAATCTCTGATCAAGATTTGCGTGCTTTTCCTTAAGCTTATCTTTTTATGCTGTGGTATACAATATCAACTGAGTTTCCTCGATTTTTTCAGTTGGGGTTATCTCTTGTATAGACTTTAGAGTTTATTCCTCATCCACAAACCTCACATAGATATATGGTTCACACTTCTTACACCTATTAAATCCAATACCTACCTTTTTATTCACTTCCTTGAGCTCAGTAAAAAAGTCCTCTAGCTTAGTGATCCTAGCTTCGATTGTAATTTTTTTATTCTTTTTTTCTTCTGCAATCTCCTCCTCTATATGCCTCATGCATTTGATGTTGACCAAGAGCATGAAAACTAGGTCCTCTAGTTATTCCATATTGTACCCATATTTTTTCCTATCCTGGCTCACTAAAGAGGGAAATTGTCCCAATATTTACTTTACTAGCGCTCTGGTTCTATCACATGCCTCCTTAGTCTAGCCTTTTTCACCCCGGAATCCTTTGCACAGATGATCTATTTCTTGTTATTTCTCCTTCTTATCAACCACAAGGGTGTGCACTGTATAAATTGAGTCCAAATTCCTCTTCACCACTTCTGAAGCCAATTTTTTCAAGGCATTGTAAGCCTTCTCATCAGTCAAGTGGTTAGGATCGATGGCCTTATAATTTTTTATGGGATTCTTCTGTAGTATCATTGTCTCAATTACATTCTCAGTGACTTCAAAATATGGATATTCCACATGGGAATGTAGATTCCAACTTAACATTTTATTTTTCCCGTACAATCCTCCTTCTGGATCCAGTAGCCCCCAAGCATGTAACTTCTACATAGGAAAGATACTCTAGAAGCATGCATGAATTTTTTTTGTAGGATCATCTATAAAATCCATATGCGGTGAACTTAGAGTCTATCACTTCCTTTTTGCCTTCATCTTTGTTCTCTTCTTATTTGGAGTGGGGGTGCTGGTCCTTGTTACTATTCCTTTTTCCTCTTTGATCACAAAGGAGTCACCCTTTTCCTTCTCTTTGTGCTCGGAAGACTACACTGGTGAAATATGTACTAGATTATGCTTTACCTTATCAACAACTGACACTTTAACTTTCTCGCGCACCTCATTCTATGCCTTTTCTTTCTCTTTGGATCATCTCTTAGCCTGTTCCTCTAATTCTTTCTCAAGTTCTTCCCTGAAAGTAGCATAGTCCTCTTTTTCTTTAGTTCCAACCTCTATCTCTGTGCAGGGAATTCCTTCACCTTAGGACACTTGTCCTATTACTTCTCAGTGTCACCTTTCTGTGAGGTTCCCATGCCCTCACTACTACCTCTGCACATGTAATACTTTCTCTTGCGAGAAGTATCCAATTTACCTTCACTTTTGTCTTCCTGCCATTAATCTGTTGACTCTGCCTGTACCACCTTTATGAGAGGTTTCGGTGCTCCTCTGGGATTAGGGAAAGTGGAATCCATGAATTTCACCTCAAATCCCCCTTGTGTCTTGGGGCACAACTATATAAATACTCTATGGATAAATTCCTTAATGGTCACATTGATCTATGGGTGCAGATCCAAGAAGTCAAGCTTCAATACTTTGAGCTATGTAGGCCTAGAGTCATACCTGTTAGTGACATTAAGAGTGTGTACATCCGAATATACCTTATCTGCATCATAAGTCAACTTATGTGCATCCTTTATCCTATTGATGGAGAAATTTAGATACTTTTTAGTGAATGCAAATGATATTTTACACCATGGCCCCATCTCCCCATTTTCCTGTTTGAACCTTACAATACTAAAGTGTTGCATTACGACAAACTTCAATTTTTCCTTAACCACTGTAGGGAGCTCGCACGGGATGTGCCATTCATTCTCAAAGGACTCACATATTATGTCATACCATCTATCAATGCACACCTTATATGCTTTTGAAATGATGTCATTGCAAGTGAATCTTGAAAATTACACATCAAGTGATGGATCTGCTGGTGTATAAACCCACACATTCCCATCAAGTCCATCTGGGATGACTACCTCCCAAAATATGATCAAAAGAAGGATAGAACCCCATGTGTTTTTTGTTCCTTCATTCTAAAAATGTGCCTCCTCTATGATGTTGTCTGCAACATATTGTTCCAAGGTGTAATGCACCCTTTTCAAGATTCTGTAAGCTATGCACAGAAACCTATTTTTTATATATGTCCAGTGCTCTGACACATCTAACCTTCAACTCATGAGTTGGGAAATGACCCTAAGTTCTGGGTCATTCAAATCCACAATGGTTTGTGCCCTACCTCCCTTCTCATAGTTTAGTTTCTTGGAAAGCTTCACAATTTTAGTTGTGGCCTTCAAATCTAAGGATACATCCTACCATGTGCCTTTTAGCCCTATAACTCATTCAATCAATTGGCATGTGAGGCACATCCTTCTCCCTGCAAAGTAGAATAAGTCTTTATGCACCCATGAAATCATCCACTAAAACAAATGTGTGGGTTTTTCAAAGAATGGAAGCTCCTATAACTGTAAAACACCCATTTCCCCCAAATCTCTTTGAATTGAGTCATCAATTCAAGGGTTTCCACCCTCGTCTACCTCTAGGATTTTATTTTTTCATATCTACCCTCATCTTTTTTTCATTATCCTCCATGTGGTGGTTGAACTCGCTAATTTTATAGTGAGTGAGCTTCGATTTCCACAACTCCACCTACACAACACCAAGAGGGTATTACATTTCAGAATATATTTCTTCTAAGGGATCCTCCACCATAACCTTAGGCTTATTTGTGGGTAACCTTCTTGGTTTTTGTGCCATTTCAATTTTCTCTGCATACCCTTAAGTGTTTTATACTTTAAACCTTCTCTACCCTAGCCTAGCGACTTCTAACTGCTACAAACGTATCCAACCCTTCATTGTTCCACTGCCAATTCCAACTCATCTCTCCATAAGGATCTCTACATAGCTCACAAGTAATCCTGGTTTGCAAACACTTCACATCACTTATAAACTCTCGGTCTCTCTCTAAAATACTCAGTAGCTCTTTGATTTCTTCGAAAGGAAGGTATCCAAATGACTACCCTAACCCACTATTTATAATTTTTCATGACCCTCAAATGGTCAAATTTGTACTTCCAACCCATGCGTTTAAGTTATTTTTTCCATAAAGTTCCTTTCCCCATTATAAAAACTTTCACGACTTCAGCTCGTGCACTACACTCATAACCTTATGGCATGCTAATACTACTTCTCTGCCATAGACCTCCTCTTCACACCTCACTCTGTTGAAGTACAAAACATGTGTGCCATATCGCAAGTTGTTTCTCATGCCTCTTCCTACCTCACATTAAACTATGTGATCACTTTCATTGCATGGTCTTCAGTCATCTAAACCTTACCCAGAACACCTTTATCTTAGCACATATACCACCTCATATCCTTCCGCACCCATGTTCGAGGTAGAATCTCTAACTCTACAAACCTATATCAAAGCACACCAACAATTTCATGTCTCTCTACATCAATCTACCCCACACTAATGGTATTCAAAATCCTTTGCATATGAAATCACTAGAAATTAACTCAGTTTTTGGCACCTAAGTGCACTTTTTACACAAAACAATGAACTAAATTAAAAAAGCATAACAATGATGAAAGGAAACACATATATAGGAAATGTATTAAAGAAAATCTAATATAAATGGCAACACTGCCTTATTACAAACATCAAGAAGACTTATTTATATTAGGGCTTCATCCTACTCCCATTGAAGTAACCATGAAACCATGTCTCATCTAACACCTACAACTAGAAAGCACTTGAATCAAGTATGTAAGTCACAAAATACAGTCCCATCTAGTGCACTTTAAGCTTTCTAGGGTGGCACAAGAACTTGGAGTCATAAAGAAGAACCATTTGTCCAACTTCAAGCTTCTTATCCTTAATATGCCTATCATGTCATGCCTTCTTCTTGGCCTTTTCTATCTTCTAATTCCATCTAAAAATGGTGTACCTTTCATCAGACTATATCAATGTATCAATGCACTCTTCAAGTTCTTGATTATCATCCAAACCTCCTATGCATGCAATACGCAAAGAAGGTTACATGAATTTCGTGTGAAAAAATAACCTCCATGCCAAACACCAACTGAAAGGGGGTGGCTTTGTTCAATATTTTATAAGTTTTCCTCAATGCCCAAAATACAAAAAATACTTTATCATCCCAATATTTCCTTTCAAAATCACAAATATTAGTCAATGTATGTCCCAATATCTTTTTAAAAGGCTTAACATTTCCATTTTCTTGAGGGTGATAGGGTGTTGTTTTATGGTGTGCCACCATAAATTCTGCCAATAGATCCTAATGGTCTCATTAAGGAAATGAGTACCCATATCACTTGTCAAACTCAATGGGCATCCATACATGTTGATAATGTTCTCCCACATAAACCTTGATGTTGTAGTTTCCATGAAATCCTATGTAGGTATCACTTCTAATCACATTGTAAGATAATATGTACACATTATAATGTAGCAGGATCTAGTCATGTGCACGGGTGGAGAAATAGGGACCACAAAGTCAATTTCCCACTTTTCGAAAGGTTATGTACTTGCGATAGGCCTAACAAGAATTTTATCTCTATGCCCAGGCTTTGCAAGGCACTGGAATTGATCACATGCCTTACAATATTCTTTAAAATCATTATACAATGTTTCCCACCATAAACTAGCCAACAAAATCTTGCACATAGTGATATCTCCTACATAATGTCCACCTGCAATCCCACCATGAGATTCCTCCATAATAGCTACACACTCATGCTCAAGCACACATTGGCATAAAACTTCATCCTGACCAAGTTTATATAAGTCTCCATTGATCAACATGTAAGGCGTGACACATATGGAAAGTTGTTTCTTTTCTAAACTCTTCATCCCTTCAAGTGTCATACTAGTACGTAAAAAGGTAACATAATATTCTAAGGTAGAGGGTGTGCGGTTCAAATTGAACAATTTTTCATCCAACATTGTATCCATAATGCTTTGCGTGTCCTCTTCCTGAGTTAATCCTTGATAAATGATCTGGTCTAGAATTACACTTGCCTAGCTTAGCCAAAGCTGTAAATTCAAATTCATGAAACAATAGAATCCAACAACATATGCGCCCCTATAAAATAGGCTTGTTCACCAAGTACTTACATTCCATGTGATATGTGTTATCACTGAATCACAACACAATCCAATTTACACAAGTGTGTGTGTGTGTGTGTGTGTGTGTGTGTGTTGTGTGTGTGTGTGTGTGTGTGTGTGTTTAAGCTCATGGTATGACTGGGTAACATGGGTACTATCTCTAAGTTTTGATACTTGCTACTTTAGATAGATATCTAGAGAAAGATGGTTCTTCTTCCTAATCCTAGTGTAAACTGACTCTACTAAGATGAATACACTAACTATCTCTATCCTATAATTTCTAAGGGACCAGTGAGATAAAAATAACATGCAAATGAAGTAAAACTACACTACAGAGGTGATGCACCAAAAGAAGGGTGTGAGAGTAATCCCCAATATGTGAAAATAGAAGAAAAATGTAGATTAGAGAGGGTGATAATAGTACTCCATAGTCTAACAACAACACTCACAACACCTTTCCATGTAAACACAATAACAATGAATCCGTACAAGAGCATAAAATAGACACAATATATTTCCAATGAGATTGAAGAGGCAAGAAGAATGCAAACAAACACAAGGGAAGATACATCCACAAACTTGTATTTATTGCTTCATTGATATGCATAGTTCAAGTTATTACAAAATAAAGGCCCAGATCACCATGTAAGGAGTCCAATGCAAATGCATATAACACATTGGCTTCACAAAACCAAAATAATAGATTTTTTCTACTCCAACTGTTGTTCTTAGAATGAACCCAACACATCAATTTATAGAATTTTGAGAGGAGAGAGAGAGGGAATGTAACTCCCAAAATTCCCTTTCTCATCAATTAAAAGTCAATATAAATGAGTTTGGTTGGTGGTTTTTGACCTACATAAGAATTCTCAAGGTACCCCATAACTTGCAGTAGTAAAGAATAATTTCCCATGCTCATTGAATGCTCTTTCAACCACTTTCTAACCACAAAAAATAATTGGGATCATTTTACTTAAAATTCACCATCAAATATTTCTTAATTTTTTTCATTTCTTTTTTTTTGTATAACTTTCTTAGAGCCATGATTCCAACGAGACCAATTTTGTGAAAATCCATTGGGAATTGCAAAAGTTATAGCCCTCTGAGTGTGAGTAGCTATTTTGAGTTTGCCAAGGATTTCTTACATTTTACGGGACTGAGAATTTAATATTTTGGAGCTTGAGAATTTTATTTACTTTTCATCCACCTACCCTCATTAAAAATAATAAATCATTTTTTATGCATAGAGGATGTCGATCCCTTTCCAAAAAGTTCAATTTTGTCAAAATTGGAGCTCCAGATAAAAAGTTATGCCTATTTTAAAATCAGGGTTGAGGCATTCCACACGGGCTCTCACAACCTGAAATACACTGGATTTTTACCTCCCTTCACTTTTATATGTGGGTATTGCATGTTTTTATATAATAGAGGGCACATGAGTATAAGGGCCACTTAGGCCTCACATGCCCACTTTCTTTGCACTAGACCCTACGTCCTTTGTTGTGCGAAAATTTCACCTTTGCGGGGAACTCATGTCTCCACAAAACCTATGTCGTTTGGGCCCCGAACTTCCAACTTATCCGCAATAGTCTAAGCCTAATTTTTTACACAATGATTTCTCCTCTGTAGGTAACTCACGTCCCCATAATACCTATTCTTCTTGGTTCCCTCAGACCTACAACTTGTTTCCTGCCTGCACAACACTAAACTTGACACCACCTTTGTTGTGCAGTGATTTCAAGTTCACGGGGAACTCATGTCCCCATAGTGCTTGGACCACCTGGGCCCCAAAATTCTACCTTTTCTTTAATAATTGGATTTTCTTCAATTCCCTTTATAAATCGTTTAAGTTAGGATTTCAGGGAACTCATGGCTCGATGGAACTCATGTTGCCTAGGCTGTCGTGACTTGATTACCCAAAAATCATTGTTTCCTACAGCCCCTAGTCCAAGTTGAGGACAGGGAACCCTAGTTCTATCCCCAGTCATTCCACCTACAGCCCTTAGACCCATAATACATAAAAATAGGTTCCTTTTCACTTTTTTCAAATTTTTATAAAATTTTTGCTAACTCCTTAGATTTTTCTTGAAAAGGGGAGTTATAGAAAATCAAAGGCATGCCCTAAAAATTGAGATTTCTTGCTTTCACCATTTCTATCTATCCAGTTCTAAAGAAATTGTGCAAGTTTTCGAAATCACCCAGGGATAAATTTCAGATAAAAATATGTATAGAATATAAATGGGGTAGGAGAAAGTGATGTAACCTAGAATTTACTAGATAACACCCTATTCTCGATGGCACATCACTCAGCCTAGACTGAGTGCTCACCCAAAGCACGCAAAGGTACTAGGTCCCTCTTTAGGGTTGTTGTAACAGGATGTTATTGTGATGAAGGAAGAAACATATAGATCCATAACTAATCCATCATTCTATAATGCATGCCATAGTCAGATCTATAAAAGAAAAAGCTTAAACAATAACCGATTGAATCAAGAACATGCACTACTTAATTACATACAAGAATGACACTTAGATTCAGCCAATATCTTCCATCTATTAATAAACATAGAAGGTCCTTACAATAATGGCAATCTACACTGATGTGTGCATGGATCTGATACAGTAATCTAGTCAATGTGCATATCTCTATATCTCCATACATCCATCTCTCTACTACTATGTGATTCACATCATATATATATATATATATATATATATATATATATATATATTATATATATATATATATATATATATATATATATATATAAGGTGGGGACTTTCCGTTCACCACTTATCTATTCCAAAAATAGGCCGCATGCTATTAATAGCCACGTGTCATTTACATGCATAGCCACACATGCAAGTGTGTTATCAATAGACCTCTTACAGTCAATTGAAGTGACAATCCTATTCTTAGCTCGTCTCCATGCAAAACACTTTGATCTGATCCTCCAAAGATAGACAATGTGTGGTGTGCATGTCTCTGCATCGTTGGTGTGTTTCGCATGCCATCTTCTAAAAATAGGTAATCATGCTCAAAGTCAGCTAAGTTATGAGTTTTGACCTTCTGCTCCGCACGTGCATTCTTCTTATCCATTCACACCCTTGATCCTGGTCTTCTCTCCCACATGGACTTCTTTTTTGATCTCTAACAAGTATTCTCTGATCAACATTACCCCACACTATTCTCATTGTCACCCCAATAATAGGTATCTTCAAAAATTGAAGTAAAGAATAGAAGAGTGGGAATAATAAGAATGAAATAATGTAGATAAATAGAGAAGTTTTATGAGGCAGCCTCCTCTATATCAGTTTGAAGTATCAACTCTGGATACTCCTCCTTTATTTTGGTCTCCAAGACCTTCCATTCAGCGAGTTCTTGTTCTAATTTTTCTTGAATGTCCACAGCAATGGACTCCAATTCATCCCTCGCAATCTCCCCTTTTTCATTTTGTATAACCAACACAATGTTGGACATTGAGGTCATTATTTCTTCTAGAAGATCCATCTACTGCGCAATGATCTTCCCAAGCTCTTCCAGTTGAGTCTTATGTGGCTCTTGTGATGCTGCCAGGGTCTCATGCTTCTGCTTAACCATTGATAATCTTTCTGTGCGTCCCAATGTTTCATCCTTCATTAATTTTTGGACCTCATTGTTTTCTTCTAGGATCTTTATGTTGATAAGCACCTCTGGAGTTGTGTAGATGTTCAAAGCATGGTCTAATTTCTTCAATACTTCTTGTAGCGCTTGCAGCAACCCTTCATAGGATGCAATCTTTTGTATCACTGAGGCTTTCTCTCATTCTGACTCTTGCTCTAAATTCCTTGGTGTTGGCATGCATAGAGGCTCATCTTCAAGTACCAGGTCCACCAAATTTCCTACATAATGTATCATTGAGGGAAACGTCTGTGGTACCTTGGTCTCTAAGTGTGGCCTAGCTCTTATGACATTATCTTCAATCTCCTCTGCGAAGCTAATAAATACTTTGTTCTTCTTCTACACCAAGTCCCTCTCTTATGTTATATGCGCTATCTCTACATCCTTTGTCTTTAGCTCCTCACACAATGCTCTTATCATTGCAGCTTTGTCCATGTTTCTTCTAGAAACTTCCGCAGAAACCTTCGCCAATGCGTTACTGACCTACTCATCTGACATAATAGTAGGCTTTACTGTCATATGTCTAGCTTGGGGTGCCTTCTTCAACTGCCTTGAAACGCATGACTCTCCACATACATCAAAGTCAAGTTCATCCATGTGGGTGTGCATTGATCATGATAGTTGCTTTTGAGTGCACACAGTTACCATATCCTCACCCATTAGCTCCTAGCTAAATAAATCCTTTTGTTATATCATGCTCTGGAAGTGGGCATGGATAATTTTTCCAACGTCCTCTACATACCCCATGGCTGGTGGAATGTGCTCTCCACTCATCCTCTTCGATCTAGGACCCTTGGGAATTGTAGCTTCAAGGTTATGATCTTGTCCTGTTACATCTTGAGCAATTGCATGCATGGATCTGGAGGTTTCCTTTTCTTTTTCTTCTTCATCCTTCATCTCTTTATCTTTTTTCTCTTCCTTGTTGTGTGGCTCATCTTCTTCCTCGAGAAAGGTTGGAGATGCATGATCACTCTCCCCTGATTCCTCCACTTCTTTATCCAACTTTAACTTTCTTCTCTTCTTTGGTTTAACGGTCTCCTTGTGTGGAGATAGATGAGGTGATTTCCTTACCATTTTCGCATGGTTCCACTTTGATTCCTTATGTGTCTGAATACTTTCTTAAATATGTGCTCCCCCTACACAACCTCTGTATCTTCCTCTTCATCCTATCCCTGAGGTGGAGTGGTCACACGCTGTGACTCTTCTTTGTTATAAGGTTGCTTTATTCTATGCTCCAAGCCTCCACTATCTTCACACTCCTCTTATTCATCCTCTACTTCAATAGTTTCTGTGGGCCTTTCCACCGGTATGTTTTCCATTGTGTGCTTACCCTTTGGTGGCCCTGGGAGTGCGAATTCATTCTCCACATACTTATTGTTCTCCATCTTGGGCTTCAGCTGAAGATATACTAATGTTGCCCGTACATCTACTATAGCAAGACTTATTGGCTTAGTGTTCAATACCTCCAAAATGAGCTTCTTGGTATAGGCACTTCTTCTAGGATACACATACTTCTTCCTTAATGTGTGGTAGTCACATTCTACCTTATCTGCATTGAATACCAGTCGGTGCGTTTCTGTGAATCTGTGAATAGATGCTTGGAAATACCTTGTAGTGAATGCGTAAGTAAATTTACACCAAGGGGCTCCAAACTCCATCTCTCATTGGGAAGTGCACGATGCAGAAATGTTGATATACAAAAAATTGGACGTGTTTCCCTACTACTGATGGTAGGTCCTTTGGGATGCGCCACTCTTCTCCAAATGCCGCACGGAGCCTATCCTACCATTTCTTCGCCCTTTTCTTGACGTCATCTATCATGGACCCTTTGCATAGGTACTTGCTAAACCTTTCAGCTGGTGACTTATTCTCCATGGGGTATTCCCATACCTTTTCCTTTGGCCTATCTAGTACTCTAATTTCCAAGAATACAAGTGATAATAGAATAGTCCCTAAGTTGATCTTCCCTCTCATGCGCGCTTCCTTGACAATTTTCTCTGTAATGTACCCTACAATATTGTAGAATGCTCCTTCTGACATCTTACATGCAATGTGTAACCACATAGTATTTACCTATGACCACCGCTCCTTCTCATTCAACTTTGTAAAAATGTGTGTTGTTGCTTGCACAACTGGACAATTCTTCAAATTGTCTATATCCATACCGCACGGACCCTTCAGGTACCCCAACTTCTTATTAGTCTTTAAGATCATGGATTTATCTTAAAGACCAGAAAGATTGCGGATTTATTTACTTATGACCACCTTCTTCTTTCCTTTTGTTCTCGCTACAACTGCCTTCTTGGGGTGCCATTTTTACCTTACAATCATCTCCTCTTTAACTCTGAAACTTGTGAATCAAAACCTAGCTTGATTCAATTCGTACACTAGGTGGAAAATTCATTCCCTAACTCTCCTCTATCACCTTTCTTCACTCGAACCCTTCACCACTGGGGATGCAAGCTTCTTTTTGCACATATATGTTTGTCACACTTGGTTTCACACCCTTCACACCTTAACCCAATCACTCGGCTCTTCACACTTAGCTCTTTCCTCAAATACTCTTAGTCGCAATGGTAAAAATGAATTCACATCCCATCCTTATATAATTTTTAAAATTTTGATGCATTTATTTCTCCTTCACCTACCAAATATCCTCTCATTCATTGACCAAATTCATTTGTTCTGTGTGGTACATCTTCGCGCCCTAGCTATAACCTTCTAGCAAACCTTCTAACCCTTTGGTCACAAACTTCTCTTCAGTACCCACCCTTACACCCAAGTACCTCATCACTGTACCTTCTCCTGGTAGTTATCATGGCCTCCACTTACCTCATGTTATATTTTCCTTACATTCATCTCCATCCTTGGTCACTTTTGAGAAGCAATCTTATTTTGACTTAAAGCACACCCGTAGCATCTTATTCCTTTCATCTTTCAATTCCCACAGTATTTTACTTGGATAACTACAACCACCCCACACTAAAAGTATGTGCATTCCTCTGCGTATAAACATTCTTCACATAATAATTAGCTTCATGCACGAAAGCACGCTTATTACACAAGAACAACAAATAAATTGACAAAGCATAGTGATAATGAAGGAAATACATAATGGAAACCTAATATAAATTGAAATACTACCTTATTATAAACACCAAGAAGACTTAGTTATAGTAGGGCTTCAGCCCACTCCTGTTAAAGTAACCGGGTAGCCATGTTCCATTAATTTCTTCTAACTAGAAAGCACCTGATTCAAGTATGTAAGTGATGACATATGACCCCAACCAATGTACTTTGAGCTTTCCTGGATGGATTAATAACTTTGAGTCATAAAGAAGTACCATTTTTCCAATCTCAAACTTCTTATCCCTTATGTTTCTTTCATGCCATGCTTTCTTCATGGTCTTTTCCTGCTTCTGAATCCATTGTGTTATGGCTCATCACTCATCTAGTTAAATCATATTCTCAATACGCTCTTCCAAATCCTTCTCATCATCTAGACCTTCAGTGCACGCAATGCACAAAGAAGGTAACATAAATTCTATAGGGAGAATGGATTCTATGCTAAACACCAACTGAAACGGTGTGGCTTTGTTCAATCTCTTATAAATTTTTCTATATTCGCAAAGAACAGCTGACATTTTATCATCCCAATCCTTTCTTCCAACATCACAATTTTTTGTCAATGTCTGTCCTCAAAATCTTATTGCAAGCCTCAGCAGTTCCATTTGCTTGAGGATGGTAGGGTGTAGTCTTATGGTGGGCAACCATAAAATCATATAATAACATCCTGATTGTCTCATTAAAAAATTGTTTACCCCTATCACTTGTCAAGCTTAAAGGACATCTTCAGATCGACATATCTTTCGATCCAGAGCTTGGATTTGCATGTTCTTTATATCAACAGAAAGCATATGAAATTCTCTACGTGATTCTGGGGTTAATCTTGAATTTTGGTGTAGTCTAGAGAGAGAAAATTGAATCTTATAAGAACATTCTCCCATATAAACCTAGTTGTTGTAGCTGTTGTATAATCCTTCGTAGGTACTGCTTCTACCCACCATGTGAGATAATTTTTACAAGTAATAATATAGCGTGATCAAGTCCTGCTCGTGGCTGGTGAAATAGGTCCTACAAAATCAATGGCCCATTTCTCAAATGGTTCGGCACTGATAATAGGATAATAGGTCTTAAATGCATCTCGTCTCTTTTCCTTGGTTTACCTAGGCATTGACAATGATCACATGCTTTATAATATTCCTTTACTATCTTTATATAATGTCTCCCACCATAATCCAACAAGTAGGATCTTCCGGGTAGCCACATCACCTGTATAATGGCCTCCTGTAATACCACCATGGGCTTCTTCCATAATATCCTTGCGCTCATGCTCTAATACACAACGGTGTAATATGTCATCTCTACCTAACTTTTAGAGGTCACCACTGATCAACATAAACGGTGTCGTGCGCATAGCAAGATGTTTCTTTTCTAATTCCTTCATTCCTTCTGGTGCTACACCAATCCGTAGAAAGACAACAATGTCTTCTAATTTTGATGGTGCATGCTGTAACCTATATAACTGTGCATTTGACATGGTTTCTTCAATTTTTTGTGCTTCTTCTCCTGAGTTAATTCTAGACAAGTGCTCTAGTTCAGAGTTACTCTTCCCTAGCTTCACCATAATTGTGAAATTAACCTCTTGAAATAGGATTACCCATCTGCATATGCGCCCCTGGAAGATGAGATTGTTTACTAAGTACTTCAATTCCATGCGATCTGTATAAAACACAAACAGGGTTGCTAACAAGTACTATCTAAACTTGTGCAATGCATAAATCATTGAAAAATCTTCATGCTTTGTAGTCGTATAATTCTGTTTAGTAGGAGTTAGATTCCTAGTAGCAAAACAAATTGGATGATCTACGATACCTTCACCAGGTTGAGTTAACACAACTCCAATGGCCATGCTAGAGGTTTCCACATGCACATGAAATGGTTTATCCCATGAGGGGAAGTGCAGAATGGGCACGGTAGTAAGTTTCTCTTTTAATATATCAAACACACGCTGTTGCGGTTCTCCCC
The DNA here is from genome assembly GCA_019776745.2 of Taxus chinensis. Lineage (NCBI taxonomy): Eukaryota > Viridiplantae > Streptophyta > Pinopsida > Cupressales > Taxaceae > Taxus > Taxus chinensis. The sequence continues at coordinate 746,023,782 of CM034150.1, forward strand.
AATAAAATGTACCATTCCCCTTCAGTAACTCTTCTAAGGGTGTAGCAACTTTGGCATATCCCTTGATGAATTTTCTATAATATCTTGTATGACCTAAAAATCTGCGCACCTCACTTTGACTGGTAGGTACTTCTAACCCTAAAATGACTGTAACCTTAGCTGGATCAACAAGCAATCCTTCCTTGCAGATTATGTGTCCTAATAGTGTAATATTCCCATTTTAAGACTTTAGAAACAAGGGAATTTTTTTTACATAATGTTCTCTATTCTAAATAAAGTGTTATTTAGAACACATATTCCATGCCAATCAATCTCAAACAGATAACCATATGCAGCTATAAATGACTCGGTGATCCACCAATCTATTCATTTCATAACTCGGTGATCTACCGATCTATTTATTTCATAACTCAGTGATCTACCAATCTATTTATGTTAACTTTAAGTATTGAATACTTATCATATACTTCATATACTTGGTTTTCCTACCCTAAATCAAGTACTGAGTGATCTGTTTAAAGAACATATCTGAATATTTGTTACCAATATTCATCTGATATCATGTTTCTTTAAACTAGGTGACATAAGACAACGCAACCAACAACTTGTGATACTTTGGCCCAATATTTTCAACATACTGTTTATGTCACTATTCCTAGATGGCATACTCATCATTACGGAATATGTCCTTCACCTCACTCCTCTATTATCAAGAATGGTCTTTACAGACTACCGTCTGTCCACTTGTCTAAGGTTTAACCCTAGCACTTTTTAGAAACATAATTTATCATAGGAAGACACTCACAATGGCTTAAGGTATATGGGCATACTTGGTTGACCTAAGTCAACTAGATGTGCCAAGGTACCCTGAGCCATTGAAAGCTACTACCTATCCTAAACATGCCACTAACTTGACCTATAGAGAAATGAAGTTCAAGTCATTATTTTTGTGTAGATCCAGATGATCAATGTAGAAGGGTGTTGCCACATGTCAACTGCAACGTTGTATCCTTAAGAAAACCCTTTCCTTCTCAAAGGTACAATCCTATAGTTTGGCATGTGCCAACATCCTGCAGAAACTTCCTCATCAAGATGTACATACCCCAAGGAGGTTATTAATACATTGTTAATTTAGATTATTACTTGATTACAACAACCCTGCTAAACCCTAATCCAACACTCCTTAAGCTCTTTTCTAAATTTGATTCATTTAGTCATTAAAGAACTTCCTTAACCAAAATAGGACAACAATATCATAAGTTCCATTAAATATAACTTAACCATTCAAAGAAGGTGTAGCAACCAAATAGGTTCAACTAGTAGTAGATTTTATAAGAAATGAAGTCTAATGATTAACGATCATATCACCATTCTTTGGATCACATTTATTTTAGCGAGGAATAATATTCCTCTACATGATTAAGTGTTAGGGTTTGTCATACCCATCTTATCTTTCACAATTTTCTTTAGTTTTAATACATATTCTTTACACTTTCCATTACTATGTTAGAATTATTCAGATAAGATTGTTATCTTATGCAGCTTAACAAAATGCATCTTAATAAGGGAATCCAATTATTTCCCTTTAACCAATTGATCAAGTTTATCTGAATTAAGCATATAACAGATATGAAAAATATCATCAAGATAGTTTTCCCATCCTCTTCATAAATAAAAGATAATTTACATAACCAATACAACTAAATCTCAAATTTCAATTCATCATTATAAAACTATACATTACAAGACTATGTATTTTAGGCATATTGTACAATAAACAACCTCTATCCCAACAGAATGATACTTTTATTTTTCAGTACAATTCAAGAATGAATCAAAACTCTTTATGTAAGGTCCCATAATTAAATAAGCCCAATACAACATGAATTTTCTTGTCTTCTTTATTCACTTATGATGTCCATCTGCAAAATTACTAGCACATGTTAGTTCAATGAAATGAGCATGATAAGCACTACGCATTAAAGTAAAGTGCATCCCACTAATTATTTCATTAAACAACTCTACTTTAATGAAAATAATTAATAAACATTATAGAAATAATCATAAGTAATAACATCTAGAAAGAAGTACAATTAAGAAAATCTGAATTTACTTTTAATAAAAGAACATATTATAATATGCAACATTAGAATTATATCACAAGACTTAATTGATCCTATCAATCACTTTAAACAGTCAACAAGTATTTTCATTCAATTATTTCATAAACCCCTAGAAATAGAAATACACTTTTATCTTTTCTAATCAGCAAAGAGGTTAGTTACAGTATAACTCATATTAGTATGCTTCAGCTTTCTATATAATCAATGAAGAGATTCAATACATATCTAATTATCAGACACAATTCCTCTAAAGGAAAGAATTAGGTATAGAACACACATCAATGTCTCAGTCCAAAGATGACAAAATAAGGAGTCCTTAAATAAAGAGGCAACAACTTAACAAGAATCCCAATTCAATCCAAGCATATTAAAACAATCTAACTGAAAGTTGTACTAACTTTAGTATATTAGTAGTTTATAATTCAAAAAGGTCTATAGCCAATCTTTCCAGCAATCCAAGCTATACTCAAATAAAGTAAATATCTTAACCAATCCACAAGAAAATTCCCATCTCAGAAGAGAATCAATAAAAGATAAGTTCGATCAAAGAACTTATACAGTACATATAAAGGATCTCAAACCACAAAGGACCCAATCTATATTTCATTTCATTTATACTATGAAATGAAATCCATTATCTAATACAAACTTAGAAATTCTTGAGTTAGTTCCCTAAAGAGAACACAAAACCAAATGCCCAGTTAAAGATATGCACACCACATCTTTCAAATCAAAACTAGGAAGCCGGTTATCCTATTTCCATTCACCAAACACAAGTACAAATTCAAATCTCAGAAATAATTACACAATACACTCCCAAATTGTATAATGTCCCCATGGAGAACATAATTATTTCTCTATAAAACTTGGAGGTTTAAACAACCATGCCATAGAGGGAGTAGAATTCCTCCAATTGTAAAAGATTACAATATCAAGTGACTCATGATTCGAAGACTGCATTCCCATTACAAAGCATTAATCAACAAAATTCAAATAAGACGGCAGTTCCTAATCCCAAATAAGAGCAACATTACCAAACATCTAGTTTAGTGAAACTGTATCCTTTCAAACCACATACAGTACAATAGTTTTAAATTCAGCATTCTACTAAACCCACAAATCATATGAAATATCAGAAGAGAGCAAGAAACTAAGCAATTCATTTAAGACAAGCATTGTCCCAAACTTCTTCCAACTGAACAGATTCATCACTAGCCTCTTTGAGTCCCAGCTAAAAGATTATGAAAGGTAAGAATTTGTTTCATCATCAAAGAAAAAAAAGAAAAAAAATAATAAATTCCAAAAACCTCTTCCATCGATATGGCTATCCCAAAACAGGTTGTAATTCCAATCTGTTTATTTCAAAAATAAAAAATTCAAGTTCAAGAACACATTGCGGTCTTAAAGGAAAAAACCATACAACTGTTTTTTCTCAAAATCAAAACAAAGGAGACCTCAAAAAAAGTTACATGGTCCACCTCTAACCAAACAAAACTCACAAGACCCCCCCCTTCAACAGACAGTAAAAAAATTGAGTCTAAAGCTCTACAATCCTTAATACCCACTAAAATCCTACTCAGAATACCTGAACAAAGTTAAACATGTCGATTCCAATACAATATCAAAACAACCAACAATGGATACTTGTACTGAGTAAAATACAAGCTTCAAACACAAGTTCTAACAATGCAAGCTAAAATACAAGTTTATAACAAAACCCATGGCCCTAATAAAAGCTCAGAATAAACACCAACACTATATCACAGGTTCAAGAATTTATGTTTGCCTAAGGAAGAATAAAACTCCAGTTCAAAGCTTAAGTACAGGACACAATGCAACAACTTAACAGAAAGTTTGGTATTCATAAGAACTATATACCAATATAGTTGTTGAATACAAAGATTCAACCAACGGTTTCATAACTACACATAGTTCCTATAAAGTCCAAACAAACACAAGGTCCCAAAATAACTCATAACGAATCTTGAAGCTTTACTACAAGACTAAACAGATATTCATAACCCAACAAGAAGCTATCCATTTCATTCCACATTAGTCTTGAATGCTATAAAAAAGGCTTTGAATATAAGCTACAGAGTTCAATAGAGCTTCAAGTACAAGTTACAGAGTTTCAATACAAATTTACATGCAAACCTCTAATAACTAGTTCAAAGAAAGTTCCCAAGAACTACCATTAACAGCCAAGAATTCGTATTCCAAAACCCACATAGATTTCATGAATACATGCAAGTAAATAACTAGGCACATCATGCAAAAATGCATTTCCAGTGAGCAGAATTATTTTAATGAATCATTTAGAAGAAAGCAAGGAATATTAATGGGTTGAGTCTATCATGCCTGATAGTGCCCTGGTACCGATTCGAAGAAGACTTCCAGCCGAGTTTCCAACACCCATTCTTCTCCAAGAAAGATCAAACAACAATAATATTTTTCCACAGTGCCTCTTATATAATCCTCAAACTGAAAATAGATCAAAGAGTTCAAAAATAGCCACTAAGTGCAGATCAATTTGTTGGTTCAAAAAACCAGATAGCTCCATGCAGAGCAAAAATTGTGATGCATGCAAAACGAAACAACCCCAAACAAATCTGTCAGCATGCCTTCCAACATGGTTTGCTCACCAGAAACGAGGTGAATTAATGACATTTAATTACATATTCCTGGCTATCTCTCCTTGCCACCACCATCCAAAGTTGGTGAGACCACATTGAACTTCCACATGCATTTCTAAACTTAGTGATGCTTCCACGTAGGTTCCTCCAAATTTCACTAGCCCATATCAAACTGGCAGTACAACCATGCCTTAAAATCAATCAAAATCCCATCACATTTAAATCTTAGGAACCACTACTTAGCTCCCACTTTCCAATCGACCCTTAGGTTCCCTCTCATACCCATTAGATTAGGATAGATAGAATTTCTTAGGTTAGATCTTAGGTTAGTTTAAAATGTATAATCTTAGGATATAATCCCCAAAACAATAAATTGCCACCTTAGGTTAGGATGTAGATTAACCAAAAAAATAGGTTAGAAATAGCTTAGCATCCCTTAGGTTATTTCCCCTTTTCATATTAACTTAGCATTAACAACTTAGGCTAGGATGTCATCCCACATAGAGTGGTGTAGAAAGAGTTAGGTAAATTACTTGAGTCCCGAATCTCTTTAGGATAGACCTTATAGATATAGGGCACATTTTTCTCTCTTTCCCTAGAATCCTAAAGTAGGTTTCCCTTAATGGCATTAGGCACCCTGCAAGGGTAAATCAAGAAGAGCCGAGCACAACACAAAACATAATACAGGCACGGTCTTTCGAGATAGTAAAGAATTTACAACAAACACAAGTTTAGTCAGTTAAGTCTCTTAATCAATGAATGTCAGTTGTTCATTCAGTTTAGATAAGAAGATTTAAAACATACCTTGGATCAATGGAATTGATCCAAGGGTGAGTCCAATTGCAAAGGATAAATTTTGTAAAAAATTTGACCAAATTACAACTTACTCATAAGAAGTGAAAATAGATTATTGCAAGCAACATCATATCAACCCTATAATAAAATAGCAGAAATGATTTATCCACGGCAAGCATGATTTTCAACATCCAAAAAACATAAATTTTTCCTGAAAATCACATGTCAATGTTTGCAATGCAAAAGAGGAATATAACAGTTTGATAAGGTGTTACAAATAGTATTCCAAAATGTGTAACAAATATGCACTTCTTGATGTTAGAGAGATACTCAATTGTCTGCACCATTCAAACGCTAAGCACAAATTGTCACAAATGATCTTTCACAAGCCCATCTATTGTCCAATCATCGAGGTAGACCTGTAAGAAGTTTTGAATAAAATATTTGAATGCATGGAAAACTATGCACGATAATACATCAGGAACATTTTTCAATCCAAAAGGCATCACAGTATAAGAAAAAATACCCCATTCAGTAGTGAAAGTTGTCTTTTCCTGATCCTCTTAAGACATTCTAACCTGATGATACCCAAAAAAACCCATCTGTAAAGGAATAGATTTCATGCCATGTTACTCCTTCTAGTATTTCCTCAGTAAATGACATAGGGAATGGATCTGTCACACATGTAGCATTCAGCTCCCTGTAGTCCACACATATTCTAATTCGTCCATCCTTCTTGATATTGATCACAATTGGAATAAACCATTATGACTCATCAAGGGGCTTGATAATTCTAGATTTCAACATGTTATCAATCTCTTCCTTGACCTTTTGACACAAAATTAGGGTTCATTCTCTAAGGCCTCTTCTGAACTGGGTATGCATTGTCCTTCAGTTTTATCTTCATTTCCCCAAGTGATTCATGAACGCCTTTAAGTTCATGATACCCTTAAGGAAATAAGTCCTGATAATCCTTGAGTAACTCAATGATCTTTTCCACCTCCAAGTCTGACCAGTAGTCTCCAATTATGGCATCCTTAGGCTTAGCCTCCGAACCTATATTCACCTTCTTTTTCTTCATGGGTTCATGATAGGTGCACGTATCCTTGTCTGTACTATCCAAGACCTCGTGCACCCCTTGTGAATGTTCAATATCTAGGTTATCAAATTCCTCATCATCCATGATGTAAACCATCTTTCCTTTCTCTTTCTGAAGAAAAGTGCATTCAAGTAGTATGGAATCCATTTCTTCTTCCTTTTCAAAATGCGCTCTAGAATCTGTCTCACCAAATAATTCCTGAATATGCTCTTCTACTTTTGCAATATCTCCCAAAGTTAAGCGCTTGAAAAATTTTAATGCTTCTTCTATTGGAGGTTTATTCGAGAAGTAGGCAAAGGTCTGGAGCATTCCGGTAATCAAGTTTTGCTAATTCCTAGTCTCTCAATGTAGTTCTATGTATACATACCAGCTTCGTGTGCATCCTTGTAGAGCAGAGTAAAATTTATGCACCCAGAGTGAAGGTGTGTAATGCTTCCTGTCCTGTTATCTAGAGTCTCTAACGTTGCTGAATGTGATGCTGAACAGGTTGATCACCATGATAAGTGCATATCTACGTAGGTGCAGTGTTCCTTACAAACCTAGTAGATAAGGAAACTCCAATCTCTTCCCATTCTATAAGATTATATCTGTGGACTACCCACCAGCGTGTTGCTATCCTGCCCAAGGTATATAATAACATATCTCTTCTCTTAATTTGATCTATCCACTATGTTTCTATGGCTTTCAAAAATATAGGAATATTTTCTTCCCCTGTATACAAAGGTATTTTGTTACCTATCTGTTGAACAGAACGAAGTCTATTCTCGCACACAACTGTGCTTTTTACCTCACGCCCTACTAGTTCATATGTACCATGAGCCCAATTGTCACAAGCAATACTCGTAGTATCACTAATAGAATGAGAATATTACCACTGTAGGATGCCTTCCTTTGATGGATCATTGACCTCTCGGTCATGAATAGCGCGTACGTAAAAAAAATTTAAGTCCTCCTCACTTAGAGGCTCAACATATGGTGTAGACTTCCCATCTATCAAAGGTATCGTTGTCTCCAAATCACTTCACCCCCCGAGTGGCCCTGAGAATGAATCAAAAAATTCAATGTGATTGGGACACATGGGATCACCTCTCAAGCTATGGGACTTGGGCTCGAGGTGAACTGCTAGAGAGGGTCGGCTTCCTCTTCCTAAACTAAACACAAAACTACTTCTAATGTAAGAAAAATGGCTAACTAGTACTATGCTAACATTTCATGGGATTAGGAAAAGAGATATGAAAGGAAATAAAACCTATGCTATAAGTGGTGATGCACCGAATAAAGGGATGTTTAACATCTTGAAGGGTTAATGTGGGAGGGACACTTGCATCACTGATCACCTTCGCCTTTCGTAACTAGAAAGGGTACAAAATACCAAAAACCAGGGCTGACGTTCCTCTGTTAAAATCAATCAGACAACAAACTACCAATCTTTCGGTGAAAAAAGGATGAACTTGAGAAGGGTGAAAAAGTGCCACAACTTAACTACATGCAATATTTCACCACTTGATAAGGACAAAACTCTACGAAACTGCAATGGAAATCAGAACTTACACCATGCACTTGAAAACATGAGAGAGGCAAATAGAAGGAGAAAAATCATGGAAGGACATTCATATGATCACAAAGCATAATTCTCATTACTTCAAGCACTTGCACAGTGCATCATTACATTAGGTGAAAATGGCATAAGTTGCCATTACATTTCAAGAAGAAAGGCTTGAGAGCCTACAGATTCACAAATTATGAAGAGAAGGGGAAGCTTGGAAGTGTCTAATCCACCAACTTGTGTGATCTGTTAGAATCCACTTATTGGAACCCTTGTGAATGAACTTCCAATTTACACTTATAGAAGAAATTGAGAGAGAGAGAGAGGAGAGAAGGATCATAAATTCCCCTTCCTAAATGGAAGGTATATGATGTATCATTTATTACTTTCAATTAACCCACCTAAAAAGGCCCCATCATGCATTCTTAATTCCTGTTGACATAGTCTTCTTAGTTAATTAAATTAATATTTAAATAATAATAATAAATATTATTATTTAAAATATTTAAATAATAATAATAAATATTATTATTAAAATATTTAAATAAAAATATTAAATTAATTAGAAATTAATTGGATCCTCCCATTGACTAGTATTCTCTGATAGGAAAACCCAAAATGGCCTAGCTTGCTGAGTTGGGTCCGAGCTCTTCCATCGTCACAAATTTTGAGTTGATCTCCTAACGTTGAGTTCCTAAATACAGCTCTCCACCGCAACTGAGCTCCTTAGAATCAAGCTCCTACCGGTATGCCATCTGAGTGCTGAGACCGCATACATGATTTGTCCATAAGCTCCATCAGATCTTCATCGAATCATTTCTCTTACACTGTCGCATCTCGACCAGATCGATTTTGAAATGAGGCTCCTCCATTGACCGATGCAATTGAGCTCCACTCCATATATTCTTTCTTCTCAACTAAGATTTTTTCTCTCTCTTTGAACGTCATTCAAGTCAAACTGTGCATGTTTCTTACAAGTCTAAGTTATTGTATGTCGAGTCCATATCTTCCGAATTCTCTCCATGAGCTCTGAGTTCTATGAATTCATATTTTCTATGTTTCCTTTACCAAACTCACCAACACCTTATCATTTTAGTGACCAAAATTCCACTAGTTAATCACACCTTCTAAACTTTCCACCAAGTTGCTTCAGATTCCCATCTCTATCTTGCCAATCTCAGTATTGGCTCCACTGAGGTGCTATCTCTGTTTTCACGTCCATATGGGAGTCGATTTCATCATTGTACCATCTTGACTCAGGTTAACTCATCCTATATGCGTTGAGCTTGAACCCTAACTCTTTCTACCAATGCCGACTGAGCTCCTTTATACATGTATTTTACATGATAACATGATCTCCTTCCACATCCTGCATAATTCACTAAAACCAAATTCAACCCGCATGATCTCGTATGAGAATCAGTTTCTTGTTCTCTAAGTATCTTCAGTGACCCATCTTCACCTTAACCTTTTCATCAAGATCACCGCCTAATGCATTGACTTCAAACATCATAACTCAACATGGTAATAGCGAAGTAATTTTCACCCTCTCCGATGAGTCCATCACCTCTGGCTTGGTGAGTCTGAACTGAGCTACCTGCATCGATCTCCTCCATCATGCGATTAGATCAAGCTCCAAATCTCACCAAGCTACTTCTAACATCCACTGCCCCACTGAGCTGAGAGATAATTTCCATCCACTGATGAGTCCTCTGTCGAGTCAATAGTTGAGCTCCACGAGCTCGAAGTGCCTCCACCATGAGTGAGCTTTGTACACCACCGAGTTCTCTTACATTGCCACATCTCGAAACAAATGATCTCCTCACTTCCATGACCTTGTCGATCAAGTCACGATACCTGGTGAGCTCGGTTTGAGTTACTTGGTACCTGATTATTCCTCACGAGCCTGATGAATCATTTTTCATGTAAACTTTCTCTGACCTTGCATTAAAATTGACTCAAATCAGGTCAGTCGAATCCTCTATGTGAGTTCTAGGATACAATCTCTCCCCTTCCTACCTACGAGGGCCTTCAATTGACTCAACCTGTGCATGTTCATCGAATGGATCATCTAAACTCGACTCCACCCCAAGTCATCTCCTTTGGTTTTTTTATTTTACCAACAATCTTCCACACGTTTACTGACTCCACACTACTCGAAACTTGACCTGATCTCCCTCTCAGCTTGGTGCATGATTCAAACCTACCCTTACCTTGGCGATAGACTCAGATCCCCTAAACATTATCTCCGAATCCCGAACTACCAAAACTCTAAAATTTGGAGTTTCAGAATTTCACGCTTCAGAGATTTCCAACTCGTCTAATGTCCTAGAGCCCAAAAACTCTGAATTTTTGAAATGAATAACTCCAAAGAAAAAATTTGAAACCGGATTCATCTCCAATTTCAGGCTTCGGAACAATTCGGCTTCAGACATCTGTGACTTCAGCTCGACTGCAGGGATTTTCCTTGCTAAGTGTGTGACCAATCATTTTCTCTGAAACTTTGAAGATCACATCCATGAAATGATGTAATGCTATAGCTGTATCCATGAGATCAACGATCTCTACTTCCTACTCCAAGCTACCTCAGTCTAATAGCTTGTCTCCATTGCCTAGTTTCTCCTAAAACAAACTCTCCCAACTGAGCTTGATTTCACATCTTTGATCAACTCATGAATCCTAACCAACTTGCATCTTGGCTATCTGTCCACCTAAGACACTCTTTAGCATATGAGCTCTAGCACGATTCTTGGTGAGCTCTGTGATTGACTCAAGCCTTTCCTTTCTTCCCACTGACTCAGCTCTAAATCTGAAGTCTCTTTCCCCTAAACACATTAAGCGATGCTGTACAACGAAGCTCTGTTAATACTCTGCACTGATTTTTTCCTGATTGATCTATTGACTCTTAATCAAACTATGTCACACGAGATTAACGCTGAGATCATCTAAGAGCACTTATCTCACATGGTTTGAACATAAGATCCAGCTTCCATAATTCTAGCCACAATTTTTAGACCATTTTGAGCTCCTTCCGGGTTGGGTTGCTAATACGAGCCTGACCCCCTCTCTATTATGGATCAAGGTTTGCATACACCAAACTCTGCATACCACTGATGTTTTCCATCCTCAAACTATGGCAGAATTCTAGGGTGAATCCAATCAAAACTTGTGACTTTCCCATTTACCAACCTGTATTCTCTCATAAGCTCATTCGCTTCCATGGCTTGGCCTCTGAGATCGGGATCTCATTCGTGTATGGAAAAATGAATCAACTATGTGAAGAGTCTTATAATGGATTCAAACCAGATGTTTTAATTGGCTTGCTTCTTACTCCTACATTTTTCATTCAGGATGTTGAGGATCTCCATTCCTTACCTAGTGTATATACACCAATCTTCAACATGTAGAACGTCAATAATGGTTTCATATGTGCTCAGAACCAAGATTCTTCCTATTATGCCGAATTAAATGTTTTCTCGACTAGAAAAGATCTCCAGGGTCCGGTATTTACTACTTCTTGGAACTCCACATGCGATCTCCAATTTTACTGATACGAGCACTTTGCAAGTTGATCCCACCTCATCCTTCACCATGCAAGGATTTATTAACACCTCATCTACGGGCTCAAACCTCCAAAAACTGCCATGCCTCATTACCAACTTACAAATCGATCTTTGTTTAGGCATTCGAGTGACCTACCTCTTTGTATGAACTATAAATTAGCTCTCCCAAGCTCTCAAAACCGTGCTAAATTATGTGTTTCCCATTTATGTATCGACTTGGAGCTAAAAAAAATGACCCGAGCCATCCCAAGTGAGCTCAACTGATCCATTCACGACCGAGCTCCTTAGAACAAAACCAACCTCTACACACCTATCGTCTCAAGTTTGGAAATTAGCTTGATGTATCTTGGCTTCTCAAGAATTGACCTTGTCCTCATGTTTTACCTTCTAGGGTTAGTTTAGCTAACCAAAATGTAGCAAAAACATAAAATGACCCCTTAAAACATGACTTATCAGTTCAATCATTTTTATGCCCACAATGACTAAAAAAGATGGTTTGTTGAGCATTGTCCAGTTTTTGGTCCAAGAGGGTAAAAATTGACAACATTTTTGGTGACCTCTCGGGGATGATTTCTTGCTAAGCATAATTCCAGTAGCCTTAAGTCATTCATTGGGCATGGAGTCGATGTTTGGAACTCTGAAAATTGATTTGATCCTCTTTGGTACCATCCCAAAATCTCTTTGATAGCAGTTTCTGATCTTGGACCTCCCTTGAATGCGAAGCATGAAGTATACCGAATTTGATGAACACTTGGAAACTATGGAACGTTGCTAGAATTTTTAAAGAGGTAGATCATGAATCTCAAATGAAACTTTGAACTTTCCTTCTCCTTGACACCTTCCAATGATGTAACATTGTGCAGAACAACACACAAGAGCAACAACAGAAACAAAACACACACAACAACTGAATACCATATATATCCCAATTGAAACATGTAGGTTGTGTAGATGCACTTATTCTATTGAAAGCAAACCTATACTACCCTACACTAACCGAAAGTGCAGGTGATCTAAATAAAACCTGCAACTGGTTGTGCAAAATATCTTCCTTTCCTTACAATGGGAAGCCATGAGGATGATGTAATAATGAACATGGTTGAAAATGAGAGTGAGAAACTGAAACGAGCCCAATTCCCCACTTGGTCTAACAAAGGTATCAACTGGAAAGAGAAATAATTCCTCTTTTAGTTTCTCTGCATTTGTCCTGTGGAAGCATTGTAATTGATCCTCATAATTTTGAAACTCATCCTCACACTTTGAAGTGAATGTGACTAGTTTTGGCTTCTCTTCTCGTTCTAATGAAACCAAGCACCTGATAGGGACATGGTCTAAACCGTTGAATATTTCTGCTTGTCTAGACTTCAATTTTAATAAGAAAGTATTTCTGAAGACATCCTTGAAAATATTCATTATCCACGATATGATTTCCCTCTTGTTTCCCATTTACAAACAATTGACCTTCTACCTGGGTGGATGGTATTGGTAGTGACATCTGATGTCCTCTGAATTCCTTTTCCCTTATTTGATAACAAAGAAGTTCCTCTATGACATGTAGATTGCTTTTGACCGACTTACAACCTCAAATGGAATTTACTAGAAAGTCACTACACAGTTTTTGAAGCAGTACTAATCATATAAGAGCTTCCTACTTTCATCTGAAGGAAAATTTGTTCAGCATATTTGACCTCTTCAGCCCACATAAAACCTGTTAGATCAAATCCTTTCACCATGTTGTTTTTTTGGGACAATAAAGGGAAACAAGACCTCCTTGGTTTCCTTCCACCATTACTTGTTCATCAAACAAGTCTGACTTCACAATTGAAAGTAAGAAACTCTCAATAATATTATCTTCACCCAAAACCTTCAAAGTTGACTTAGTTTCTCCTGCATGCCTCTATCTCTTTCTTCATTCAATGAATTTTGTAGGATGATCCATGTCTTCTAATTCAAGGGAACAACTTGAAAATACAGGTGTTTAAGAAATAGGTATTTCTATAGGTTCTTCTGCATCCAAATATTCCTCTGAATCTGATAGAAAATCTTCTTCTTTGTTCTTTGAATGTGCAAAGGGTTCAACCTACCTTATGGTGTTTCCTGGAATTAGCAGTTGATTCTTCATGACCCTCCTTATCTTCAAACATAAAATTTGCAAGATCAAATTCATCTAGGAAAACATAGTTTTGAAAAGACAAAGGAGGGGAAGAATCTGAAACTCCCTGCATGGTATCATCTACACTTGAAACCTCTGATTCCAACATGGAAAGAATCCTACTATAATTATTTGTTACATTCGATAAAGATATTGGAAATTTTCTACAATGCTCCATAAATGCAGCGAGTTCTTGACATGCTTGACAAGTAGGATCATTGCACTCATAAAAATCACCTTGTATACTTGAAATTATTTCTTCTTCAGCTTGCACATCCTTTTCTCCAACAGACTTTGCCACCTTTGGTGATTCAAACTCCTCTGATGGAATTGAGCCAACATGAATACTACAGTTTGAACAAATAAATTGCTGGTCCTCCTCGTTCCACTCTAGATTTATTTCTGGTACAAAACTAGTTTGCTCTGCTTGTTCTTGAGCCTCAACTTCTACAAAAGCTTGCTTGATGTTAATTTTTGTAGCCCATTTCTTTAGATTATCTACATGCTCTCTTTGCCTATCCTCTTCAACCATATACTCCTATATTTTTCTCATTTCTTGACAATGCTCCTCCCAAAATGGATTTGGGACTATAAGAGGAGGGGTGGGTTGGGATGAAACTGATTCTCTCACTATTTGAGGAAGAGATTCATTCTCTTGTCTTGATGGCTCTTGTCGAAAGGAGAGAACTTTATAAGGAAGATACATGGAAGATTAATGATGGAATGGAGGAAGAGGAGGTGAAGGAAAAGACTTCTTAGCATGTGCTAATGGTGAAAAACTTGGAATTTGAAGTTTGAATTGAAATGACATTGAGTGAGAAATAGAAAGAGAACCCTGAGGTGGTGGTAGTGTAGAATCAACCCATAGACAAGATTGCATTACATCGAACTCACAAGCCTCTATTTATTTGATCCAACCCTCAAGCTAAGGCAACATTTCAGTCATAAAATCAATCTTTTTTTGTAAGTTGTACAAACTTGGCATAAGGCCAACCCATGAACAAGCTATTTTGAAACCATTCTTGAATGCTTTCATTTGAGTTGTGGCTATGGATTGTACCATACCTTCCTCCATCTTCTATATTTTAAGATGCAACCTTACATATTCATCTAAAGGATAGCCTCCATAATATGCATGTTCCTACCCTTAAAAATTTGCATAGTTAGGTGAAAAACCAAAATGATGATGGCTTTTCTCAGAGGGATATGCATATTGTTGATTCTTATCATAAAATGGATATGGAGGTGGATTAAAATAGATTGAAGATGGAAAGTACTGCTACTAGAAGTGAAATTCCCATTGTGGAAAATGAATCCATGATTGCATAGCTTCATGGATGGGATAAAATGGAAAGATATGGAATAAAACTAGATGGAAAATGGGTAAAACATGAAGGTCTACAAAATAGAGAGTAGTGTACTTAGACCAATGGATTCACTGGTTGTGCTTGGGTTTACCTCCTAAGGCTGAAATTTCACTAAGAGCACAACAATTTAATGAAATGAAGTGAACAAAATATGCACACCTATGAAAGATGTGCCTCTGGTCCTACCCGACATGCCAAAAATTGTTGTCTCCAAATCACTGCACCCCCCAAATCGTCTGAGAATGAATCATGACATTCGGTGTGATTGGGACACATGGGATTGCCCTTTAAGCTATGGGACTTGGGCTCGAGGTGAACCTCTAGATAAGGCCAACTTCCTCTTCCTAAACTAAAAACAACACTACTTCTAATGCAAGAAAAATGGCTAACTAGTCCTATGCTAACATTTCATGGGATTAGGGAAAGAGATCAACAAGGAAATAAAACCTATGCTAGGAGTGGTGATGCACTGAATAAAGGGATCTTTAACATCTGGAAGGGTTAATGTGGGAGGTGTGCTTGCATACCTGATTACCTTCACCTTTCACAACTAGAAAGGGTACAAAATACCACAAACCAGGGCGGACGTTCCTCCGTTAAACTCGATCAGAAAAAAAAACTACCAATCTCCTAGAGAAAAAAGGATGAACTTGAGAAGGGTGAACAAGTGCCACAATTTAACTACATGCAATATTTCACCACTTGATAAGCACAAAACTCCATGAACCTACAATGGAAACTAAAACCTTGCACCATGCACTTGAAAACATGAGAGAGGCAAATAGAAGAAGAAAAATCATGGAAGGACATTCATATGATCACAAAGCATAATTCTCATTACTTCAAGCACTTGCACAGTGCATTGTTACATCAGGTGAAAAGAGCATAAGCTGCCATTAAATTTTAATAAGTAAGGCTTGAGAGCCTACAGATTCACAAATTGTGAAGAGAAGGGGAAGCTTGAATGTGTCTAATCCACCAACTTGTGTGACCTGTTAGAATCCACTTATTGGAAACCTTGTGAATGAACTTCCAATTTACACTTATAGAAGAAATTGAGAGAGAGAGGAGAGAAGGATCATATATTCCCCTTCGTAAATGGAAGGTACATGATGTATCATTTATTACATTCAGTTAACCCACCTAAAAAGTCCCCATCATGCATTATTAAGCCTCTTGACATGGTCTTCTTAGTTAATTAAAATAATATTTAAATAATAATAATAAATATTATTATTTAAACTATTTAAATAAAAATATTAAATTAATTAGAAATGAATTGGATCCTCATGTTGACTAGTCTACTCTGATGGGAAAATCCAAAAATGGCCTAGCTCACCAAGTTGGGTCCAAGCTCATCCATCATCACAAATTCCGAGTTGAGCTCCTAACGCTGAGTTCCTCAATAAAGCTCTCCACCGCAACCGAGCTCCTTAGAATCAAGCTCCTCCTGGTATGCCATCTGAGTGCCGAGACAGCATGCATGATTTATCCATGAGCTCCATCACATGTTCATTGACCGAGTTCCCTTACACTACCACATCTCAACACAATCAGTTTTGAAATGAGGCTCCTTCATCGACCGGTGCAACTAAGCTCCGCTTCGTATATTCTTTCTTCTCGACTAAGATTTTTTTTCTCTCTTCGAAATCAGTGGAGTCAAACTATACATGTTTCTTGCAAGGACGAGTTATTCTATGTCAAGTCCATATCTTTTGATTTCTCTCCACAAGCTCTGAGTTCTGTGAATTCATCGTTTGTACGTTTCTTTACCAACCTCACCCACACCTTATCATTTTAGCAAGAAAAATTCCACTAGTTAATCACACCTTCTGAACTTGCCACTGAGTTGCTTCAGATTCCCATCTATGTCTCGCTAATCTCAATATTGGCTCGGCTGAGTGATATCTCTTGTTTCACCTCCATACAGGAATCAAGTTCATCACTATGTCAGATTGACTTGGGTTAACTTGACCAATATGAGTTGAGCTTGACCCCTAACTCCTACCAATGTTGACTGAGCTTCTTTGTGTATTCTACATGATAACATGATCTCCTGCCACATCCTACATAATTTACTAAAACTGAATTCAATCCGCATAATCTCGTATGAGAATCAAAATCTTGTTCTCTAAGTATCTTCGGTGACCCATCTTCAACTCGACCTTTTCGTCAAGATCACCACCTAATGCATTGACCTTAAAACTTCATAACTCGGCATGGTAATAGCGAAGTAATTTTCACCCTCTCTAATGAGTCCATCACCTCTGGCTTGGTGAGCTTGAACTGAGCTACCTACATCAATATCCTCCATCATGTGACCAGATTGAGCTCTAAATCTCACCAAGCTAACTTTTACATCCAATGCCACACAGAGTTGAGAGCCAATTTCCATCCACCGATGAGTCCTGTGCCAAGTCAATAATTGAGCTCCACAAGCCTGAAGTGCCTCCACCATAAGTGATCTTTTTACACCGTCGAGTTCTCTTACATTGTTGCATCTCGAAACAGACAAGCTCATCACTGTCACAACCTTGTCGATTGAGTCATGATACCTAGTGAGCTCGGTTTGAGTTACTTGGTACCCAATTATTCCTCATGAGCCCGAAGACTCATTTTTCATGCAAACTTTCTCTAACCTTGCACAGTAAATGACTCAAACCGGGTCATTCGAATCCTCTATGTGATTTATATGATACAATCTCTCCCCTTCCTGCCTACGAGTCCCTTTAATTGACTCAAACTATTAATGTTCATCGAATGGCTCAACTAAACTTGACTCCACCCTAGTCATCTCCTCTGTTTTTCTCAATGTTAGCAATAATCTTCCACGCATTTATTGCCTCTGCACCACTTGGCACCTAACCCGATATCCCTCTCATCTCGACACACGATTCATACCTGCCCCTAACTCGGTGACATACTTGGATCCCCAAAACATTATCTCTGAATCCTGAACTATCAAAAATATGAAATTTAGAGTTTCAAAATTATGGGCTTCAGATATTTCCAACTCATCTGACATCCTAGAGCCCAAAAACTCCAAATTTCTGACATGAATAACCCCGAAGAAAAACTTTGAAACCATACTCATCTCCAATTTCAAGCTTTGGAACAATTCAATTTCAGACATTTGTGACTTGTCGATTCAGGAATTTTCCTTGCTAAGTTCCAAAATCATTTGCTCCAAAACTTCAATGACCTTATCTGTGAAATGAGTAATGGTATACCTCATTCCCGAGCTCAACTCGCTCTACTTCCTACTCTGAGATCATGGTTATTCGCTGTCTCCACTGACCAGTTTCTCCATTCATTTCTTGACGAGCTTGATTTTGCATCTCAGCTGACTCGATCTCCTTGCTGATTTCCATCTTTGCTATCTTCCACCTACACGTCGAGCTATGAACCTACATGATGATTCTAAGCTATGAAAATATTTCCTCATGCTGACTCAGCCCTAAATCTGAATTCTCTTTCTCCTATATGCCTGGAATGTGTACCAAGCTTTCAATACTCTGCATAGAAGTACCTCAAGATCTATTGGCTATCAATGAACTATTTTCACATGAGATCACCCTCGGATTATCTATGGAACTTATCCATGTGGTTTTAGCATGAGCTCAAGCTTCCATTTTTCTGCCACAGCTTTGGACCATGTTGAGCTCCTGTCGGGTTTGTTTGTTCCACCGAAACACTCACCATTATTGAACAAGGTTTACATACACCAAAATTTGCATACCACCGATGTTTTCCATCCTCAGGTACTACGGAATTCTAGGGTGAATCCAATTAAATCTTGCAACTTCTCCTTTATTGACTTATATTCTCTCATAAGCTTGTTTTCTTACATTCCTATGCGTGCCTAGCCTTGATCGAGATTCTAGTTTTGTTTTTCATGCATGAAATGCAATAAACTCATCGCTTCTCATATTATTTCATTTCCCGACAAGTCTCACTCATTCATAATCTTGATCTAAGTGCTTCCTATCTTGTGTCGATGCTTTCTACTTCCATACGATTCATCATGCTCATTTACGGATCGCCTTGTACCCATCCCAATTCAAATGAGTTCAACCACAGTGAGTGTCAGACATAGCTCGGTCAGGTAATTTCTATTAGTGAGCCTCCTTATAAACCATCCGCTCATTCTCCCAAATGAGCTCATTTTGGTGGCCATGTTATCCTTTCCATCCAACACTCTGCTTCCGAGATCAATTTCCTGACAGTATTTGAGCTCAAATTAGTAACCAAAAGCTTGAATGTTAGGCTTTATTAACACCTCGTCTACGGGCTGAAACCTCCAAAAACTACCATGCCTCATTACCAACTTACAACTCCATCTTTTCTTAGGCATTCGAGTGACCTACCTCTTTGTATGAACTATAAATTAGCTTTCCTGAGCTCTCAAAACCGAGCCAACTTGTGTGTTTCCCATTTATGTATCAATTCGGAGCTAAAAAAAATGACTCGATCCATCCCATGTGCACTCGACTGATCTATTCACGACCGAGCTCCTTGGAACCAAACCAACCTCTACACACCTATCGTCTCGAGTTTAGAAATTAGCTCGATGTATCTTAGCTTCTCAAGAATTGACCTTGTCCTCATGTTTTACCTTCTAGGGTTATTTTAGCTGACCAGAAGGTAGTAAAAACACAAAATGACCCCTTAAAACATGACTTATCAGTTCAATCATTTTATGCCCGCAATGACTCAAAAAAAAATGGTTTGTTGAGCATTGTCCAGTTTTTGGTCCAAGAGGGTAAAAATTGACAACAGGTATCACAACCCTTTCCTCCTTGTTCTCAAAGCTGATTCACCCCTTATTGAATCTCAAGTCAGCATTATTTGTATAACACAAAGGGCTTCCAGGTAGGGCTAGAAAACTATCTGCTTCTGCAAGTGCTAATACCTCAAAATCCCCAGTGAACTTGGCCCATTGTATGGTTATAGATGCATCCTTCAAAACTCCTATGGGAGTGACCTTAGGCCAGTTTTCCATAAACAACACATTAGATGATGGCTACAATGGAGGCCTCCCATTTGTATTCATGCATCTAATGTAAGAACACTTACTTCCGCACCTGTATCAATCAAAATATTTCTCAACAACCATCCATCTACAACAACATTCAGAGTAATTTCTTTTTCATAGTCAATGCTATCAGTGTTGGACCATGATTTTTGTTAGACCAAATCCCATAGGTGTTACTCTCCGCTACAATCACCAGAGTTAGGATCTACGAGATGCGATTAGTTCATGTCACGAAAATCACGAGGAGTGCTAGACACACATGCCAACAATCTCCCCTTCAGCGTTACCTGAGTTAGTTTCTAACTCGAGACCTGTCACTCTGATACCATTTATTGGTCCATGATTTCTATTAGACCAAAACCCATAGGTGTTAGTCTCCACTACAATCGCTAGAGTTAGGATCTACGAGAGGTGGTTAGTCCATATCACGAAACTCATGGGGAGCACTAGACACATATGCCAACAATCAAGGGGAAGATTTGTATGTAGGATATGTTTTCTGGTCTCAATACTTGCACATGGAGTGTTCCCTTTTAACCAACTTCCTAATAGTGGAATGATGTTATCCAAGTGTAAAATTTTGCACACTTCTCTTAGATCATTGATATTAGTTTGGACTATCTCTGATGCTTTCTTCCACTCTTTTAGGAATTGTATCTCACCTTGAAGATTCCTTGGTACTTCCATGGTATCTTGGTAAACTTCCTTCTGATGAGAAGGATCTGAGTACCTTACATGTAACACATCCTCCTTGGTGATCGTAGGCTTCTAGTACAATTCCTCTCTTATGTGCACTGCTTTAACTCGTGTAGTAATATTCACTGTTAATGCCTCAGGTCCCTCTGCTATCTTGGGCATCCACTGATCTTCTATTGCACGTTGGATTCTAACCATCCCAAAGCCTTTATTTTCTTGCTTATTCTTCTTACTCAGATGCTCATCTAATTTCGGGAACTCTTCATAGCTATGGTTCATTCCACAGAAAGAACATGCAATATTCTAAGGACATTTGCGCCTATAGTGGTCAGGAGATCCGCACATATAACATATTCCATGAGGGAACTCACCTCTTCCTCCACCACGTCCTCATCCTCCATATCCACCATGATATCCACGTCCTCTTCCATGACCTCCTTAAAAATTCCCCTCATTCCTATCATAGCACATTTGATTATGATCCCGATCCTATTTCTCATTCTTGCCCTTAAAATTATATCTTACACTTTTTTATTGTACCCCAATGTTTATAGCATCCTGGATCTGACCAATAAACTGAAAATCATCAACATCATGGGTCGTGGACCGGAAAATTTTGTAAAATTAGGACACATTCTTCCTTATCATGTGTTATAACAAAGGATAGTGACTAGCATCATGATTCAAATGAAATATCTCACAATCCAACAATAATGAGCGTACAAATTTATGAGGGAAACTATCCTTGGTGTGACCTTCCACTTCACAATATATACACCAAATTCTTGAGCGCATTTCATGGGTTGAATTTGCTAATAGCTTCTCTAACTATTTTTCCATAGCTGCAATCTGTGTCACTAATAATGGACTAATGCCAGTGTCAATGCTCCCAACTTCCTTAGCACACAAAATTTCTTCCAGTGCTTCACGTGGATCAGTGTATGTCTTATGTGACAGTGCTCTTTTTAATGGTGTAATCAATCCTCCAACAACCCATTGTGTATGTTGGTTGGCATAAATAACATAAGATAGATTAGATAGAAGTGTCTTAAAATGGGCATCATACTCACGTACACTCTCAGTAGTGCCTTGCTTTATATCCTTGAGCACACTTATACTCTTCTTCTCAAACTCTAGGATATAGAACTTTTTCAAGAAAGCATCCTTCAGTGCTGCATAATCCACACAAGTTTGATCAGGGAAAAACTTCCTATACTAGCTGTGTGCTCGCCCCTGTAAGGTAGTAGCAAATTGACTTTCCTTACGCTCAGCAACTATGATCTCTTTCGCGCGCCATAAGATTTCACACATATGCACATGTTCGACAACATCCTTTATACCTCTATACTTTGGGAGACAAAGAGACATCTCCATATATATATTCTATGGTTGTTGTGGGCCTTGACCACCTGATCTAGAACCTCCTTTGTTTCCTCTACCTCTAAGACTGCCAGACCCACCAGAACTAGAACCACCTATACCTCTTGATCCTCTACCTGTAGTTGGAACAGGACCTATAGATGTACTCCCCTGTACTCTGATAGTAGTACTATACTGAAACCCTACAGTCTATGTGGTAGTTCCACTTCCAGAGGTGAATCCAACATTCGATGCACTTACATTATGTGTAGATGATGCACCTAAAAATGATCCTCCAAATAACACTAAATTTTTCTGTCTTGCCATTGATGTACCTACTCCTACTCTCCTAATTCCTAAGTTAGCTTGTTGGTTACTTATCGTACTAAATACTAGAAAACCAAGTGCAAGGGCTAGGTCAGTAGGTGGATTAAGATGCACACCCGTGGCCCATGTAGTCTTTTCTGGCATACTTCTGTGTGATGCCAAGGGGGGATCTTTGTCATGTTTTCCAAGATGGGGGAGTTCCTGATGATTTAGCTCCATGTATTCTATGTGAGCTTCAAGTCCTTCACAAGCCATCTCTCTCCTCATCACCATACTTTCTACAATGTAACGCTACTTCTCTATCTCCCTCTCACATGCCTCATTATACTTAAGTTTCCTTTCCTCTCTCTGCCTTTCTACCGCTAGGTCTGCCATCTTTCACCAAGCTTGTTCCTACCCTCGTGCATGGTGAATTTTAGTTAGTCATTGGTTTACTCTCTAGATTCAAAGTTACCATCAATATTTTGATCACCAGTGGAATACCTTGCAGATATGCTCCTCTTGGAT
The DNA here is from genome assembly GCA_019776745.2 of Taxus chinensis. Classification (NCBI taxonomy): domain Eukaryota; kingdom Viridiplantae; phylum Streptophyta; class Pinopsida; order Cupressales; family Taxaceae; genus Taxus; species Taxus chinensis. The sequence continues at coordinate 746,046,984 of CM034150.1, forward strand.
GCCGCAAAAATTGGAATTCGGCTACCTCCGGGTAAGAATACGTTGAAATTGAATACTCCAAAATATAACTGTTTAGAACACCCTAAAACCACGTATCCACAGCATGATTCCAGATCAAATCAGCATTGTAAAGGGCTTGAAATTATTCCTGTGTCCAGACAAGTGTGTGATACCTCCAGTTCCACTTAGATGCATAAGTAATCAACCACATGTATAATTCTACTAGAAATATGGTGAAAAATCTCTCACATAAGCTGTCATATAGATTTTGTTGTACCCAAGTATGGGTGCTACACTCAGATCCACTAATGAACCATCATGCATATTCTTCCTCTAGATCGTGTATCCACTCCTCAATACTTGCTAGAGTTAACCGGTACATCTTCATCGTGAACCATCTTAAAAATAACTGAAAAAGAGGTCCTCACAACAGAACTAATGATGCAACCTAGAATTTACCAAACAACACCCTAGTCACACTGACACATCACTCAGCCTAGACTGAGCACTCACCCGAAGTGCACAAAGGTACCAGGTCCCTCTTTAGGGTTGCTTTAGTAGGATGTTAGTGTGATGAAGGAAGAAACATATAGATCCATAACTAATCCATCGTTCTACAATGTATGCCATAATTAGATCTATGAAAGAACAAGCATAAACAATAACCATGATTGAATCAAGAACATGCACTACTCAATTACACACAAGAATGACACTTAGATTCAACCAATATCTTCCATTTATTAATAAACATAGAATCTCCTTACAATCATGGCAATCTATACCGATGCGTGCATAGATATGATACAGTAATCTAGTCATATGCGCATATCTCTATATCTCCATACATCCATCTCTCTAATACTATGTGATTCACATCATATATATAGGGTGGGGTCTTTTCCTTCACTGCTTATCTATTCCAAAAATAGGCCACATACTATTAATAGCCACGCATCGTTTACAGGCATAGCCACACATGTAAGTTTGTTATCTATAGACCTCTTACAGTTAACTAAAGTTATAATCCTATTCTTATCTCATCTCCATGCAAAACACTTCGATCCGATCCTCCAAAGATAGACAATGTGTGGTGCACACATCTCTGCATCGTTGGTGTATTCTGCACGCCATCTTCTAAAAATAGGTCTTCATACTCACAATTGGCTAAGTCCTAAATGTTGACCTTCTGCTCCATGCATGCGTTCTTCCTATCCATTCGTGCCCTTGATTCTGGCCTTCTCTCCCACACAGAATTCTTGTGTGATCTCTAACAAGTATTCTCTGATCAACAGTAAGTATTGTCTAAACTTATGCATCACGTAGATCATGGACAAGGCCTTGTGCTCTGTAGTTGTATAATTTTGTTCAGCTGGGTTCACTTTCCTACTTGTAAAAAAAAGGATGATCAACAATACCTTCTCTCAGATGGGCTAATAACGTGCCAATGGACATGCTAGAGGCATCCACATGCACATGAAAAGGCTTGGTCCATGAAGGAAATCACAGAATAGGCACTGTAGTAATCCTTTCCTTCAATGTCTCAAATGCATGTTGTTGCACTTCACCCCAATAGAAATTTCCTTTACCCTTTAATAATTATTATAAGGGCGCAACAATCTTGGCATAACCTTTGATAAACTTCATGTAATAACCTGTGTACCCCAAGAATTTGCGTACCTCACTCTGGTTAGTAGGATCCTCTAAGCCCAAAATAATAACAACCTTAGCAAGATCTACCAATAAGCCTTCTTTACAAATAATATGTCCAAAAAAAGTCCCAAAGGGTGTAGTAAATATGTACTTCTTAATGTTTAAGGAGATACTCAATTGCCAGCACCTCTCAAAAATAATTCTTAAGTTATAACAATGATCCTTCACTAGCCTTTAAACCGTCTAATCATCCCGGTAAACCTGTAAGAACTTTTGAATAAAGTCCAAGTATTCTTGCATAACAATGCATGAAAATACTGTAGGCACATTATTTAATCTAAAAGGCATAATTGTGTATGGAAAAATTTCCCTTTCAATGGTGAAAGTTCTCTTCTCTTGATCCTCTTTAGCTATCCTCACCTGATGATATCCAAAAAATCCACCAGTGAAGGAGTAGATCTCGCACCCTACAATTCCTTCCGGAATCTCTTAAGTAAAAGGTGTGGGAAAGGGGTATATTACACATTCAGCATTCAACTCCCTATAATCCACACAAATTCTTATCCTTCCTGTTGAGTTGTGGAGCTTAATTGCTTCACTGGCATGCTTTTGCAGACTTGCTAGTATACACAGTAACCGACATCGGTTTACAAACCGTCATTGGTCACCCATGGACTGGTATCGGTCAGCCAAGGAGGAACCGACATCAGTAAAGTCTAACCAGCATTGGTTAAGGCTAACCAACATCAGTTGCCTGTGGGTGACTATTATAATTAAGTTGTGGGAATTAGATCTATCTTTAAATTGTAAAGTGAGTATAATAGTTGTAATTGCATAGCTAAAGTTCCCTAAGATTGTAGATGCATATATAAACATAAAGGTAGGGTTTAGAAGGTGGAATTCAATTGAGTATAGAGAGGAATTTCCTTTGAGAGAAAAAGAGGAATTTGTAGAGAAGAAAGTAGAGGACATCCAAGAAGGTGTGGAAGATTACAAATCTTCATTGTATTTCCTCTGTGATAATAAATTGGTTGTTTCTTTGTGGATGTAGCCCACACTGGGTGAACCACATTAAATCTTGTGTATTTTTTCTTGTTTATTTTTGTATTGATTGTTTTATGCTCAGATCTGATTAATATATATGTATAACCGGTGTCCTAAACCCAACGCTTTCATATTTTTTGAAACTTATCACCATAGGGATAACCCATTCTAACTCCTCAATGGGCTCAATGATCCTATATTTCAACATCTTATCAATTTCCTCCTTTACCTTAACATGTATATGAGGATTCATCATGTAAGGCCTCTTCCTAACTGGGTGCACACATTCCTTTAGCTTGATCCCCATCTCACCTAACGAGTGATGTACCCCTTTCAACTCATGGTAACCTCTAGGAAATAAGTCATGGAAGTCACATAGTAACTCAATTATATTTGCAACCTCAGACTCAGACTAGTAATCTCCAATGATGGCCTCCTTAGGTTATGCATCTATCCCAATATTGACCTTCTTCATTTTCATGAGCTCATGGTATGCGCACACCTTCTCATACAAACTATCTAATACCTCACGCATACCCTCAGTATGCTCAACATCCATATTCTCCACTTCTTCATCATCAATTACGTAGACCATCTTACCTTTTCTTTTTCTAGGAAAGTGCACCCAAACCTTTCCTCATTTGTCTCTTCTTCTTTAAGACGCACCTCCAGATCTGATTCACTTAGTAATTCCTGAATAAGTTCCTCAACCTTTTTACTATCTCCCATAGTCAAGTGCTTCATAACCTCTAATGCCTCATCCACTTGAGGTTTAGTAGAAAAATAGTAAAAGGTCTAAATCATACCTACAATCAGTTATTGTCAATTCCCAGTTTCTCTATTTAGTTATGCATAAACATACCATGCACGTATGTAGCCTCACAAGGTGAAGTAGAAATTATGCACCCATAGTGAAGGTGGTAAGGCCTCCTACCCCTCTATCCATAATCTCTCACACTGTTGAATGTGATGTGAAGAAGAATCCTTCCCATGGAATTCACATGTCTTGGTAGGCACATTGCTCTAAATAAATCTAGCAGAGAAGGTGATTATCACTTCTCACCACTCTAGAAGACCAACTCTGTGTACCATCCACCATCATGTAGTTGTTCTACATAGGGTATATACCAACATATTCCTTCTTTCCATTTGGTTTGTCCACTGGGCTTCCATAGCAAGTAATAATACTTTAGGATTCCCTTCACCAGTGTACCTTGGTACTTAGTTACTACCCAAACACCTAATAAAGAGTGGCTTACTTACACATGTAACTACATTTTTCATCTCATGACCAATCATTTCTTAAGTTACATGTGCCTAGTTATCACAAGTAACATTGGTAGTATCACTCATAGACTGTGCATCATATCATTGAATAACTCCTTCCTTTGATGGCTCAAGCACTTCAGGATCATTAATGGTGTGTACATAAATTTTGTTTAAATCCTCCTCACTCAAAGGTTCTACATAAGGTTCAAATTTTACATCTATCAAAGGAATAATGGTGCACTCCTCCTTGTTCTCAAAAATGATATATCCTTTATTAAAGTACATATCAACATTGTTTGCATAACACCAAGGGCACCCAAGCAATGCTGGAAAACTGTCTTTCTCTGCAAGCACCAAGACCTAAAAGTCCCCAGTAAACTTGGCCCCTTGTATAGTAATAGTAGCATCCCTCAAGACTCCAATGGGTATAGATTTAGTCCTATTTTCCATAAACGTCACATTTGAAGATGGTAGTAATGGTGGTCTACCCATTTGGTCTACTCAAAATCCATCAGTAAAAAAATTCATTCAGAGTGATCTCTTTTTCATAATCCAGACTTTGAGGAGGTAAGTTGGCACGTAAAATCTATCTCTCGCACTAAAATTTAGCAAGTGGCATATTCCCCCTTAGCCATTCCCCAATAAAGGAATAATGTTTTCTTGTCATAGCATCTTACAAACCTCCTTCAAATCATCAAAATATTTATGAGGAAGCTCAATTTTGTTTGCCTTCTCCAAGTTATGTGACTTCTCTTTTAAGAATTGTATCTCACCTTACAAGTTTCTAATAACTTCCATGGTTTCTTAAAAAAATTACTTTTTATGAGTAAGGTTTGGATAATTTTCAGTAAATACCTGCTCTTTTTTAATAATAGGCTTCTATTTCAAAACTTCCCTACTGTGCACAACCTTAGCACGTGTAGTGACCAACACAGGCAATATCTTAGAATTAGGCACTACCTTTGGCAACCACTAATCTCACACAACACATTGTAACCCAACCATTCCCACACCCTTATCCTACTTGTGATTCTTACTTAGGTGCTCATACAAATCTGGGAATTCTTCATAATTGTGGTTCTTTCCACAAAAGGAGAAAATAACATTATAAGGGCATTCGTGCTTACAATGATAAGGGGATCCACATGTGTAACATGTTCCATGAGGGAAGTCACTCTATCCACCATTGCGATCTTGGACTTTGAATCACCCATGGTAGCCTCTACCTCTACCTCTACCTCCATCAGAGTACTCTTCATTGTAACTATGATCATGATGCTCCCCTTTCACTTTGCAATTTTTTGTAACACTAGTTATACATACACCAATATAAATGACATCATGAATCTGATAAATCAACCTACAAATCTCTTTATCATGAGTGGTAGACTAAAAAATCTAACAGTAACAAGAAACGTTCTTCCTTATCGTGTGTTACAATAGGGGGAACCTACTTAAGTCATGATCTAAGTGACATATCTTATAGTCCAACATCATGGCACACACTAATTAACAAGGGAAAATATCTTTGATATGTCCTTCTACTTCATAATTTTTGTAGCAAATACCGTTGTGCATCTCATGAGCTGAATTAGCTGATAATTTTTCTATGGCTACAATGTGAGCCTCAGAAATGGGCTAACCCAAGTGTCTACGCTCCCAACTGCCTCAACGCATAGAGTTGCCTCAAGTGCCTCACATAGGTCTTTATAAGTCTTGTGTGAGAGAACCCTTCTGAAAGGTCTGATCAAACCTCCAATGAAATATTGAGCATGTTGAACCAAGTGAATGTCATAAGATAACTTTGATAATAATTTTTTTAAACGGGCATCATACTCCTTAACAATTTTAGCCATGCCCTGCTTGATGTCCTTCAACGCACCGATGTTCTTATGCTCAACCTTAGATATTTGAAACTATGATAAGAAGGCATCATACAATGTGATATAGTCCACAAAAGTCTATTTTGGATCATATTTCCTGTACCAACTATGTGCGCACCCTTACAAAGTAGTAGAAAATTAACTTGCCTTACACTTTGGAGCTATAATCCCCTTTACACGCCATAGTATCTCACATATGTGCACGTGCTCAGCTGCATATTCAATTCCTTTGTATTCTAGGAGATGAAGAGATATCTCCAAATATACTTGTTGGGGTTGGTGCAGACAATGCCCACCAGATCTAGAACCTGTATTACCTCTTGTGTTCCCTTGACCTCAAGAACCACCAAATACACTAGATTATAAGCCACTTTAACCTCTTTTTCCTCATCATGTAGTAGGTAATAGACTAGAGGATGCTCTACCTTGTGTTCCAACAATTGTGCTAAATTGAACTCCCGATGGTCTATTAAGATGTACTACTCCCAGACATAATACCAATGTGTTGCGCACCCACATTCTGTTTTGATGATGTACCAGATAATATACCTCCAACCAGACCTCTAAATAACACAAATGACAATTGTTCCACCATATATGAGTAGGATACCTGATTAACTCCTGAAATTGATTGAAAATTAACTCTATCTACTGTTACTTTACTATCCATACTAGCTTACTTGCTAATTACTGTCATAGAAACTAGAAAACTAAGCGCAAGGGCTAAGTCACCACGAGGGATCAAATGCACGCCCGTACTCCTTGCAGTCTCCAACGATGCACTCTTATCTAAGGTCAAAGAGGGTTCTCTTCCATGCTTACCCAAATGGGGAATTTCCAGATATTCTTGCTCCACATATTCTGTATGAGCTCCAAATCCTTCGCGATCCATCTCTCTCTCCACAACTCCATTCATTCCATAACTTCACCCTACTTCTATAGATCCCTCTCGTGTGCCTCATTAAACATAATCCATGTTAAAATAAATATCTTAATCACTAAAGGGATGAAATGTATATAATATCCTTTGGGTTCGTGTAGGAACTGAAGCTCAACAACCTATGAACAAGAATAAGTAGAAAATGCGTACTCCAAAATGTAGCTATTCAAAACACCTCTCCACCAATGAGCTACAATGCATGTCCAAGTCAAATCAACATCATGTAGATCTTGGAATTCTTCCCGTGTTCATACAATTTTCCAAAACCTCCAATTTCTCTTCGATGCATAATCTACCAACCTCTCATATAACTCTATGGCGAAATAGGTGAAAAACATCTTATAGAACTCATGATACAAATTCTTCTCAACCCATGTGTGTCCATCAAAATTAGGTCTTGTGTTAAATCTATGAGCATACTCTTCTTGTAAATTTTCTAACCAATCCTCAATATTGGCCAAAGTCAACCAGTGTGTCTTCATCATGCAACATCCCGAGAAACAACTTGAAAAGAGGTCCCAAAAATGGAACCAAAATTTATTCTTTTATTTTACCAAACAACCCAAGGCGCATTGGCTCATCACTCAGCCAGAACTGAGCACTCACCTAAAGTGTGCAAGGTTACTAGGTCCCTCTTTTATGGAAGCTTTGTCAAGGATTTAACATGATGAGCATAGACATAGATATATCCCAATTCCATAACAAATAATCAAGCATAGTGCATAACATAAACTAGATATAGTAATGTCACCATAAGTCATGCATGCCCATAAACCAACATCATAACTTTATTACCAAACTCCCTCTAATCCGTATAAATCAATACATATTTATAGGTATTGGGGAATTTCCCTTCACTACTTATGTACTTTCCAAAAATATCCCACATGCTAGAAATAGTCATGTGTGTGTTACAATTCATCTACAAGAGCATGCAATCTCGCTAATAATTTATTATCTTCTAATATAGACTACAAAACTCTGCATGTTGTCTTAACTCCCCTTGCATGAGATCTGTCTAAAAATAGATTTTTCTTGAAATGTCAATCTTCATGTTATCTTCTTGTCTCCAAAACCTTTCTTGATCACTACTCCAACCCTTCATCTTCTAGTTCTACCAAAATGCAACTATGTCTCAAATATATCAAGCCTGGATGCGAGCCCTCACACTTAAAAAACCTCCGTGCTACCCATACTCATTATATTTTACGGGTCCAACATCCATACCTAGTTTTGAAGAGCATGTGAGACCAATCAGCTGATAAGTATCCCCCAATCTTAGTATTGAAGTCCCTATATAAGCATAGGACAAAGAGTGGAGGTAGGTCAATTAAAAATATATCCTAAGGAACTATGACATTGGGACATGCATGTAATGTGAGGATTATACCATTGATAACTCTAAAATTTCCTACTATTGTCCCATCTAATTGTACTAATCCTTTAGAAATAGGATCATACTTGAGGCCTAGCTAGTCTACAATCTTCTTTGGCATTACTGATTTGTTTGCTCACTGAGTCAATCATGTAATTATGCACTATATTATCCCTAATGATCATGGACATGTAGAATGGTGGAGGATTTTTTTTTTTTCTTAGTCAACCCTCCTTTTGTTACACTGCATTGGCAAGAAATTTTTCTTGTTCCTTAGATAACTCATTTAGGGGAGACAAGTTAGCCATAGCTGCTTGTAAGAGTTCTCTTTGTCCTAGAATTGCTAATGATTCCCACATGGAGATACTCACATTGATTTTCTTCATTTTTTCAAGGATATTGAATGGAGTGGGATTATCTTTTTCTGCCACTTTGTTTTCCATGACATTTTAATATACTTGAGCTGATACAAAGGGTCACTTAGGAGGATTTTGTGAATTTGGAACTATGTTTGAGTTGCCACCTCCTTGGAGTGTCAGAGAAGGATGAGAAGGACCTATATTTTCTGAATTCCCCTCCTCCATAGCTTTTTTCTTAGATCTTGTGTTTTCAGCCACACCTTGAGGAAGATATTGATTTATTCCATAGAATTCCTCTACTTTCCAATTCACAAGTGAAGTGTCACTTTGAGGTGCCTTTTCAGAAACCATTTGCTGCTGATTTTTCTTCTTCAGTTGTTTCTTGGGAAGAAAATGTACTTTTCACCATTGAAGCCTTGGTTATAGGATGCCATTAGGGAATGTTTCTTGGTTATGTGGATGACCAAAAGGAAAACACCACTTGTAATCTTATATAAGATTGTTTTGGATGAGAACATAGAGCTTTAGATGAAGAGGTTGCATTTGGGTTATAAGGTTGGAATGGCCTAGAAGAAGGAAATTGGCTTTGATTCTGATTTGCATCTCAGGATAGATGATTTATTTAGGTTGATATAAAGGCTTGTTTGGTTGGTACTAAGGCTGATAAGGTCTGAAAGTTTGGGCTATGATTCCTTTTAATTGTCACTAAATCATTCCCAAGATTTTGTAATTATTTCATTACCTATTGAATCTCAACTGAGGTGCTTGAGGAAGTAGATGCCTCACTACAATTATGATTTCTTAGAGTAGGTATAGGAGATAATTCAGGTATTTAATTAGAATTAGGATTTCCAATCCCTGGTTAAATGGGCATTGGTGGTTTAGGGGAAAGTTTTCTAACTTGAATTAAATACTTTTCATCCCTAATAGATAATTCATAGGCCCTTGGTAATGTTATACCTCCCATACAATGAACCATGACAGTAATATAAGAATTAAGGTCTTTTAAAAAGTAAAGAAAAACATATTCCGTAGTTGTTCTTACAAGGGTTGGAATTCTTACCCATGTCCTCTGGAACCTAAAGTTGAAATCTGCCATGAGTTCATTTGGAGCCCTCTTTATTTTGGTCAATTGCTTGAACAAAGATAGGTTATCTGCCCTCTCTCCAAAATGATTACAAAGGGTTATGCACGGTGTATTCCAATTAGTGATAGACCCTGTCTCTTAACTTTGAAACCATTGTAGATCCTTTCCTTTGAATGAGGAAGCTATAATTTTTATAGATACATCCTGATCAAGAATTTCATGGATAACACAAGCATTGGTGATGTCTTGTATATGGTCAATTAGCATAGTGTGATTCTTCCAAGTAAAGAATGAATACTCTTCAAAGCTTTCACTGGAATAGGATTTTGGGCATTGAGAGCAAGGGGTCTACTGCTAGTAAAATTGACAAATCCTGGATTTGTTGTTGTGCCATCAAAAAAGACCTGAGAAATCTAGTATATTGAAAGAAGGGCCTACCAGTAGGTGGTGTTTAAATGGTCTTGTTTGGTGGATATGGTGATCTTTGAATTGCTCTCCCCTTTCTTCCTCTTCTTGGTGATAACTACAGGTACTCAATAACTCTTTCTATTCTAGACCTTGTTTGGATTCTTCTCATGGACTAAGACACTTTAACTACTAAAACCAGTAGATTTTAATTCTTGGAGCTGCAATATATGTTGCTGTAGAGCCTTAAATGTCTAGAATTTTACCAAGATACACATCTAAACTTGATAAAACTAGAAATATTGATTTCTGAGGTCCCACTTGGCATGTCAGAACTGTTATCACTAACAAAATAACACCCTCTAATTTGTTACATGTGAATTGAATGGTAAATGATTATTTTTGGGAAACATGGAATTATCTCAAGGTGTGGGACCATGAAACTGAGACAATTATCTAGAGACGGTTGGTTCCTCTTCCTAATCTAATGTTAAAACTACTCCTAATGTTGGGAATACAACTATCTAATCCTATCCTATGATTCCAAGGGACCAAGGGAAGATAAAAATGCATGAAAAATGGAAATCATACACTAAGAGGTTGATAGAACCAAGATAAGGGTGGTAAGGACACTCTCCAATGGATGAAAACAGGAAGAAATGGAGATAGAGAGGGCATTTATGACACCGCAGTCTAGAAATAAACATTCACAACACCATTTCCATTAAACATAACCATTTAGAATTTGCAAGAAACCCAAAATACCTTAAAATGTAATGTACATGCAAGAGGATGAAATGAAATACAAGCTAGGGTTGAAGAAAGACCAAAAACCTTTTATTGGTTCATATGATCACATAGTTCATTACAATGAGAAAGAGAGGCACGAATCTATCGCAAAATGCCAAAAATGGAGGCTTCAAGCCCACATACACCTGTATGAACCTATATCAACCTGTAGAGGAATGGAGGAACATATTGAGGATGTCTAACAACACCTTTACAAATTCGCTCATTTCACAATATATACAAGAGAATGGAGGAAAAAGAGGGTAATCTCAAATTTAAGCTTCACCCATCATCAAAGGGAATTAAATGGCATGCAGACATCATGGTGAACCTATCAAATCCCATATATTCATGTCCTTTATCTGTTAGAGAATAAATTTACCCACATGCCTCCATTAATAAATTTTGGATCATTTGGGACGTTGCATTTGAGCTGAGATGTTTTATTTTGTATTTTCCCACCAAATCCACCTACTTTTCATTTTTTATGATTTATGAGGTAGGAGATGGAATCATAATTACAAACAATACAATTTCATTAAATTTGGTGCATGGAGGACTGAATTATGTCCATGCGGGCTCGGGAGAATTTTTACTTGTTTCAAGATCCACTCGCGGCCTTTGGCCTATAAAATTTTCCCACAATCCACAGTGGAATTTGGGATTTTATTTCACTTTGTCTTTTCAACCATATGGCCCAAAAATCAGTGAGTTATGCCCTATCAGGCTTGATTCTCCATTCTCTAGCTCACCCAAGTCATGTCCTCATTTATCTGTGTCGACTACCCACTAAGCCATCCTATGTCTCACAGTTGATTATATATTGAGCTTGGCATTGAGATCGATGTCTCCACCACATCCCCAAACTTCGATTTGACTCCGGCTCCAACTCGGTGTGTTGGGTGACATCACCGAGCACCTCACCATGTTTTTTTGCCCTTTTGGGTGTTCGGGGAACACACGGCCCCCAGGAACAAGTTCCCATGGGGATTAGTTCTTACACCCCTCAGGAAACCCACATGACATAACCCTCAGCACCCTCACTTCATATTGCATCTTCCTCAGGTCTGCGAGGAACCTGTGTCCTACGAGATCCTGTTCCACCTCAGTCTACCATGCCCGCAACCCCCAAATTTCCCATAAACCATTACCTCAAGCTCCCTGAAAACTTGTTGAGTAGCTCAGTCTCCTCTACCATCTCGAACCTCGTAACCTCAACTCAGAAATCCCTTTTCCAACTCACTCATGAGCTCATTAAGCTACTCCTTCACCCCTTTGCAAAATTTTCAAGTTTCCTTAGATTCCTTCAACTATTTGGATTTTCTGAAAAAGGGGAAATTGCATTAAAATATCTCTTGAACATAAATTTCACCTATTTTTTAGCCTTCTCATTAAGGTCCCACCGAAACCTCGCCGGTCCAAACTATCCTAGCTGTCCATTTTTTCTTGTCTGAGTTTAAAAGGAACTAGAAATTTATCAAAAGTACCTAGAAGGGTTAATTTTGGATAACACTAACTTTGCAAAAGCGCCTTATACCACCTTCTAAATGCCATACAAGCTATTCCAAACATATTATGTTATAAACACTTAACCCATAGCAATAGGAATTTATATGTTATGATAGGATATTTTAATTGTAATATTTCAACAGTATTACCTCTAGTATCCGCATTCAAAATGTAAACAACACATTTCTAATGAGAAGCTGGGTGGAGAAATATAATTGATTGATACCTCTTTATGGAAAACTGAAATCACTTACAAAATATCATCTTTGACTACTGCCACCTTCAAAAAATTATTTCCAAAATGGACAAATCAAGAATATCAAAATGTGATCTTGAAAACCAAACAAAGATATCACGGAGCAAAACTTAATCTCCATTATTGACAACTCACCATCCATGTTGGTAAACAAAATCAAAGATATATACCAATCTCATGATGATAGCCGATAAATTAAAGAATGCCATGAAATGAATTAGTGTTAGAAAAATTAAATAATGCATTAAATACTTAGTGGCCCATACCTGACTCATTATGAATGCATAGCAAGTGATAAGTAATGGGAATATTTATGACTTATTTGAAAAATGGGGCTGTTAAAATTTCATCAATAACATGACTCGTACATATAAATGAAATATTTAGAGGCTAGATGTACTTAGTAAGAGTGTGATTTAGTGAAAAGAAATTCTCCCCAATTTATGTTGGTGAATAAGGATTTGGTAGCATAAAGTAGAATAGAAAAGCGTACCTTGGGAAGTTAAATGAATATTGTACCCCATAACATGTCGAAAGAGTGTTGTAGCATGCTGAATGTACTAGTGCAAGATGTGTACCATGAATTTATAAGGAGAGGGAAGGATAAGGATCCTACAGGTGACATTTGTGTGCATGAATCGATAGTGATGTGTGCGTATGGTTCCATTTTTTGGATTTTTCTTGAGATTTTCTTGTTATCTTTTCCTTCATTGAGATAGGATCGAACTAAAAAAAGAAAACAAGTGTAGTCAATGCTCTAGGTAAACACAATTTAACTTTAACTTGGATAAATAATTTAAAATGGAAATGCATATTAGAAAATTTAAACCAATGGGCTAGAGTACACTTGGAGTGTTTAAAGAGAGGGATATAAATTTGTTCCTACTTGTAGAACTAATGTTTAGGAGCTGGTTGGAATATCATGACAGATTTGGGCATCTTGTCACCAAACTAAGGATTTGAGTGTGATGGTGTTAAACTTCGTATTTAGGCATCTTGTCACCACTAAGGGGTAGTGTATTTGGAGAGAAATATATTTTTCCCTCCAACCATTAACACTTACCTATAGATAAGTGTCATTGTAGATTATCAAAAACCTGATTTATAACTTACCTCAGGTGACACAAAGGCACTAGGCATATCGTTGTCCTGCATATGCCATAGGTGGCATTCCCTTATTTAGTTATCTCTTTCATTCCTTCTTTGGTTATTGAATTAATATTTAGTTTATGTTAGTGACTAATTGAAATATGAAACTAGGTGTGTAACTATTGAAAATGGAGAAAACTTGTGACTCTGCAACTACCAAAACTACTCTATAACTATATTTCCCTAGGACAAGAGCGCCCATGTGGGACATTAACACCCAAGAATTCTTGTTTGATCTAAGAGATTGTGTCCATGTTTAATTTTGTTTCCAAGTCTATATCTATCCCAGTTATGTAACTTAATTTTTTTATGTTCGTGGTGTATGTGTCTCCATAGCTATGTTATACGACTACTTGGAGGGTGAAACTGTTCACCCAATGTTTTCCCCCACTCATTTTGGGTACATGGGATGAAACAATGTGAACGGATCCCAAACACGGAAGACTAGAACTGATGTGCACATATGTTATAAAAAACTTCTATGGGGGATAAGGATTACACATGGTAGTTAACTTGACACAAATAAAATAATGAAAAATGTTAGCATATAGGTGTTAGTGAAAAATAAGTAATACACACTGAAAATAACAACTAGTAAAGGCATATAGGAAAACAATAAACAAGGACTCAATGATTAGTTGGTTACATACATAGGACAACACTCAGGATGTCACAAGATAATCAGATCCATCAAGGCTTGTGCAAACAATACAATCAAGAAAATATAGGGCATAGACCGCAAACAATGACAAACAAGGTACAATAAATTCAATAAACCATTATTGGAAAGAGTCTTACAAGGAAAATTCTACACAAGAAGCACCCGTTAGCATGTTAGGGAAGATAAATAGTATGTAAAAAATGTTATATCTGAATATAGGAATGAAAATATGAAATATAGAAATTATAGAACCTAATAGTAAGTGAGGACAGGTAAATACCCCCATGAGCCTTGGTGGGACTGGTAATGGACTTGGCCAAACATCATACATTGTGTAACAACCTGTAAGTGACCTAAATTCACCTCAATATAGCATGTGAATGTCTATGTGTGTATAAAAATGATAAAGCATTCTATGAACCGTAGTAATAGAATTTGAGGATTCTATTAACTATGGATTTAATCAATTAAATTATACAACATTATAAACTATTAAATATTAAATCAATAAACATCACATTATATTACATAACAAATAAATAAATTATTATAGAAAGTAAATAAAAAATGACATAGGATTTATAGTGGAAAACCCAAAGGTAAAAAACCACTGTGAAAACTAACCTTTATTGTAGAGAACCCTTTTACATCTAGTAAATTACCGCCTCCTTTAGAAACCCTAATCATAAGGGTGAAAACCTTTGATATATTATTTTTTCAAATATGTCAAATGAGGACCCAAATTCCTTTTTATATGAGGTGATTGAGCATGTATCTAGACCCACCTTTTCAACCTCAATTCCTAACACATATACCAAAGTTTAAAATATTTAATAATATAAATATAACTATTATTTATCATTAAATATTTAACCTAAAGTATATCCCTAGGTTTGAATATTGAATAATAGAAATATGAATATTTCTTATTATTAAATATTCAACCTATAGTATAATGTTGGACCCATATTTAACTAAGGGGTGGCCAACCCACTTAACCATTATGTTGCAACACTCCCCGTTAATGTTAAGTGGGATAACATATGCCAATAGATTACCTGCTTGTGGTACACTACAATATTTATAATCCCTAAACCATAAATGTTTTAGGCTAGCATATAGGTTGAAGGAATTATAACACCTTCATCATACTCAAGTTACTTTTTGGTACAAAAGAATTTGGAATCCCAAAGATCATCCCATGATCAGTGGCTAAGTATGATTTGTGATTTTTACATGTTCTCACAAGTTCTCGTAAAAGGTTACTTGAAACCAAGCATATAAGAGCATTTTATAACCAAGGACCTCCTTAACAATATGCTTACACTAGATGTTTACCAGTAAATTCAATAGCACTAAAGAGTTTACTTAATATTGTCTTTAAGGTCTTTCTACACTTTTTTTCTAAAAAAGAAACCAAGGATGCATACACATGCCCAAAGGTCTTTTACATTTTCCAAAGGTCTTTATTACAATACATTTTTCACTTTACAAATACCAAGTTCCATTAGGAGTTAATATTGTCATGTACACTCCCCCCAATGGAAACTCTGACAATCCAAGTTTTTCATGAAAGTGACAAAACTTTGCAGCACTCAGGGGTTTTGTGAAGATGTCAGCAACCTGCTCTTCAGTTGATATGAACTTGTGATCTATCTCACCACTTAACACCTTCTCACAGATGAAGGTGTATATGTATCTCAATGTTATTTTTCCTCTGATTTTGTACTTGATTATGTGGAAGAGCTATGGTGCTCTAGTTGCCATAGAAAAAAAGGGGCACTAACTTGATCCTTCACGTTTATCTTATCAAACAACCTCTTCACCCATAAAGCCTCTTTTTTATCTTCCATTACACTTCTATACTCAGCTTCAGTTGAAGAGATAGAAACAATTGCTTGATTTTTTACTGCACAAAGTAATGACACCTGCACCAAATTTAAACACATAACCAAAAGTAGATTTTCTATTTAATACATCATCAACATGATCAGAATAAAAAAATCCATGAAATTCAGCATTTTCATCCTTAGTATAATGCAACCCATAATTTATTGTTCCCTTAATATATCTAAGAATTGTTTTTGCAAGATTCCAATGATCTCTATAAGGTTCCTACATAAACCTTAAAGCAATTCCTACTGCATAGGAAATATCTGGTATAAGATAAATCAAACTACCAACTAACTGCTTATACAAAGTATGATAGACTTTTTCACATGCAGGTTTAGAATAAAGTTTTAGTCCAACTACCATAGGTGTAGAAATTGGTTTACAATCAATCATATTAAACTTTTTCATTACCTTGGTTGCATATTTTCCTTGAAAAACAACAATAGAATTTTTGTCTTGAAATACAACCATGCCAATAAAATGATGTAAGAGACCTAAATCAATCATTTCAAAGTATTATTTCAATTTTTCTTTAATCCTATGAATTAAAGAAGGACTATCACTAGTCATAAGAATATCATCCACATATAGACTTACAATGATAATGTGAGAACCATCTTTCTTAATGAATATATAATTTTCAGAAGAACAATTAAGAAAACCTATTTTTTAAAATAAAGCATTAATGTTTGCATACCAATCTTTAGGAGCTTGCTTTAAACCATACAAAGATTTTTTCAACTTACAAACATAGTTTCCTTTACCAGTTTCTTCAAAACATTTATGTTGAGACATGTAAATTTCTTATTTTAAATCACCATTAAAAAAAGTATTTTTCACATCCATTTGGTGGATTTCCCACTCAAACTGAACAAAAATAGCAAACAAGGTCCTAATAGTGCTCATTTTAGTTACAGGGGAAAAGGTCTCAACATAATCTATCTCAGATTTCTAAGTGAAACCTCTAGCAACAAGTCTAGCCTTATTTTTTTCAATACTACCATCATAATTATATTTTAATCTATATAACCATATAAACCCTATAACGCTTCTTTTCTCAGGAGGAGGAACCAACACCCAAGTTTGATCAATTTTCAACAAAATCTTTAAATTTATTAAATTTTCCAAATACATCAGATTTATTTTTAAGAAAATATTTCCAAATCATCCTGGTGAAATCATCAATAAATTTCACATCATACAAACAACCATTTAATGAATTTACTTCAAGAGGTCCTCTAGCATAACTATGAATGAGTTCTAGTGGTGAAGAAGAAATTTTCTCAGGATGTAAGTAAAAGGGTTTAACACTTTTTTTCGAGCGTAAACACCCTTCACAAGCATCCTGAGATGAAGACAAAATAATTAAACCTTTAACTAGATTATATCTAGACATTTCATACAAGTTTCGATAATTGACATGTCCCAACCTTTCATGCCATAGTTTTGAATTATTCAAACTTTGAGATACAAAAAATATGTAGAAGAAAAATCATAAAAAATATACAAACCATTTCTTTGAATTCCTTTAGCAATTTTATTATTATTACTATCTTTGATGTACGAAGTATCCTTCAAATTTTGAATAGACAAACCATCATGAGGTAGTTGTGAACATGAAAACAGATTATTTTTAAGCTTAGGAACAAATAAAACATTATTCAAAATACCATTTCCAAATTTTATTTTTCCTTTCTCTATTGCTTCTAAAGATGAGTTATCACCAAGATACACATGTTCATTGATTTTTGTAACATCAAATAAAGAATTGGAAATACCACTCATATTATTTGAAGCACCTAAATCTAGAATCCATTTAGAATTAGAGGAAGAGTATTAACCAACATATAATGTAACAGTTTTAGGAGAATCATTATAACTATCCTTTTTCCTTAAATTATATTTAGATAAGATAGTTTGTTTCTGATTTTTATGGATAGGTTTCTTCGATTTACACTCTTCCTTTTTATGCCCAAATTTTTCACATTTGTGACATTTACCATTAAATATTACACACAAATGTTCAAAATTAACACTTTTCTTATCAGCAAATAAAGATTTAGATCTAAACTTCTGATTAGAGAAGTGCCTATGAGGCTTAAACTTCAAATTCTAAGCAATAAGTTCCTGAGAGGAGTTCTCCTTAGAGTCGAACTTCATCATCACTTGCTCTTCCTGTATCAGAAGAGAACTCAAAGTATTTAAGTCTGGTAATTCATCCCCATTCTGATATTTAGAGTTTAAGATAGAAATAAAATTCTTAAATATTTCATGTATATTCAATTGAACAATAAAGTAGATTACTTTTTCACCAATTAAGTCAAAATTGCATTCATCTAATTGTGCTTAGATATTTAATTTTGGCTAAGAAATTAACTACTTTTTCATTTCCTTTCATAGGATTCTTAAGTAATTCTAACACAAGTTTAATAATCGTAGATAAGCACGTACCTTTATGCATGGATTCTAATTATATCCATACCTTTTTAGGATGTTTGATATTACCAATGTGTAGAAGATATTCATTATTCACATTGTGCAGGATCATGGAAAGGGTCTCATGCATATTTTGTGAGAATGCATTCTATTTTCCACATTTTCTTAACAACTAGTGGGTGCAAGCTCAGTTCCTGAAATAATCAACCATAGTTTCCTCACCATAAGTTCCGATTTGACCCTGATCTTCCAAATATTACATTTTGATCCATTTAGGATCTGTGATTTATCGAGGCAAAAGAAATTGGACGCCGTTGTCTTTCAAATTTTCTGAAACACATACCCCATTATGATATAATGTGCCACTGAGTTAGAAACATATTAATCGAAAAAATGACAATACCTATATTTTATGATTAAAAAACTTGTATTATTTCATTAAAAAATAAAATATTATATATATTTTAAAAAAGGAATAACTAATTTTTTTAAAATCTGATCATAAAAATATTAATAGAACCAAATCTAAATGCATAGATCTAAAGAAACTATTTGACCATAACTAATTCTTTCATTAAAATGCATACTAATTAACTTTCCATAATCAAATAATAACCCACATTATAAAGGGCTCTTACATTACATTCTAGACCTATCATAAAAAAATTCTGACCATATAGAAGTGAAGATGAAACCCCTATGAATGCACAACAACTTCAAATTTCAGAAAAGTGTTAATGAAGATAAATATCTAGCTAGCTTAAATTTGACATTTAAATGACCGTCATTATGCCTTATTTTTGGTCTCCTATGACGGTCATTTGACTGTCAATTTTAACAAAGTGAAAAATGCATGGATATGATCGACTTAAATTTGACGTCTAAATAACTGTCATTCTGCCTTATTTTTGGTTTTGTCATGACATTCATTTGACCGTCTAATTTAACACAGTGAAAATTACTTGTGTATTTCCAAAATATGAAATTTCAAAATTTTTAGATAGATTCTGTTGATAAATTTTTAATAAGATATAAACAAGTATGTAATTTTTTTGAGAATAGTTTATATAATATAAATTATAATGATCTTTATTCTATAGTAAATTTTTATTTAAAGAATATAGTTATAAAAACTATAAACTTATATTTTTTAAATCAAGCCCTATTAGAGGGGGGTCCAAAGGACACAGGCATATTATTTTGAAAAAAAAGTAAAAATAATAAGAGAATTTTTCCCAAGTGCAAGGATATTTTGAATCACATGAGAGTACAAATTAACCTGGAGATTTACAAAGGGGGCAAGTAAATTCACCCAGCCAATGAAATAATTTGAAATCCCTATTTTCATGAAATTTGTCTCCTCCCTTCATTTACTCTTGAATTTTACCTTTGAAAAACTTTACCCTACACACATTTAAAACTATAGAGAAATATAAATATTTCATATATTAATTTACCCTTACCTGTATGTGATTTTTCACATGCATGTAAACCCCTTTCACCTATGCACACTCACATTAATTCCTCACAAAACATTAAAAAATTTGAGGATAAGGGGGCCTAATGATTTTTAAATACCCTTCTGGGTTGGTTGAAAAAACCTGTACAATATTAAATAAATTAAATATAACAACATTTGATCTAATCTATTTAATTTATTATTCTTTGTTACCATGTTAGAATTTGAGGATTCTATTAATGACAGATTTAATCAATTAAACTATACAACATTAATAAACTATGAATTATTAAATCAATAAACATCACATTATATTGCATAACAAATAAAGAAATACTTATAGAAAGTAAATAAAAAATGTTTATAGTGGAAAACCCGATGGTAAAAACCGCTATAAAAAGTAACCTTTATTGTAGAGAACCCTTTTACATCCAGTAAATTACCTCCTTTAAAAACCCTAATCACGATGGTGAAAACCTTTGATATATTATTATTTCGAATATGTCAAATGAGGACCCTAAGTCCATTTTATATGAGGTGATCGGATATGTCTCCGAACCCACCTTTTCAACCTAAATGGTTGACACATAAACCGAGGTTTAAAATATTTAATAATATAAATATAACTATTTCTTATTATTAAATATTTAACCTAAAGTATATCCCTATGTTTGAATATTTAATAATAGAAATATAAATATTTTTTATTATTACATATTTAACCTATAGTATAATGTTGGACCCATGTTTAATTAAGGGGTGGCCAACCCACTTAACCATTATGTTCCAACAGTAACATGACAAGAAAAGGTGCAACGTATAGTAGTCTAAGCAATAAATAATGCATCCAATCAAGATCTAAGCTACTATTGTTGGATTTTTGATTACAAATATGAGAAATAAAACCAACTAAGAGGGAGAAACAAGGATGCTCCCCTCATTTGGTGTGTGTAAATTGAGGCCCATGTGAAGAATCGGTCAATAGTTGAGTATTAACTATGAAAAATAGTGTGTCATCAAGTGGTGTGGGGGAATAAGGATGCCCCCAAGTGTGAATGCCAAAATGATATATATAATAAGAGTACTAAGAAAGGGCCCATGATTAGCTGATGTAAAATAATTACACATGTGAACATGATTTAGGATTTGATTGCTACGGGAGTGTAAGGGGCCAAGTATATGAAATAGTTTTAGATCGATCATGCAGAGAAATAAATCATGAAACATTTTTAGATGGAGTAAGTGAAGCATGTGACATATGTGAAGAAGTGCATACTTAAGGTGGGATATAAGATCTATAGAAGTGAAGAGGATAATTAAGAGTTTTCATATGTGAAGTAAACTTAGATGTGCAAAAGGTTCTATAAGAGGAGAAAGGGCTCAAGATACCATATGAGGTGTCAAAGATAAGGATCCATCATGAATAGGAGAAGATGCACTAGGATTAGGAGAAATTGAACATGGAATGGCCGGAGGAGCCAACGAAAAAGGTTTTCGCGATGGAAAGCCTCAAATAGTAATAAAATATTGTTCATGGATAAAAGTGAATAACATAAGGTAAAAAATTGGCATCCCATATCCAAGGGATTCCTAAGAGCATGTCACAATGCGTAATAGTAGATTCAACAATAAATGGCATAGGAATAGTAAGAGGACACACAACAATGGGTAGAATAACATGGCCAGGAGAAGTGGGAGACGTACATGTCATATGAGATAGAGGGAAGCCAGTGGACTGTAAAAACGATAATGAGAAAGAATTAGATTTTAATGTAGTATGTATCATAGCAGTGTTAATGGTGTGGTAGGGAAAATAATCATCAATATGTAATCAATGGGAGGATAATGAGGTGTGAAAATTAGTATCATTGAAATTTATATAAGGTGATTGGAAATCAGTAACACTGACAAGGAATCCATGGGGATGATCCAAAGAGTCTAGAGGAGGAAATGCATGGTAAGTATGATTAGAAGAGAACTCAAGGGATGATTTTTCATCCTGAGGTAATGGATAATTGAAGATTTGTAACTTTCCATTGTCATTAGTAGATTTGGAAGTGGTAGTAGTGGATTCAAGCAAATGGATATCAATATTGTCAATGAGATCTTAAATCAAGTGGTGAATCTTGAAACAATTTTTGGTAGAATGACCATTGCATATATGGTAATCACAATGTGCATGATCATAAAACTTCTTTCGATGGGGCATATTAGGATCATACTCGAGAGGATATGGAAGATAAATCATATTGATTTTAATGATTCGGGGAAACAACATATGTTGAGGATAAAAAAATCAAGTAAATATACGTCGAGTGGCTTAGAGACAAAGCTTACGAGATTGATAAAAAAACTTTGACAATAAGCTTAACATCATTAGATTTGGGTCTATAGAGAACCTTGCTTGGAAATTTAGTATAAGAATGATCAGAAGTATTAGAACCATTTATGAGTTTTCCAAAAGAAAATTACTTATTCCCATGATTCTTCAAGGTATGACATATATTTTCAAAGGAATGATATAAATCATAAATCATACATTCTTACAAAGGAGGTAAAAGATTTTGCATAAAGAGATCTTGCAATTCAAATTCAACTAAAACATTGTTCATTTTAGGAATATTGTTTTTTTTAACACAATACATAATCACTAAGGTGTTCATTATATCATTGTTTAAGATTAGCCATTTCTTCATAAGATGTTTTTGTTTTAATGTTCATAGAAAAATGAGCTAGAAACAAATAAGAAAGAGTAGTAAATGCTTAACAGAATGCAAGGGAAAGTCATAGAACCATCACAAAGTATAATATTGTAAGCTCGTAGGAAATAACTTGGTCAAGAGGGTGTGATCACATGCATAGTCTAGGAAAGCAACATGAAAATATCTAGGGTGATTTTAAGGATCTCCATGGCCATCGAATAGAGGAAACTTTGGTGAAGAGAAATTGGGAGGGAGTGGATAAGAAGATACTTTAGGTGAAAGAGGACTATGAAGGAGTAAATAATCAAGGGGTGGTGATGAAAAAGAAGTAGTTTGCTGCAATTTATGGATTTGTGCTTGTAAATAATGAAAATAGACTCTAAATATTGGGTTCTGAAATAAGAATTAGGCTAAATGTGGGAAATGAGTGGAGAATAATAATGAGTAGAAGGGGTAGGAATAGTCATGTGAACTATGGAGGCTTCAATATTAGAAGGAGAGGAAGAAAGTGGGATAGAAGTAGAAGTAGAAATTATAAAGTACAAGTCATAATATTATGGGTATAATTATAACAGGAACACTAGGAAGACAATATAGAATCGAGGATATACAAAACATGGGTCCAATTATCACGCATTTCAAAGAAGAAATTGGGAAGGGCATCTAATTGGGCCTGATCAACATCAGTATCTTCATCATAGGAATGTTCACTATCAAAAGCTTCGATGTCCTCGAGAGACATCTTATTAGAATTTCTAATAATGTTGTCATTGATACAGTCAACCATGGATATGGACGATGTCGAGTGGATGGGGCAAGCTTGATATATGTTTGGGATCCAAAATGGCCATTACAGGTAATGAGCATGAAAGGATGGATCCACAATGGCCATGTAAGAGATTGGGTTCACTAAATGATTTAATGAAATTAAATATAAGATAAGGACACTGTTGATTAAATAGATATAACAATATTCAAGAAAGATCAAGAAAATAAACTACAAGTAAAAGTGATAGACAAAGTTTAGATAATGAACCAACTTGTATCTGTAGGTCTAGATGGATTCTAGACTAGAGATTGATCTAGAAGGGGAGATTATAGATTGTGCAAACTCTATGTTTTATTCTAGAAATTGATGATCTCAGGGACAAGAGCACCTGAAAGGGGATAGGGACACCTAGGTGTTAGCATCTATTATAGGCACTTATTTCTTCAGAGTGCTTAGGATATGGTTCTTTCTATGATATTTAGTGGTGTTCCTTATTCGTTGTGTATCACATCAGATTTGTTGTGTCGCACATAACTGTCAAAATAAACCCTAGATTACTACACAATAATTAAGCACACATTATATGATTAAAATAATGTAAATGCTTGATTTGGATTAACCTCGGTGTTCACCCCAATGTGTTTATCACTGTGGGTTGCACTACATTTTAGACTCTATGTACTTCTTTTGTGTGTGTGATTGAAATAATGTCCCTTGACCTAGGATTCCCTAGTGCCAATAATACAAAGAGATAGTTGGATACATATAGTTTTCCCAAATGTAAATGTGTGGTATGGAATTTAGAATAAACCATCCTATGCAGTGAAGTATGTAATTCCAAAATTCAGTCCTTGGTATAGTAGATAGAAAATAGTATCTCCTTGTAGATGTATGTGTCTCTGGAATGCTTTCCCCCTTAATGAGGTTAAATAAGACATGTATACATGTGAATAATTTTATTAAGTTTCATCATTAACAAGTGAAAAGCTAAGAAAGAGTGATAAGAGAATACAAGAAAAAATTAACATTCAAAAGATCAAAAAAAGAGTTAAAGTGGACACTAGCACCTAGAGGGGACAGTAGCGCCCGGACACTCATCTCCCTAATAGGAGGTCCTATACAGGGTACTCAAAATTTCAAATAGTAAAATCAGAGCTGAGTAGGATGTCAGATGGTATTAAAAACCATAATTTATTAATTAGAAAAAATAGGAAATAATAAAATAAATGTCAAAGAAATGTCAATGGGTGTTAATGAGTAATTCTCTTGCTTAGGAATCATGCATATAAATGAAACATTTAGAGGCTATATGTACATAGTAAGTGCATGATTTAGTGACTATATAAATTTAAATTTTTTTTAAGACATGTATACACCGTAAAATATCCCATTATGCCTCTCCTCTATCCCCCGCTTATAGATAAAGTTTTCATGATGGGTTACTATGAGTATATGCCTAAAATAGCTATAACAACAAAGTATGTGGCATCATCCTTGTAAATTATTCGGGGAGAAATAAGGACACCATACATGAATCATTAACTCATTACCCTACCACCTATTCACAAAACCCATCATTAGAGTGGTGATTCACTCCTCTAAGAGGGATATTAATGATTAGGTGAGTCTTTTTCATATTCTAAGGGTTCCCCATACCACTTTGGTCTTCGTACAGATTTCATATATCAGCTCTAGGATATATTGAAAGATGAATATTTTTGGAATGATAAGAGCCTTTAATCCACCCATTTCAAAACATTCTATTTTTTGTATTTTCATAAAAACTTTGAATTTACCGACAATATTTTACCTTTCAAACCAAAAATATATAAAAAATCAGTGTTGTTTGTTGTTTGGAAAATGTTCTTTTTATAGATTAAAAAAACATGTATTGAAAATTATATCTTTTAATTATAATTTGTGTTTCATGACACAATATCAATCAAACAAAGTATTATCCTTTAGATATTCAATCCAATCAAATTCAACATCTATTCTAATCTAGGTCCAAACCAATCCAAATCAGAATCAAATTAGAACTTGTGTTCCATCTAATAACAATAAGATTCAAAATCAACATCCAATTTATCAAATATCAAATCAAAGTCTTATGCTTTGGAGAAATACTTACAATTCTAAGAAAATCCAATCATAGTGAAGTCTTATACTTTGGATATGAACATCCAAAATAAAGACAATCCAATCAAATCAAACCCAACCTTTTCATCGAAATCACAAATTGTTTCTCACTTTAGGTTTCTTACCCTTTAGTACAAAATATTGGTTACTCGTAACAAAAGATAATATACTTGAAAATTTTGATAGAAATCCTCTTGTAAAATATAGTTTTGACAAAAAGGAATAAGTTAGACAAAAACAAATCACAAAACAATTAAAAGATTAAATTGATGAAATTTTATGATAAAACAAACATCAATATTTTTTTTTTTCCTATAAATGGGAGATAAATTACCTTTATATTTTAGTGATGAGAACGTGAGACATTTTCTAGACAAACCAGAATCTAGAAAATAAATTAAAAAATATAGCACTTCAAGAAATACATCCAATAAATCCTTATTAACAACAATACATGAGATGATAAGTGAAATTTCTCATATGGACCCTAAGGTTTCCAAAAACAAAAAAGAAAAAGTGAAACCTTATCAAGAAAATGAAACAAAAATAGACATCCCTCAAACAAACTATACATTCACACAGGAAGGGAAGAGAATGAAATAAACGATAATGAGAATGCAAAAGAAAACAAAACAATTTAACTTCAAAGAACTTATTCCGTATCCATTTGAAAAATAAATGCCACGCACACCATTTCCTCGATCATTTGAAACCCCTAAATTTGAAAAGTATAAAGGAAAACACAACCAAAGAGAACATGTTAAATAATTCTTCATGGAATTCCATGAAGTAGCCTACAACGACATCTACCTCTTGTATATTTTCCCCAAAAAATTAGGAGGATAGGCCTTAGATTCACTTTCCATAAGGCTCAATCACTACTTTCGTTGACTTATTGAAAAAATTTGTTAAACACATCTCATTTAGCCTAGATTCTGAAGTCACTATGATGGAACTTTGCAATACCAAGCAAAGTAATAATGAAACATTCGCATAATTTATTCAACGATGGAGAGGGATTGCAATTCAATTCTCTTGTTGTATACCTAAAAAAAAAAATTAATCACCTTCATCCCAAATCTTAATCCAGAGTAATCATTCCAAATACAAAGGCATTGTTTAAAAAACTTCAAGGAAGTACTTTAAAAAGGAATACCAGTCAAAAGGGCTCTCATTTCGAAGGGTTTAATAAAAGCCCCTTTAAAATATCAATATAATAAGGACAATCATCAGAATCAAGATAAATCAAATTTCTTTAATCAAAACCGAAACATTATAAATGATGGGATTAGTGATTCTCACCATGTTAAAAATGTGTTAAAGCATCATTAAAAACCAAAAACATCAAATAATCAACTAAAAATAATGCATAGTAAAGAAACTACTCCACATGAATTAAAATGAAGAGAATTTACATCATTCAGAGAAATCCTTTCTAATGTATTCTGTCATTTAGAAAGTGAGTATATAATCATTTATCCCATATCAAGACCCTTCAAAAAAAGGAACAAAAACCAATATGGTACAAAGAAAATGAATATTTTGAGGACCATCGTATCAATGGTCACCATACAGATCGTTGTATGAACCTCCACCATTACATCAAAATTTAATTGACCATAGAGATATTCAAATAAAAAACACATCAAATACAAAAATGCCAAATGAGAAGCTAAAGGTGTTCAAGGACCCCTTTCCAAAACATGGTATGAATTGCAAATCGAAAGACAAGGGTCAATCCTCAAACAATGTTGAATTCAATTCCATTATTTCAGTTATAGAACATACACCTAGCTTTGTGGCCACCGTAAATAATAAATACTCCTAATTATGTGGTGAAAATGTGGAAAACATAGGTTTGGGTAGATGTAGAAAAGCACCCCTCCACATCAACTATACCTAAAATTCCTAATCCTCAACCTACTGCTGATCCAAAAATATCCACTGCTAAATCTTCCTGTAGATACTCAAAATTCACACACTCATTTCTTTACTATTATTTCCTACACAAATCTACATCATCTCATCCTAGTTCAATTAATTGATTAAATACATCCACGACTTACAAATCCACATCACTCGTTAATTAAATCATTTATTTATTCATTAAACATATACAATACCTCATGACTTAGGTTATATATTTATATCCTCCCATTAATTAATAATAAGTCTTTCCCCACATAATCCTAAGTCACGTCTACACTCATCCTATGTAAACCCTTCTTACATTAGTTAAATCCTAAAATAATATTCCTAAGTTCTAACTTAGGAAAAACCTAACCACTTAATTAATCATTTTCTCGAAAAAAATAGATCTATTTATTTTCTACAAACCACTCCTTATCTCGACAAATAAATCACCATTATCTATATTCCTATCATTATCATCTATATGTCAATCAAAATTATTGACGCATCTATCATTATCAACTATGAACTTAACTTAGCATAATCCAATCTATTTTATTATCCTCCAAAACAAACAAAACATGTTTATTTGACATACATGTCCATCTCCAGCTACCCAATAAGTTCCATCCCTCGAATATAAAATGAAAAATCTTGATTTAGCAAATGGTTCTAACCTTTTGCCTTGCAAAACTCAAATAAACTGAAATTTTTGGTGATTCGGTCAATTGTCAGTGTTTATTTAAGACTGTTCTCTTCCTTCTCTCAAGGACCCCTAGCTCCAAGTCTCAAGTTCCAAACTATCTCACAGTCTTCTAGACTTGTCTTAGGACCTTCCTTAAGGAATCTACATTACAGTTTTGCACATCTACATTTCTCCTCTCCTAGATACTTGTCAAACACCTCAATATCTTGGCATCTCAATATCAAGAGCTCCTGATCTAGCCATTAGAGCTCATTCAAATTAGATGAACACCCCATCTACATTTGCAATAAAAAAATCATGTAGCTTCAAAGACATGTAAAAACACGGGCCTGGAAGCAGCCGTGTGATTTTCACAGTGATCACCAATAATTCTAGACCTGTAAAAAAATCACCAAATATTGGCTGAATCACCAGTAATTCATAGAAATTTCCAGTGATTCTCTACATCATTAGAAATATCTTGAAGTTAGCTTTCCGACACATTTTTTTGGTTTGTAAAACAGATCTACTGTTCTCAAGTTATCATCAAAACATCAAAGGTTAGTTTATGTTAGATCTATAGCTTCACCATCAACATAACCATCATCCACAACCTTCTTCTATATGGTAACATCATACTTTTAGTCTTATTCATATATTGAAATCAAGTACGTAAATTTTATGCACACCATTACTTTGACCATTCATCGTTTAATAATTTTAATCAATTTTATCTCGGCATTTGTAAGCTTGTGTATACTTTTTCAAAATTGTGAGCAATTCCCTTAATCACTGGAAATCAGCCTAATCATCAGCATTTACTATCTACCAAGACCATTTATCACTATAGCTTATCTTTCTAGTATCCAAACACTAGCCTTTTTCATCATTCTACCTTTGCAGGCCCCTGTCAAACCATGTCAAGCTCCTTTGAGCCATCCATCACATTTTGTTGATCATCTTAATCAATTCATCCCTCATCTTTCCTTTGTAAGCATATCAATTATCTGCACCTTTTCTCCCCTGAGCCATATTGTGATTCTCAGACCCCCTTTGGACTAAGAATCACCCTCAAACTAAAATATCTCCTGACCCACATTAGTCCCTTTTCCCTTGCATTGATAGGTTATATCGTCTATCATTATTTTATTATCAATTATCATTTTATTTTATCATTACTCGATCAATTTCTTAAAATCAGATTGACATCCTCGCGAGGAAGTTCATTGAATTTTGGGGACTATCCTTTTACTAGGTAATCCGCCATACATTTGTCTAATCTAGTCTTATGCAATGTCTGTGATTAGAACTTTCTTTTACATGATAGGATTTTATATCATTCATTTCATGGAGCGCAACATCACACGTCATCTGCGGGTATCTCTAAACCCCACTGTTTTGAGGTCTGATAGGTTTTATTATCTTTCTTATTACGTTAATTTGAAGAGCTAAAATTTACTCTAAACATCTTGGCATGCCCGGTTGGACATGTCCCTTGTTTCTTTGTTTCATTTCATTAAAATAAGATCTTTTTTATTTTTCCAAATATTTGTGTAAAAGTCACTTGTGATTGGGTAAATCACCAATGATTTCTCTATGTGCTTTTCCATCTGCCTAACAATTTTAATTTTGTTTCTTATTTTTTCCTTATGTTGTTTGTATCTCCTAACTTGCTTGCAGGGTGTTGTTTATGGAGAACACATCTGTTTGATTTTTGGAATTTCTTACTTCAAAAATTGCTAAAATCTAAAAACAAAAGGAGCGATCTCACGGTAAGTCCTAATCCCTCTTTTGCTTTCCGCACCACATTTTTATTGACTACTCTCATCGAAAATAACACTTCATTTTTGGTCTTAAAATGAATCATTTCATACTTATTTATCATCTAATTTTAATTAGGGAAGTTAACTTGTTGCATTCACTTATCTTTCCCCCACAGACAACCAAACCAAAACCAAACATAATCTACATTCAAAAAATTCCTATCTAGGGGGATATCTACTTGGATTTCATCACTAAGAGGAGAAGTTGACTCAGTGTTTTAGCCGAGTATAATCTCCTTTTTTTCGGTATATATTGGCTTAGCACCTAAATCCCTTATTGTAGCGAGATCGTGAAGTGAGGGGGTAGACCCCAATACCACACCCGTACTAGCAACCATACATATTTGGGCCTCACGTACCTTTGGGTATATCAAGGAATCCATCCAAAACATTCTTGAAACTAGCCTTAGACAGCCATTTCCTAGGACCTTTGTTATCCATCTTACACATTTCACATTTTCTTAACTAATTTAAGATAATTAAAAAATTCTTCTGCTTGAATCTTTTGTTAAATTTATAGATTCCTTAGGGATTTTTTGTATTATTGACAATTAATTATCATGGCTTAACTATCTACATTAGTATATCCCCCAAATCAGTATGCAACATATTTACAATCAACCTCATCTTCTCTAACACATCTTCATCCCAATCAATTCCAAAACACCTCTTATACAAGATCTAGTCCTTATCAAACTTATCAACCAATCACATCTCATTCAACTGTTATGTTTGTGGAGCCTATTTTCATGTTAGAGTGTGGTACACCTTCTATGTGTTACACTCGGGTATTTTTACGGTGGTCTCGCTTGCCAGTGAGCGGGTTAGGGGGGTTCAGGGGTGAAGCCCCCGAAGTAAATTTTCATGGGTGGTTTATTAACCCATGGGTAATGGGTAACCGTTACGGGCTGTTTTTGGGCCCATGGTTTTTTTTCGGTACCCATTGTTTTGTAAAACTGCCTCTTTGGCTACCCATAGGTTTATGGGACGGTTTTTTTTTTTTCCCATTGTTTGATACCCATGGTTTTGTAAAACTGATTAAGCAGTTGTCTATTTATATGGTCTTATGCATATGATAGAAAGACAAGGAAATGTATTGCAGATGTGTTTTGAATTTGAGTGTGAATTCTGTAGAGTTTGTTGAGCATAGCTCCAAATGGATCTGAGTATTGTATTGAGAGAGTGGAGGCTTGTAATAAAATCTGAGCAAGTGATTCTTGGTAGACATAGCCCAAATTGGGTGAACCATGTTAAATCTTGTCTCTCTATGTTGCGTTATTTATTATACACTTTTATTTGATATCTATAATATTTTTTGCATATTATTATTCTACTGTTGCGATTCTGTGAGGGATTATTCCGCATACTTTATCCCTTATTTACTAACAATTGGTATCAGAGCCTGGTTTCATTTGCTGAAGTGTTGAATCGCAAGGAAATTTTTTAGCTTGAGTGGGAGCTATGGAAGATGAAGGAAGATCTAGGGTTGATAAATTCAATGGGCAGAATTTCAGTCTTTGTAAGATGCAGATGGAAGATTACCTTTATTAGAAGGATCTTTATACTCCGTTATCTGAGAAGGTGAACAAACCCTTGAGAATGACAGATGCGGAATGGGATTTATTGGATCGGAAGGCACTTGGGATGATCCGACTGAGTCTTGCATCTTCGGTATCATTTAATGTTTCAAAGGAAAAGACTACAAAAGATCTAATGGATGCATTAGGGAAGTTGTATGAAAAACACTCTGCCTCTAATAAGATATTTTTAATGAAAAAGTTGTTTAATATGAAGATGTCTGAGAATAGTTCAGTAGCAGATCATTTAAATGATTTCAATACGGTTTTGAATATGCTAGCTTCGGTTACAATAGAATTTGATGAAGAAGTTAGGGCTTTATTAATTATGTGCTCTTTACCTGAGAGTTGGAATAGCCTGGTAATGGCGGTAAGTAACTCAATTCCAGCTAACTCGAAGTTGAAGTTTGAGGATGTTGTAGGGGTGATTCTAAGAAAGGAAATGCGAATAAAAAGTATCTGGGGAATCTTCTACTTTAACGAATGCTTTGGCAATGGAAAGTAGAGGGAGACAGAAGAATAGAGGAAACCGTGGAAAATCAAAAGATCGGGCAAGGTCACAATCCAAGAAGCAAGATTGTATGCTAGACATTGTGGAAAGCCTGGGCATGCAAAGAAGGACTGTTGGGAGCTTCGGGATAAGAAGAAACAACAAGAAGAAAACAAGGAGGCAAATGTGGCATTGGGTAATGTATGTTAGGATGCTTTGATTCTTTCTTTGCACAATATTACTGAATCTTGGGTTTTAGATTCAGGGGCTTCTTTTCATGCTACTCTACATAGGCATTATTTTGTTGATTATGTTCAAGGGGATTTTGGGCATGTTTTTGTTGGTGATGATGAGCCTTGTAGCATAGCTGGAAAAGGTTATGTTTAGGTTAAGATGTAGAATGGGAATACATGGCTATTGAAGGATGTTAGACATGTGCCTACATTAAGGAGAAATTTGATATCGGCAGGGCAGTTGGGAAGTGATGGTTGTACTGTGATATTTATAGCTAGACTCTTGGAAGGTTACCAAGGATGCTCTTGTGGTGGCAACAGGTAAGAAGGTTGGAACCTTGTATTTAACCACTGATAATACTAATGATTGTAATCTTGTGGCTTCAGATGTAGATACAACATTATGGCACTATAGGCTCGGTCATATGAGCCATAAGGGCATGAACATCATAAAGAAGAATTTGCCTGGATATACAGAAATAGGTTTGGATTTTTGTGAAAACTGTATATATGGGAAACAGAAGTGAGTAAGGTTTCTCAAAGTTGGACCTACGAAGAAAGAGAGTAAGTTAGAACTGGTACATTCTGATGTGTGGGGGCCGGCTCAGGTATCATCTCTTGGGGGTTCAAGTTATTATGTTACTTTTATTGATGATGTAACAAGGAAAGTTTGGCTTTATTGTATTAGACACAAATCTGATGTATTTGACACTTTTGTTAAATGGAAAGCCTTGGTAGAGAATGAAATAGGTCTTAAGCTAAAATGTCTCAGGTCAGATAATGGAGGGGAGTATTGCAGCAATGAATTTAATGATTACTATTCTAAGAATGGAATCCGTAGGTAAAAGATGGTTCTAGGAACTCCGCAGCATAATGGGGTATCAGAAAGGATGAACAGAACAATAATGGAACGTGCTAGGAGCATGAGATTACATGCAGGACTGCCTCTTTCTTTTTGGGTAGAAGCGGTGAGCACAGCTGTGTACTTGATAAACAGAGGACCCTCAAGTGCCTTGGATGGAGGCATACCTGAGGAGGCATGGTATGGTAAGAAAGTTGATTATTCATTTCTTAGAGTCTGTTGGATGTGAAGTGTTTGTTCATATAGATGAGGATGATAGGACCAAGCTAGAGGCTAAATAAGAAAAATGTACTTTCATTGGTTATGGTGGTGATGACTTTGGGTTTAAATGTTGGAGTATTAAGGACAAGAAAATCATTTGGTCTAGGGATGTCGTATTTAATGAGAAAGTCATGTATAAGCAACAGTTGCAGGAAAACAGGGAAGAATCCAAGAAAGAATATGCAATGGTAGAGGATCTTCCATATGGGAAAGTGACCCATGAATCAGTTTAGGAACCTACTCAACAGGAACCCCAAACTCCTTCAGTGAGGAGGTCTTCTATTGTAAGAAAAGAACCTGAACGGTTTTCTCCTTCTCTTTATTTTTTATTACTCACTAATAGTGGAGAGCAAGAGAGCTTTGATGAAGCAATGTAGGTAGATGCTAGTAAGAAGTGGGAGCAAGCCATGGATGAGGAGCATAAGTCTCTCATGGAGAACCATACTTGGGATTTGGTGAAGCTACCAGAAGGCAAAAGAGCATTGCAGAACAAGTGGGTGTACAGAGTTAAAGATGAAGAAGGAGGAAAGAAAATATATAAGGTCCGGTTGGTGGTCAAGGGGTTTGCACAGAAACAAGGTATAGATTTTGATGAGATTTTTTCTCCTGTAGTAAAAATGACTTCTATTAGAACTGTTCTTGGAATAGTGGCAGCAGAAGACTTGCACTTAGAACAGTTAGATGTAAAGACTGCATTTCTCCATGGTGATTTGGAGGAGGAACTATATATGTAGCAACCAGAGGGCTATGAGGTCAAAGGTAAAGAGGAGTTGGTGTGTAAACTGAAGAAGAGCTTGTATGGCTTGAAACAAGCTCCACGTCAATGGTATAAGAAGTTTGATAGCTTCATGATGGAGCAAGGTTATATTAGATGTCATTCTGACCATTGCGTGTATACAAAGAAATTTGAGGATGGAAGTTATATTATCCTGTGTTTGTATGTTGATGACATGTTGATTGTAGGTAAAAACATGCAGGAAATAAAAGGACTCAAGAAACAGCTAAGTGAATCCTTTGATATGAAGGATTTAGGGGCAGCCAGACAAATCCTTGGTATGAGGATAACTCAGGATAGGAAGGAACGGAAGTTGACTTTATCTTAGGAAGAGTACATTAAGAAGGTATTGGACAGGTTTAACATGTAGGATGCTAAACCAGTTGGGACTCCTTTGGCAGGCCATTTCAAGTTATCAAAGGAGCAGTGTCCCATGACAGAGCAGGAAAGAAACCAGATGTCCAAGGTACCTTACTCATCAGCAATTGGTAGTTTGATGTATGCTATGGTGTGCACTAGGCCTGATATTGCCCATGTAGTGGGAGCTGTGAGTAGATTTATGAGTGATCCAGGTAAAGAGCATTGGCAAGCAGTAAAGTGGATCCTTTGGTATTTGAGAGGGACCATGGGGATAGTTTTGTGCTATAATGGATCAGACACCACTTTACGTGGTTATGTAGATTCAGACATGGCTGGAGATGTAGACAGCAGGAGGAGCATGACAGGTTATATTTACACTATAGGTGGGACAGCAGTGAGCTGGATTTCATGACTACAGAAACTAGTGGCTTTGTCAACCATAGAGGCTGGGTATGTTGTTGGCTACAAAGGAAAGCAAAGAGATGATTTGGTTACAACAATTGCTTGAGGAGTTGGGGCATAAGTAGGAGGAATGTAATCTGCATAGTGATAGTCAAAGTGCTATACACCTAGTTAAGAACTCTGCTTTCCACTCCAGGATGAAGCATATACAATTGAGATATCACTTCATCAGGACAACTTTGGAGGAAGATAAGTTGAAGTTGGAGAAGATTCATACCAGTCAGAATCCTGCAGACATGATGACCAAGGTCGTCACAACGGATAAACTAAAGTTATTTTCAACTTTGGTTGGCCTTCGTAGATGACAGTGAAGGGTTGAGAAGCCTGCTTAGTGGAAATAAGTCTCCAAGTGGGAGATTGTTATGTTTGTGGAGCCTATTTTCATGTTAGAGTGTGGTACACCTTCTATGTGTTACACTCGGGTATTTTTACGGTGGTCCCGCTCACCGTGTGAGCGGGTCAGGGGGTTTGGGGGTGAATCCCCCGAAGCAAATTTTCATGGGTGGTTTATTAACCCATGGGTAATGGGTAACCATTATGGGCTGTTTTTGGGCCCATGGTTTTTTTTCGGTACCCATTGTTTTGTAAAACTTCCTCTTTGGCTACCCATAGGTTTATGGGATGGTTTTGTTTTTTCCCATTGTTTGATACCCATGGTTTTGTAAAAATTATTAAGCCGTTGTCTATTTATATGGTCTTATGCATATGATAGAAAGACAAAGAAATGTATTGCAGATGTGTTTTGAATTTGGGTGTGAATTCTGTAGAGTTTGTTGAGCATAACTCCAAACAGATCTGAGTATTGTATTGAGAGAGTGGAGGCTTGCAATAAAATCTGAGCAAGTGATTCTTGGTGGATGTAGCCCAAATTGGGTGAACCATGTTCAATCTTGTCTCTCTGTGTTATGTTATTTATTCTGCACTTTTATTTGAGATCTGTAATATTTTTTACATATTATTTTCTACTGTTGCGATTCTGTAAGGGATTATTCCACATATTTTATCTCTTATTTCCTAACATCAACCTCATTTAACTCCAGCACATTTCCACAACCATCTACACCATATCATGTCCCTTATAGACTACCTACATATTAACCAATCCAGAAATCACACAACAACACCATTCAACAACCCTACAGGTATCCGTCACATCCTTTTTCTCTTCAAAATATCACTTCTCAGCCCATGTAAAGTGTATCACATCAAATGGTATTTTATACATCCCCCCCTTCATCTCAATCTCATCAAAATCCTAATATCTCCCATCCCTTATTCAATCAACCTATTTCAACTTCAATACCTCTTTTGATACCTCAGACATATCAAACTTACACATACATTCCTTCTCAGACCCAATCAACCCCTCTCATCCAACAACAAAAACCAATTCAATATCTTTATGCGTCTTCCCATATTCCTTCATCACAACCTACTTGATAATCAGTATCATCTCAGGCCACTCCTTATCAACTCCCATATCAAACTCTTCTTCAGCAAAATTAATCTAATGCACCGTCAAATCAATCACATTATCCTTTGTACTCACATGTTAATTATTCCACGTCTAATCCCACAAATGATAATGTTTAAACCCTGTCTAATATATTAGACCATTTAGAATTTACTTATGTAAATCCCAACAATGTCCTCACTTATGATGAGGTTTGTAATGAACCCATCCATCCATCACTATCATGTAAATCATACAATCCATATTGGGAATTTCATGAGTTCACCTTGTTCTATGGCCAGGAGGATCCTTAACAACACATACTATCTTTCAAACACTTATTTTATCCTATCATCCATGATCAAGATATTCTTTTTAGAACCTTTCTGTATGTCCACTGGTAGGACTTGAGTTGGATTGGTACAAATCCCTTCCTCAACACTCTCTAGTCTCTTTCACATAGCTAGCTATGTTATTCCTCAATCAATTCACTGTCTATATCACTCAAAAAATCACCATCTTTGATCTTGCTACCATCAAACAATCTAAAAATGAATCCCTTGCATAGACTTTGTCATGCTAGATGGAAAAAAATTGTCAATCAAGTCGTCCTTTCCACTTCCGTAAACAAAACTAATTGAGTCATTCACTTGATCATGTTCTCATTACATCTCATCCACTCTTCAAATCCATACATTCTAAAATTTTGATGAAGCCTTCATCCATGGTCAAGAAGTTAGAAATCCAAGCCCTTGAAGAGGCCCATCTTGATCCTAAATTTATGCATGTTCCACCTAAATCCCATAGGAATTCACTATGATTCAGATCAGGCTGTACATATGACTCCCCTAGATCTTCTCATAATGAAGATATCACAGCATGATGAATTTACTTGGCTTCCTGATCCAACACCCTCAATTTAATCAGTTTATATAGATATTATACATCCCTCCAGTCATACCATCAATGTTATCACATAAATTTTCCCCCATAAGGAGATTCCTTCATCATCAATGATTCCTCCCGAATATTCAACTCCCCTAGATCCTCCTTCCAATGATACTCATACATTGACATTACCAGTTGTCTCCTATTCAAACACCTATTACCTCCTTGCAATCTTCAGATTCCACTTTATAATTTGTTACTAAATAATCCTTTGTAATTGAAAATCCTGATATCCTACCATTCATTGAACTAATCAAACAACCAGAAAACATCTTTAATCTACCTCAATCATCTCTAAAGGAAATGTCTCCTTCATTTGATTCCAATCCAATCTTATCTATAACTCATCACTTACCATCCAACATGGAACCTTGTCATCGAACCATACACTATGCAGTCAAATACCATCACATCCAAAACCACACCCTCGTCATCTAACATAAGTCCTTCTCATAGATCTAAAATAAACGTTATAGAATCAAAACCTGTCACATTTTTCACCTCATCCTCTTCGTTTATCGTTAAAACTCCTCATTTACGTAAAATCAAAGTTACAAAGCCAAAGTGCACGTCATTAAACTTGCCATCTATTTTGGGACCCCATCCTTTATCTCAATACTCCACACACTCATACCTTATTCATCCCTCCTCCTCCATTTTGGGACCTCATACCTCATTTGATTTTATCAACCCCTTTCTCATGTGACATTATCCTTCTCTATTAACCTCAAAACATTCATACGATGTTGCAACATTATATGACATCTAATCCAAATATGTCTTAAACAAAATATGACATTCCTACTAAGCATTTTCATAGATCAAAACCAAAATCAAAATCCATTAATTCAAACCCTCCAAAAGGGACTTATATTAATATCCTTGAGAGGCTCATCACAATCATCTCTTATCAGATTACCACCCATCAAAACACCTAATCCAAATACTTGAAAAATTACATGGTATGACCAAAACAAAACTTGTGCCTATTATAGAATCCCAATGTCACGATACAGAAAGTTGTAAAGCGTTAAAATACATAATCCAACAACTTTTAATTTTCAATGATCTTCTCCCAGAAGAAGATCATACTAAGCTATTACCAACACCTCTACCCTCGTTAATACCCTTACTGAAATGTGTAGGGAAAGGGGGACATCCTTCTGTCTACCATCAGTAAACCTTTGTATGGAAACCTTGTTAGCACCTTCCATTAAAGGTCAATCAATTTTGTTCAGTACCTTCCATTGAAGGTCAGTCAATTTTGTTAGCACCTTCCCTTGAAGGTCCTTTCAATCCCATTAACACCTTCCATTGAAGGTACATTTACCTTATCAACAACTTCCATTGAAGGTCCATCTACCTTGTTAGCATCTTCCATTAAAGGTCCATCAAACTCATTAATACCTCTCCTTTCAAGGTCCCTCAACCATGTTAGCACCTTCCCTTGAAGATCCATTTATGCACTTAGTACTTTCCCTTGAGGGTCTATCAACACTATCAACACCTACACCCAATACATTGGTGGTATCATCATACAATATCTCTAGAACCATAGGGAGTCATCTTCAATCAAGTCTCGACAAATCCATCTCATGTGTCTTCTTTTCACTATCCAATGAAAGCACTCCTGTCATTTCATAACAATATGGATTATCCACCTATACGAATACAAAATTAATACACACAGAAGAAAAGGTAGAACCAAATCCTCTTTGAATCCTTCGTTAAAGGTTCCACATCCCCATCCATTTACCATATACTCAATCAATCAAAATCAAAATTTTGAACATCCTAAAAATATTATTCCTTTTTAGCACATGCTATCTACTACGTTTTATGTTAGGAGGGATCCTATATACTAGAATTCAGAAATATCACTTCACACATCCTTATAAACTTACTATGTCTAATCAAATCAAAATATTCATTACTTTGGAAAGGATTAAATGTGAAAAGTTTTCCCTTGATTAGATTAGTCCATATAGCATGGGTCAACCTTTGAATTCCTTGCACTTGCAGCCTTTCTACTGTTAACACACATCACTGTCACAATAGTAGTCACATCAAAGATTTTATTCCATCATCCACCAAGCTATCTTATCATTATAATGATTTTAAAGCATGTGGTATTCCATCACTATCCTCACAAACCTTAAATATGGGATCACCACGGCATCTATTCATCACATCTTTCACAGGGATAAGTTCCTCCTTAGTAGGAACCCCTCAATAATTACTTCCATCCTACCTTGTGTACCTACCTAAAAACATGTCTTAGGGAATATATGTGTAGGCCATGCACATATCTTCCTTTCCTCTCCTTGAAATGGACTATTATGGTCTTTGCCTTCAGCTCAAGATAGAGTCAAAAATAATTATTTGGATGCATTTCTCAAAATTCAAAATATAATAGACTACTCCCTTCAATGAAAACTACTCAAAGTCAAAATTATTATAAAAAAATCAAGTTTTGGAACTATCCCTTGAAGGATGACCATTCTGTAAAAACAAAAATATAGACCATACCATCGAAGGATGACTACCTATGTAAAAAGGCTTCCCACATCAATCAACCTTAAAAGTAAAAATATCAAAAGCATCCAAGAGAGATTCCCACATCAATCAACTTTCCCATTATAGCAAACTTCCTGTATTGATCGGTTTGCTTTAAAAATCAAATAATGTAAAGTTGGGGGCATTTCCCTATGAAACTTTTGAAAGGAGAGCCTATTCTCTCTGTACAACCTACATATGTCGGCCCTTCTCATGTCCTAGGAAGGTACATATTTATCATCTCTAGAGCTGAGATCCTACGTGCGACTACCCATTGTTAGTCATTTGTTAACAGACTGTTGCAAAGGCTAGAAGTGCAAGTGCACATTTATTCCATTTCTTCCCATCACATATGTATCAAATTCAGTACAAAGAAATCAATCCACGTTTCATTCTTATGAAAAATATTAAGATCAAATCAATGAATCTTAACATTAATATCAACATCATCACACAAACAAATACCAACAACATCTAAAACATCATTAATACCAACATCAACATCATCACCCAACAAAATACTAGCAACATCTAAAACATCATTAATAGCAACATCAACATCATCACCCAAACAAATACCAACAACATCTAAAACATCATTAATATAAACATCATCACAAAGAAATAAAATATAAAATATTAACATCTCTTGACATCAAAATAATCTTGAATACATCTCAACATGATTTCATTGTGTCTAAAACATCATATTTATTCAATCAAAATCGACATTTTTCAAATTGATTTCTCCTTGGGTACTATGCTTCTGGTCACCATCGTGACCCCCATCTAGTCCTCATAAGTCCACATTCGTGGAATTGTCAAATTATGGTCCTTTGACCTTATCAAATTATGGTCCTCTAACCTCATCAAATTATGGTCCTTTGATCTCATCAAATTTTTGCATTTTATCCATCATCATCGGAAATTCATATGTCTATAGGATATGAAACCCTTTGGTTTCCCTATCAATTGACTTCATGGCCTCGTAATCCCACTTTTGTGGCAACATCTATCATTTGGTCCTTTTACCTTATCAAAACATCCTTTTCATCATTAGATCATATGTCTATAGGACACGAACCCTTTGGTTCCCATGTCACTTGATTTTACAACGACATTTATCTTATTTCTCTACCTTGTCTTGGGACATTATTACATCATCCCTCACTTCCATCACACCTTATTTTTGTCTAGTGGTTTGTGTTAAAAAAACTCAACAAAAATGGGCAAAATGTAGACACTCAAAATTTTCACACTCATTTTTTTGCTATACTATTATTTCTTACACAAATCCATACACTCACCACATCATATTATTCTTATGAAAAATCATATATGTATCACACTATTGTAATCACACCATATTATCAAAATAATTTATCCTAAGTTTAATATTCCATCGTGTCTGAGTCCACTAGACCGCCTTTCATTATCACATCTAATCCCTATACTAAGTCATATAAAAATCTACACCCCTCATCACCCTCATCTTTAATTAATTAATCAAATATATCAACTCCCCATATCATAATTCATATATTATACCCCTTTATCATTATTTAATTAAATACATTGATATTTCATACCCACCAGTTAATCACACTACACTATTAAAATCATTTATCCTAAGTTATACACCAATATCAAATTCCATGATATTTGTTTTCATAATTAAAATCTATTTAAAATCATCTCTAACTCCCTTATCTCTCATATCTATAATGGACATTTTTATATACTTACAAAATCTTATTTTATTCATCAATATCACACAAAATATTATATTTTCATATTTGTACATATGTTATATATTACTCAAACCACCTAAAATATATCCTAAAACAAACCTAGGCTAAAATAGATCATAATCTACTTATTTTATAAACAAACATGACACCTCATATGATAACACAACACATTCGAAAACAAACCCATATCTTATCCCTCGAATAGACAAACAAATACACTCTAATTAGACCATTGTTTCAACTATTTACTAAATAAACTTGGAAAGGCCGAAATCATCCGCATTTTGGTAAAACGCCAACGATTATTTAAGACCAATTCCTAGCCCTTATTTGAGAGGGTCTTCTGACATTTTCGAGTCCAACTCTTCTATTAGAGTGCATTATTGTGTTGCATCAATGAAAATGTAATACTATCTAACAATTACATCCCTTAAGTAATTTTTTTAACCATTTGGAGCCTTTCAGGATTGATAAATCACCATTAGGATGTAAATTTTACCTGTTTCATTCATCATCTCCAATCAAGGGATCCTCTAAAAACTTTCACGAGCTTCAAGTCTTCACTCCAGTGCATGTGAGCCTTCTAAAACATCCATAACTCCTACTCTAGTATTTAGAGGATGATCAAACATCTAGGAATTCATTTAATAAATTTTTGTCATCCACAATATTCTTCTCTTCAGAGCATTCAGAGAATCTAGAAACCAAGTCTTATTCCATAACATCTACATCTCCGAGTAACATCTAATCTCATCTTTAATTATCATCTAAA
This sequence comes from Taxus chinensis, assembly GCA_019776745.2. NCBI lineage: Eukaryota > Viridiplantae > Streptophyta > Pinopsida > Cupressales > Taxaceae > Taxus > Taxus chinensis. The sequence goes on from CM034150.1 coordinate 746,089,680, forward strand.
CTAGGTATGTACTTTATTTATGAATTATCATCTTAATCATTCATTAATTAGTACATCTTCTCAATCCTATCTTGGACTTTTTCAACCTGTGTATATTTATCCCTAATTTCCAGCAATTCTTTTCTATTAGACCCCTTTACCATTACAACCCATCTTTCTGGTATCCAAACCATAGCCTTTACCATCATTCTTCCTTTGCAGGCCCCTTTCAAACCATATCAAGCTCTTTTGAGCCATCCATCACATTTTACTGATCATCTTAATCAATTCATCCCCCAACTTGCCTTTATAAGTGTATCAATCATTTGCACCTTTGCTCCCTTGAGCCATACTATGATCCCAAATCCCTTTGGACCAAGAATCACCATCAAACCATCATATATCCTGGACCATGTTAGTCCCTTTTCCCTTACCTTAAATTTTTATATTGTCTGTCAATATTTTATTATCAATTATAATAGTATTTTATCATTACTCGATCAATTTCTTAAAATCAGATTGACATCCTCGCGAGGAATTCCATTGACTCTTGAGGACTAGCCTTTTCCAGGAAATCTGCCATACATTTGTCTAATCCTATCTTGTGTAGTGTCTGTGATTGCAAATTTCTTTTACAGGACATGACTTTATATCATTCATTTCATGGAGCGCAACATCACATGTCATTTGTGGATATCTCTAAACCATGTCATTTTGAGGTTTGGTAATTTTTATTATCTTGCTTATTAGGATAAGTTGAAGAGGTAAAATTTACTCTAAACACTTCCTCTGATTCTTATGATATTATCAAGTAATTGGAGAATATGCCTACACAAATATTCTTCTTGGAATTAATAATTTCATCTCCTGCACTTCAATAAATTCTTACTCATTCACTACATGATGTATGTGTTCCTAAGGATATCAATACTCAATAGTTCCAAACCTTGATTGTAAATTTATCACCTAGCATTCCAATCATTTCATTTAGTCCTCATGACCATTTGAATCCAAATATTCAAAATAATAATTCATTATATATTGAAGAATTCATAACCCATCATAAAATCAAAACAATGCTTATAGAAAATGGATCCACAATGAATATTTTCTCCTTGAAATTATTAATGTTCCTTGGACATAATGAGGAAAGTATAAGAACTAACATCATCACTATTCGTGGTTATGATAATAGTGAAAGAAAACCCTTGGGTACAATCACATTATCAATAAGGGTTAGACCTCAAACCTTATACACCTTTTTCATGTTATGGATGTTGAAACATTATATAACATTCCCTTTGTTCTTCCATGGATTCATGATATGCAAGCCATAAATTCTACCTTCCATCATTGCATTAAGTTCCCTCACAAAGGTAAAGAGTTTACCATACTTGTTGATACTAAACCATTTAAATACTGTAAGCTCCAAGAGGGGAGATATAAGCTCACAAATTATTTCCCTTCCACGTATATATCTTTAGATCCTTGCATTATTCCCTTCACACATGAAAAATGAACTCATCTAAAAATCCTTTTGAGACTTCAACCTTCTACATGCTCCTCTCCACTTGGACTTAATATTATTGACAAAGGTATTGGTGAATATTAATTACAAAATAATTTCCATATTCGAAAATTACCTTTATCTCCATGCAGCTATGGAAGGCCTAATGTTTCCCATATCAAAGAGGACCCCATTTATAATATTTATATAACTCATTGGAAATGATTCAAATATCTATAGAATGAGAACACATTTAGGGAGGGTTCTACAGGCTCTTAGTTGTATGATGATTGGTTAGCTACATGATAAAAATATCCTGACTACAGTAAAGAAAATAAAATGATCAAAAACATGCAATGGAAAGGTAAAAGACTCGAAAAAAATCAACAAGGTCACCTTGATCCTATCATGTATACAAAAAATCTCTATCATTATGGTTTAGTTATAAAAACATTTAAAACAATGCTCATATTAATTGATGTATTGACTAGTGATGAGGATACTGAATCAAAAATTGAGACAAGTTCCACACATATCCTATTTGATGACTTAGTAGAGAATATTTTATTGAATAAATTTCCATCCACGCCATAAAATTAGGATCAACTAATCACACACACACACACACACACACACACACACACACACACACACACATGGATCTCTTTCAAAATGATGAGTCCATTGAATAATTCCTCAGGAATCAACACCTTATTCCCCTTTCCAATCACAAGAAGGGATTCAACATCAACCTAAATGAAAAATATTATTTTGGTGAGGAACTCAAGTACCCCAATCTATAAAAAAATAAGAAAAATAAAAATTGAAAAAATCTCCCATCGTGAAAACCTCACTGAGGCACTATCTGAGAAATAAAAAATGAAAAAAGAGAAAAATAATAAAAAGAAAAAGGACGTATCTCCTAGTGAAAACAATTATGAGTCACCAGAGAGAGGGGAATCTCCTTCAAATATTATAGATGATGTACATAATCATACAATATATTTTCAATAAAAATACACATAATGATAGTAGAGGACACCATTAGCATTAATATCGATACAAGCGAGCAACTTAAACTCTTACAACTTGGTATAAGTCTCACAAAAGTAGAAATAGAATCCGAATGTCTTTGCATGGACATATAATGCTATGTCAGGTTTGGATCCTTCCCTTATGGTATACCACCTAGTAGTTTGTCTGAATGAAAATCGATTCAAATAAGAACTAAGAAAAATGCATCCCAAAGTTGCATTATTGCTCAAATTTGAACTTAAGAAGCTCTTAGAAGTAGGTTTTATTAAACCAATTGACTATTCAGAGTGGATATCAAACATTGTATTGGTTGTTAAAAAACCCCAAGAATTAGAATATGTACAAAATTTCGTGATATAAATAAAGCATGTCCAAAAGATGACTTTCCGCTACCAAATATTGATATGATTATAGAATCTTTGACGGGCCATGAAATGCTCTCCCTAATGGATGGATTTTCTAGTTATAATCAAATATAAATTGTTGGAGAAGATCAACCCAAAACAAAATTTACTACCCCATGGGGCATGTTTTATTATAAGGTCATGTCATTTGGCCTTAAAAATGTAGGTTCTGCTTATAAGAGAGCAATGAAAGTTATCTTTCATGACATGCTACATGACATTATAGAAGATAATGTGGATGATATATTTTCCAAATCAAAAAATATATTTTATCATCTAATTATTTTAAGGTGCATCTTTGAAAGGTTATATGAATAAAAGGTAAGACTCAATCAAAACAATTGTTTGTTTGGTGTAACTTTGGGAAAAAAACCATAATTTCGTTAAATATAGACATTTTACTAAGAATCTAGATTTATATTATTATTATTTCTAGTTTTATAATTGTTGAAACTGGATTCCTAAATTGCCATTATTGGTTTTTATCTAGTGTGATATCATATTCCAATATGTTTATTATTGGTTTTTAAGTAGTGTAATATCGTACTTCAATATTTACACTATGCCATACAAGTATGTTCCTAATTCTATTTTGAGTTTATGAGAATGGGAATATGCACATTCTCAACACACTCATAGTACAATTATGTTCCTAATTATTTTGTATGTGTATCTTTATCTCAATTCTTGCTCTATGATTCAAATATTTACACTATGCCATAAAAGTATCTTCGTAATTATATATTGAGTTTATGAGAATGTGAATATGCCCATTCTCAACATACTCATAATACAACTATGTTCCCAATTATTTTTATGTGTGTCTACTTTATCTCAATTCTACTTCTATGATTCCTATATTATGAGGCATTTTGATCTCTTTTAAAAATTAAAACAATGTGATATGGGTACATGTTGTATGAAATAAGAAGTAAATATTGAATATATGAGAATGGACATATGCCCATTCCCATCTCACTCATGGTACAAGTATGTTCCTAATTCTTTTTATGTGTATCAACATTATATCTATTCTTCTTCTATAATTCATTTATGAGGGATTTTGACCTCTTTTGAAAATTTATATCTTGGTAGACAATAGGTTAAGTCATGGTGCATTGCCATAAAATCTTGTTGAGAGCATTAAATAATATATATTAACACTCTAAATATTACAGTTTTGCACTTAAGAATTAAGGGATTCTAGGCATATAATTTAGTATCTAGACTTTATAAATTATTAGAACAATTAAAAAATAAGTTATCTAGACATATTCACATATCTTTAGGAAAAGACCATATAATTTTGTGGTTGTAATGAATACATAAATCAAGACTTATTCCATAGAAAAATCCAAAGAATTAATCTTTTGAAATGAATTCATTATAAATCACATCCAATTCCCTTTAAATCACAATATCCAACTCCCTGTAAACTTACTTAGAGCATAATTAAGGATTTTTTTTCAAATTAAATTAATTGCATGGTGGAAATTAGATTATTAATAATACATTAATAAGATTCAAGGGCAGGGTTCATTTTAAGAAAACCCTTAGAAATCAGAGGTGGAAAATACTTGGCGAATATCCTCGGAACCAGTTTCACAAGAAGGTGAATTTTTTGGGGGTCTAACAAAAAAATTCATCTAATTTTTAAGTGGTGGGACAGAAGGCTATAGATGCACAAGAGAGATTTACTGACATGCATCAAAAAGGTGGTTGATGCGCATCAACAAACCTCGTTGACGCATGTCAACAAGGTTGTTGACGGGTGTCAATGAGGTTTATTGACGTGCGTCAACCACCTTGTTGACGCGCGTTAGCAAATCTCTCTTGCGCGTCTACAACCTCCGCCATCTGGTCATGCAACAAAAAAAATCTCCATGTCACCCATCAAAAAACTCTCTGTCACACATCTACATCCTCTGTACTCCTATCGTGTATCAACAAACTCTCCCTGTCGCACGTCAACAAACTCTCCCTGTCACATGTCAAAAAACTCTTTTTCACGCATCTGCAGCCTCCACCCTCCTATCACGTGTTTACTGTACTTGATAATACATATGCCCCAGGTGGTATGAGTCATCTAATAGTGTTCTACCTGGAAAATAATATAGGATTTATATAGGGGATACTTTCAAGGGTAGGAGAAGCCGACCCCTAGAAAAGTTAAACTATAATTTTTAGGCGAACAGGTCACTGACCCACACTATTAAATTCACCTTTTCAAAAAAATTAAAAATGCAATATTCACCATATTATGAATATTCACCACTAAAATTATCCCTGACACCATCTATTTCTTGTTCTTGATCATCTTGTGACATCAAAACAACTCCTTCTTCATCTCTTGACTCAACATGCTGATTCAAAGCTAGTTGTTTAGACAATCCTTTGATATGGACCAATTTTTTTACCTTAATTTTGATGTCATACTCCATGACAAGGGTATTCCAACTTGCACTTTTTTCGTTTAAGTCCTTGTTTAGGAGAAAGTCCTTAACTCCAATATGAGACACTAGTAATTAGATTTTTTTTTGAAATCAAGTGTCTAAACTTCTTCAAACTCCTTATAACAGTGAGGATGTGCTTTTCAATGAAATATTACCTCACCTCATAATATTCCAAGCTCTTACTGAATACGGCAATGGGCTTATCAGATCCTTCCTTATTTAGTTGCACTAAGATGACAAAGATTGTGTCTCAGCCACTAAAAGCATAGAGAATGAAGTCCTTAGAGAAATCTAGGTTGATGAGAGTTGAGCTTGGGATATTACATGTTTAATAGCCTCAAAACTATATTTTCCCTCTAATGTCCACTTGAATGCAAGGTTCTTCTTGAGCATCATTGTTAATGGCTTAATGGGAGTGGAAAAATAAGGCACAGACTTTATAATAAAGTTTATTCTCCCCAAGAGGCTTTGGAGAGCCTTCTTATGGATTAACAAAGGTAGAGAAAGGAAAGCTTCAAATATTTATAGATAAATTGTCAACTCCTCTTTAGACATAATGTAGCCTAGGATTTTATCCTCATTATCTAGGAATATACATTTCTTCGGATTTAGAGACTCTCCAAACTACTTGCATCTCTCAAATACTTGTTTAAGGTGAGAGAGGTGATTAGTTGCATTCTTATAAAATAAAATAATTTCATTTTAAGTACACAAGAACCATCTTTTTTATCAGCCCCATGAACTCCATGTCCATTACTCTCTAAAATGTAGCTCTTAAATTTGAAAGATAAAAAGGCATCTTACTTTATGCATAAGTACCCCATTTGGTGGTGAAACTTGTCTTGAATCGGTCTTCCTCTTTCACCATGATTTAATTATAGCCTGAGTAGCCATCTAGTAATGAAAACCTATCTGAACCAGCCACTACTTGCAAAATTTACTCCATGGAAGGAAGTGGATAGTGATCCTTGAGAGAATCTCTATTCAAGTCCTAGAAATCTACACAAAATCTGATTTCCCCGGTCCTTTTCCTGACCGGTACCATATTAATAACCCATGAAGAGTGTTTGATTGGAAAGATGATACTTGCCTCAATGATTTTGTTAAATTCTTTCTTTTTGAGAGGCTCAATATGAGGGTTCACTGACCTTTATTTTTGTCTAATGGGCTTAGCTTCTAGATCTAGCTCAATAGTGTGTTGGGCAAAACTTGTATCAAATCCCCTCAAATATTCATAGCTCTAAAAAATGATATCTGGAAACTCTTGAAAAAGTTGAATGAAATCAAACTTTTCTTGATGAGTACTTTACTAATTTGAAGCACTTTTCCCTCTCCAATTGAAACTGGTTCTGAATCTTCACCCTTGACCTGAATGTTAGCTTTCTCCTTTTGGAACTGGTCATTAGGATTTATTATTGACTCTAGATTCACCAATAATTTTGGGAGCTTGTTTTTTCTCAACTGGATTACTTGGTCTATGTATTGCCTTTCTAGTTTGTCCTGATTCTTAGAAGAGAACTCAGCTTCTTTTTGGAGGAAATTGATGATTTGCTGGTCACTTTTGAACACTTTCCAACTTGTATTATTGTTAGGAACAACTTTCCTTACCACTACATTGATATGAGGTTGTACTTGATCTTTCTTAATAGTTTCAACCACGTCAAATGCTGCTCTAATTGAAGCAAGCATGTCCGCAACTTCATTATTCTTCCTTGAAATGGAACGAATGTTAAAATCTTCAAAATATTTGATGAGATCCCATACCCTATTCTAGTATCTCCTTAAGAGATCATTCTTAGTAGTATCAAGCCCTTTAATATGATTTACAACCACCTCACTATCCTCAAAAACTTGTAAGTTCTTTATACCTCTTTTCCTTGCCTAGTGTAAGCCATGGATTAATGCTTCATATTCAGCTGTGATATTTGAGAAATTGAATTAGAACTAAAAAATTGAGTAACACTTGTTACCTTTAGGAGATACAAGCATTTCTCCTCCTCCCATACCTTGTCTTCTCCTCAAACCGTTGAATAACAGCTGCCAAACTTCATTATCATCTTCACATTTGTTTTGGTGAGGTTAGGAAGAAGTGTATCCTCTTCATTTAGACAATAAATTCCTAATTCAAATTCCTCCATCTCTTTATATGGATCATAGACATGTCTCTTGTGATCCTACTCATCAAGTGTCAAATCTAGAATGCCTCCAACCTTAGTATCTACTTCATGAGTGTTTGGGAAATCCTCTTGATCAAAGGCTGAATAGTTGGCATTGATTGGACTTGGCATGTAAGGATCAATGTGATAATTTACAATTGGCTCTTATCAGATTGTAGATTTATCTCCATACCTTGTTCTGAAGAGAATGTGGGACCAATCAGCTGATAGGTACCTACCAAATTTAGCCTTGAAATCCCTTGACAAGCACAAAAAAGAGAGTGGTGGTATATCAATGACTGATATGGCTTGATGACCTGTGACATTTGGGCATGTATGAAACATTATAATGAAATCCTTTATTATTACCACTATTACCACTATTGTCCCATCTAATTGTACCACTCCTTTTGAGATAAGTTCATACTTTATACCCAGCTGATCTGTTATTTTTTTAGGCATCACTGAGATACTTGACCCCAATTCAATCATACAATTATGTACCAAAATGTTCCCAATTATTAGAGATATATAAAATGAAGGAGGTTTCATATTTCTACCTAATTGACCTCCTTTTTTTGAGTATCTTTGGTTAGCACCTTTTCTTAATCTTTGGATGACTCATTGGAAATAGACAATTTGGCCATGGCTTCTTGCAATATATCTCTCTATCCTGGAATTGTCAAAGATTCCCACATAGAGATACTCATATTTGTTTTCTTCATTTGATCAATGATGTTGAATGGCTATGGGCTATTTTTCTTCTTCCCTTTACTTGGCACAAATTTCTCTTGCACATGAGCTGATATAATAGGTGCATTGGAGCTGATTATGTGGATTTGGGACTGCACTTGAGTTGCTAACTCCTTGAAGTTTGATAAAAGGCTAAGAAGCATTTGAATCCATGATGATTTCTCTTTAACCATAGCCCTCTTTCTAGCCCTTGTTGTTTTCTACTACATCCTTGAGAGAGAGTTTTTTTTATCTCCACAAAAGTCTTTTGTTTGACTAATTTACTAAGTGAAGTGATCACTCTAGAGGTGCCTCTTGTACATTTTCCTGCAATTGATTTTATTCTTGAATTGTATCTCTTGAGTACACACCAACACTCTGTACCATTAAGGCTTGATGTCAACATACTCATTGAAAAATGCTTGCTTGATTGTGGGGTTGTCCACAAGGGAAACACCATTCATATTCATGTGCAAGGTTATTCTGAATCGGAACCAAGGCTTTAGATGTTGAAGTCTACATCACGAATGTATAAGGTTGAAATGGCCTAATAACGAGAGGTTGTTCTTGATTCTGATCAACATGGCTTGAGTAGGAGATCTATTAGACTAATATCAGGGCTTATTAGGCTGGTACAGAGGGTGATAAGGTCTAAATTTTTGAGTTTTTTTACCTCTCGAGGGTCACCAAGTCATTTCCTAGGTTCTGACAATTGTTTCATGACCTTCTGGAGTTCAGTTGTAGGTGCTAGTAGAAGAGGTGGATGCTTCACTAGAGACTTTGGTTTTTAGGGGCAAGAATAAGGGCTAATGCATGAGTTTGACTAGAACTAGGATTCCCTATTTCTAGATAAAGAGGCATAGGTGGCATAGGTAGCAAGTTTACCAGATTGAATTAGGCAATTCTCAGCTCTAATGGCTATGACATAGGCTGCTTGGTAAAATTATCCCTCCCATAGATTGTATCTATAATAGATATATCAGAATTTAAGAGTTTTAAGGAAATAGAGGAATGAAACTTCAACCATTGGTCTCACAGAAGATTGGAATCTTGTCCCATGTTCTTTTGGAATATGAAATTAAAGTCAGCTCATCTGCTCATTTGGTGCTCTTTAGATGGTAGTCAAACTACTGCTAACAGAGATAGATTATCTCCCCTCTCTCTGAATTGATCATAGAGGGTCGTGCATAGCTCATTGCTATTTATGAATTAATAGCCGCTACTAAAATTCTAAACCATTGTAGAGGTTTTTCTTTGAAATAAGAAGCAAGAAGTTTCACTACCATGTCCATATCAACAATCTCATGTATGACACATACATTTGTAATATCCTGAATATGATTCAATTGGGGTTGTATGATTCTCCCCATTGGAAGAATGGAATGTTTTTTAATGCTACCACTAGAATTAGATTTTTTGCATTGAATATTAAGTGGACTACTTCTCTGTGAAATTTTTAAATGAGATTTGGTGGTGGTTGTGCAACCATTATAATTGGTCTAAGAACTCTAGTGGATTGAATAAATGGCCTACCAGGTGGAGGAGTTGAAAGAGTTCTCTTTAGTGGAGATGGAGATCTCTGAACTTGTCATCCTCTTCTTACTCTACCTAGAGATAAGTTGAAAGTATTCAAATATCCCTTCTTATCTTATCCTAGACCTAGTTTGGATCCTTCTCATGAATTTGAGACCAACATTGGGCTACTTAAAACAATTTATTTTCTGATCTTGGGAGTCACTAGATGTGTTGTCCACATAGCCTCCAAAGGTTGGAAATCTCACCAAGACACGCATCCAATCTTGATAAACATGGAAGAACTTGACTTCTTTGTCCCACTGGGCGTACCAAAACTTGTTAGGGAAAAATTACAGTTCCCTCTAAATGCTTACGTAAGTGAGTTCTCTGGGAAATTGGTATAATTTACTAACATGGATTTATCTCTAGGTGTGGGACCAAGAACTTGAGACAACTCTTTAGAGATAGGTTAGTTCTTCTACCTATTCCTAATGCTAAAAAACTACTCTTAGAAAGGGAAAATGTGACTATTCTAACACTAACCTATAATTGCAAGTGTTTTGAGGAAGTGAGAGATGCATAAAATCAAAATTCATGAACCAAGGGAGATGATAACACCAAGAACAAGGGGCGTGGAGATATTCTAAGCGAGTGAAAAATGGGGAGCGAAAATAGTGGGAGAGGGAAGAAAAAAGTGCCACAGTCTGAAACAACATTTACATCTCCATATTCATGGGGCACAACAAGTTCAGGTCCTGCATAGAGAGATCAAAACATACATAATATACCTACAAATATAATAGAAGGCAAGAAATGCAATACAGCTTGAGTTAGGGCAGAAAAATCCACAAAACATATATTTTATTGCTCATAGGGATGAAAAATCTGTTACAAAGAAGATTCAATGAAAAAATATTTTACAAAATGCCCAAATTTGAGGCCTGTAACTCACAAAAGTGTTGGAATAATTTTGATAGAGTTCCTTTACATTACTAGAATGCCTCTCCTTCAAAATGAAGTGAATTTTACAATATATAGATGAAGATCCTTGAAATTTCATCACCAACCAATAGACTTCACTAAAGAGGTATGGGAAGCCATACAAACTGGTACCATTGATTACACGGGTAGTCATGGGTGTCATTCCTCATTAAAATGGTGGTTGAAATAACTTTGTACTACTTCCTTCAATGCCTTGTTCATTCTTGCATTCAGCTGGCTATATGCATTTTTACTTTCAGAAGGTAGCATTTCTTTCTAGTGTCGACTTGGAGAAAGTTTTCTCCTATTGGCCAACCACATTTCTTTATTTAATCTATTGATGTTGAATAGTCACATAAATGCAACCAGTCAACAACATATTTCATTGCTATTGGAACCTTGCTTTATCATGGTAGGAACACTTCATTTTCCGTTACCGGGTAGTAGCAAAAAATTTGTTGTCGACCGGTAGCACAAAAAATACTACCGACACCCTTGTTTTTTCCTAACTGCTTCTCCACATAACCTTCATGCTACCGGCCAACAGTACTAAAATGCTACCAATCATTAGTATTTAAAAATGTCACCGGCATTCACATCATCTCTATAACCCACCTTCATTCTACCATTGTTTCCCTGCTATTGGCTAGTAGCATCATAACCTTTTACTAGTTAGTAGCATATAAAATATTACCAGTCAGTAGCATCATGACCTGCTACTGACTTGTAGCATCATATGATAGCTTCAAGTAGCTTTCACCATCGTTTCCTAATGCGAAACCTCACCATGTGGCCATCCTGCTCCTACTACCGGTCGATAACATGTAGTGATACTATCGGTGGGTATCAAAACTTGAAATATTCACAATTCACCCCGCTTACACAATTTCGGCCCTTTGTTGTAGCTCGCTAGCTTGTTGTGCATGAATACCAACTCACTCGAGAAAACCCACAAGCTACTCTATAAATTGCAAAGCATTTCCTCAATCAACTTCCAATGCCGAGACCTGTTAAGTTATCCATTTTACAGGGAGGAAAAAAATGGATAAGAGGAACTATTGTAGAATAATAACACCTTGATGTATTAGAAAATCATGGTTCCTTCATATGTACCTACGCATTTTGGGCAAAATTTCATCAGAACACCTGATCCTCATAAATATCATATTTGTGTATGTTCCTTAATCAATCTAAAAATACCACATAGATAAGCATGTGTGTAAAGAGTGAAAGAACCGTGAATATTTAAGGTTCAAACTAAAGTGACAGACAACATGTATAATGTTAACTTATCTCACAAATAAGACTCTTTTGCATAGAGTTGTGATATTTCATAGCTTTTGTATTTGTATGAATCTTTTTATAGCAGTGATAAATATTACTCAAGGGGAGGTTTGTATCTTGATCAAGTTCTTAGCTACTGTAAAAGAAAGACTCCAGTAGCTATTGAGCTACCAATGAGGTCACTTATCACTTTTCCGGAGGAGAGGGAGGTAACATCATTGAGTCACCAAGGGGATTGGGAGCCAAAATTATGACCCCCAAGGTAATTTATGAAAGCTTGCATAGTGACTTCAAATGTAGGAGATGCAATAGAGGTAATGTTTCGACAAATACGGTAGTAAGGGATTGAAGAGCCTATGTAGTGAGGAAGTGTGATGGAGGAGGTGACCTACATGGTGTGATAGAAGCAAGTTAGTAATCCTATATATACCATAGATCATTTCAGAAACAATGGGGGTACTCGTTATGGCCCTAAAGGAACTATATAGGATCCCCTGAGTTTTTAAATAACTATTTGAAACCAGTTGAAGGAAACTATCAAGAAACCTAGGAAGGTCTAGATCCATGAGTAACTCAGGGGGTAGAACTCATGGGACCTAAGTTAGAATATGAGGTGGCCCACTAGATATATGATGGTTAAATGATCTAAAAATCGTATATGATCTACCAAACTAGATGGCAAGTTGATGTAGGAGCTAGGAATTGCCAAAAGAATGCAATAGGAAAGCTAGGGGATACATGCACCATATGACCTAAAAGGAATGGGCTCTAATGGTGACAACTTGTTCCCATTATCAATAAAAAAGTAGAGTGTCCTAACCACCCATCTAAAAGTGAATATCACCCCCTTAGTGTAGGATTTCCATTTTCATAAATGGTCTGTCCCTTGGAATCATAGGATAGGATTAGATAGTTGTATTTGATAGTATTAGGAGTAGTTTTAACATTAGATTAGGAAGAGTTACTAACATTCTCTGGAGAATTGTCTCATATTTAATGGTCCCACACGTATATGAGATAATTCAGCATGTTATCCCAAAAACATTGATTGCCCATTCAATTCACATGCAAGAAAATCATGAGGGTGTCTATTTTTTCGGTGATAATCAGTTTTGGCATGCCTATAGAATGAGTGTTCATAGTGTCAAATCTGGCATTGGAAAACATCATTAGATGTGAATAAGGTGAGCATTAGAAAATTATGAATGGCTTTGGACATGGAGGTGATAAGAAAATCTGGTGACCTTTATAACCCCATTGAATTGCATTGTATGTGGAATCAAATGCCAATTTTGATTCTGCTATGAGTATTCTAACCTTATAACATAAATGCATTGTGAAGCATCTTGAGCTCTGTATGTTCCTGATATCATAGTTGAATATAGTATACAAGACTGAGTGGAATTTTCAGTGTATCATTCAGAAAATATGTGGAAGAAACATGCCATAATAGGCATCCTGAACATAATCTTAAATGGTATAGCATTTTCTTCCTAAGATCGTAACATTGCATGCATGCAAAGGTAATAAAATGGAATAGTAAGGGTCTAGTTTTTGCATAGGATATTACCTCGATTAAGTGACACTTCACTCTGTTAATTAAGAAGGGCTTTTGTGGAATAATGCATTAATATCTTCCTCAACTATTGAACTGAACAAGATATAAACTATGGTAAAACACATGCTTAAGCCAATTTTTCAACATTAGAGCAAATGAATACAAATGGAACATATTAATGGGTCCGTAAATTTAGCTATTGAATAGGAGATTTAAAGATGAGTTGATTTAGTTTTAGGCTAATCTATCGACTGGAAATTTGAGTCTACAAGTGGAACCAAGACAGTTCTTACCAATGCAATTCTTATACGTAAGAGTCATGTCTAACTCTAACTAGAAACATGAATCTCCACCATTTGATGTGAAGCTCTGATCACAAATGCTACCTATTTCTTCAAATCTACACATGATTTCTCTAAGCATGAACTCAGTAATCTTGCTAGAATCAAGTCATTTTACTCAGTTAGAAATACCCAAGTTGGAAAACTAATTCTAAATTCAATACTAGTATTGGATGGGGAACTAACAAGGAACTATTACACATTATCAAATCTCAATGGACTCATTGAAGTTACATAGCTGATGAATGAATAACATTTCCTCAAGAAATATCAAGTTGTTGACCACCTCCACTAGAATCCCAGATGACTAATCTAGGACACTAGTCATCAAAGAACTAGTCAAGTCCATAGATTTATGAGAGAACTATGACATCAAGGCCATCTAGTCAAATCTATATCAATAGTCAAAACCATAGATCAAGGAAAGAACCTATAGCCTAACAACTAGATAATATTTACCTAATATTTAAATAAATAAAAATAAATATCCACACACTTAAGTGGGTGAGGATAAATATAATAAAGGTAAATAACTTGATACCTAGGTGAACATGAGCTAAGGTAAATACCTAGATCTAACACCCCCCTCAAGTGAATATAGGGGCCATAAATAGAAGTGGGATGTCCATATTATGAGGCCTAGAAACTAGGCCTAATGATGTACTCATGTGCAATACACCTATCCATGAAGAAATATTGAACCAAAAGAAGGAAAGAATCCTTCTATAAGGAAAGAGAAAGAAGAAGAAGAGGATGGAAGATGTTCTCATGAATACTCCCTAAGAACTGGAAATTCCTAAACCCCAAGCATTCCACGCAACTCAAGGTAACGAGATGATGCAAAAATGGACTTCGTATTCAGATGTATGTAACCTGCTACTGAGTGATGGAATATACTCCAAGCAAAGAAATTTCATCCTGAATGTGCTGATGAATGAAGTGGATGTGTATCTCAATATGTAACTCAAGTCCTACATAGCATAGGAGCTACTGGGATCTCTTAGAAGGAGGATTGTATAGGAAAAAGAAAATGTTAAGTTGGAATCTAGGCCATTCCCAAGAAAAATAAATGAAACTATTGACAGTCACTTGCAACAATTAGCGATCGAGACAATGATACTACATTGCTGAGGATCCTAGAAAAAAATATAAGGCCATTTAGCATTCTAACCACTGGTTGAGACGAGTTACTCTTGCAATGCTCTACTGGGGATATGGAGCATCAGAACTGGTAGTAGAGTAATGTTGTGAATTAGATTTCTACAGTGCATCTACGTCTTGGGGCTATGGATTCCTAGCTACCAGTGAGATCAATTTACAAGATATCCTTCCACCATCCATGTCACAAAGTTTCGCCTGGGGTGAACAAGGCCAGACTCAGGAGGCATGTCCTACAGCCATTGAGCACTAGTATAAGAAACTATTTTGTCTATTTAACTCTTTCCTGAGACAAGCTAGGTAATTAATATGGGGGACTAGATTGCACACACTAGAGGTCTCTATGAGAGAACATGATCTAATATGTTAGCATCAAATGTGTGGGGCTTTTTTTGGACCTTGATTGTAAAACTAAAAGCTTTAGTCCATAATCTCATCTACATGATTTTTCATTTGACTAATCGATTCACTCATCGTAGAGGATTCTAAGATACATTCAGCTCATTCGCATAGTGAATAAAAAGGTTCGTATTAGATTTACATCCATGTGCAATAAGTATGAGCCATATATTTATGCCATGTTTGCGGATGACCTTTGTCCTCTAAAGTTTTTACAGGAAAAAATCTTCTCACTTCCTTGACATTATGTGTTTCTTAGCGCAGCTTATGTTGGGGGCATTGTTTCTCCTTCCCATACACATCATAAGGTTTACGAAAAGCATCATCAAATGTTGAGCTAGTTTGTATTTGGCCTTGATCCCCCACTCAGTCATCAGTGCTTGAACATATTTTCACTTTGAATAATCCCACTGAATAGAACTTGAGGTGCATTTTTACATCTTCACGTTAAAAGGCACATGTCCTTATGCCCTTGTACATTCCATCTATTACTGGGGTATCCACGCTGTCATGGTATTGTGGATGCTACACTAGTTTCAGAAAACACTTGAAAAAATCACATAAGACATTCAAGATATGTTTCTAAGTGAAGTACATGCAAAAACAATATCAAAGGTCATCCTACACACAATTAGTTGTTTCTGGTATGATGCTTATCTTGCAATTTTTCTCATCATACATTTTTTTTCACAGATCGGATTTTGATCTATCTCCATTAACAAATCTAGAATGCTTGCCGAGGTTTGTACTTCCTATCCGATCATGTGTTTGGTGATTGTTTCGTAGCGCACAATGCTTTTCATAGGACCCAAGTATGTCCTGGTGCAAATTCACATCTAAAATTAGAACATATATCCTTGTTTGAGGGCACTGTCACCCAACCCTTGATATATTAAATTAAATAGCCGCATTTTGGAACTGAAGCTCGATAACAAAAACATGCTACATTATGTTTATTTTGTAGGCCAAGCAAGGTTTTGGAGATTTCTTGTATTACATTTGCATTATGTATGTTACATGGAGTTAGGCTATTTTGAGACAGATCTCATGCGAAGGGAGTTAAGACGACATGCAAAGTTTTGGTTATTAATAGGATTAAATCTATAGTTTATATTAGAATATAATCTATTATTAGCGAGCTTGCATGCTTTTGTAGATGACTTGTAATGCACTGCATGGTTATTTATAACATAATGGGCTATTTTTGGGAGACTGCATAAGTAGTGAAGGGAAAGTCCCCACTCCTTATAAATATGTCTTTTTTTTTCACGATTTAGACTAAGATTTTGGTAATAAAGTTATGCTACTAGTTTATGGGCATGCATGACTTATGGTGACATTACTATATCTAATTTATGATATGCATTGTGCTTGATTACTGGTTATGGAACTAAAATATATTTATCTTTTTGTTCATCATGTCAAATCCTTAACAATGCATTCATAAAAGATGGACCTAGTACCCTTGTGCGCTTCGAGCTGAGAACTCAGTTATGGCTAAGTGATGTGCCAGTGTACCTTGGGCTTCTTGGTAAAATAAAATACTACAATGTAGCTAAGGCTAATATCAATTTTGAACTTATTTCCACATACCACATTGAGCCTTATGTTCCAAGCCCCATCAATGCTCATTGTATAATTTTTAATCAAGAAGATTTCCCAAGCACTCAAGAGGTAGATACTTGAATTGAAATCATTCATGAATTAATACTTGACGAATGGGCACAAAAATGGCATAACTATGATCCATACAAGGAAATGGAAGAAACTGAATTGGGTATTTACTACCTTCATGAAGATGAATTCACCTCTTCCTAGTGTCACCAAGCCAAATGATGAAGATGAGAATGGACTTTTGGAAAATTTTATTTGATGGTTCAAGGAGCAGATAAGGTACAGGAGGAGGAGTAATGCTTGTGTCCCCTAAGGGTATTAAATACTACAACTTCTATCATATTTCAATTCAGTTTTCTCTAACAACACATTATTGTATGAATCCCTTATCCATATATTACATTGGTCAAGGAATAAAAATAATCAAGAAATTGCAAGCATTTGGGGACAATGAGTTGATTGTGAATCAAGTTAGAGGGATAAATGCAACCAATAATGACCTACTCAAGACCTAAAATCATGGATTATGGGATCTCTTTGAAGATTTTGAAGAATTCAACATCAATTCCATACCAAGAAAAATAAATGAAACTACTGGTAGACTTGCCAACAATTGGGGCTTGCATTTGACATTGTTGAGGATATAAAAAAGGACACGATTCAGCCACATATCAAAGTGATAGTAAAGATATTTGTACTAAATAATGTCATAAGTTGGAATTTTTTTTTAGAGTGATTAGTATATCATCAACTTCCTTCAAGAAGAGCCTGAGTTCTCTTAAAGAAACCAGGACAAGTTGGAGAAACAATATGGAGATCAAGTGGTCCAACTCAGATCAAATAAGCTGCCTAAGGGTCTAGTGACTTTGGAATCCATATTCAATCCTAATGACTAGTCCAAAAAAGAAAAATCAAACATCATGGTTAAAGGTGAAGATTCAGAGCCTGTTTCAATTGGAGAAGACAACTTTCTCCAAATTGGAAAGGTAAATACTCAACAAGAAAAGTATGATTTTATACAACTTTGTCAAGAATTTATTGATATATTTTCATGGAGCTATGAAGATCTTAGAGGTATTTGATCCTATTTTATCTCAGTATACTATTGAACTAGATTCATAAGATAAACCAATTAGGCAGAAGAAAGGTCTAGTTAATCCTCACATAGAGCCTCTAATGAAGAAGGAATTGAATAAGATGATTGAGGAAAACATCATTATCCCTATCAAGCACTCATCTTGGGTTGCAAACCTTGTGCCAGTCTAGAAAAGGAATGGAGAAATCAAGTTGTGTGTGGATTTCAGAGATTTAAATAGATCTTGCCTAAATGATCACTACCCACTTCCCTCAATGGAGTAGATTCTATAAATAGTAGTTGGTTCCAAGAGATTTTTACTTCTAGATGGCTACTCAGGTTACAACCAAATCATGGTCATAGAAGAGGATCAGTTCAAGATAGATTTATCCACAAAATGGGGCACATATGCTTACAAGAAAATTCCATTTGGCTTATCCAATGCTGGAACAACATTCCAAAGAGCCATGGACATGGAATTCAAAGTATTGATTAACAAGATTGTTCTTGTATATCTTGAAGATATTACAGTATTTTCTAAGAATGTATTTGACCATATTTCCCATCTCAAGAAAGTGTTTGAGACATGTAGACAGTTTGGATTTTCCCTAAATCCAAAGAAATGCATATTATTAGCTCATGAAGGTAATATCTTGGTCCATATTGTATATAAAGAAGGGTTAACTATTGATCTAGAGAGATTCAACTTCATTCTTGCATTGCCACTTCCTAGTCACAAGAAATCTCTCCAAAGTTTCTTAGAAAGGGTAAACTTTTTCAGGAGGTTTATGCCTGATTTTTCCAATCTTGTCAAAAAAATTGAGACTGATGTTAATGAAAATCATAGCATTCAAATGGATAGATGAGGGAAAAGATAGATGTTAAGATATTAAATAAGTGATATCACAAGCTCCAACTCTCATTAACCCAAATTTTTCATAGGAATTCACTCTACAATATTTTGGTGGCACATAAACAATATTTGTAATACTGGTGCAATTGAACAAAGAATATTTGGAGCATCCTATTACATTATTTAGATAGATCCTTGAATATTATGTGGTAAGATACTCATTCATTGAGAAGTATGTTCTTGTTGTCATAAGAATTTTCAAGAAATTCAGGCACCTAGTCTCCAACAACAAAATCCACTTGTTAGTTTCACATGCTGTTGTGAAGGATTTCCTCCTAGATAAGGATTTAAATAAGAAAATATTTGGTTGGATTACTAGAGTAAATGGAGTATGACATATATATATCAAGGTAACCAAATTGGTTAAAGGAAAGGGCTTGTGTGAATAACTAGTCTCAAATCAACCACACAAAGTCAAGAAATGAGGTAGGGGAAGTTCTAGTGCTCCATGATGATCAAGAAATATAAGCCAATGCTATACCCACACCTTGATGGAATCAATATATCATCAACTTCCTCCAAATAGGAAAATTCCCTCAAGGTTTAAAAAAAGTTAAGAGAAGGTATTTTAGGCTCTAGTCAATTCCATTTGTTCTTATTGATGGTGTTTTTTTCAAGAATGGTATGAACGGAGTTCTCTTAAGTTGCATTATAGAAGACCAGATAAAGAGGGTGCTTCATGAGTTCCATGATGAAGAAGCAAGAGGTCACTTTGATCCATTTGTAACATCCCTCAGAATCATGAATGTTGGTTACCTACTGGCTCACTATTTTCAGTTATTGCTATGAAAGGATTAAGAAGTGCAAGAAATGCATATTTTTCACAGTAAATGAAAAGATATCATCTCTTCCACTCCACCCAATCTCAATTGACAAACCATTCATGTAGTGGGGTTAGACTTCATCAGAGTCATCAATCTGAATTCAAGCTTAAGCCACAAGTGGATTCTCATAGTAACTGACTATTTCACCAAGTAGACAGAAGTAGTGGCACTTAATGAGGCAAATGAGACCAACATAATATATTTCTATGAAGGAATTTTAACCTGGATTGGTGTTCTATCCACTATCATATATAATGAATATTTATCACTCCTTGGAGGTAATATATTTGATTGGGCTGTAAAGAATAGGATATACTTGAGATCTTCATCAAACTAATATCCCTAGGTAACGGTCAAGATGATTCCATAAATAAGAATATCTTGAGGATCATAAGAAGGACTTTGGATGAGAACTAGAGGACTTGACACACCCAAACTGAAATCATCCTTGTGGGCTAATAGAATAACACCAAAAGATATCAACTAGCAGTTACCCCTAGAAACTGGTTTATTGAAAATAAGAAAGGTTGTCCATATCTCTTAAATTTCTAGCACCTAAGCTTATCAAGCAACTGGAGTTATCTGAATTTGAAGTTATTGAATTCAGATATGAATAACTCATGGAGTTAGAGGAGATGAGAAAACCAAGCAATGCAAACTATGGAAAAAGATCAATCTCTAATTAAGAGGATTTTTTACAAAAGAGAAAAAAAATGGAGTTTCTAGGAAGGAGGCTTGGTTCTAAAGTGGGATGCAGATAGGGAAAATCCAGGTAAGCACTCAAAGTTTTATGTTATATGGAGTGGTCCCTATATTATCTCAAGATGTAAGAGTAACAATGCTTTCTAGTTGTCAAATTTGAATGCATAATAACTACATATTCCAGTCAATAGAATTTATCTAAACCTTTTTTATTGAAGTAAATTCCCATCCATGTAGATATTAGTTTAGGTTTCAAATTCCTCCAAGTTCTTTTATCACAGTGTTTTGTTAGTATAATAGGTTTCCCTTACCTAAGTGCTTTGCACAAGTTTTGGTGCTTCTGGATGGTCTCTTTTCATAATGTTCATGGATGTTGCAGAGGAATTTTATGGGAAGAATTTTAAGGTTTCATGGATCAGTTGCAAACATCACATGGAATCAAATGTATGGCAACTATTAGTGCAAAATTATAACACCCTCTGAATGCTTGCAAGTGAGTTCTCTAGGCAATCAGTGTAATTTTCTAACTTGGAGTTATCTCTAGGTGTGGAACCATGAACTTGGGACAAATCTTAAGTGTAGGGTGGCTCCTCTACCTATTCCTAATGCTAAAACTAATTCTAGAAAGGGAAAATGCAGCTACCTTATACTAACCTAAAAATATAAGGGACCAGGGAAGAGAGAGATGCATAAAATCAAATTTCTAAACCAAGGGAGGTGATAAAACCAAGAATAAGGGGAGTGGAGATATTATAAGTGAGTGAAAATGGGGAGAAAACAAAGTGGGAGAGGGCAAACAAAAGTGCCAATGTTTGAAACAACATTTACATCTCCATCTTTATGGGGCACAACAAGTTTGAGTCTTGTAAAGAGATAGAAACATGCACAATATACCTGCAAATATATTAGAAGGAAATAAATGCAATACAAATTGATCTTTGGTAGGAAAAGACAACAAAAAATTTATTACTCACATGGATGCACAATCCATTACATTGTAGATACAAGGCAAAAATCTTTACAAAATTCCCAAGTTCAAGGCCTGCAACTCAAAAAAGTGCTGGAACAATTTTGATAGAGTTCCTTTACATTACAAAATGTATCTCCTCAAAATGAGGTAAATTTTACAATATATAGATGAATATCCTTGAAGTTACCTCACAAACTAACATACTTCATTAAATAGGTATGGGAATCCATACAAATTAGCACCTTGATTACACAGGTAGTCATGGGTGTCATTCCTCATAACACTAGTGGTTGAAAAAACTTTGTACGACTTCCATTAATGCCTGGATAATTCCTACATTCAACCCACTACATGAATTTTTACTCCCAAATGGTAGCATTTAAAACTAGTTTTGTTCAGTCTCATTCCTTTATCTTATTTCTTGTTATTGAGGATCACATAAATGTAATAAGCCAGTAACATGTTTCACTGCTACTGGCACCTTGATTTATCATGGCGCAAATGCTTCCTTTTCTACTATTGATTGGTAGCACAAAATCCTCTTTCAGCTGGTAGAACAAAAATACTAGAATCACTCTTGTTATCGCTCGACTGCTTCTCCACATTACCTTCGTGTTACCTACTAGTAGCACTAAAATGCTACCAGTCGGTAGCATTTAAAATACCATAGGTGTCACTTCATCTCTGTGACCTACCATCATTCTACCATCACTTCCTTGCTACCAACTGGTAGCATATAAATTGCTACTAGCTGGTAGCATCATAACCTTCTACCGGCTGGTAGCATATAAAATGCTACCGACTGGTAGCATCATAACCTACTACCTGTTGATAGCATATAAAATGCTACTAGCTGGTAGCATCATATGATGTTACTAGAAAATTTTACCATTGTTTCCTTCTACAAAACCTCACCATGTGGCCATCCTGATCCTGCTACCAGCCGGTAGCACTAAAATGCTACTGGCCAATAGCATCTATTGATACTACCAGTGGGTATCAAAACCTGTAATCTACATAATTTTCCCCACTTATACCAATTTTTCCCTTTGCCATGGCTCGTATGAAGACCAACTTGACCAATCTAACCCATGAACTACTCTGTAAATTCCAAAGAATTGCCTCAATCAAATGCCAATGTCCAGACCTGTTAAGTTGTCCATTTAATAGGGAGGTAAAAAAATGGATAATAATTGACGAATCATAGGATGATTTTCCTACTAGATTTGAAATACTAGTGACCCTGGAGGATCCATTGGGCATGGAGTCATTTTAGAAACTAAAACTGATCTGATACCTTAAAATTCATCCCTAAACATCTAAAACACTGTTGGGACTTAACATTTCTTTGAAAACCTGGGCTGAAAACTGATTGTTCTCATCACAAGACCCTTCCTAAAACTGTAAAGTGCAACAAAAAGTTAAAACTATGTACAAATAACAAAACCATACACATCCCAAATGGAACATATAGATAGTGGATAATCACTTATTACACAAGCATCCCTATACTACAATAGAGGAATGTGCCATAAGCACCTAGAGGAATTCAAAATCCTAAACTAATATGTACAAAGATCAAAATTTACTTTAATAACAATGCTTAAGATGGATTCTATTGACTAGAATCTACAATTCTTCTGTATCCAACTTTGACAATTGGAAAACATTGTTACTCTTACACACCATGATCATTTAAGGACCACTCCATATAACATCAAATTTGGAATGTTTACCTATTTTTTCCCTATCGGCATCCCACTTCAGTACCAAATCTCCCTCCTAGAAGCTCCTACGTTTTGGTTTCTTATCAAAGGACCTCTTGATGAAATCTTGATCTTTCTCCATGGCTTACATTTCTTGGTCTCTCAACTCCTCCAACTCCATAAGCTTTGCATATCTAGCTTCTATGGGCTCAAACTCAGATAGTCCCATCTGATTAATAAGCTCTAATGTTGGTAATTCAAGAGATATGTGAAACCTTTCTTTTCTTCCATAGACTATTATGTAAGGAGAGCTATTAGTTGACCTCTTGGGTGTGATTCTGTTAGCCCATAAGGTTGATTTGAGCTTGGTATGCCATGTATTTTGATTCTCATCTAGAGTTCTTATGATAATATTCAAGATATTTTTATTGGTAGACTCAGCTTTCCCATTACCCTGGAGGAAATAATTAGAGGATGTTCTTAGATAGATCCCATTTCAAATAGTCCATTCAAATATTTTGGTGCCCAGAAAATCTAGAGCATTTTCTAATATTATAGTGGCTTGGGCACCAAACCTGGTGAAGATTCCCTCATAGAAGTCCAATATACTAGACTCATTTACCTCCTTGAGTGTCACTTCTTTAGTCCACTTGGTGAAATAATCTGTTGTTGTGAGAATCCACTTGTGTCCTTAGCTTGAGTTCGGATTGATGACCCCAATGAAATCTAACACCACTGCATGAATGGTTGATTAAATGATATTGGGTGGAGTGGTAGTGTTGTTAGCTTCTTCTTACCTATGAAGTATGCACATTTTTTGCACTTTTTGATCCATTCATAACAATCAATAAATATTGTGGGCCAATAGTAACCAACCTTCATGATCTTGATGGTTATAACTTGTGGAGAAAAATAACCCACAACTTCTTCATCATGGAATTCATGTAGCATGTTCTCAATATTATTCATGGGAACACATATCAAGATAACTCC
Source organism: Taxus chinensis (assembly GCA_019776745.2). Taxonomy (NCBI): domain Eukaryota; kingdom Viridiplantae; phylum Streptophyta; class Pinopsida; order Cupressales; family Taxaceae; genus Taxus; species Taxus chinensis. The sequence continues at coordinate 746,113,979 of CM034150.1, forward strand.
ATTCACATCCCTTTTGAATAAGATACTATCAATGATAACATACAGAATGGATTGGAGTCTAAAATACCATCTTCTTTCCTTTCTCAACTCTGGAGGACATAGAACTATTTGAAGAAAATGTATCATGTCCCAAGTCCAACAAGGAATGGACACACCATCCAGGGTTCATTTTAAGAGACATCTTAGAAATTGGAGGTGGAAAATACCTGGCGAATATCCTCGGAACCGGTTTCACGGGAAGGTGAATTTTTTGGGGGTCTGACAGAAAATTTGTTGCCTGATTTTTAAGTGGTTGGACAGAAGGATGTAGACGTGCAAGAGAGATTTTCTAACGCGTGTCAACAAGGTGGTTGACACGTGTCAACAAACCTCATTGACATGCATCAACAACCTTGTTGATGTGTGTCAATGGGGTTTGTTGACTCGCGTCAACCACCTTGTTGATGCGCATCAGCGAGGGTGTTGTCTGTGACACGTGTCAATGAGGTTTTTTGACACGTTTCGACCACCTTGTTGAAGCGTGTCAGCAAATCTCTCTTGTGCATCTTCATCCTCTGCCATCTAGTCGCACAACAAAAAAAATCTCCATGTCGCGCATCAAAAAACTCTTTGTCACGCGTCTACATCCTCCACACTCCTATCGCGTGTCAACAAACTCTCCCTGTCGTGCGTCAAAAAACTCTCCCTGTCACGCGTCAACAAACTCTTTTTCATGCATCTACAGCCTCCACCCTCCTGTCACATGTTTACTGTACTTGATAATACATATGCCCCCATGTGGTATGAGTGAGCTAAAAGTGTTCTACCTGGTGAATAATATAGGATTTATATAGGGGATACTTTCAAGGGTAGGTGAAGCCGACCCCTAAAAGAAATTAAACTGTAATTTTTATGCAAACAGGTCACTGACTAGCGTTAGAAAATTTGCCTTTTCAAATTTTTTAAAAATGAAATATTTGCCATATTATGAATATTCGCCACTAAAGTTATCCCTGATAAGCAATTACACAATGTTTTATAGAATTATAGAATGGAAAAATATTCCAAAGTAATATAATACTCAAACTTTCATTTAATTATCAAATAATAGTACAACTGTAAAGTTTTATAGGACCAAGGTTTGGAATAAATTTTTTTTAAATACCCACATCCCGAGCCAAGATGATTTCATATACAAATTTATGATCTTCAATAGTTTCTCCAAGTCAACATTCCTTATCTTCTTCAAGTAGTTCAAGGTATGATTTAATGGTCACATGTCCTTTATCAGGTATCTTTATGTATCCACTTTGTCGATTTTCATTTGGTGTCCATGCCCAGATGATGTTATCCACAGTGATATCTATTTTAGGTTCATCTGATATGGTCCATGTTTTATTTGGCTTTAAACAATCTTGATACAATGTTGTACCTTCTCCTCTCCCTGCAGGTTTCTAATATTGAGCTCTCATCTTGTTAATTACATCATTTCCTTCCTGTTGAAGGAAAATATCCCCATATTCTCTCCCCGTCCATATATTTTCATTATCATTTCTTGGCCATATAAGAAACATTTTTCCCTTGAACACATCCTTTAACGGATTAAATTCTTGGTTAGATCTTCAATAAACAGGCCTAACATAAATATAATTATTACTTGAGATATGTTGACTAATGTAGCATTCTTTCTGAATATGTGTAGATCCTCTTATTTGGTCATATATGTATTTATCTTGTACTATTTTTGGATAAAAACAAACATCTGACCTCCTGCTATAATTTACAAATGGTGTATCCAAAGCACGCAAAACAATTTCCCAATATGCGATCTTCGGAAGCCAATAGTCACTACCTTCTCCTGTTTCACTTTTCCCTCAATTCTTAATATATACTTTTATTCCCTTTTTTAGATCTTCCATTTATTTGAGTTCTTTGAAAGGTTCCAAAGGAGGTTTCCCTTCCAGTAAGCTTGGTTCACCATTATCCTTTGTACGCCATATATGGATCGAAAAAGACCATTGCAAATCCTTTATTATTGCTTTGTACTCCATCACTGGTATTCCATCCACAACATGGAATCTGAACATCTTAGTTTTTATGATACCCATTATATGATGGTTTCCATCCAACAAGAATCTTTCTACAAATTCCTTGAAGTTTTACACTTCCTCAATAAGATAAGGAGTGAATGCACTTGACCCTTATTGACATGTTCTATAAGAGTCCATGATATGTGGCAAATAAAATGTGTCTACTTTATGTAATGATGTTGTTAATCTTCCAAAAGTACCATCTATATCCTCATGAGTGTGTCCCACTGGAAGGAAGCTTAGATACACAATTTTGAATACCTTTTTTTATCATCAATAGTGATGTAAATGAAAATAAGGTATGATTCTTGTTATCACTTGAAGCATTCTCCAATTGCAAGTAGAGGATCGGTGGTTGCTTTCAAAAAATAAGTATTTACATTAGCAACACTAAATGATTTTGAATGGTCAAATATTTCCTTGTACCTTTTACATTTTTCATGCACATCATTTTGTAATAATGCATCATAAAATCGTTGTTTGGATGATCCATAACGATACAATAAATCTCCATACTCATCAATTACAAGTTCTTCAAGCTTTGTGAGACACAAAGCTAATGATGTGACTGTATAGTTTTCTCCACATTCAACAAATGGCAGGCCAAAATGGCCAAAACCCCCTGTCTTGTGTCCATGTGTGAGCATATCAATCAAAGTAACTAGTAGGTTCATAACATTACTTATTGAATTTTATTTTTTACCCATCCTTGGTATGGAAGTTTTCATTTTATCTATTTTATCATGCACAATGCTCAAGAATCCATGAGGTTATTCTTATGACTGCAATCTGTGGGAATAGTAAGCTACATGATAACTTTGAATATATTCATTGTGTCATGTTTTTTCCTCCTCAATATTTGTGAGTGCTTCTAGGCATGTGGTGGATCTACATTTTGTTGTACAAATCTGTGCACTCATCACACTTGGAAAATAAATTATTTTTTACAATGGAAACATGTCAAAAACTTTTGTTCATTATGTTGTTAAAGCTTGACTGTGACACCTGAGGAAGTTTCAAGAATTCAAGCTCCTCATTGCACTTTTTCCACAGTATATTTTGGGTATAGAATGAAGGAAGAAACCTTTGGGAAAATTTTACTCCATCCTTTCCTATAGACCAAGTCAGATGTGGAGAGATATCTGAATTTCTCTCAACTCTTGATATGTAGGCAATTGTTGCGGCATTTTTTGACCTTTGTTTCTCTTTTCCAGTGTTGTCATTCATTGCAAGCCTATTTCCGCTTATCCATTCATATTTATGTTTATAGAAGGAACTCCTTGGGTACCCATAAACTTTGTGCCATGCATTCTAACAAACATCCATCCCATCAAATTTCATTTTATGTACCTCCATATATTTCTTACCAACATTGAAGATGGACATTTGTTGTTAATACATAAAAAAACAAAAAAAAATCTGTCAATTTCATTCAAGGCTCTAGTTGTGCGCCAAAGATTTTGAATTCTAACTGAAGTAAGAGGTAATTTTTGGAGACAATTTGATTTGCAACAACTAAACTCTGCATTTTCCACTTCTTCTAAAAATATTGACCATTTTCTATCCTCATCAAAATTTTGAACTTGATGGATTGGCTTGAGGGGTATCCAACTTCTGACATTTTGTAGCATTATAATATCTTTTTATCACTCTGTTGGATTGATTGTGATTAGTGGCATCATATGAAATTGGATAAATAAACTGAGGTTTTCACTCTTCTAATGCATCCCACATGATGACCTCAACCTCTTTTGGGACTTCTTTAAATCTAATATCCATCTGAGAACCGTTTATGTCAGCCTAATTGCCTAGCAGGCCATTATATGAGAGATCCTTCATATAGGGAGCATCCTTTGTAAGGAGGGTTGAATACTCTATCAATATGCACACCGAAGCTATTGGCATCCAATCTATTAAAATGTACCATGTCTCCTTCAACTACGTTTGTAATTATTCCCTCTGTAACAAATTTGCACTCAATTGAGCAGTAATGGATTAATTTTAACAACTCCCTTGAACTTCAAATTGTGTTGATCACTGTGTACAAGGTGTAGACCATCTAGTTGAGCACTCCCTTACTTAATCATAAGGGAACTTCTTGTTTCATTGAAAATCAAATGTTTTATTGGCCAAACTATTGATTTATTAGGTTGTAGCAAGTCTGAGCAATCAGAACACATATTTACCACATTTTCTATCCATACACCAAAATTCAAAGGACCCAACCTCTCTCCATCAATTTTATGATCTTCTAGCACATGAGTTATAAAACCCATGGCTATGTCATCATCTCTGCTACAATATTTGTGTTTGAGAATGACATTGTCTGTGACAAAATATCTTCTATCTTTAGGACCTGTATTGATGGTGCTTTCAGTGTCATCACTACAATCTCCATCACTCTCTGCATTGTAATCCTCTGAACCACTAAAAATTTTTTTCACTACCCAAATTGGGGGAATAGATGAATCTTCATGCTTTGAAATTCACTCTCTTCCCAAGAAATGTAGTATCCTTTATTCCCAACATCTTCCAAGGTTTCAAATTCATCAACTGAGAAAGGAAATTTTACTCTTCCATCCAATACTATGTTAACACTGACAACAACAAATCCTCTTCCCACATATTTGCAATGTAGTGTCTTCCTACTTGGATATACTCTTCCCTCTACAACTTTGGTTCCTTTTGAAAACAAGTCCACATGATCATCCTCTACAAATGCAAAAGACTTCACTGTTGTAACAACATAAAATACAAAGTTTGTGAGATGATGGAAAATATCTTAAACCATTGCATAAAATAAATTTAAAAATTATCATGTATGTACAACCATAAGTATATTGAATACACATAGCACATGAGCTGTGAACTTCTATAATTCAGTAAGGTTTGGAAATACTTAAAATTATACATAATATAATTAAAATTGACATGAATATATTTATAACATGATTTCCAAACTAAGATTGAACTTGAACTCAATTGAATTTAAATGATGAGAAATAAATAGAGGTTACATTTCCATTTGCTAACCACTTCATCCAAATAGAGGTTAAATAGATGAGGTTGAATTTAAATGATGAGAAATAAATAAATAGAGGTTAAATAGAAGTTAATTAGAAACTTGATTGCTAACCGCTTCATCCAAATATCTTCATCATATTAACATATCATATATTACTTTTACAATAATTCCTCATACTTCCCATATTCCCTGACTATGAGAATGGGCATCTGTCCATTTTAAACATTCTCATAAAAGGATCTAATTGTTATTCATTCTTTATGTTTCACATAGGATAATTTTTCTTTCTTTCTATATTGAGTTTATGAGAATGGGAATATGCCCATTCTCATCACAATGATAAAAATATTTGTTTGTATGAGAAATGGCATATGCCCATTCTCATCACAATAATAAAATTATTTGTTTGTATGAGAATGGCATATGCCTATTCTAACCATTATAAATCATATTAACCATTTTAAAGCAATATTGAACTTAATCATTTTAATATCACTATAAAGGATGTGAGAATGGGCAACTGTCCATTCTAAAACAAATTAAATATTACCTCTATTTTTCTTCTATGATTCTTATATGAGAATGGGCATATGCCCATTAAATACAAGATAAAAATGTTTTTTTGTATGAGAATGGACATATGCCCATTCTGTCTATGTGTATTGCCTCAAGATAATAATAATTTTTTTTCTCAAAAGGTAATAAAAACTAATTGCTCTAAATGTTCTTCCAAGGTACTATCTCATTATTTAGAACATCTAATATTAACCTCTGATGTGAGTACTATAAGTTATATAATTTTTATCATTTTCACAACCATATTATAGTATCAGTGATTCTAACACAAACATGTCTGGTAGATGTAATTATTTTATAAGTACATTCAAGATATTTATAATGAAACTTGATAAATATCGAAGATATATATTTAAAAAACACAACTCAAGGTTAAATGTGATGAAAAATCCAAATAAGAAAAAAATTAAATATCATGAAATATGGTATTAGTACCAAATAATAGGATTGTCCTTTGTAATCAATGAGGAAATAATAATATATGTTTTGGATCGATCTGCCCCATCCCCTCTTTCTATTTAAGTCATCATTCCCATCTAGAGTTCAGGGAGTGGTTGAAGCAAGTAAATGATTCAACATTTGAGTGATTTCATGAAATCCACATGTGTCATATATAGTTTCCCTAAGTATCCCCTCTCCTCTTTCTCATATTTATTATTGAAAAACAATGAGACACTAATGAATGGAGAAGGTGCATAACGTAATAAACATTTAAATATATTCATAAATATTATTTCCAATCGTAATAGAAAAGTAAATAATAATATTCATGTCGTATATGACATGTCATTAATAAACTAATATTATTAAAATTTGAAATTAAACATCGTGTATATTGCCTCACAAGTTTACTAATTATCCATGCATGCATCTCTCCCTCTCTCTAGTATAAATTAGTATCAATTAATTTTAAATGAAAAAAATAACCTAAAACATGGCTATGATAATGTTTAAAATTTATATTTTATTTTAAATGCAAATAACCTAAATCATGACTATGATAAAGTTTAAAATTTATATTTTATTTTATATGCAATAAACCTAAAACATGGCTATGATTTTTTTTTAAAATTTAAATTTTATTTTAAGTGCAATTATTAAACCTAAAACATGGTTACGATATGCGTTAATATTTATATTTTTTTTGACCATGGCATAGTGAGACCATTAATTTGTAAATAAATTGTTTTCCACCGTTTATTTATTAATTGAAGGTACTTGTTTGTCAAACACGTCTTTGACCTGCCCGTTGGAGGGAAATTGGTGAAATTAATGGCAATTAATTCACACCACTCTGTGGAACTGTAGAGAGATTGACGATGGTTACTTGTTTTTCAAATGATGGGAGAGGTCTTGGGAATTTCAAGGTTCACCATGGGTTCGGCGAAGCTATCTCTTTCTTGTTCATCCTTTCCACTTTCTTTTTCATCTAGTTTCTACTTTTTTTTGTTCATCCTTCCGCTTTGGGCTGCTTGTATTTTGTTAAACCATTTTTTTCCTGTGAAGCAGAAGATTTGAAGAATATTTTTGAGATATTGTTTGTTCTCTCCACTAAATTTTTGTTGACCCTTTCTGCTTTGGGCTCCCTCCGTTTCTTAAGACCATTTCGGCTTGTGATGCACAAGATTTGAAGAAAATTTCAAGGCATGAATTATTCTAACTCTTCTCTATTGAATTATTATGAGATGAAGAATATCATTTGGTTTTCTTTCCCTTATATTTTTTTTGGGTTTAAAGATAATGCCATATTTTTGATCTTTGTATTTTTTGATCTGGGTATTAAGAATATCACTTCAATGTTTTGTAAGACATGTGTAATTGTTAACCTAATCATAGTTGCTAATACGAGGAGTTATTTGTTATGATTTTAGCAAAGTACAGAGTGGTCTTACCACCTGGGAGGCATTTCTTATTTTCTGAGCTGTGTGGGTGAGTTCCGCAAGCCGAGAATGACTCATTATTAGAAGAAGAATTTACTTTTTTATAGTGAAGAAAATTTTTACTTCTTTTTTAAATTAAAGATAAGTTTTCAGAGATACTTCTAACTCTTCTCTATTGTATTCCAAGTTTCTGGGTATAAAGATAAATTATAATGTTGTATTTTAGATCTTTTGTATTTTTGATATGGGTTTTAAGAATATATGAACTTCAATCTTTTGTAAGACTTGCATAGTTGTTATCCTCCATAGTTATAAAAGGATGCATCTAAATATGACCATTTCTTGCATGTTTCAGAGTCTCAACAAGATCATTCCCTTGCAAAAAATGTATATGATTCTAAGAAATCCACTTCCAATCCTTCATGCTAAGAAGGGGAGTTAACTGTTTTGTTATTACCAAAGTACAGTGTGGGGTTACCACCTAGGTAGCGTTACTTATTTTTCATGCTAGGTGGCCTTAGCCTAGCGTGGGCAAGCTGACTCACCGAGATTAGGTGTGAGCTAACTCTCCAAGCTCGGTGGATGAGCTGACCACCGAGCTCGGTGGGTGAGTTAACATTCTGAAGCTAGGAAAAGCTGATCTAGTTGATCTGGCAGTCGAGATGGCTTATCAAGTTAGCATGTCGAGATGGTTGTTCAAGTTAGCCAGTCAAATGAGCAGTCGATATAGGTCAAGTGAGATGACCTACTGAGCTGAACAGGTGAGGTTGACCGGCCGAGCTAGGCAGGGAGCTAACTTCCCTAAGCTGGGTTGGAGGGATGACTTATTTGGGTGGGGTGAGTTGGGTGGGCTAGACCAGTTGACCTACTGAGCTGGGTGGACGAGATCACCTGTCGAAGCTAAGAAATATTGAACTTAATCATTTTCATATAGGAATTAAAATGATTAAGTTTAATGTTGTATCTAATGAGAAAATCCCTATTCTCATAATTGGAATCATAAAAGAAGAACAAAGATAAAATCTAGCTTGTTTTATAATGGACAGTTACCCATTCTCACAGCACCTTTATAGAGTTATTGAAAAGAATAACTTCAATATTACTTGTATTTCAATGATTAGAATTGGCATACACCCATTCTCATACAAACAAACTTTTTTATCTTCCATTGAATGGTTAGGTATCCATTCCTATAGAGGTATTAAAATGTTTAAGTTCAATATTACTTGTATTAGAATTTTAAGAAGGGGATTATGCCCATTTACATACAAAAAAACATTTATTTCTTGTATTGAATGGGCAGATGCACATTCATGTCATATACGAAATCATATATGAAGGATATAGATAAAATTTAATTTGTTTTAGAATGGGTAGTTTCCCATTATCATATAGGAATCATATAAGAAAAATAGATCAAATTTACTTTGTTTTTGAATGGGCAGTTCCCCATAATCACAACCTTCATAGGTATTAAAATGATTATGTTCAATCTTGTATCGAATGAACAACTACCCAATCCCATATAGGAATCATAAAAGAAGAATATAGATAAAATATAATTCATTTTAAAATGGAAAGTTGCCCATTCTCACAACCTTCATATATTTTTAAATTGATTAAGTTAAGTATTTCTTGTATTAGATTGACCATTCCTTTTCACTCTTATATCCTATTAATTTTCCCATTAGTAATGATCAAGTTCAAATATTGCTTGTATTGCAATGATTAGAATGGGTATATGCCCATTCTCATACAAACAAACATTTTTATCTTGAATGGGCAGATGCCCAGTCTCTTATAGGAATCATAGAAGAATAAGATAAAATTTAATTTGTTTTAGAATGGAAAATTTCCTATTCTCATATTCAAATCATATATTAGGAAAAATAGAGAAAATTTACTTTATTTTAGAATGGGTAGCTCTTCATTATCACAGTCTTCATAGTTATTAAATTAATTAATAATTTCAATCATGTATTGAATGAGAAAATGTGAGTTCTCATATAGGATTCATAAAAGAAGAATAGAGATAGAATTGAATTATATTTAGAATGGCCAACTTCCCATTCTCACATCCTTCAAAGAGTTATTAAAATGATTAAGTTCACTATTACTTGTATTAAAATAAAAATAATGGGAGAATTCCATGGAAACATCCTTTAACTGATTTCCTATAATCATGTCTACAGGGAAGGGAACAAGGTTGTAGTTTACCTTGCAAACAAAGGTTCAAGAGGTTGAACTTTCTATGTCATTGTAATGATTATTAATGATTGAAAATCATTCTCTGTCAGTATTGGCTATAAAGGAAGAGTAAGAAGTAATGAGGAGACATGTGAGAGGTTGGATGATATAAGTTATTGCATTGGTTTTAGAAAGTACATTTGGTTTAGAGGAGGGCTTGATAAAGTACGATCATTGGTTTTAGAACGATGGACAAGAAGGTTTTGAACTGGGTTAGTTTTATTTCCATTTTAATAGAACCAAAAATTAAAATCTATGGGTAGAACCTGATTGATCAATGGGATTTAGTCTAAGAGTTTGATTCGACCAATGCTGTAGAAAGTTTGGATGATGGAAAATACAGGTATGTCATCTCTCTTTCAAAGTTTTAAAGGCCATGAAGAATCCCTGAGCAAGGATTTTTCTAGTCATTGGAAGGATGGTCGGGCTAGTATAAGGGGTTTTTCTATACCAAATTTTGTGGATTTTATTACTATAGTGGTTGGGATGAAGAATGAGGGGAGGGATATTTACAAACTAAAGAAAAAAAGTGATGAGGAGATGGGAAAATTTTTGGTGGGTAAAGAGAAACTAAGACATCATTATGAAGGTTTTGAGAGAGATTCTTTACCTGATCCTTTCAATAAAATTACCCTACACTTGATGTAATTTATCACCCTGGAGGGTAGGTACAAGGTATTTTATGCCCACCATTTCCCTATGTTAAGTCATATCTGCCATGGTATACATTATAATTTCCCTTTCTTTCTCATTCGTTCCCTACACAAATCAATCAAGAATTTCCAAAAAGGAAAGTTGAAAATCCCTCTTCATCAGGGATTGATGATGGCCTTATTCCATTTGGGTTCTATATATTTCACTAAATCTGAAATGTTTAGGGGCTTGTTGAATGATGATGTAAATCATGACTGAGGATGAGAAGTATATGGAGCAGGAGGATGATGGGGATTCCTCCTCTTCGGGCTCAGATGACATAAAAGAGTCTGTTATGTTTCGATAAACATTGTAGATGTTGTTGGTAATATGGAGAGGGAGGATTTGGAGCCACTATTGGCTAATGATTTGGAGCCAAATTTGAAGGACCTCGATGACAATTTTACTCTAGCTGAATGAATGAATAAACTAAGGAAGAAGAAGGGTATTGATACTGTGGCCGATGTTTCTTTGTCTGATATCAAAGGGGAACCTTCCAAAGGAAAATAAAATATGGATTTTGATTGGAGTATGGCATTGGAAAAAATTTCCCTCAGGGTTCTGCAGGTGGAAAAGGACATTGATTCTATCGGTGAGGTTAGGGACAGGACATGGGATATAGTTTCATGAAATATATTGAATGCCTGTAAGAAAATTTGTACTTCTCAAAATTCCATCAGAGAGGAGCTATCTAGGCTTAAAAATATAGTTATGGACATTCAGAGGAGGCTGGTTCAACTGGAGCAGAGAAGAAAAAAGTGTAGGATTAAGCTTCACCTCAATAGCTCAGAGGAGGACGAGATGGTGAAGGATGATATGAGGGACATTATTGGCAAGGAAAAAAAAATGTGGAATAAGAACTTTAATATATGAAAATTATATATTAGTAACTACATTCTTATGCACAAATTCAGACTCTTATAAAATGATAATATTGAAGTAGTGTTGTTGACTCTTATGGGTGTCCTTTAAGTTGCAATATGAGTGAAAATTTGATAATAATGTAAGACCTAGATTATTCAAGTAGCAGTATGAGTGAATATGAGATAAAAAATGATAATAATGAAGTAACATTGTTAATGGTTTTGGGTGTCCATCATGTAGAAATCCAACTGAATAGATGTTACATTTGCATCTGGTATTGAAAAGACGTTACATTTCCTTTTTGTATTGAATATATGTTATATTTGTATTTTGTATAGAACGGGAGTATGTCCTTTCTCAAACTGAAAATACATAGAGGAAGAAGATGTTGCTTAATATATGAAAATATTAAAAAAATCTATTATAAAAATGGTTGTAATGATGCAGATGCCCATTCTCATATAGGAAACGTAGAATAAGACTAGATGTTTAGAAGGGGCATATGCCCATTCTCATATAAGAATCATAGAAGGATAATAGAGACACAATTTACTTTATTTTAGAATGAAAATATGTGCATTCTCACAGCCTTAATTTTTTTTAAATGGGAAGTTGTGCATTCTCACAACCCTTATAGATAGAAAATATTGCTAGTGAAGGAATGTTTATAATGGGCACAATCCCATTCTCATACAAACATACAATTTTTATTTTTGTAATTATTGATAATTGTATTACAGTAGTTGGACTATCCCTGGCTAGAGCTAAGTGTTGCACTACATACCCTCAAGAGGGATCAATCCTTATGTAGTTCTCATCATACAATATATTTATATGATTGTAATTTTTTTTAGAATGGGTTGTGAGAATAGGAAGTGTGTTTGTAAAATCAATATTGAATTTAATCATTTTAATACCTCTCATGTAGGAGTCATAGAAATGTTTTAAAACAAAATAGATTTTAATTATGTTATTCTTCTTTGATTCACAAATGAGAGTGGGCATCTTCCCATTTTGTACGAGTAATAATGAGCTTAAATATTTTTAATACCTCTATAAAGGATGTGAGAATGGGAAGATTGTTTATAAAGGCTGTGAGAATTGGCAGTATACCTCCAATTCAATACAAGACCAAAATGTTTGTTATTCTTTTATTTTTATCTCTAATCTTATTCTATGATTCCTATACGAGAATGGGTGTATGCCCATTGTATATGCCCACTCTCACATAGTAATCATAGCATAATAATAGAGAAAAAATTATTTCACAGTTTTAGAATGTAGTAAATTATATATCTATTCTTCTATGATCCCTATATGAGAATGGTCATATGCCCATTCTCACATAGGAATCATAGAAGAATAATAGAAAATTAAATTTCATCTATATTGATTCTTGTGATTTATTTGGAGATGAAGAATATCATTTGGTTATTTTCCCTTACATGGTAGTGAACTGGCTGTTATACAACAAAGTAAATTTTATCTCTATTCTTCTATGATTCATATATGAGAAAAGGAATATGCCCATTCTCATATAGGAAGAAATATTAAAGTAAATCATTTTGAGAGCTATATAAAGGCTGCGTGATAATGGGGAATTTTCCATTCCAAAACAAATTAAATTTTATCTCTATTAATTCTGTGATGATGTTTGACTTTTTTTTATGTAAAATATTGACTTTGAAATGATCTTATTTAATGTTGACATTTGAATCATTATTAGATGCTACTATTACCTTGTTCTCTATATTGATTATTGTGATGATGAATGACTTTTGTTTCTTTCTTATCAGATTTGTAGTTGTCTATATGATTATAAAATTAGGTAGTAAAATTTGTTTTCCAACAGAGATTGCATTATTACCTTGTTTATTGATAATATGTACTATGTACATAAAAAGGATAGTTAACCATTTTGTAATATTCATTTAATAATAATTCAACATGATTATGAGTTGAAAATTCATGCTAGTTCATTGAACTGACATGCATACAAGTTTATTATTTTCGTATGGTATACAGGAATCAGAGTAATCATTACGAAGTGATACATTGGATTTGATACACCTAAAAAGGTGATGAGATTGGGTAAGTGCCCATGCTAAACAAAGTAAATGTTATATGTATTCTTTTTATTATACTTATAAACATATCTCCATGAAAAATAATGGAATTTCTCTTGTGATTCATATTAAAGAGAATAGGCATATGCCCATTCTTCATATTCTAATGTTATCTCTATAATTCTTTTTATGATATTTTCATTTATCTCTAGTATGAACAATAATTGACATTTTTTAAATGATTCCCTTATGAGAATAGGAAAATTCCCATTATAAAATAAATATAAAGAGAATACACATATGCCCATTCTACATATTCTAATCTTAGCAATATTAAACTTAATCGTTTGTGATACCTCTATAACGGCTGTGAGAATGGGAATATGACTATTCAATACAAGACAAAAATTCTCAACTTCCCACTCTTTAATATGTATTTAATGGCTGTGAGGGGGCATCTTCCCATTTAATACAAGACAAAACATATTTGTTTGTTTTAAAATGTGCATATGCCCATTTGAAACAATGATTCCAAATACAAGACAAAACATATTTTTTTGTATTAGAATGGGCATATTCCCATTCGAAACAATGATACTAGTATTTGTATTCTACTTCTACTATTCCTATTTGTCTAAGGAATTCTTCTATGATTTCAAAATGAGAAGGGGCATCACCCAATGCTCAATCAATTTCATAACTCTATACAAGCTGTGAGAATGGGTGGCCATTCTAAAAAAAGTAAATTTAATTATTCATATAACATAGGGCATATGCCATTCTAAACATTCTAATATAAGCAATATTGGTTTTTTTTAGAATGTGAACTATAATAGGGCATATGCCCATTCTAAACATTCTATTACAAGCAATAATATTTTTTTTGGAGAATGAGCATGTGCACATTGAACGTGAATTGAAACATTTATGTTTTATGAGAATGGGCATATGCTCATTCTAAACATTTTAATACAAGCAATATTTAAATATTGATTTTATGAGAATGGTCATGTTCACATTCTTCAATACATAGTCATTTTAATTTTTATTTAAAAGTTGTGAGCAATTTTAATGAATACTCTCCTTCTATGATTCCTATATGTCCAAGCAAGTATTTTATGAATCCTATATGAGAATAGGAAGAATAAAAATGTGATTCTCATTCAATACAAGATGAAATAAAAAATTTTTGCATGAGAATGGGCATATGCCCATTCTAAACATTGTAATACAAACAATACTGATATTATGAGATTGCTTCTATTTTATTCTATTTATACCTATTTAAAAACTGTGAGATTGTTTAAACCACACTCTTCTTACTCTTCTTCTATTATTCCTATCTACCCAAGAAATTCTTCTATGATTCCTAAATGAGAAGGGGCATCTACCCATTCAATACAAGATAGTGCAAAAAAACTCCATCAATTTCATAACTCTTTTAACAAGATGTGAGAATGGGTGCACATTCTAAAACAAAGTAAATTTGATTATTCCTATCATAAAGGGCATATTCTCATTCTAAACATTATAATACAAGTAAAAAATTATTTTTTGGGAATGGGCATGTGCACAGTCATGATTGAAACATATTTGTTTTATGAGAATGGACATGTGCCCATTCTCAACATTCTCATACAAGAAAAATTGATTTTATTAGAGTGGGCATGTGCATTTTCTAAACATTATCATACAACCATTAAAGGGTGATGATTTGTTAATATATTGTATATTCAAATTTTGAATGTATGTACAAAAATATTACTATATTTTTTTCATTATTCTAATACCTCTTTAAAAAATTTAAATGTTTCTAAACATTGGGATAATATGACATTAGAGTATTTAAATATGTACCCTTTCATCTTATGAGTCCATAAGTATTTGCCAAACCTTCAATAATATTTCAGAGCAAGAATACCTACCGGGAGGGTAACAAGGTGGTAGATGTATTGGCTAACTATGGCATAAATGTTAATCACATTATTTAGGATAATAGTGATCACATTCCTGAGCATGGATTCAAAATAGCATACAAGCGGATACTTATGGGCATACAAATTTGGGATAAAATTAATGAGCATGGGGAGGGGGTCTTTATGAATAAGACTTTCACACATACGGATAAGTTTAAAATAACACTTAAATAGATATTGGTGGGCATTCAAGGTTATACAAAGTATAATGATGATTTAAAGTGGTTTTATCTTAAGATTAAAGCCGCACATGTAAGAAATATTATGCCTATAACAACTATTAAATGGGAGTTTTTTACAAGATGCTCAAGTCCGTGGTAAGGTTGATGATCAACTGGAGTGGATTTCAAAGGAGACTGATGCTCGCATGCAGGAACTCACAGGTTCAAAGTATTTAACGGCTAATGTAGGCATTCGTGGGAAGTGCCACGACAGCAACGTTTGTTTTATACTATGCATTATTCCCATAGCGTGAGAAAAAACAAAGAAAGGCGGATTGAAAACTATGGGTTCTATCAAATTTCTCAAAGGGATTTTGAATCCTACACTGTCAATCACTTAAGCTCAGTGAAAATGGGAGGAGCCCCATGCCAGATCGAGCCTAGCGCAGACCCGAAGTGGAAAAGTAATGAAGAGCTCTGGAATCTTCTCAACCAGGGAGGCATCACTAATTTCATTGAGAAGATACAGGGTCACGGCCAAAGCATCTCCATTCAAGTTCACAAAGGACTGGAAAGACCGCAAATTTGAATATGGAGGACAGAAAGTTTTGATCAATGAAGAATTAATCGCCAAAGCTACTGGCCTTGGAATGGATGGGTACCGATTGCTTCAATAAAAGGATTGACAAGCCAGCTGAGGAGAGGAAATTTGTGGAGGGAAATAAGAAACTGGTTTTTGTCATGGTGGGTCTGCAAGTCAGCTCTATCCCTCTGCCTTTTGACAAGGTTACCCGTATGATGGTGAGATACATTTCTCTTGAGGGGAGATTTGTCATAGTTCCCTTAAAGCATCTTGTGTTTCTCAACCACTTCTGCATAAATAACACGGTATGTTTCCCTCATTATTTACTTAAATCTCTTGAGTGCTCCATCTTGGAGTTCCAAAAACATTCTCGTACGGTCCTGTTGCATCAAGGGCTCATTTTCTTGTTACATAAACTGTGTCTCCTCAAGCTTCCCGGCATCCCATCCTCCCCCATCTTTGTTCCTTCTTTTCCCACCATGAGCTGCGGATACCACTCCCTCTATACCCATCACCATGGCTGCTACCCCTCTGTCTTCCTTCTTGGCTCCCCCTATCATCCCCCCCACCTCTGCCCCCAGCCCTTTCACCTCCACCTTATAACAGGCCTAGAACTAGATCATCTAAAAGGCTAAACTTGGAAACCCCTGTTTCGAGGAATGTGCCTCAGGACTTGGAGGTTGCCCATAATCTCCTACAAATTAGCAGTACGGGTTCTCAGGAGACACACACTAAGAGCTCCATTTAAAAGGCTAGAAGCATTAGAAACTAAACATGTTGCTACTGAAAAAGGAAGTAAAACACTTGTTCCTAAGCAAAAAAGTAAGAGAATGAAGGAGGAGGAGGCTAATATTGACAACAATCAGATGGAAGATATCTACAAAAAATTTTACTCCTTGGAAAACCAACTTGGCAAAACCAAGACTCGTCATGATTATAATATGGCTATTTTTAATGCAATTGAGGAGTTTATTGAGTAGCATGTCCGATGCGTCTCTAATCTCAGCGGCATACCAGCTACTCTTTGGGGAACGGAAAAAGAAAGAAAACAAACCATTCAACAGCAATGGATACTACTGACCATACTCACATGACGGTATTGGCTATGTTCACCTCCTGGCAGAATATCAAATCTAAAATTGCCAAAGCCACCAAGAAGTAGTTATGGATCTGCATTCTATTCTTGCTGACTTCTGTCGTGGTTTTTGTTGTTTTGTTGCTATTTTTTTGCTACTCTTTTGCAGTTTTCAAACTGGTTGGATGTTTTGGGGTAACTGCTCTTTGGTTACATTGGTTTTTTATGTCTTATAAATGGATCTTGATCCTTCTTATAATGTTTTTCACTTCTATTCTGGCTCCTAGGCCCCCCTTTTTTGTATACAAGGGTATAGTCCCTTTCTAAAAAACTATTTACCATTATTCAATAATATTGTTTAAAAATGTACCCTTTCATGGTTAATTATTTAGGATATTTTTAGGATATTAAAGGCATTTAAGCATTATAGGGTGGTGATGTATTATGGTAGGATAGATTCAAATTTCAGAAGACTTAGGATATTAGGATATTAAAGGAATTTAATCATTAAAGGGTGGTGATTTATTATGGTAGGATAAATTCAAGTTTCAAATTTTCAGCACTTTTTTTACAGGTGATTTTCTTTGCACAAATACTTTATAAAAATATTGAATTTGAATGGATCAGGTTTTGATTTGTTGATATCTTATGACCGAGTTTTTATTTTTGTCTCTCTTCTAGAGTCAGAATTTTTTCATTCATAGATTTTTTAGGAGAAAGACAAAGTTATGTGAAAGGATTTGGGCCTGATTGGACACTTAAAAAAAAAATTCTCCATGACAGGCCTAGGTTTTTTCATTCAGAGATTTTGTAGGATAAATATGAAGTTATGCAAAAGTATTTGGGTTGATTGGACACATATTATTGAAAAATAAACTTGTTGCAAAGGTAATAAAAAAAGATACAGAAAGAGAGAGGTGGTACTAACTTTATCAAATCATTTTTTACTTATGCGAAAGGATTTTGCCTGATTAGATACAGAGATTATTGAAAGAGAAACTTGTTGCATAGGTTATAAAAAAGACACAGAAAGAGACATGTGGTACTGAATCTATCTAATCATTTTTTCTCACCATAAACATGTACGCATTTAAGTCCTTAAGACATTAAAAAAAGAACGAAACATTTTTTATTTGTATATTTGATAGTTGTTACGTTTACAAATGTAAAAAAATGATTGATGTATTTGGTTGTTGTTATGTTTATGCATGGAAATAAATCGATACATTTTTCAGACATAAAAATAAATGAGATATATGAAAAAATAGTTCAAATAGTTTATTGTGAATTAAAAGATCTTTTTTTATACATTTTTTAGGCTTTAGAAGTAAACATGGAAAAAAGAGATATAAAAACCTTGAATATCCTACTCTATCATTGTTGTATTCCATTTGAGAAATCTTGAATAGTCTCCCTTGCAAAATCATTGTATTGGCAGTTATTTCTTCTTCTTTCTTCTGCAAAATCTTTGTATCTTCATATCCCTCCTACTATTGACAACTATATCTTATTATTTCTTCTACTAAATCAATGTATATTCTTATTTCTCCAGCTACATCTACATTCTTTGTCTTTCCCTAGCTGAATTTCTAAATGAAAAAATATCAATCGCAACAGAGTGAAATTCAAAACCTGATTCATTCAAAATTAATATTTTTATAATGTACTTGACCAAAAAAAGTGCCTCATAAAAAAGAGTGACGAAAAATCAAATTTTGAATCAAACCTGCCATAATAAATGACCATTATGAATTGCCTCCCAAAAATAAAATTGGAAAATTTTAAAATTGAATCCACCTTGCAAAAAATATTTTTAAAAATTTCCTCATAAAAAAGAGCACCGAAAATTCAAATTTTGAATCGAACCTACCATAATAATTGACCATTATGAATTGCCTCCTAAAAATTAAACTAGAAATTTTTTAATTTGAATCAATCTTGCAGAAAATATTTAAAAAGAGAGCTGAAAATTCAAAATTTGAATCAAACCTACCATAATAAATGACCAAATCTAAAAAAAGCATCAAAACTTCAAAATTTGAATCAAACATACCATAATAAATGAAAATTAATAATTGCCTCCCAAAAAGAAAGCACCAAAAATTTGAAATTTGAAATGATCGTGTTGGTATTATTAAAAATTAATTAATCAATAAGAAAAAGTAATAATAGAAATAAATGTGTTGATTCAAAGAATTATTGATACTACATAGTGTTGAGATTAACTTAGGGAAGAATATGGCGTTAGGGTTTCTGGGAGGATGCACATAAACCAGTCAGGGGGAGGTTGATAGAGCAAGAGGGGTCAGGTTTCGTAATTTTTGCATGCTGATAAAGCATTATGTATGGTGTTTCTCAGAAAAGAGGGTGGCATTTTAGCCCAAATCGATCTGTACAAAAAAAGAGTGATAGTAGCTAAGTTTTTCTGGTTAGATACTCTCTACAAATGGAATTTTTGGTTGGTGCAAAAAGAAATGTGGGAGTGGGCTTCAAGTCAGGATTCTGGCCAAAGGGTTCTTCCTGATCCTCTTCAGAAGTGTGGCTCAGAAAGAGGAAACACTTCTTTGGCAAGATCGATTTTTTATTGATGATGGGTTGCTTATTCAAGAGTGGACATCAAACTTCGATCTGAATGAGGTGGAAATGGAAGATTTGCAGATCTGGGTTCGACTCTATGCTCTCCCTATCGAGTATTGGAACCCCTGTATTCTTGCTAAAATTTATGGATCCCTGGGGAAGATTGTTAGGATTGATCCATGGACTCTGGAAGGTGATCACTACATATGTTAGGGTTTGTGTATCAGTGAACTACGTGAACCCTCTTCTAGAATCAATCTTCATTAACACTCAAGAAGGAACTTGGGTGCAACTAGTGGAGTATGAAAATATTTTCTTTAGATGCTTCAAATGAAAGCAATTAGGGCATTTGAGATGGGATTATAGAACATGGTCTATGTCTGCAGTGATAGGCAAGAAGTTTCCTACAAAACCTCTCACAATCAATGGCGAGTCTAAAGGTAAGAAAGGATCCCTTTCCCCTCTTACTGAGGGTGGTTTGTGATCGAGAAAAGGTAACTATAGGAGCACACTCCTACTTCGCTCTTGTTAGAAACTACCACGGTTGTTGAAGAATTTAATTGTCTGTGCTCGTTAATAAAGGAGGGTATCGAAGCAAGGCATGGTGATTCGGTGGAGTTTTTGGATTACTGGTGCACCGATAGAGACCAGGCATGGGAGGTTCTGTTGGAACGAGAGGTAGATTAAGCAGGAGGAGGAGATTCTCTGAATACTTGGGAATCTGTCGAAGGTCCCTATTCTATTACCGATATGCAAATATTAGGTCCCTCTAATTGTGGAAAGGAGTCAGGTTTAGGTAGGCTGAGAAATGAGCATAAGACCTGCTATGAGGTGGTGGCTAGTACATAGAAAGCTATCATATTCTTTATGAACCTATAAGTAAGGAGGGAAATTCCCCATGAAGAAAACATGAAGATTATATCATGGAATATCAGGGGCATGAACGCCCCTGATAAACATCACCTAACTAAGCGCTTATCTATTAAACAAAGTGTAGATATTTGTTTCTTTCAAGAAATTAAAATGTTGGGATCTGAGTGTCTTTCTAGCTGGGCTAAGAAATGGAAGTATTGGCAAGGATATTTTGTTGAAGCTAATGGGGCCTCGGGTGGTCTATGGATTTTGTGGCTTTCTAGTAGGGTGGAGGTAACGGCCCTGGGTTCTACAACTAATAGTCAATGGTGCTGAGTGGTGGTCAAGAACTCCAATAATAAATTCCTCCTATGTAATATCTATAGGCCTTCGAGTATTTCTCAAAAAAGTGATCTTTGGGATATGTTGTTTGAATATCTGGTGTCCTTCAGGGATGATCCATTGGTCCTCGCTAGAGATTTCAATGCTACTCTTTTGAACAAGGAATATGGTGGGGGATCCAAAAGTAATCCGCAATCTCAGCATGACTTCTCCTCTTTTGTGGAGGATGCCTAACTTTTGGACATTCTCCCAAAGAGTGGATGGTTGACATGGTTGAATAGATGGCTTGGTCTAGGTTATATCTCGATCAAATTAGATAGATATTTGGCTAATCCTATTTGGCTAAAGGAAAATGCTCTTATAGAGAGCGAAGTGCTACCTTGGTCGGGGTCTAATCATCTACCTATTCTACTTAGTCTTGTTATTGATTTGGATCCTAGGAATTCACCCTTCAAATTCAAAGCTATGTGGATGAAAGATCCTTCTTTTAAGGAGTTGGTACAGAAGTTGTGGTTGCCCTTTGTTGTGAAAGGTAAAAGAATGTTAATTCTAGCAAAGAAGTTGGCTTTATTGAAAAAATATATTTCAGCCTGGAATAAATCCACTTTCAAGTATATTTTCCAAGAAAAAGTGAGAGTGGAGGCAACTCTTAAGGTTTTGAATGAAAATATGTTTAGACTAGGTATGGATCGGGAGGCTTACATGCTTGAAAAATATCTCTTATCAGAACTGAATTATCTGCTCCAAAAAGAAGAGATTTTTTGGAGGCAGAAATCTAGAGAGGTTTGGATGAAAGAAGGAGATAAGAACTCAATGTTTTTTCACGCTTCAGTCAAACAAAGGTGCAAATCCAACTATATTTCAAACATTCAAGATAGTCAGGGTAATTGGCTTACAGAGAAAAAAGAAATAAGGGAAGATGCTTTCAATTTCTTCACTTACTTTCTTGGAGGAGAAGAATAATCTGCCTTCCTCCAACAACAGGCGCTTCTGGAAAAAATTACAAGGGTGATCAGGGATGAGGATATGGGAAGGATAATGGCCCCCTTTCAGTGGAAGAAGTGCGCAATGTTGTTTTTTCTATGGAAAGAAAAAAAAGTCCTTTGTTAGATGGTTTTTTTGGTAGCCTTTTCTCAAGACTTTTGAGACGTCATCAAAGAAGAAGTTTGGTTAGCTGTTGAAGAATCGAGGGCCACAGGTAATATTTTTCATGAGATGAATCATATTTCATTTTTCTTTTTCCTAAGAAGATTCCCACCGAATCAATGTATGTGTTAAGACATGTATCCTTGTGTAATACCTCTAATAAAATTATTTCCATAGCAATTGCAGGACATTTAAAACCGTTGCTACATAAAATCATTTACAACAAGAAAACAAGCTTCCTTCTTTATCATTCCATCACAGAAGGGATTGTTCTTTCTCATGAACTGATGCATTTGATTTTAGGCAATAAGGTTCCAGGTATGCTTATTAAGCTCGATTTTATCAAGGATTATGATAGAATTAACTAGTGTTTTTTAATGAAATCTCTCCAGTCTCTGGGTTTCAGTGGGAATTTTTGTGATTGGGTCTTTAGTTGCATTACTATTTCTAGTTTTTTCCATTCTGGTGAATGGTTCAGCAGAAGGTTTCTTTTAGAACAATAGAGGCATTCACTAGTGAATCCCTTTATCGTTGTTTCTATTTATTTTGGTTGTAGAAGCTCTGAGTAGGGCTTTGAAAGTGACTCGTGTAGCTGGTCATATTAGAGGACTCAAAATAATGTTCGAAATGGATCCTATTACTCATTAGCAGTTCGTTGATGATACTTTCCTCTTTGGGAGATCATCTATGGAGGAGGCCAAAAATTTTAAGGTGATTCTAGATGTGTATTCCCAATACATTGGGGTAACTGATCAACTTTGTTAAATCCTTGATTTTCTTTTTTAATACTCCCGGAAGGCTTCAAAGGAGTATTTTAAACATTTTGGGTTTTAAGCTAGGCTCCATGCCTTAGAAGTATCTTCGAATTCCCATCTTTTTGGGGGTGGGGAGATCCTCTCTATGGATTGTTTTTATCGATTCGATTGAGATCCATATCTAGAGATGGAAAGGGGAAATTGGATGATGTTGGTACATAGGATTTTTCTCATTAATTCGATGTTAAATGCCATTCTGACCTTTATGTTGACGGTGATGCACCTTCCCTCCATATTACTAACTAAAATTGAAAATATCCTCAGGAAATTCTTATGGAATGGAAGTAGTGATAAGAAGAAAATCCATTTAGTGAAATTGGATTAGATTGTCACTACCTAAAGCTCTTGGTGGGGCTGGTATTCTAAATATTAAGTGGCAGAACTTGGTGTTAGGTGCTAAAAATATTTGGGGGATTCTTTTCAACCACGAGGGTGTTGTTAATTCCATATTAACGGAGGAAATATCTAGAGGGGGAAGGCTAGAATTGGTCCTTTCTAGCTAAGAGGTATGTTGGGGTTCTCATATGTGGAATTTATTTACTTCCTATAAGCAAGCTTTATCTCATCTTTCTTCTTGGCGGATTGGGAATGAGAGCCTTGGCTAAATTCTAGGAATATTCATAGAATGGATGCCCTATCCTTTCTCAGAATAAAAAATATATAGGAAGCTATGGTTGCCTCAAAGATATATTAGGGTGTTAAGGTAGCGGATTATGGTCATCTAGTAGAGGATGGTTCTCTTGTTCCTTCTTAGAGGGAGATCCTGACGTTTTGGTTATATCCAAATTCTCTAAATAATTTTTATGTCAGGCCCTCAAGGATTAGAAGGTCACGTGTCTTCCATAAAAACTACTCCCTATGTTGGCTTGGCTCTCATTCTGGTTCTTATAAGGTTAAGGAGGGCTATAATTGATGAGCATTCAAAGAAGGGGTGTGGTGCTCTTAGTTAGTCTAGGTGTTGGGATGCTAAAAACAATTCCAAAGTAGGGGTGTTTAGTTTGTTGGTCTTTAGAGGTAAAATCGCTACGCAGGAGAGAAGGAAGAAATAGGGTTTTATTAGTCCAACTCACTGTGCTTTATGCCTTGAAGAAAAAGAAGACTTTCATCACCTCCTTATCTTCTTCCCTTTCTCTTATCATCGTTGGAACTACCTTTATAGTCACCTTGGTTTAGCTTGGGTTCAGGGAAGGTCCATCAAATTTTCGTTGGTGTCATGGTCAAAATTAGGGAAACGAGGTTCGCTTAGCTCCATTTGGATTTGTGCTCTGATCCTCCTTTTCTGGCATATTTGGTGGGTGAGTAATCTCTTAATATTTCAAGGAGTCTCCTCTGAGATTTCAGCTGTTCTAATAAGGTTGGAAATTTCTATTTCAGAAAATGTAAGTGCAAAATGTAAGGATGTGTCTCGATTTTCTTCTATGGATTCTCGATTGAGGTCAGCCTGGCCTCTTATTAAGTTTTCAGATCCATGATCTAATCTCAAATAAGGTAGATCTTGGGTAGGAAAGGTTCTTCATAGGAGACAAATGAGATGGATTCCACCCCCCTGTTTTTCACAAATTGAATTTCAACAGGGCTGCGAAAGGCAACCCGGAAATATCAGGGGTGTGGTGTTTAATTAGAGATATGGATGTGGCCTATTGGTATCAGGATCATTTCCATTAAAATATGGGTCTTGTAACAAACTTAAGGCTCAGGATTTGCTTGAGGGGGTCAAATTAGTAGTGAATGTTGATTGTGATGCACTTGTCTTTGAAGGAGACTCCTAAGTGGTGATTAATGATGTGAGGAGAGGCAAAGATATGTCGTGGAACCTAGATTTCTACATCAAGAACATTTTATTTTGGCTGAATAGACTAGCCTCATGGAGCATAGGTCATATATTTAGGGATGCCAATGGTGTCGCCGATTACTTGGCAAATCAGGGAATTATTATGAGAGAAGGCCCAATCATTTCAACATGAGCCAACACGTGGGAAGAGATCCCAACCATTATTTTAAAGTAATGGGGGGAAATAGAGTTTAAGGTTTCATGTGGTGTCCTTACTTTCCATCTACCTCTTTTCAAGTTAGTGTTGAGGGAGAAAACAGTCGATGTTGTTTTTGTTAGAGCCATGGATTATCTATCATTGCCATATCTATTCATGTAAGGGGTCAAAAGGGAAATGGAATTTTTTGGTGAAATCATGAGGACCCATATTCAAATCATTTTCTGGTCCTAATCCGGGTCATTTTACGAAGCTATTGAAAGGATTATTAGGGAGGAGTATCTAGTGGATTCTGCTAGGGCTCGAGTGAACTCAAAGGTCACGTCTTGGTTCCTTTCCTGGCTCTGTTGTTTTAAGGAAACAAAGAGGAAGTCAAAGAAATTTCTCCACATTTCATCAAGTCCCAACACCAATTCTTTTTAGATGAAGCATTGAAGAAGGTCAATTTCATTCCACCAATTCAAGCCACTGGCAATGAGGGCCTCTCTCTGGAGGAGGCTCGATGGATGATAGCGGCTATGTCCTCTAGAAATGTTGAGCTCATGTGTTTTACGGTTTAGGTTCATGGATCATGTTTGGAGGGGATAGAAGGAGGGATCAATGTCAAGAAGTTGGATTTCCCTAGGTTTTCGCCACCTTTTATGGTGGAAATAGAGGTGGTGGAGAGGTTTAGGAAGAAGGTGGGCTTCACTTATAATTTTCTACTGCACACGGCCAGTTATGGATCATCTACAGGTAGTAAGAGGAGGTCTAGTCAAAGGATTCAAGCTACCATGGAGCTTGTTATCCAAGTGGATATGGGTGAGGTTTTTCCATCCTGGGTTTTCTTTTTGATATCATTGCTCTTGTATGGCATTTCCTTACTTTTTTGCAGGCTTCGCATTTTTTTTGCTTTTTTGGTAGTTGTTAGTTCATAGTTCGATGTTTTTTGGTTGTAACTGGCGGGATCCAATCAATCCCCTAGTTCTAAGATCCAGCCAAAAGCATTAAAATATTAAAAAATAGAAATCAAAGTATTTCTAATCAAGATATGATATTAGTAATTAATATTTAATCAATAAAATTTATTAATAATAGAAATCGTGGTGATTATATAATATTAGTTTTAATTAGTAAATTAATAAAATTAATTAATACTATTATAATTAATTAGTATTAGTACTAATTTAAATAATTAATTAATAATATTATAATTAAAATCTATCCTATCAAATAATATTAACTACAAGAATTATTATTACCAATAAAATTACATTACTAAATTAACTAGAAACATAAATTATTAACATATAATTAAATTATCAAACTAATAAAAAATATTTTTAAAATAATAAAATAATATTATATAAATATAATTAAATTTTATAAACTAATTAACAAATTAATCACCATTATATATAATGCTTAATTTTTTTATTAGAGGTAAAAAGGGTTGAGGGGGCCCTACCCCGTACATTAAAAACTGCTCCATGAGAGCATATAACAACATTACAATAACATCAAAAAACCATAATATAACTATTCATAGTAATAAGAGCTCTCCAGAGCCCATAAAGTGAAACTAACAGCAAACAAAAGAAACACAGAGGAACTAATAGCAGTGATGAAAGTAACAACCAGATAACAGAGATAGTGAAAAAACAAAACATCCCATCCCAGATCATTTGTAGGCTTTTTCAAGCCCCTCCAGCACCTTAGCCCATTCTTTCACCAAAGCATCAATATTAACTGCCAAGGATCCCAGATCGAAACCATCTAGGGGTACGCCTTCCTTTTCTTGCCCTGACTATCCATGGCACAATAGGTATTGGCGAGTTGCCCCAGAGTCTGAAGGTGTTGTAGGGTCAATTTCATGGTGACAATGCTCCATTCCATATAGCTATGGAGAATTTCCTTAACATGATCCATCTCTTTGGTTATGGCACCAAAGTTGGCCTTTAGAACCTCAATCTCTTCACCCTACCCATTGCTGACCGCTTCCTCCACCTACTCTTTCATCTTATGCCAGTCATTGAATAAAAACTAGACCGAGCTCTTAGTGAGCCACATATCACCCTTGAGTTCCTCTATATCCGTCGCCATTCTTGCCAAGTGATTTTCCCATTTGACCAGACCAATGTGACCCATTACCTCAAAATGTTGTTCCAGTTAAACGTTGATAGGGGTCAAGACATCCTGTTTGTTAGACTCTCCCTTGGTTTTCGACGGTTAGTAAGGGACTCTGCTTTTATTTCAGAGTCCTTAAGATTTTGGGTTGCAACCACCTCCACCCCATCCTAGTCTTCATCTGAGTCCCCATCCTGAGAGTCAGAATCGTCACTTGATTCCTCCTCCTTTGAGTCTGAACCAGTGCCATCCACATAAGCTTCCAGAGCCGAACTTAAGGGAGCCAGTTTTATCAATGTCTAGTGCCACCCTTTTAACAAAGGCAAGGATAAAGCCTTGATGGAGAGGGACATAAATTCTTCTCGTTTTGAACAATGAAATAGAGGCACACAGGGAACGAATACAGAAAATAGGGAAAACTAAAAGCCTGGCCATGCCTAAAATGATTTAGCATATGGAGGTGGTAGGCATAAATACATTTGTGACGGCCCTCAAGGGTTAAAAATTGAATGAGAGAGAGAGTGAGAGCTACCTCATCATATGGATTAGGTAAAGACAATTCTAAGGTAACCAACAAAATGGGAGGTGAGATTCTCATTACCTTTGATAAAAAGATTCAATTCTTCAAATGCTTCCTTCTTTGGTTTGTAGACCTCCCTCCCCACCGCTGGAATTCCCATCACTTTTTCCACTCGAACTCCACAGTAATCTCCATACTGATTCCCTTCATTTCAACAACTGCACCTTTTTTGGTCGCTTTCTAGGGGCTAGCAAAATCCTTCGCTAAGATTTTCATAATGTCCTTCGAAGATTTTCAGAAAGGGATTAAAACCCCTGCTATCAAACAAAGCCATAGCTTCAAGGCATGACCCCTTCAAGATCAGCAAGTTCAGTTCTGACAAGATCTCCCCCCATTTGGCCA
Organism: Taxus chinensis; assembly: GCA_019776745.2. Taxonomy (NCBI): domain Eukaryota; kingdom Viridiplantae; phylum Streptophyta; class Pinopsida; order Cupressales; family Taxaceae; genus Taxus; species Taxus chinensis. The sequence goes on from CM034150.1 coordinate 746,141,942, forward strand.
AACAACAAAAACCTCTTCACGAATAAGACCCAAAATCTAGAAAACCAAAAGATTACTCGTATGCCAAGAAATAAATTTTCTACAGACACGGGAGACAATAAGATCTCTCCAAGAATATGTGTGAATCTCCTTACCGATCTTCTCATTATTGAGGGATAAATGCATAATCATCATACAGACCATGAGATTGATGAGAATGACACCCCATGAAAGGACCTTCATACGTGTTCATTGGTGTCTTTTAATAAGTGTGCCCGCACCTTGGGATCAAGAATTTCCACCTCATTCATAATTGTTAACTCAAGCCCATTAACCCCCATATTAGCAAAGAAGTCCACCACAGAATTAGCCTCCCTATAAACATGTTTGAAGGTGATTAAATTAAAAGAAAGAGCTATTTACTTAATACTCTTAATAGAGTTATGGTTGGAGATAGAGATGGAGCCTTTCCCGTTTATGTTGTTAATTATGTTCAGGGAGTCCCCTTCCACTTCTAGATTGGCAAAATTGTGTTGCGGAGCTATAGATAGACCCCAAAAGACCCCAATAGCTTTAGTGACATTATTGGTTTGAGTTCCCAAATTGTGATAGAACCCAAGGATAAATCTACCTTCAGAATCCTGAACCCCCCCCCCCCCCCCCACAGCCTACACAACTAGGGTTTCCCTTGGAAGCCCCATCAAATTTTAATTTTAAACAGTCCTTGCTAGGTTTCACCCAACCTTTGAGTCGAGGGTTAAGACCAGGGGGGCTAATAGTAGTGGGTCCTAGACCCCACTTCAAAGAAAATCTAGATTCATTCTGAAAGAAGGACTTTTTTGGAAGTTTAGATTAGAGAAGTTAGCTAGGATAGAATTCACACAGCAGGCTCCAATTTTACTGGGGGGTTCTTTTTTGCCTTTAAATATTCTTCTATTTCTTTCCTTCCATATCTCCCAAGCCAAATGCATAATAGAGAAGGTCCACAAAAAAATTAACCCTTGGCTCTTAAAAGGACTTGACCATTGGATCCACAACAGTTTTATGGATTCAGGAAAAAACCCAATTAACTTCAAAATGATTGAGGATGGTTTTCCTTACCGAGAAAAGAAAGGGGAAATTGAGGAATAGGTTTGAGGCATCTTCACAATCAGATTCACACAAAACACATCTATTAATCATGTGGAAATTTCTCTTTTTCAGGTTTCCAACCGTAAGAATCTTGTCATGGATAACCAACCACCAAAACATATTAATCTTGGGTATTAATTCTTTGACCCAAACACTTCCCCAGTTACAATTATCATCTTCCCCCCCACCTCTTGAAAGAAAGAGTAGTAGGTAATTTTGACCGAGAAAAAACCATTATCTTCCTTAGTCCATATATATTATCCTCTTCAGGATTCTCTTTGTTAATAATAACTCCTCTTAATCTGTTGTTAATAGAAGAGATCTCAATGTTGTTAGAATGATCCAGAGTTATGGTTTTCCATTTTCCCAAAGGGTCATCCAAATTAAATAAGTCTTTGACCTTGGTCCCATATTTGGTCATAGAATCTCTATAGAATGTTGGGTAAATAGTCTTAAAAGGAAGGTCCTCCATCCATTTTTCCTCCCAAAATTTAATGGTTCTCCCATTTCCAACAAGCCATTTACATCCCTCAGAGACCACATGTTTAGCCCAGTTCAAAGATTTCCAGAAACAAGAAGAAGCACTAGAGTTCTAGGTGCAGAAGCACCATTCGTTAGTAGACAAATTAGGCCAGTATTTCCTCCTTATAATTCTATTCCAAACACTCTCTTCCTTTAACAGTCTTCAACTCAATTTTACCAGCATAGCTTTATTCATTTTGTTCCAATCTCTGATACCAAGGCTACCAAGTTTTTTGGGGGTACAGACCTTATCCCAGGTGATTAGAGGAATTATGTCTTTTGATTCGGTTCCACTCCATAGAAATATTTTTTGTATGCTCTCCAGCTTGTAAGCAACTTCAGAGGGTAATATGTAGATAGACATCATACTTAATTAACTATAGTGCATTTTTAAAATAATTTTATAAAATTATAAAAAAACTTTATCAAACTAATTAATGACATAAACTCCTTAATTTTTGCGTTTTGTGGGACTGTGTATTATTCGGTCACCCCTTACTATGTAACTCTCTTTTAGTTTAATTAATATAAAGGGGTAGTTCCAATAATAAAAAATTTGAAATCAAATAATATGATATTAGGACTAAACAAAACTAATTAATTAAAAACATTAATTAATAATACTAATAATCAAAGACAAGAAATATAATGTAGCCAAATTCTAACCAACTTGATTTACTGCAAATAATATGAACTCCAAAGAAAATAGATCTCCTTCTTCATTATTGAATAATGAATTACAATGTTTCCTAAATAGGAAAACAACTCCCAACTCGAGTTTCCAAGTAAACTCTAACTAACTCTGACTAAATCTACTCTAGGTGGCAGAAATTATTATTTTTAGCAGTTTACTAGAACCTGCTATTCTTAGTAAGTTCGCATGCTTATTCCTACATGTAGAGAAATTGTCACGCATCTTCTACATCCCTAAATTAAAGGAATTTCCAACTTTCTAACTCATAATGCAACTAATAGACTAAAATTAACTAATGCCCAAAAATAGGAAAAAACAGAACTATAACTTAAATCCTAATTTTTGGCCTCAAGATGGCGGATTTAGGGCCCGAAAAACCTGTCGAAAACTTGCCCCAACTGGTAGGGCTGGTTTCTGCTGCGTTCGTCTCATCGAAACACGTGGTTTCAAAAAAAAAGACTCAAACGGACACCCGAAGCTCAAGTTATGACCTTATCAAGTTCCTGCTAGTTCTAGCGAATCAAAATACCATCGTATCATATTAGAATACCAATAAATTTCAAATAATATTTTACATTATTAAATAAAAAAGGATTGATGTATGTGAATGGGTTGTTAGAATGTATTATCACTATTCTTTGTCTATGATTCCTATATCAAAATAAGCATATGAAAATTATAAAAATATATCATTAGCGCATGCCCTAAGGTTGTGAGAGTGAATAAAATCCCTTATTATATCATTTTTATATGATGTTTGTTGTGAGAATTAAGTAAACTTTATTCTGAGTGAAAAAAAATTACAGTGTGTTCAAGAAAAAATGAAAAAAAAAAATGTTTGTTTTTGTTTGTATGAGAGAATGGGCAACTACCCATTCTTAAACAAAGATAGAAAATTTTATCTCTCCATTAGCATCTTTCTCTAAGGATGTGAGAGTGAACAACATCCCTTATTCTATCATTCTTATATGATGCTTGTTGTGAGAATGAAGTAAACTTTATTCTGAGCGAAACAAATTACATTGTATTCAAGAAAAAAAAATGTTTGTTTTTTTGTATGAGAGAATGGGCTACTGCCCATTCTTAAACAAAGACAAAGAAAAATTTATCTCTTCACTAGCATCTATCCCTAAGGTTGTGAGAGTGAACAAAATCCCTTATTCTATCATTCTTATATGATGTTTGTTGTGAGAATGAAGTAAAATTTATTTTGAGAGAAAAAAATTACATTTTATTCAAGAAAAAATGAAAAAAAAAAAAATTGTTTGTATGAGAGAATGGGCAACTGCCCATTCTTAAACAAAGACAGAAAATTTATTCTCTCCACTATCATCTTTCCTTACGGTTGTGAGAGTGAAAAACATACCTTATTCTATAATTCTTATATGATGTTTGTTATGATAATGAAGTAAATCTTTATCTTGAGCAAAAAAAATTACATTGTATTCAAGAAAAAATTTAAAAAATGTTTGTTTGTTTGTTTGTATGAGAGAATGGGAAACTACCCATTCTTAAACAAATACAAAAGAAAATTTAATCTCTCCACTAGCATCTTGTATTGTGGAGTTCGATATGATTAATATAGATGCACTAAAATGACAAGAATTTTCTTTTATTACTCATAATATAATTAAACGGGCATATGCCCATTCACTTCATATCCATTTCTTGTATTAGACATATTAGAAAAACTACATTGTATTCAAGATAGGTTGAAAAAAAATTTGTTGTTTGTTTGTATGAGAGAATGGGCAACTACCCATTCTTAAATATAAACAGAGTAAGTGAATTTTATCTCCCCATCTTGCATTCTAGACTACGTATGAGTAATATAGAAGTACTAAACAGACTAAGTTCAATATTGCATGTATTAGAATGTTTGGAATGAAAATATGATATTTTAGATCAACATTGCATGTAAATTATAATGTTTAGAACATGAGCATATGCCCATTATAATAATAGGAATCACAGAGAAAAAAAGGCACAAGGAAAACTACATATGGCTTTTGTCTACTCTAATGGGGATGAAATGAAGGTGAAGTAGGTTGCTACCCATTTTGCGATGAAAGGAAAACCAGATGTTATTATTCACATTGAGAAGAGTTAGAAATATTCATTATTGTTTTTCATGAAAAAGAGAGAGACCAAAATCAAAAGAATAAACAACAATTAGAGATAGAGACTTGATCTCCCTTTAAGGGTATGCAGTGCAGCACTAGGCTCCTCTAGGGATAGTCCAACCAATATGATACAATTATTAACTCTATAAAGGGTTTCATAATGTTTTTACACTGTAATTATTCTTCTAATCTGGTCCTCCTTCCATGCAAAATAGGTAACAACCCAACAGTAAATGTTTGTTTGTTCGAGGATGGACAAATGCCCATATTTCTAAATAGTCCAATACAACTGATAAAAAATATGGCCAAACCAAAATGTTAGAATGCCTTGAGAATGGGCTAATATTTATTCTCATTATTATGAGTGGTCCAAGTCGTGTTTTAAAACAATTACCTTTAATTAATAAATACACGGTGGTAAACAATATATTTGCATGTTGGTCTCGATATCTCGTGGTCTTAAAAAATATATGTTAATTTCTTCTATATGAAAATGGGAACCTTCCATTTCTAATCAAATTAATATAACTATGAGAATGGGAATCTACCCAAGGGTATTTAGTGCAACACTTGACAGAGCGAAGATGTCCATTCCTAAAACAAAATAATAGAACTACATAAGGTTTGATCCCCCTCAAGGGTATGTAGTGCAGCACTTGGCAGAGGAATAACTTGGCTCGACCACAGATAGTCCAGCCAAAATGATACAATTTTATTCAAGATAAAATGAAAAAAAATTTGTTTGTATGTATGATAGAATGGGAACCTACCCATTCTTAAACAAAGGTAAAGTAAATTTTATCTCTCCACTAGCATTTTGCATTGTGGAGTTAGATATGACAAAAGTCTACAGAAATTCTAAACTGACAATATTTTTCTTATATTACTCACATTATAATTGAATGGGCATATGCCCATTCAATTCTTATCAATTTTTTATATTAGACATTATAAAAACTACATTGTATTCAAGATAGGTTGAAAAAAAAAAATTGTTTGTTTGTATGAGAGAATGAGAAATTTCCCATTCTTAAATATAGACAGAGTAAGTAAATGTTATCTCTCCACTAGAATCTTGCATTTTGAACTAGCTATGAGTAATATAGAAGTATTAAACAAACTAAGTTCAATATTGCATGTATTAGAATGTTTAGAATGATCGTATGACATTTTAGATCAATATTGTATGTATTAGAATGTTTAAAACATGAACATATGTCCATTTTAATGATAGGAATCACAGAGAAAAATTAGCATAAGGAAAAATAAATATGGGAATTTGTCTACTCAAATGGGCATGACATGAAGATGAAGTAGGTTGTACCCCATTTTGTGATGAAAGGAAAACAAGATGTTAATCTTCACATTGAGAAGAGTTATAAATATTCATTGTTGTTTTTTGTGAAAAGAGAGAGACCAAAAGTATAAGAATAAATAACAATTAAAGACATAGGCTTGATATCCCTTTAAGGGTATGCAGTGTAGCACTAGGCTCCTCCATGGATATTTCATCTAATATGATACAATAATTAACTCTATAAAGGTTGTCAGAATGTTTTTACACTATAATTTTTCTTCTAATCTAGTCCTCCTTTCATTGCAATGGTCCTTCTTCCATGCAAAATATGGGATAAACCCAACAATAAATGTTTTTTTGTTTGAGAATGGACAAATTCCCATATCTCTAAATAGTCCAATACAACTGACAAAAAATATGGCCAAACCAAAATGTTAGAATGTTTAGAGAATGGGCTAACGTCTATTCTCATTATTACGAGTGGTCCAAGTCTTTTTTAAAACAAATACCTTTAATTAATAAATACACAGCGGTAAACAATATATTTACATGTTGGCCTTGATATTTCATGGTCTTAAACAATATATGTTAATTTCTCCTATATGAAAATGGGCATCTTCCATTTCTAAATCAAATTAATAGAACTATGAGAATGGGCATCTGCCCAAGGGTATGTAGTGCAACACTTGGTGGAACTAAGATGCCCATTCCTAAAACAAAATAATAGAACTACATAAGGCTTGATCCCCCTCGAGGGTATGTAGTGTAGCACTTGGTAGAGGTAGAACTTGGCTCGGCCAGGGATAGTTAGCAAAAACAATACAATTGTATTCAAGATAAAATGAGAAAAATGTTTGTTTGTTTGTATGAAAAAATGGGCACCTGCCCATTCTTAAACAAAGGTAAAGTAAATTTTATCTCTCCACTACCATCTTGCATTGTGGAGTTTAGATATGATCAAGTCTACTGAAGTGCTAAAATGACAATAATTTTCTTCTATTACTCATATTATAATTGAATGGGCATATTCCCATTCAATTTGTATCAATATATTCATTGTATGCAAGATAAAATTAGAAAAATGCTTGCTTGTTTGTATGAGAGAACTGGTAAACTACCCATTTTTAAATTAATACAGAGAAAATTAATTTTATTCGCCACTAGCATATCGCATTATGGACTAGCTATGAGTAAATATAGAACTAAGGAAATTTTACTAAGTTCAATATTGCAAGTATTAGAATGATTAGAATGAGCATATGACATTTTAATTCAACAAGTACTAAACAGACTAAGTTCAATATTGCAAGTATTAGAATGTTTAGAATGAGCATATGACATTTTATTCAATAATTCTTGTATTAGAATGTTTAGAACATGAGCATATGTCCATTGTAATGGGCATATGCCCATTCTAATATAGGAATCACAGAGAAAAATAGGCATAAGGTGAACCACATATGGGCATCTATCTACTCGAATGGACATGACATGAAGATGAAGTGGGTAGTTCCCCATTTGATAATCAAAGGAAAACTAGATGTTATTCTTCACATTGAGAAGAGTTAGAAATATTATTTGTTATTCATTAAGTTCCTTGATATTCTTCATGAAAAAAGAAAGAGACCAAAATCGAAAGAATAAACAAAAATAGAGATAGAGGCTTGATCACCCTTTAATGGTATGCAGTGCAGCACTAGGGTCTGCCAAGGATAGTCCAACCAATATGATACAATTATTAACTCTATAAAGGTTTTAGAATGTTTTTACACTATTCTTCTTCTAATATGGTCCTCCTTCCATTGCAATGGTCCTTCTTCAATGCAAAATGGGAACCACCCAAAAATAAATGTTTGTTTGTTCGAGGATGGAAAAATGCCCATATTTCTAAATATTCCAATACATCTGACCAAAAATATGGCCAAAACAAAATGTTAGAATGTCTAGAGAATGGGCTAATGCTTATTCTCATTATTATGAGTGGTCCAAGTCTTGTATTAAAATAATTACCTTTAATTAATAAATACATGGTCATGGTAAAATAATATATTTACATGTTGGTCTCAATATGTCATGGTCTTAAATAATATATGTTAATTATGTCCTATATGAGATCAATGGGCAAAGGAATGGGCATCTTCCCATTTCTAAAACAAATTAATAGAACTACATAATATGAGAATGGGCATCTTCCCAAGGGTATGTAGTGCAACACTTGGCAGAGCCATGATGCCCATTCCTAAAACAAAATAATAGAACTACATAAGGCTTGACCCCCCTCGAGGGTATGTAGTGCAGCACTTGGCAGAATAAAAACTTGGCTCCACCAAGGTTAGTCCATCCAAAATGATACAATTGTATAAAAGCGTCGGAATGTGACTAATTCTATTTGTATGTTGAAAATCCTGTTTAAAAATATGAAGTAACATGAAACATAACATATAGAATGAGCATATGACATTTTAGTTTAAAAATTATTGTATTAGAATGTTTAGAACATGGGCATATGCCCATTCTAATATAGGAATCATAGAGATAAAAATGGCATAAGGCGAACTACATATGGGCATTTGTCTACTCGAATGGGCATGACATGAAGATGAAGTGGGTTGGGCCTCATTTTTCTTTTGAAGGAAAACCAGATGTTATTCTTCACATTGAGAAGAGTTAGAAATATTCATTGTTTCTCAGAAATTTCCTTGATATTCTTCATGAAAATAAAGAGATCCCAAAAAGTGAAAGAATAAACAACAATTAGAGATAGAGGTTTGATCCCCCTTTAATGGTATGTAGTGCAGCACTAGGCTCCGCCAGGGATAGTCTAACCAATATGATACAATTACTAACTCTATAAAGGCCTGTCAGAATGTTTTTTACACTATTCTTCTTCTAATATGGTCCTCCTTCGATTGTAATGGTCCTCCTTCGATGCAAAATGGGGAACAACCCAAAAATAAATGTTTATTTTTTTAGGATGGATAAATTCCCATATTTCTAAATAGTCAATACAACTGACCAAAAATATGGCCAAAAGAAAATGTTAGAATGTCTAGAGAATGGTCTAATGCCTATTCTCATTATTACGAGCAGTCCAAGTCTTGTTTTTAAAACAATTACCTTTAATTAATAAATACATGGTGGTAAACAATATATTTGCATGTTGGTCTCGATATGTCATGGTCTTAAACAATATATGTTAATTTCTCCTATATGAAAATGGGATAGAGAATGGGCATCTACCATTTCTAAATCAAATTATTAAATATAACTACATAATACAAGAATGGGCATTTCTCCAAGGGTATGTAGTGCAGCACTTGATGGAGCCAAGATGCCCTTTCTAAAAAAAATAATAGAACTACATAAGGCTTGATCCCCCTCGAGGGTATGTAGTGCAACACTTGTCAGATATCACAACTTGTCTCCACTAGGGTTAGTCCAGCCAAAATGATACAATTGTTTACAAGCGTCCGCAATGTGATTAATTCCAGTCATAGTCGAAAAGCCTCTTTAAAAATATGGAGTGACATGAAACATAACATGAGACCCATATTTTTATAAAAAAATTTACCAACCATGCTTTAATGCTTTAATATCCTAATGTTTATACTCATTTAAATGTTTTAGAGAGTTATTAGAATACTAAAAATAAATAATACAAAAATAACATTTTTATAACATTGCTTGCATTTGAATGCTTAGAATGGGCATATGTCAATTCTCATATAAACAAACAATTATGTCTTGTATTGAATTGGAATTTCCCATTCTCACAGCCTTCTCATAGCCTTTATAGAGGTATGAAAACATTTTTAAATAATTATTTTTCATTTGAATGTTTAGAATGGGCATATGCCAATTCTTATATTAAAAAATGCCTTTTGTCTTGTATTGAATTGGGCAACCAAACATTTTTGCATCTTCCCAATCTAAAACAGAAGTAAAATTTATCTCAGACACTTTCCCATTCAAATAACATAAATAAAAATTTACTTTTTGTAGTTTAGAGGGTATGTCATGCTAGTCCATCCAATACGATACAATTATACAATTATTCAATAGACCTATAGACATCTTGAAAAAAATACAAATGTTATTATCTAACCTTTATGAGTGGGGATTAAATGATGCACTTATATTACTATGACTAACCTTGTTGAACAACTATTTTCAACAAGGGATCTAAAAATTCTAATACCCAATACTCTACAATGGAATACTTTTGTTCAACAAGGTTTGATCATAGTAATGGAAGTGCAGAATTTAATCTCGAAGGATAAACCATGTGTATCTTGGTCTTGCATATTTGGTAAATCATTCAACAATGCAAAGAGACACATAAAGATCAATAACAGACGTGACATGATTCACTAATGATGCAAGGCATGACATGATTCACCAATGATGCAAGGCTAAGATGCAAATGATTCACCATCAAGATAAAATTATTTACTTTTATTACTATTATCTACCCTTGATGAACAACGATCATGAACAAAAAATATCATTTTATGGATGAAAGAAGAATTATAGAATTATAATTTATTTTATGATCAACCCGCATGCCCAATTGGAAACTAAGCAATGCCTCCCATGTGGTAAGCCCACTATGTACTTTGGTAAAAAAAATAACAGATAACTCCCCATCTTAGCATGAAGGATTGACAATGGATTTCTTAGATATACATTAGTAGTTTGGACGGGATGAGACAGGAGGTCCATTGGGCATTGAGAACATACAATTTTATCAAGGGAATGATCTTGTTGAGACTCTGAAACATGCAAGAAATGGTCATATTTAGATGCATCCTTTTATAACATATGGAGGATAACAACTATGCAAGTCTTACAAAAGATTAAAGTGATATTCTGAAAACCCATATCAAAAATACAAAAGATCTAAAATACAACATTATAATTTATCTTTATACCCAGAAACTCAAAATACAACAGAGAAGAGTTTGAATGATCTCTAAAACTTATCTTCAATTTGAAAAAGAAGAAACTCCCCGTATTAGCAACTACAATTACTGGTTAACAACTACACATGTCTCACAAAACTTTGAAGTGATATTCTTAATACCCAGATAAAAAAAATACATAAGATCAAGAATAGGGCATTATCTTTAAACATATAACAAAATATATTGGAAAGAAAACCAAATGATGATTCTTCATCTCATAATAATTCAACAGATAAGAGTTAGAATAATTCATGCCTAAATTTTCTTCAAATCTTATGCTTCACAAGCTGAAACAGTCTTACGAAACAAAGGGAGCCCAAAATGAAAGGTCAAAAAAACATTAGTGGAAAGAACAAACAATATCTCACAAATATTCTTCAAATATTCTACTTCATAGGATGAAACGGTCTATGGGAAGGTACTTTGTTTTAGAATGGGAAGTTGTGCATTGTGACAACCGTTTATAGAATTTTTGCACGTTTATAATGGGCACAATCCCATTCTCATACAAATAAAATTATTTTTTTGTAATAATTATAATTGTATTATTAGCACCCCCTCCTAAAAGCTTAGCACCCCCTCCTGAATGGTTAACTACACAAACAACAAGAAATCATTTAATGCAGGTGAATAATCTTCATCCACATAATACAAAATTATTATATTTTTACAGAAATAAGGCAACCCAATGCAGAAGGATGAACAAATAAAAAGTGGAAATTGGATGAAAAAGAAATGGAAAGGATGTAATAAAGATATAGATTCTCTGACCCGATAGTGAACCTTGCAATTCCCAATACCTGGTCTCCTTCAAAAATAGTAACCATCGTCATTATATCTATAGTGGAATAGTTGCTTATGGTTATTTCCATTAATTTCACCAATTCCAAAGTTTCCATGATTGACAAATAAGTACCTTCAATTTATCTTGCCCTCTCATAGTTTTTGCTTGGATGAAGAACTCGAACATTGTAATCTCAACATTGTGTCCCTGTTCTTCGACCCCTGATGCAGAAGCTTTTTGGGTCCATCGTTCTTTGGTGGAACCTTTGGCAGAGAGGAACCGATCCCTCACCCATTCAAAATATATGAGAATGGTCATATGCCCATTCAAAATATATATTATTACTTCTATGTTTTCTAAATGTAAATGGATATATATCATATATATATATATATATATATATATATATAGTAAGATGAGAACTGATAACTACATAAGGCTTGATCCCTCAAGGGTATGTAGTGCAGCACTTGGCTCTACCAGGGATAGTCCAACTAGTATAATAAAATTATTAATATTTACAAAACAAAAAATGTTACTGTCACAATGCACAATTTCCCATTCTATCTTCTATAATTATTATATGAGAATGGGCATAAATATATCTATCTAAAAATATACAATTTATCTCTATTATTATTCTATGACTCTTAATATATGAGAAAGGTTAGGTCATAGTAATTGATGTTTGTTAGATCATAGTAATGGAAGTGCAACATTTAATCCCAAAGGATGAACCATGTGCAACTTTTCCTTGCATGCTTGGTAAATCATCCATAAATGAAATAGACACATATGACATCAAGGCAACATAGATATGATTGACCAATGATACAAGGCCTAGATGGACATGATTCTCCATCACGATAAAATGATTTACTTTTATTACTATTATCTAGCCATGTTGAACAACGACATAATATCATAGCCATGTTTTACATAGTAGTGTGAATTAAATGTCATTAATATTATAGCCATGTTTTAGGTTATTTGCATTTACAATAAAATATAACAATGTTCAAAGTAAATTTTATCTAACAATTATTAATAATTACAAAATAAAAAATGTTTGTAACTTTTTTAAAGGTTGTCACAATGCATAGATTCCCATTCTAAAACATATTAAACCATGTTAAACTTAAATTTACAAAGTATTCTTCCCATATATAAAAAACTACATAAATTTATCTCTATTCTTCTTAATAGTTATATAAAATCAAAAAACTACATGAGAATGGATTAAAGAGAATGGATATATATATATATATATATATATATATATATATAGAGAGAGAGAGAGAGAGAGAGAGAGAGAGAGAGAACTACATAAGGATTGATCTCTCTTGGTGGTATGTAGTGTAACACTTGGCTCTGTCCAAGGATAGTCTAGCCAATATGATAAAATTATTAATTACTTCAAAACAAACAATGTTTCTTATATGTGAATGGGCATGTGCCCAACCAAAAATGTGCATAACTTTCTATAAAATCTTGTCACAATGCACAACTTCTCATTCCTTCCCATATATATAGAAATATAATATATAAATATATATAAAAGATAAATATAAATATACATATTATAAAATGAGAATATAATACATAAGGTTTGTTCCCTCTCAAGGATATGTAGAGCATAATATACCCCATTATAAGCATCTACTATTCTTGAATCTATTACTCCAGCCAAAAATGATATAACTACTAAATCAAGAACTTGAGTTATGCATTGAATGATTTCCCATTTTGTACTTTCAGGATGGGGTGTAAGAAAACATGAGTACCTAATCATTTCTTCAATAAGGAATATTCAACTAGTAGTCACAATGGAAGTTTATCATTTAATCCTAAATATGTGATTCATGCTGATGTTTGGTAATGCAAGACCATTATGTGCTTGGATCACATCTTTGTGATGAAATTCTTCACTTCTATTACTACCTCGATGTTTCACTTTGTCTTTAGAATGAAATGATTATACTTATATTACTACCTTGATAAACATCGGTCTTTAATATGATGAGAACTACATAAGGCTTGATCCCTCTATTGGGTATGTAGTGCAGCACTTGGCTCTGCCAGGGATAGTCCAACCAATATGATACAATTATAAACATATATGAATTATGAATGTAGAACATGCATTTCAGGGGATGTCAATGATTTTTTCCATATATGGTGTTCATAATTCAACTGGTATGAAGGTCGAAGATGTGACAGTGGATATGGATTGGTAACATTCATATCCCTTGGATATTATCAAACCGAATGAAATTAGAGTTTTCATCCCTGAACATCCTTTCAAATGCTTGATATCAGTGCCTTTTTGGGAGCACATGATTGAGATATGCAACTCTAATGTCATCCCCTGTATTAATATTATATGGTGGTACAAACGCATTAAAGGTCAGCACATAATACAAAGAGATCATCACTTATCTTTATAGTGGAGAATCACAAGTCAGGAGATCATGCTCCAACAATGTTATAAATGTCTGATTATGCCTCCAGGTGAATAGCCTCTGCAATTTTTGTGTTATTTTTATTATAGTCATTATGTATACGTTAATTATTAACAATGTTTACTTTTTATTATTATTAATATGTACATCCTTCATATAGTTTACTCCTAAAATTTCTTTTCATATTATAGAATATATCTAAACAAAATTTAGAAGTTTAATTAGAGGAAAAGTGTTAAAAAAAATCCATTCTCTGAGACTTTTATAGATCTTCATAAAATGATTAAGTTTAATATTCCTTGGATATATGCCCATTCTCATATAGATATCATAGAAGATGAACAAGGACAAAATCAAATATGTTTTAGAATATTTTTATTAAAATGATTAAGTTCAGTATTTTTTGTAGTTGAATGTTTACAATGGGCATATGCTCATTCTCGAAAAAAAAATTAAACAAGATAAGGCTATGAGAATGCATAGTTTTTTCATTGTAAGACAAAGTAAATTTAATCACTATTATTTTTATTGAGAATGGGATTGACATAGAAGAGTTAAAAGTATACTTTTTTTACAATGGCTAATTGTCCAGCCTGAAAATGGAAAGGAAACCAGATGATATTTTGAATCATGGGTAGAATTAGAAACCATCATGCATCTGTGAACGTATTGTTTTGTTGTAATCAAACAAATATATTGCTTGCAATATCATCCTGGTGAAGATTACCATTCCCAAGAACTCCATTTCCTTGGAAAAAATTAATTTCTAATAAAATTTCTATTATTTCAGTGGATAAGCTCGCTCTACTAAATTTTTTTGTAACCACTTCCATTATAGAGGTTTCAAAATGATTTAAGTTCAATATTATATGTATTGAATGGTCATATTTCCATTATCATATATCAATCATATATTATTCATCAATGATTCCTATAGAAGAAACAGGCATCCACACATTCAGTACAAGATTGAACTTTAATCATCTGAATACCTCTATAAAGTATATTATAAATCATGGGGAATGGCCCTTCTACCTACTAAAAAAGGAAAAATACATAAGTCTTGATCCCTCTCGACAAGGGTTTGTAGTGTAGCACTTGGCTCCGCCAGGGATAGTCTAACCAATATAAGACATTTATGAATTAATTAAAGAGAATTTCATAAGGCGAAAATTGTCAATTTTTGAAGAGTGGAGACCTATAGAAATGTATTTATTAGACAAGTAAAAGGTAGTCTTTGAATTTTTTGGATCATTCTAACCTTAGTGATAGATTGCAAGTAATTTAGGCTCTACATTAGACAACCAGATTATGTAACATCTCTCTCATACAAACAAACAAATTTATTCAACATTTTATTCTTCTTCTATGAATTCTTAAATGTTAATAGGTATCCTCTCAGTGAACACAATATTGAACAGGTATTACAGTGAACAAGTATCCTCCCAGTGAATACAATATTGAATATGAAATTACAGATGATTAAGTGAGAATGGATAATAGTCCATTGTTTGAAATTTTTAGTTTACATTGTAAGTATTTATGTTCATTGGCAGCAATTGTTGAGACCTTACAAATTATTGTGAGTGGAGAACAAAGCGTAAGCCATGAGGTTAATCCATTAGAGGGATAAATTATTCCTGAAAAAAAGTAGGATGTTGTCCATCCAACAAGAATTTTCCCAAAAAAATACACAAAACATGCAACCGATGGTGATTAATATTGAAGCCACATCAAATCCTTCACCATCAATTATGACAGTTGGCTCACAAAAAGTTATAAGTATTATTTAAAATTTAATAAAATTTTTTACTTGTCAATATTAGTTGGAATCGATTTGATAAATATATCCTAATTTCAATTTTTATGTGCAGATACAGCTAGAGAAAATTCAAAAAATATATGTAAAGAAATAGGTAAAAATATTAATCCTTTTTATTTGTCAATATTAATTGGAATCAATTTGATAAATACAACCTACTTTCAATTTTTATGTGGAGATACAACTGGAGAAAATGTAGAAAATCTACAACCAGCAAATATATGTAAAGAAATAGGTAAAAATATTTTGTGAAATATTATTATCATATTTGAAATATTATACAAGTTAATAATGAAGTTTAATATTTTTTTTTTGTGCAGTTCCTCCAAAGAAACCAACAAATATACATGTAAATAAATAGGTAAAACTATTTTTTGAAATATTATTATCATATTTGAAATACATACAAGTTAGTAATGAAGTTTAATATGTTTTTTTTGCAGTGCCTACCGAAGAAACCAACAAATATATGTAAAGAATAAGGTAAAAATATTTTGTGAAATATTATTATCGTATTTGAAATACATTACAAGTTAATAATGAATTTTAATTTTATTTTTTTGCATTTCCTCCAAAGAAATATTTGCTTGTTCTTGAATTAGAAGGATTGTTAGTTCAAAAGCATACTTCTAAAATGAAAAATACATTTCAATTAAACAATGAGCTCATCCTACCACGAATGTATATTTCCCAACTTCTAACTTTTGTATCTAAAGAGTTTCATCGAATAGCATTCTGGTGTATGTTTACATATGCCAAATGTAGAAGAGCTAGCAATGAGATTATTACACACAGTTAAAGTGGACGTGCATCCTTTGTTTTTTTATGGTATTGAGCATTGCGAAAAAAGAGTGAGACAGATTTATTAAAAATTTGGAAACAATTTGGAAAACACCAGAATTTCTCATACAAATGTGAAACTACAGTTGTAGTTAATGTAATCAACAAAGGAGTTCTTGAAGGAAATTTTTTGGTATCTCCAAAGGTTTCTGACGAAGACTTTTAAAATAATAAGTGGCTTATGTCATCGTTGTTTACAGAACTAGCATGGGTATGGGCTGCAGATGATTTAAGAGACATCTTAAAGGGATGTTCTCTATTTCAAACAACAGTGGACCAAATCAATATATAAAATTGTGTTTATTACATTTTTGTAGTTCTTTTTCCCATTTTCCATTTGAAGTGATTATTATATACTCTTTAATAAGATCTTATTGATGGTTATTAGTATATAATACTCAAAATGTGTTTATTACAACTTTGTTAGTTCTTCTTCACATTTCATCCAAATAATGTGATTAGTATATAATGATAATTTAGGATGTTATTGATAGTTTACTATTTAATGCTCAAAACTAGCTTTGATAGGTCTATACAACAAGAAAGTAATTAACTATCGTAATAACACATTTCATTGATATTGATTTTTTTACTTTATTTCATAACAATGGATTTATTACCATCATTTTATGCAAAAAGAATTGTGACTTGTATTTATCTCATAACAACACATTTCTATGATTACTGAGCTTTGGTTGAGTTTACTTGTTACTATTATGTTGATTAATAAATATAAATTAATTGGTTTGTTTTTGTAGTCTATCTCATAACAACATATTAATATTGGCTTATTTTGTAGACCATCTCTTAACAATACATTTATTACCATCATTTTATGTTGTATTCATCTCATAACAACACATTTCCTACATTCATTCTATGCAAATAAATCCACGTTATAATTAAACATTTGTAGTTTTTTATTGATATCTTAATTTAGAAGAAATATTAGAAACAAATATATATGATCAAAATATGTAAAATATACTGTTGGTGTGTATTATTTTCCACATCATTAGGTGAGTCATCTCACTTAGTGAGATCGTAGGTCCATGTGTCATTCAGGGGTCATTATGAGATTCTCTTGCACGTCAGTGCGTTAGTGCATCATATGCGTCATTGGGAGTTACACTTATATTTTAGGAATGTAACTCCCCCTCTCTACTCGAGTTGTCATGATTGCAACACTGAGGGTTACTCAGCACCTCCTATATGTACACCCCATTTGATCTATGAGATAGAGGAGAGTTTTATGGCTTAACCAGGTTCTATCCATGTTTCAAATATTTGCATGCACATTTGGTTGATGCTCGCTCCTCCTGATATCCCTTCACATTGTCGTTCACACATTCGTTGATGTGCACGTCATCCCTCGTGATCCTTGCTTACAAGTTTTAAACCCTCTTTCATGGTATCAAAGCGGATCTTGTGGATCCGTGCACTCCTCAGCATTTTTTGTGCATTTTCCGGCTTTCGGCATGATATCCAGTTCTCGTTACATGTGTCATAATGGTTTATTCCGTTTATCAATGCTCTACTTGCACTAATTTGGGTTTCATACCTCTTGTAGAGTGGTTCGTGTGTTCGGGTTATTTGTGTGTTCCAGATTTGCATGAGTTTTTTTCGGTTCTATTATAGTTTGATGCTGCATTTCAGAGTTTGTAAATCCGTGTTTTTTCATAACTTTGGGTTGACAACCCATTGCACTCCTGTTTGGACATGCTTTCACTAGATTTTCAAGTTTTTACACTCTGCATACTTCCTTGCATTTTCTTCATCCATCTTTTGCAACTCGTTTTTCTCTCAGCATCGTTTGGTTTGGTCTTTGACTGAATGGGTTGAACACCTTTGCTTTGGCTTATGTTGTTGAGGGATCTACTTGTTTTTCTTGTTGGCTGGACGTGGATCAGACTGACCCTCTTCTCGTCCCTCATGCACATCGAACCTACACCTTTTTTGAAGCTCGGGTTCATCTTTTTTATATATTCTGGCCTGATCTCTGTGTATTGCATGGTAATCTTGGCTCGTGCTCTCATCTGGTTTGCTTACCTTGGCCCTACGGTCTGCTATAGTGCTCGTGTTTACCGGGGTGTTTGCTCATGCTTTTCATCGTTGAGTTGTAAACTTCCTCTGCTCATTGGTTTTGGTGTTGTTTCCTACTATTGAATCCGCATACAGTTCAGCTATTGAGTCTCAACAACCAGGGAATTTTATCCTTGTTCAACCGTTACACTCTGCAGCATTCACACGTAATTCAACTTTGCAGCCTTGACACATGGCATCAACTCACCTACTCCTAGTCTACTTAACACCTTGAAACGGCCCTACAAGTGGTGCTTATTATGCAAAGATTTTTTTCAACCTGTTCAACTGCTGATTTCAATGCTTCAGACTTCCACCTGTTGCCTCACCATTTGCTCAGACCTGCACAATAGTCTCAACTCAGTCAACAACACAACAGCTCGGTACAGCCACATGGCTTGACAACGTGGGCCCCCTCATCCTTTTTAGAATTTTTTTGGAGGTAAAAAAAACTGTTTTTTAATGTTTTAAGGATTAAAACATTTATCATTATGGCATTCTAATATTTTAAGGCTTTATTTGGCTTGTATTATGTCCTTCATTAGTGTGTCGAAGATGGAGGGTGAGGTCCAGGGTTGACAGGAGGCTAATCCCCCTCGCAAGAAAAACAAATCATGCTTGAAATTTGATTTCATTTCCAACGAGCAGTCACACGATACCCTTTGCACTCGTTTTGAGCACTTTTTAATGCGTTTGTAGTGTTTATTGACATTTTCCATCAGTTGCAGGAATCGTTTTAATGCTATAATTTTTTACTCCCTGCTCATTTTTTAGCGCTTCTTTAGTCAAAGTTGCATGATTTTTCACAAATTACGTGATGACATTTTCAGTTTTGTAAATGCACTACTTTCTAAAGTGCTGCATTCTAGGGGATTGACTAGTACTCTTGGGTTTTCACATGCAGATGCACTATCGACCGAGTCTGACGTCTTGCTTTTGTGCACCTTGCACTTTTGGTTCCACATCATGGAGAGTGCTCTTTCCAGACTTGAGCATTGTAGGATCACCTTACAGCCTCCGCCACTTCTCACTGGGAGAGGGAACTATTCAGCTTGGCATGCTTCCATGGAACATTACTTCACCCACGAGGGTCTTTTACCCTTCTTACTTGGGTTAGTTCCTGCACCCACTGATCATCGTCATCTGGAGGACTTCCTTGACACTTGTGACCATGTCTTTGGTCACTTGATGATGCATGTCTCTAGATCTCTCTAGTTTCACGTGGCAGACTCAGATCCACCCCACCATGTCTGGAGAATTCTTCAGTCCCTCTATGGAGACCCTTCACATACTGCCGCCATTGTTTCTATTGTTGATTCAGTTGTCTCCTCTATTTATTTGTGTGATGACAGTTCCACTGACACAGGGTCACTTGGTTCTATTTCTGATGATGAGGATTTTGCATCCAGTTCTGATGTCGAGAGTACTACAGAGGACTCTTCTCCTCCTTCTCTCACTATTCCAGAGAGTGTTGACACTTCCCACATAGCATCAGATATCAAGAAGTCTACTTCTTAGTCTTATACATTCATCACACCTGCCTCCTTTCCACTTCTAGTGTGTGAGGCCCCTTTCACTCCTCTACCTTCATTAGATGACTTGTACCTATCTGACATTGCTCTTCTGTTTATTGAGCCCCCTCATTGGAACAAGTATCTACCTGAGCTTAGTTGTCTTTTTGCAGAGTCCACTTGTGATGCTCTATAGGTTTCTCATCCATCTACAGGTGTTTCAGAGGAGTTCATCATCTCTGTTGTTGGGAGTACCCCTTCTGAGAATCATGTCACTTCCACATTTCCAGAGACCTTCATTGATCCACCCTCAGCTGTGGATCCCTTTTCTGTTGTGGAGGATGTTTTTTTTTCCTTCACGTCACTTGGACATCCTTTTTGCGGGTGTTCCTTTTTTCACTCTCATAGTTCTACGCACATGGCATTACCTTCGATTCCTTGGAACTCACTCACTAGACCTATGTCCACACTTCCGTGCACCAGACTCAGAGTTCTTCGTGTTACTGCCTTTAGTTTCCTTTGTGGAGTGGGTGGACTTCCAACATGTCATTTATGTCCTTCCTAAGGGCAAGCACACTGTTCGGTGTGAGTGGCTCTTCTTCAGTCCAGAGGCAGAGGATCTCGTCATCGACATTATTTTGGGAGACCTCCTAGAGCTGCAAAGTTTAGATTCATCCATGACATCTTCTGCATTCCTCCCGTCTCCCTCTTCTTCTCTCTTCTTCTTCTTTCCAATAGATTTCCTCTTTGTACATGGGTACATTTTCAGGCTCATCTAGAGCTGGGACCCATATTTGGCATATTTCTTAGATTAGAGAGTGTTTTGTTCTCTTGTGGTGGATGTTTTTCCCACTAGGTTTTCCTTCACTGCTTGGACCTTTTTCTTGTGCATAGGTACCTCATCAGGGTTTGTGTCGGGACCCATTTCTCGTTTCTGACTTGCCACCTCATCCTAAGCTACGATGAAGGGGGGTGTTGGTGTGTATTATTTTCCACATCATTAGGTGAGTCATCTCACTTAGGTGAGATCGTAGGTCCATGTGTCATTTAGGGGTCATTATGATATTCTCTTACGAGTCAATGCATCATATGTGTCATTGAGAGTTACACTTCTATTCTAGGAATGTAACTCCCCCTCTCTACTCGAGTTTTCATGATTGTAGCACTAGGGGTTACTCAGCACCTCCTATATGTACACCCCATTTGATCTATGAGATAGATGAGAGTTTTATGGCTTAACCAGGTTTTGCTCGTGTTTCAAATCTTTGCATGCACATTCGGTTGATGCTCGCTCCTCCCGAGATATTTTCACGTTGTCGTTTACACGTCCATTGATGTGCACATCGTCCTTCGTGATCCTCGCTTACGGGTTTTAAACCATATTTCATATACAACATGTAAATGTGTACTACCCCATAGTTAAAATAAATCACATCCAAATTTTTCTTTCTTTCTATACTGAGTTTATGAGAATGGGCATATGTCCATTCAATGCAAGATAAAAATGTTTGTTTGTATGAGAATGGACATATACCCATTCAATACAAGATAAAAATGTTTGTTTGTATGAGAATGGACAATATAAGTATTTTCCATGCATTACAAAGTTATAAATGTATTAATTATTCAAATAAGTATTTCCTATTCTTAGTAAAAATATTTAAAACCCCTAAAATCGAAATCCCTCATACATGATATATAATTCCAAAAAACCCTTTTTTTTATGAAATAGAATATATTACTTAGTAAAAATATTACAGCTATCCACAAAAAATATGGGTGGTGAATATTAAGATAAACCCTTAGTCAAGGTTCCAATAGGTCTTAATAGTCTTACCATAGCTGATCTTGTTATATCCCTTAATCAAGATATGTCTATACTTGTTTAGGATTGATTCACACATATTAATTTAGGCTAGAGATGATCTCATCTTATAAGTCATTTTTTTTCTTAATGAATGGAGTTAAGTTCTTTTAAATGACCTTTAATTCTTTATAGGTATCAAATCAGTAATGAAGATGAGTTTATTTCCTCCATTTCTATGGATTGCTTCGTTTCTACTATTACTAGTCACATTATTCTTTAATATTCTTTCCCAGCCAAGGTGGACTAGTTTACTATCAATTATAGAATGGTTGCATATTACTATTTAGACTAATCCAAATGTCGCCAAGGTAGATTTGTATCCCATTAAAGTCAATACTAATAATGAACTTAGTCTCTTAGAACTTTGAATGGATAAATATCATTTCTTTACTTATTGCATATGTACCCTTTACTTTGTTGAACCAACATGCCCTTAAAATCAAATTATATTCCTTTTAAAATTGATGTTTATCATTGAAGTGGTCTTTGTAAACTTAGATTAGATTTCCCTCGAATGAATGCTTAATAAGTAACACTATAGATTGGTCTAAAATATTAACAATAATAAGATTTGAATCATTTAAAAGTTATAACTATCTTTATGCATTTTTCCCTTCAAATTATAGTTTTATATCACACTTGATATTCTTTTCGTTTACCCATAATAACGCTTTATAATAATGGAGAGCCAACTAGATATGAGGTACATATTTAATAACATAATCATACCCATTATAAGCATAAAATACTTAAATATGTTAAGCCTTATCTTTAACAAATATATTGTTTTGATGCCCAAACCCATGATATGACAAGTTTTATACATATACAAATCAACCATCATATTTATATATCACAATTCTTGTCCATCAACAGATAATTACAAAGTACAACTTTCCCGAGGAAAGTTGATTGAATCATAAGTACATGTACATTAGGATCCAAGATCCATATTAGAAATCATCTATTCTAACGCCGATCTTCACAAGCCGGAGAAAGAAGCTTATTCATTGTCACTAAACCTATGAAATTATTTATTTTTTGGGTGTTAGTTCAAAGAACTGGAAAGGAGTTAATCTACAAGCTTAACTAAGTTTTTGAAAAATAAGTAGATTAATTATCTTAACTTTATCTAATCTAAACATTACAATGGTAATACTTCTGCTATAGATAATGGCTAGAATGTTTTAGCAATCCCATAGTTGGTGATGGAAGAAGCGTGGGGAATGTATATGAATTATTCCTGAAGGACCACTTTGCATACAATCCTCTCGCTTCTTCAATCACAAACCATGTGATTGACGGAGGATTCAGGATCCTAATCTATGTCAGATTCACTATCATCGCACACACAAGAGTTAACCAATCAACAAATTTAAGCTAAAACATTCAAGGAAATTAAATATATTTTGCCTCCAACATAATTGTAGATTAATTCTTATGCCATAAAAGTCATCCATATATTTTAAATCCATAAAATGACTAAGTATAGAATTCTAGAAAAAAAAATCCAAAGTTTCCCTTTGTATTTTCCACTTTTAAAATTTTCTAGAAATCAGTTTTAACTAATTTAAATCAAATAATGAAATAAATTCTTCAAATGAAAAGGTATGGATCAAGTGATTCAACCCTCCAAGTCACGCAGATCTCGGGATAAATAAAAAAATTAAAGAATTCATGACAGGAAATAACCTTACCCAGCTAAACCATCATATTTAGAAATTAATTATTAAAACAAAGACTTATTCATGTAACCTTATGATATTCATTACCATATTTAGAAATTAAACTCACAACAAAAATTACACATTTATCCTTGCCCATATGGTGTTTAACACAAATTTAAATTGAGTCAAATAATATTTAATCAAACCATTGTTTACCAACTCAATCGGTGTGGCCCCATGGCCCCCATCTACTAATATTATTAATATAATAACACAAATTTATTGTTACAAAGCAATTCAACCAGGGATTTTAAGCCTTATTTATTTTACCATAAAATTCCAACTCAATATCCATTCACGCAACTGTAATATAATTACCATAGAGACACAAATTCTTCCAATGCCTAGTAGAAATGAAACGAACCGTGCAAGTTGACTTAGGAGCGACATCATCCTTAGTCCATATGGGCACCAACACAACATCAACATTCCGCAGTGACCATATCGATTAAGGATGGTGCCATCCTATTCGACTTAATGTCAAACAATGAAAATCATAACCAGACATACAAAGTACCACAATAAAATCAAACTACATTTAATAATAATAAAAGGTGGTATTTAGTTATCTAAGTACTTAATCTTTAATTAAGTGCTTAGATGATTAAGTATCGTCATCTAGAAATAATACTTAATTAATCAAATAAACATACATTTTCTCATTATTCATATTTATTTTAATATTTCAATGTCAAATAGAAAGGATTAATTAACTAGTCATATGAGTTATCAGTGTTTTGGGGCTGCTTTACTTCTTTTAAAACAATGAAGTGAAGTAGTCTCAAAAATCTGCATATAAGAGGAGTGATGATGTGGTAATTATATGACCTGCATTTAATGACATGGAAAATATATAATCTTAAGTAATTCCATGTCAGATCCACGCATTCGCTTATTCAAAGAGAGAATTTTTTTCACCTTCCGAACCCTGAGCGATATCCATGCAACCGATTGAAGGATAATTTTAGCATTTCATCTTCGACCCATTTGCAAAGGATGATAGTGCATTGTTTTTTCTTCCTTCTTTCGTGTTGTGGTTTCATTTAGTGTGTTTTTCTTCCTTCTAGTTGTTTGTTCTTCTGTGTTTTGTGAAACGGTTAGAAATTATGGCATTTTTTTATTGAGATTAGGGTTTTATTTGGAATAATGAACCCACTACTACCTTTAATAAAATGTATTTGTAATTTAATTGTTTGCAAAACCCTCGTTTTTCCCTAGGATCGTTGCTTCTTCCTTCTGTGTTTTGAGTTATTGTTCTTTGCAAAACCTCACCTGGTTTCGATTGTCATATGTCTTTGTATTGCAATGTTTAGGTTTATTTCTACTCTTATGGTTAACGAAAGCAAAGTAGTCCCAAATTACCACATAACACGTAATGGTTTTATCTTGCATTGTGGAATTCTACCTTACTTATACTTGTCATTTGGAGAAGTTGTGTTTTCCAAGTAATTGCACCTGAAAGCACCTTAAACTTTCATGAGAAAATTGCAAAGCCAAAAAAGGAAGGCTAAGACCATTGTCACCTAATTAACTAGGGCTCCAAATCTATGAAACTTAAAATTATGATAAAAGCTTAAAAGAATGCTTAACTAGTATGGAAACAATACGAAATATAACTAAACATGTCTAATAATATGCTTGAATTACCTAACATGGGTCTAAATAGACCTAAGAGGGCAATCAAATGGTTATGGTTGCTACTCCAAACAAGGTGAAATGGCCTCTCCAAATGACTACTTGTTCATTTTGGATATCCATCTACTAACCCCATTGAAGGCTTTAGGAAAGGATTGAACTTGGCTATAAATCATATTTATTATATGAGATGCAAACCAAAGCATGGTGTAAAGTGTAAAAGAATGAGGTGCACCATTTTTATAGTTTTCCTTTTGGGAGAAACTTGTATTTTGGTGCATGTGGGACTAAAATCCCCAAATTAGATTAGAATTGTTGAGCGTGATTAGGCCTTTCTAATTACAATTAGTGAATTACCAAGTGATTAAGAGGTATGGAGCATTAATCAACTGCTTAGGGTCAACTAGGAGGCTAGGATAAACTTTTGAAGCTTTTTGTGACATTGTAGAGGTGAATGGGGGTGATTTTGAGTGGTTGGAAGAGGGATTTGATTTTGAGTGATTTTGGCTTACGATTTGTTGTAAAGTGATGTCCTGAATGCGAAAAAGGTTTGATGATCAACGAAGTGCTTGTTAACTGACCAAAGTGGCAAGAAACATTAGTTAAATAGTAAAGAGCACTAATTATCATGGAATTGAGAAGAATAAGAGTGATTTGTGTGCATTTTGGCAATAAGATTGCAAAAGTAGAATTCAGGTGTCTACATTTGCCCTTGCTTGGGATGAAGTTAGTGACTTCACTTCAAACATAGTAGACAAGCGTAAAACAGGTAATTTTTTGAAGAAACATTAGCAAGATGAAGGATGCCCCCTCGAGTGTCGAGTGGGTGATAGAAGAAGTCAATTAACAATCGAAAATATGATTTGAAATGGATAAAAGAAAATGAGTCAGAATGGGCGTGAAACGCTTGAGTACTGAGAAGGATTAAGGATAGGGATAAACGTGGTTGTTTATTGCTCTGGGTGAGCTTTTTAGGAGAAAAAGTAGTAATGGTAATAAATGATAATGGAGAAGAAATGATTAATGGAGAAATATAGGTCAAGCCCAACCTTTGCATCCAACCTTTCCATAAGAAACCTGTTTATACCCTTTTTCCCCTAGGTCTACATCATTGGCCTTTATTTAAAATAAACAAAAGTGTAAGATAACATGAAAAGCTAAATTACTAAAAATTGTTTACTGCTAAAAATACGTAACTCCATGCAACATACATTTATGCAATGCAATACGAGAAACTAAACCAACTAATATAACAAAGAAACCAATACAAACACACGTACTCGAACAAATGACGCATTGCACCCATGTTTTTGCTATCAATCTGCAGTTCCCAAATGTTTGTGTTGTAATGACCAGGGTTAAAAATGATTCCCCAAGTAATAACACATGCAATGGGAAAAAAGAGGACACAAGTAGTCCTATGGAAAAACCTTTGTGTACTACGATATAGTCTTTGGAAACTCACGGTTGCACAGGAGTACTGATGTACTATATAGCTGAGATTTTATTAATGGGGGTAGATCACAATGATCCGCAAGTCATTTGAGACCATAACAAACAAGAACCATAGAAAGACTCTTTTGTAAGACATATTTTAACATGCGAGGATGATGCAATTAACATAGGTTTCAATTGCATTTATGTTGTTTGCCATTTTTTGTAAAAAAAATTAAATTTTTAACAATTTTTTGGAGTTTTAATAATATTTTTTTTGTTTTAAAGTTTTATGGAAGAAAATATAATTAGAAGAGATAACGAAGTCATGAGACAATGCTAAAAGTGACAGGCAAAAAATGCCCTGGGTAGTAGAAAAGGTCGTTGGGAAGCAAAAATATGCCCCAACGTAGTAAAAACATGTCAAAAATAATTGTTTTTTAAAAATAATCATCGCGGTCAGTATTAGAGGCATTTTAGAAGATACACGATGGTTTTGAGGCACTTTAGAAGCAAGAAACACACCACAGGAGGTAGAAATAAGTATATAAGTCAGTGCGGCAAGTCAATTTACCACACTTGCTGATCATTTTACTACTGAATTGAGCTCTGACCTACATCAAGAAATGGTGAGAGTAGTGAATCGAAGTCATCATGCAGACCTCATGAAGGACTACTTAAGACTTTGAGCGGATGGACCACTAGTACCTAATTCTCTCTTTTACCCTAGTAGTTCAATTTTTTAATTTTTAACAGAAAATATGCATTTCTAGGTAAAATTTAGGGCAAACCTGGGGAGAGGCGCCTTTGTTAGGTGTGTTTATAAAAACTATTTTTTTTTTCCTTACCAGCATGGGCGCCTGGGCACATATCCTGAGAAACTTATTTTCTTTTTGTGAAATTTTTGTGCCAACATGGGCACCTATGCTGAGCTATTTTTTTGTTTTTTTTTGAATTAGTTGGCTAGCATGGGCGCCCACGTGCCTGTGTTGAGCCATTTTTTTAGTTTTTTAGTTTACTTGGCCAGCATGAGCGCCTAGGGGCCTGTGCTAAGCCCCTTTGACATTATTTTTTAGATTTTGTTTGCCAACATGGGCACCTGGGTGCCTGTGCTAAGGCTAGTTTGATAGTTTGTTGACTTTTGTTGGCCAGAATGGGCGCCTCGGTGCCTATGCTGAGCCACTTTAGCATTTTTTTACTTTGTTTGGCCAGCATGGGTGCTTGGGCACCTGTGATGAGCCACTTTAGCATTTTTTTACTTTGTTTGGCTAGCATGGGCACCTAGGTGCCTATGCTGAGCCAATTTGGCATTTTTCACAACTTTTCTTGGCCAGCATGGGCACTTGGGCACTTGTGCTGAGCTACTTTGGCATTTTGGCAACTTTGCTTTGCCACCATGGGCGTCTAGGCACCTATGCTGAGCCACTTTGACATTTTATCATTTTGGTTGGTCAGCATGGGCATTTGTGTTGAGCCACTTTGACATTGTTTTGCATGTAGTTGGCCAGCATGGGCACCTGGGCGCCTGTGCTGATGCATTTTGTGATTTCTGCACTTTAGTTGGCCAGCATGGGCACCTAAGCACATGTGTTGAGCCACTTTGGTGAATTTTGCAAGTAGTGAGCTAGCATGGGCGCGCATGCGCCTGTGCTGAGCCACTTTATTATTTTTATTTTTATTTTGACTGTGCAGGAGCACGCAAGCACCCATGCTGAGAGCCTGGCACTGGTGCACACACAGGGAGGGGTGTTTACACATGAAAGGCACTCTTAAAATTGGTTTTTAGGCCAAAAACTTAGCTTTTTTGTTTAGCAAACCCCTTGTAGAAGAAAAAATGTGAACCATAGAGAACTTTAACAATGAAAATAGATGAATAACACATTAAAATTAGACCATTTTAGAATAAATTGCATGGTAGAATATAAAAATAGAATACAACATTTCACTTATCTGGCTCTGCAGCTGTATTTGGATGCACTAGGGACGTGGGAACGAAATGCACGACTTCAGACTTTTGAGGATATGCTTGGACATTTCGGTCGGGTCTTCCTATAGATTACCTTGGAGGTGACAAACTTATCTTACATAGCTCACATGCCCCATATCTTTCAATCATAGTTTCCTCACAGCCTTATCTGAGAGATGGA
This sequence comes from Taxus chinensis, assembly GCA_019776745.2. NCBI lineage: Eukaryota > Viridiplantae > Streptophyta > Pinopsida > Cupressales > Taxaceae > Taxus > Taxus chinensis. Next base: position 746,170,963 of record CM034150.1, read on the forward strand.
GTAGTGAGAGTCAGACTTTCCGACTTCTGACAAGTGAGATGAGCGTAACACTAGAGGATGTGTGGCAGATCCTGCAAGTTTTGATCCAGGGTCATTTGATTACCTACGATGATCGCTCGGACCAAGTTGAGCATTATATATCCATGATATTTGGATTGAATGACATTCCCTGTCGAGGCCTGACAGTTGTGGTTAGGAGATGTATGGTTGAAATGCAAGCTAGGATGGGTCCTTGTATACCTATTATCTCTTGTCAGTGACGTGTTGCTACCTGTTAAGACTAGTGCTCAATTCTCCCTGGGTCTCAAAAGAGTGATACACGACCTGCTTCAAGGCAGAGTCTACTGATGAGATCAGTGTATACTGGCTCACTTATATTCTGACTTACATCTGATAGCTTATCATGGTCAGAAGACACTGGGCCCTGCTACTTTGCTACAGATTTGAGCTTGGGACCTTATTGCCATTAGACATCCTTTAGGAGCATTGAGAGCTCGAGTTCTTGAAGATCCTTCTCTCATGGGCTGGTTTCTTGAAAGAGATGATGTTCTTAGCCACATGGGGGATACTAATTACTTATGGAAAGCATTTGACGAGCTACAACCCCACATGATTACTTAGAAACCATACAGTCTATATCGGTGGTCATAGAATGCAGATGATTTAGGGATGGTGGCAGTAGATCACTTTATTATTGGGAGTAGGAACCATGTCTTAGAGTGGTATAGGGTGGACTGAGTTCAGTGCCAACTTGGATTTATCCATGGGATTCCTAGTGATGAGATGTGGTTTGCACGCCACTGCAAAGAGGATTTTAACATGGGACCATGGATTAGGTTGGACCGAGCCCTTGCTAGCTTTTTAGAGGTAGTCTCACAGCCTTGGGTACAACTGGCACAGATAGTATATCTGAGCACTACACCAGATTATGCAGTGTGGTATGCGTTAGTGTTGCCATGTCGATTGTTCATTCCTCAAGATATATTGATCACAGCGGAGCGTGATGAGCAAGCTCCAAATCCACGGGTAGAGGTACATGCACATAGACAGGTAATACCATATATGGGGGTACCATTGCAGGATACAATGCAGGGACCTTTATCACACCATCATGTGAGTCCACAACACAGACCACCAGGGTGTGGAGGAGGGGACTGTCATGATGAGGATATGGATGATGATTTTCCAGATATTCAGGATACACAGGATGCACAAGCTATGCCTGATATAGTAGATTCATAGCATATACAACATGTACAGGTTATGCCTGATATAGAAAATATGTAGGATATATAGGATGAACACGATATACATGATGAGTAGGATATACAGGATGAGTAGGATATATAGAATGAGCATGATATACATGATACACAAGTTATACCAGATACACATGTAATTGCCTTGCAGTAGAAGCTTTAGCAGGTGATAGATTTTCAGCTCCAAATGGTAGTTGAGAGGGATCGGGCCCTAGCAGATGGGGACCATCTTGGGACAAATCTATACCAGGCTAGGACTAAGCGAGATCATGCCTTTTTCAGAGTGATATCAAGTGATATTAGATAGCATACAGTCCTAGACAGAGAGATACCAGGCTATAGTAGAGTGAGATCGGATACAGGTAGAGCGAGATCAGCTATAGGCAGAGTGAGCTCAGCTACAAACACGACAGGACCGAGTGATAGCATATAGCCTATAGCTACATGTTGAGCAAGATCAGATTGTGGTAGAGCGGTCATAGTTGTGGATAGAGCTAGCCAACATTAGGGAAGAGCATGATACACTTCAGTAGGCAAATATGTCCTTGGGGATGCAGCTGGTGATTGGTCACAGTGCTACTTTAGCAGGTGAGGCCACTTACTATAGGATGAATTACTACGCAGTTATTCCGGCCGACCGGAGAGATCCTGAGTATAGTCATATAGCAGGCAAAAGGTCCCGATCCAGATCCCATAGAACATCCTGATTAGTGTAATCCGTAGAGGGTCCTTTAGGACTGGTGGCCTCAGACCAGCATGGGTTAGCTTAGCCTAATGAAGTTCAGCCTGATGTTTCTCCTTCTACTTGTTCAACACCTCGGATGCCCCCACCTAGTAGTCTTCTTGGACTGGGCAGCCCCGGCATGGGTGAGAGCCATGGTTTACTTTCTTATTGACATGCCAGATGTATTAATTTTTTTTTAGTGTACTAGCTCGTGATGAAGGCATACTTTCATACGGATGTATGTATATTGTTTTTTATCATGCCTTGTGAAGAAGGCACTTTTTTGTATAGATGCCCATGATGACTTGTTATATCAGATGTATATGGACACTTATATTTTTGATGATATTTATGATGATAGATGGATTACTGAGGTATCACATGTTGTATGAGATATCATGCTTGATTTTTTTCTTTATGTTTGTATCACCTATCAAATTATGAGATAGCCTTGGTTAGTATCATATTGTACATTAATGAGATACTTTGAGCAAAAAATGTTTATTTTTTTCATATTGATGTGGGGGGATAGATTTTTGACCATGCGCAACCCCTCTTGCCCCATTGGTGATATAGTACTTGATGATTAGCCTTTAGTATACATGCATGATGTACACTTAGCATATCATTTTTTATATATGATGTATAGATGTGATGGATATGTGTGATATGATGATGAAATGATAACACAATGTACAAGTAAAAATTAACAATCACAAGTTTTAAACAAATCTAATCAAAGCAACACATTTATTTACAAGTATGTAATATAAAGTAAATTTAATGCCCTAAACTACAAATGAAAGTAACATTCAATCTAAGTAAGCAAGTGAATTTAATCCATAGTACACAATATGAAATAGTATTGCAACTAAAAACCATACAAACCAACAACTAAAAGTAAGCAAACTATTACTTTGTTTTTGTGGGATAGTTTTGGGGCATTTTTCGTTGTTTTTGGTTTTATCTCCAAGACAATTTTTTTTGTTTTGAATTTTTCTACGAAACGTATCTGAATGTTTTGGTATTTCCAAGGAACATATCTATATGTTTTGGGATTTTCAAAATTTATACAAATGTTTTTGACATTTTCTCAACAATTTTCCAAAGAAAACGTGCAAGGAAATGAAGAAATGTGGATGCCCCCAGTGTTAGATGGGATGTTCATGGGTAGAATGCCAAGTGGTATATGTGAGAAGTGATGTTGTGAAGTCGCCCCTAGCGTGAGATGGGCTCATTTAATTTTAAATTCTCCGCACTCAGAAGGTTAGGTTAGTCGGATCAGTGCAAAGAATGATAGGCTCACAAGGGACTCGAACAAAGGTAAAGATCAACCTAGGACAAAGTTTTCATTCTCCTAAACCTGAATTACTTGTGAACAATAGAACCTCCCTTGGTGTCGGAAACTGGTTTTCACTAAAGGACTTGTCCAAAGTGCCACCATTGCATGGTTTTCACTATTGGGCGCATCTGTTTATTTATCTTTTTATTTTTCTATTTTTATAATCTTACATCATGGTCATACTTAAAATAATAATCTAAATATACCCCATACTTAAGCATTATCAGCGCTTAAGGATGCATTAAATATTATGTGGATCTCAAAGATCTTGGCCATCTAAATAGGCTAGCTTAGATGCACTTGAATCGAATGCGGCAACCAAAATACAATATGGTCCTATACAAGGCTTGGGCTTACAATTTCCCTGATCTTAGCTCGATATCAAGTAGGTGAACTTCTGATGCTGAAATAAAGCACCATGTTTTTTGCAAAGAAACTAAAAACGTTTATGTAGCTTCAATGGTTTTGTGAAGAGTCGTATTTAGTACATCTATCGTAGATACACTAGCAACATTATAAAAAATACATTAACCTTTTTGTAGAACAAATTAGCTCCACCTACTGTAATTTGGAGTTACATCTAGAGTCCTGGGAAACAATACCAAAAAAATCACATGTAGCTCGATACGTAAATATGTGATCTCAATCTCCCTCCTGATCCTACTTGCATGGAAAATGATTACAAAACTTTTTTGTGTATGCATGACAATGTATGTTACTATACATCTGGATCATCTATAAATGTGGTTGATCAATATTAAGTGTTCAAAAAATTAGCTTTTAAAGTCAAAGTTCTTAAAATTAACTCGATCAAAAAATAAACTTTGAAGATTCAGGCGCCCCCTGACTGTTCTGCATGCCCTGATAGCAACTGCCTAATTTGCCATCCAGGCTTAGATCCCCATCTGATCATGTATCGATTCCTTGACTCTTAATCAAGGTTCATTTCATCAATGGATATCGTATAGTGGAAACATACACAATTCCCATGCAACTAGGTATCTTAGACAAAAATGGAGTGATGAGGCACATTGTATACGTTACATTTAACTCATTTCCAAAGTATAAAAGCTTCTGCATAACATCCACCATTCTTTAGATAACTGGATCAGGTGGTCCAATAAAATGATCCCCTAACACTAGATTTGCGATCCTTTGTCTAATCATGGAAAGAAGGTGGCGTGGATTAAAAAGTAGGCCAATTGTGCTCTTGCCATAGTTGTTTACCAACTTTGAAGAACTTAATGACACTCAGAGTCAAATAAAAACTTAAACTTGTGGAATTTCATGTCATTAAGGTGCACAAAATCCCGATGGAATGCTTCAGCTCTAATGTTGGCGATCATGCAATTCTATTTGTCGCTCCAGAATTTTTGATAGAATTAAGAAAGGCAAGAAGATGCTTGAAGGGTATTAGAACATTCAGTGATATGCTTTCTGGACTAGTATGGGCCTTCATTCCCCTATGGTCTTAGTCCACGTCAAGTTCCAAGTACCATTTTTACCAATTTCTTCAAAGGATCTCCTCTATTGAGAGAATTCAATCCATTGGTATTATTTGTCTGAGATGTAATGCCTGTACAAGTATAAAACTTTTTTCCAAACGAAACTTAGTAAATGTCATCACTCTTCAGGAGATTCTCTGATGGTGTTCAAAACATGTATTGATGACAGAGCCTCCATTAACCTTAATGGATTTTCCTCAAAAGTTTTACAAATTTCTACCTGTGCATTCAGTCTCCCTAGACTTGTTACAATTGTATTTATCAATGAGGCTCTTGGAAAGAAGACATATTCAGTAGCACTAATGAGTCATTTTTTTTTTTTGAAAGAAAGAAAAATAGAGTTGCTCACTAGAAAGAGGTTGAAATTAACAATACTTTGGGGAAATGACATACTAACTTGATAAAATTGCCAGAATCCAACTTTGGGTCTGACACTAATAAGCTTCCTACTATTATGATACTAGAAATGATATACTTACCACTTGAGATATCAGTTCATTTCACACCACATTGGAGCTTCTACTCACAATGTATAGAATGGTTGTGCAAGTTCTAATCCTAGGTCAGAAGAATCATTTTCCTCAAGCGTAAATATGAAACACTTTTGTGGAAGCTACAAATTCGATCATTTTCTTTCAATCTCTTGAATAATGCTGATAAGTCCTCTGGATTTAGGGAATTATTTTTCTGCAGATGTTCATAACCATAATCGTGATTACTTAAACAGAATATACTCTATCTGACTATAAATGGAAGTCAATATGAGACTGTCACGTATCATCCATTCCATTTGGACTAAGTGTAGCTTCCCATTCAGACCTGGAAAAATACATAAATGCAAAAGCCTAGGGAGTAGTGCAAGTACAGTTCCCATAAGAACAATAATATGGGGAAGGACTAGGAGTGAGGTATTTACATCCTAGATAGATAAAGAAATGAATTAGCCTGTGCCAAGTTGCCCTGACGAGTCTTGATTGGTAGCTTCTCCCGACGCATGAGGCAAAAATCAATGAATCTCTTCATTGCTTGCAAATTTTCCCCAGATGGCCACATGATGGATCCAAGTCTCAATAGCTGAAACAAGATACTTAAAATTAGCAGTCTACCAAATTTTGATATCAGTAACATGTATTTTCATCATATGCTTTAAGTGAAAGATAATGAATCGAGAATGAAGAGAATAGAAATATGTAAATTCCTAGTGACCTTACATTTTAATTATGAACGAGGTTCAGTTCATGATACTATGGTGATACATGGTCTAAAGAAATATGGAACAGACAAAGACTCCAATCTTATTGCACTTTGTCAAGCCTCTATCATAACACTGAGAGAATCTACAAGGAATGTCACTGATAGAAAAAATGTAGATTACCCATGTCTAAGACTCTTTTGTTTGGGACACTGGCCAAACCATGTAATTTTATGGAAGTTTTCCAAATTATACACGAGACAATTTGTGGGCTAATGTCATACAAATCCACATATTGTCACTTATAGCCTGATAAGGACCCATAACTTGCCTACCAGATATTAGAAAGGAAGGAATGCTTTAGAAGGCTTTAACATTCGACTTTCACAAACAAAATCTCTATATGCGCTGCAAATGCACCTCTAAATGGTCTATGACATAGGTCAAGAAGATTACAAAATACTTTGAATATGAATTGCATTGCAATAGACGGGTATTGGATATAAGTGCAAAAAATACTAGAATTTTATCAGGCCTGCATGCATCTTGGAATCATCATTGTGCCAATTATAATGCATTTTTGTGATTTCCATGGGCAATTGCATCAAGACTGTCCTTTGAATATGTAAATTCGATACCTTAGGTGGGGTCATTGAGATCTCTGTGTGTGAATGAACTGCATGTGTGTGTGTTCCATTCTGTTATTGTCTGTTGATAGAGATTTGTCCATTGACTTCTTTCAACATGGCTCCTTAATTGAATCTCCTAGTGTCAAATCTCTCAACTTTGACCATAACATGTCATATCGTGGGGGAGGGTATGGGCCATCAAGGTCACTTATTCCATGGATTGGCTCCCATGAGTTCCAGCCCAATGGGTAGTGGAACCCTACCATGATTTCATGTGGCTATAATATGCCCTTATTCTCTCCAAGTAAGTGATATTGATCACTATTGCAAGTTCTTAATTCCTCGGAGTCTAGATTGTCAAAGGTCAATGATTGAAGAGTGATGTCTTTGGTGTGATGATGTGTCTCCATGAGGTGTTATTCCCAATCAGAGATGAAGGTTGATAATACTTAATGTCTAGTTTATGGTGACTATTGCTATGGTATATTGGAGCATGGTCTAGTAGGCATGGTGAGTTTGTTATGAGCACTTCATGGACTTCTTTGTTCTAATGGTAGTCCATTCCCGTGAGAAGGTCTGTATGTAAGATTAGTATTGCACTTAAAAAGTGAGTAAATGTAGTACGTGTACAGTTGTCAATTTATGGTAAGCTCATTAGTTGTCATGGGTTGAATCAGGTCATTCTAGGGCGACCCTATTCCTAGTCCAATGTTCAACATGAAGATTATACATGGCCTTGGGCCAGGCTATTATGGACTGTTCCTTTTTGAAGATAGTACATGCTTCTAGTCTTCCATTCATGCATTCTTGATTTTGCAAGTACATGGGGTATGAGGAGTTTCAGGCCTATTAATTAGCTATTTAATGCATACCCATGGTCCTTGTGAAGCCCAGAAAGATCCTACTAGGGTAATCTGGGTATGAGATCTCTTTGTGACTGTTATTATATGTTAAGGTAGAAATTTAGATAGTTGTTGATTTGGTACTGCTACAGGATGTTGTCATGATGCTTCATGCCAAGATTTCAAGTCAGGGTTGTAAGGAATTGCAAAAAAAAAAAAGAATTTTGGCAAAACTGAGTTCTAGAGAAGGCAAATCCAGCTCGATATGTGAATTTGTTTTTCTCACCCACATGTGTGGGTTATACATGTTACCTTGTGGCTTTGGGGGATGATTTTGCATTGATCTAAGAGTGTTTTTCGAAAATAATCAGTTTATTTTATTGTCATACATTTATGAACAATCGTTAACAAGCTAATGTGGTTTGAAACTCTAGTTAAACCCTCCTTGTAGAGCGACTTGAAATATTTTCATTGTATGGTCTTAAAATTAACTTGGAAAGAAAAATTAATGCATCAAGGTTGTTAAGGATTCTGCAGGGCTCATTTGGTGGTAATTTGGTGTTCTAGCTATTTCAGGAAGTGAGATAAAATCCCTTATTTTGCGGAGATTTACCATTGTAGGGTTGATATGGAAGTCTGTGGTTGATGCTGTCATTGGGTTCTCTATGACCTGCCATGAGAGATAGCCTGATTTTTAGAAGTCATTATCCAGTCATGTGCATGATGAGCTTATTTTGGTTGGACATTCTTTATTATTAGTAGGGCATGTTGGTTATTCAGATCATGAAAACTTGGCATCACTGTCTTAAGGACAAATTGGCATGTACGGTAATAGACTGTGTGGTGGTTTCTCTTGTATAGCAGGAAAAAGTTGTATGGTTTGGAAGTGTCTTCACCTTTCTTTGGACTCTGCCATGTTGTTCTTATTCATGGATTGTTGAGACCTTTTGGTGTTCATTAAAATTAAGGTTTCTTTACGCTGAAACTTGAATGAGTATAGTGGCCTGCTCTGGTTGGTTATCAATACCTGTTTATCGGATGATTGCTAAATACTCAGATGTAGCCAACAAGTCTGTTCTACCTCTTAGGAGTTCTGCTAGGCAACATGAATTGAGTGTAATTATCCAAGTAAGGCTTGCATAGGGCTTTTCCATTTGCGAGACTGTCCACATGTTCCAATGTTCCTGATATCAACTAAGGTTCCCCATCATAGACTGAAATCATAGCAATTGAGTACTATTGGATTGGATTGGATGTGGTGCTAGATAAGGAAATGCCTACTCTTCTTGGTAGATATCCATTCTAGTTTATTCAGGTGTCTATGTTCATGTTGTTGTGACCTCCATACCGACTACTCAAGTAGTTGGGAATCAAGTTGATTTAGTGACATCTTCCACATGGCATGTATATGGTTGTGGCATTGCTCTTCTTGATTTCAATATGAAAAAGCTATGGTTACAGATTTGGAGGTATGAAATTGGCATGTCCCTTTTTGGAGACTAGTGGAATTGAAGACTTTAACCCATTCTTCCTCCTCGTGGGTTTTCAAGGAAAAAGCAGGAGAAGACTTGGATGACATTTTCTAAGATAGATATTTTCATTATTATCATGTATTCCCTATTGGGAAGCCAAGCGCTCCAATAGAAGAACTGTATAATAATTTAGAATATAAAGTATTGTTGAGCATGTAGGCTCCAAATACAAATTAGATAATTAAAAGGTACTTATTATAAGGTCGGCCATAAGTTATGATTATAAAATGAGGTTGTTTGGCCATTTGATAATCATGTGTGAATTCTATTATTTTGGAAAGATTGATTGTGAAACATCTCTCTCCCTCTCCTAAGGATAGAAACCCTTGGAGAGCCTTGTGTTGGCAATATGTAATGATTTTAAAGACTTGGAGGTAGCTGATTTCAAGGGTTTTGAGGGCACAAAAGTGGGTTTGAAACCCCAAAAAGGGCCACTTCCCTAGAAGGGTGTTTGCTGAAAGCAATTAAGGGTTTTTATCTATTTATTTCAGTCAATAACAGCCTACGAAAGATCTAAAAAATGTTTTTTATCTTCAGCTTTGCATACTTTCCTGCGAGTCCCTAAAAAGGGACATTACACTTCACATGTTCATGTTTAGGTTCATGTTCTTCCTTGATTTCAACATCTGATTTTAGGATAGGGGATTCCTCAAAATCTACATCTTTGTTAATGATGATTTTGTGGGCAGTAGGATCCCACACTCTGTATCCCTTAACACCATCTACTTCACCATACCCAATAAAGATGTAGTTCTTAGATCTTGGGTCTAACTTTGAACATTGATTTTTATTAGTAAGAGCATAAGCATTACAACCAAAAAATTTCAAGTTTGAATAATCACATGGATGACATGTCCATACCTCTTCAAGAATCGTGTAGTCTATTGCAACTGATGGTGAGCGATTTATTAGATAACAAGTTGTACAAACTAATTCTGCCCATAAACGTTGATCCAAATTTGATTTGTTGAGCATGTCCCTTACTCTCTCTAAAACAACCCCATTTTTTTGTGGAGTATAACTGGTGGTTTTATGCCTTTCAATCCTAGCTTCCTTAACAATACTTCTGATAAAAACTCACCTCCATTATTTGTTTTTAAACATTTGATAAACATGTCAGTGCGCTTTTCAACCAAAGCTCTTAATTGCTTAGATGTACTAAAAACATCATATTTTCTTTTAAGAAAGTAGACCCATACTTTCCTGGAGTAATCATCTATAAAAGTAATAAAATACAACATTCCTCCATATGAAATTAAAGGTGTTGGATCCCAAATATCAGAATGAATATAATCAAGAATATCTTTACTTACATGAATTCAAGCTTTAAAATTTTGTCTACATTGTTTTCCAAAAACACAGTGCTTGCAGAGATTAAAGTCTAGAAACTTTAAATTGGGGAGTAACGATCTTTTAGTACCTTTCATCCTTTCTCGCTCATGTGCCCCAAACGTAGATGCCATAAACGAGTAGAATCTACTATCGTTTTACATACCACAACTGCTTCACTGGTATTTGTACTCCCTTACAATATGTAAAGGTTCCATACCTTTAGAGCCTTCATTACAACTAAGGCACACTTAGACACCTTTAGGGCTCCACCTTGACCTGTATTCCTAAACCACTTGAGTCTAATTCACTAAAGGAAATCAAATTTATTTGTAGTTATGGTACATGTCTTACTTTTGTTAGTGTCCTCATTATACCATCAACCATTTTTATCTTAATGCTACCAATCTCTTCAGTCTTGCAAGAAACATTATTTCCCAAAAGAACAAAACTATTGTCAATGGTTTGGTAAGAAGAAAACCAACCTCTATGTGGACACATATAATGTGTAGCACAAAAATCCAACAACCATTGATGATGATAAGAGGAAACATTACAAACAAGTTAAACTTCATTAGTCATACTTTCACTTGTTTCTACTTGATTTTCTCCTTGGTGATATCTTCTTTCTTTTATGATTCTTTCCTTTTCCAACAATCCTTCTTGAGATGCCCTATTTTACCGCAATGCCAACACCTTGCCTTACTCTTTCCACCTTGTGACTAGGATCTAGATGTACCTCTTGAGCTTTGATGTCTTTCATTAGATTTGCCTTTAACAAACATGGCTTCAAGTGTAAAAGTCTCTCCACTAGATTTTCTTCTCATCTCCTCAGCCAACAATGCTCCCACAACAAAATCATAGTCCAAGTCATCAATAGTACTAAAACTGATCGAAGTTACTATATGATCCCAACAATCCAGTAAAGTACATAACAAGGTGACAACCTTGTCTTCATCTTCCACTTTCACACCAATACTAGTCAACTGGAATAACATAGTATTGAAAAAATTTAAATGATCAACAATTTTCATACTTTCTTGCATCCGCAATGTATATAGTTGCATCTTCAGATAAATACGATTTGTTATAGATTTTGTCATGTAAAGACTTTCTAATCCAGTCCATAATCTTGTCACTGCCTTTTCTCCAGCTATGTTGAAGAGAACCTCATCTGCTAAGCACAATTGTATTACACTGAGAGCTTTTGTATCCAGCTCTTCCCAGTCATCGGCATCCATCCCTACATGTTTCTTTTCGTTTCCATCCAGATATTTGTGCAGGTCATGTTGCATCAGTACATCACGTGCTTTGAGTTTCCATAGCTTAAAGTTGTCCTTTTCATTAAAATTCTCCACCTCAAACTTTGTACGAGACACTTTCGCCATTTGATGTAATAACAACAACAAATGCAGAATAGATGTTGCAAATCTAGAAAACGTGACTCTGATACCACTTGTTAGGAAACCATAGACTTTGCAACAATGAATAAGCAGAAAGTTGAATAACAAAACAATTTTTTACAAAGATACATATAAAAGAAATATACAAAATACCAAGCATGCAAGCGAGAACACCATATTTATGTGGTAAAACCCTAGCTGAGTGCCTAGGGAAACCTCCATGGTGCAAAATATCAAGCTTTTATTAACTCAAGATGAACAAATTACATGCGAACTCATTATGAGATACTTTGGATCTCCACAAAAATAAATACTCCTAATTGGCAAAGTACGGTTAGGATTCCTCATCCTAAAAATAGAGTGGAAAAACACCATTAGGATTTTCTTTTCTAAAAATAGAATTCGAAAAGTGAGCTACAAACCGTGTCGCAAAGGAATCCAAAATTTAAATTTGTTGTCACATATCTAACATGTTTTAGTCCCAAAACATGTCATAATAATACTAAAATCAATCAAAGTAAAAATAAATGGTGTATCAATGTAGCAGCAACCACCTAGTTATCTAAATGTCTTTTAAAATGTCTGTAAAATATAAGGATTTATTTTATGATGTTATCGTTCACAAATTGGGAAATATAATCGCTTACAAACTGGTGGAATAATTGAAATTATGACACTAACTTCAAACATTAATCTCTCGGGATGATTTACCAAATTCTCAAATCTCTCTTTTACACTTATCAAACTCAATAGGTGTTGGAGTATATAGTCCTCTCCCTACACATGGATTTCCCAAATGAATAGGATATGTTCTACCAACTTGGAACCTAAGATTACTTGTTTTCTTTGGTAACTTAGCCATCAATGATTTCCCCTAGGAGAAAGGTTGTCACATTAGCTTAGCTAATGCGCAATGTCCTTGTGTCTGCTCAAAGACCTTAAACACACTTTTTAGTTATTTCCTTGAGCACGGTCATTTTGGCATTGGATTTACAACCTTTTCCGCCCCTTCCACCCAAATTATGTTAACTAGTGAAAACATATTAGGTTAATTGGCTTTGCTTATATTGCATTTCTTTGGAATTTCTTCAGAGAAATTATTTTATTTCAATTATGGAAATCTAAAATTATAACTATTTTTCAGTAAAGATATATTTGATCATAATCATATTACTAATGAAAAGTATATGTTATATCATCAGAGTCTATGTAGATCCTTACCCACGGAGAGAAAGTTGCACTTGAATTCCATCATTTATAACAGCTTCTCTGCCAGTAGGGGAGCACTTCCTACACAATGAGTCATGTGCCTCTATATCCACCTCCATAGGATTCCTTGTCACTCCTGCCTAGATGTTATTGTGGTTGGTTTCACAGTGATTTATCCACTCCTCAAAGGGGGGAGAAGTCTACCTCCACTACCACATGGAAAATCTATTTCAAGCTCATCTCGTTAGTCCTCGTCATTATGGGGAAATGTTCAACTGGTTCCTCCACCACTTGAGTGGGAAGGTTACCATTTCGTCAGCTCTTGTTAGTGACAATCAAACTCTCAATGGGGATGAGTGAGTGGGTCAGAGAATCCTCCTGCTAAGGGTCCTCTTAAGGATGATCCACCTACCCCCAATGTTGTAGCAGCTTGTTCTTGACACTCTCCTTGTAAAGTTTTTTTGGACTTGGATAACATGTTTTGTAAGCAGTATGTAGGCATGGTTTCTCTTATAGTCTCTTTCTTTTTGGATCATGTTTTCTATGAAAGTATCCTACTTTTTAGGTTGTGTATGCCAACTGTTCACTTTTCATTCTAATTTATTGTACACTTACTATTTTTTGAAATAAAACGATATATCGATTACTTTCAATAATAAAAATTACATATAATTTTGACACCTAAGTATAATACCAAAATGAGATTGTTTGAAAATAATGATTTGGATTCTAGTTAAGGTGAGATTAAGATACAATCCCATGGAAGGGGCGTGGGCTCCTATTTTCACTTAGAGATGGGTCTTGTGAAGTTGAGACAATTTAGTTATATGAATAAAATGAACATTTCCTATAAAATAGGAGTTTTGTATTTCTGTAACGAACTTTAAGTTGTTGAAGTTGGGTTGAATGCTTCACCCACCGGCGTAGTTACTTATTACTATTGGAACATGCCTTCATATTAAAAATACAAAAGTGTTGCAACAGAGAGGGGCGATTAGACAACTCACGTTCCACAAACCACACAACAAAAAAGCCAATAAGGCAACAAAAGCACGCCATTAAGGTAATTGAAACTAAAAAAAACTAAAGAGGGACAAACCTAAGCACACAGGGCAACATCACTGGGAGGTGGTAGAGGATCATCCTTCTGAGGGATGAACCCCCCCCCCACAATCGGCTCCTCGGACGGAGGATCAACAGTCCAACAATCATGATTTGACATTTCAATATTCAGAGGCACCATAATACCCCAACCAAGCAACAGAGAACCTCCAAAATTGGCTCCCATCCACATGGTACCATGAAAAATATTTCTTTTGATATTTTAATATTTGATAGAAATTTGGACTTGTTTGCATATTATTCATGCAATTTCTTAACACAACACAACTACAAATTTAGGGGATAATTAAACAGGAATAAGCTCCTATATTTTACAAAAAAACTTGGTTACAAATTTTAGTAAGCCCCCTTAGTAGGCACAAATAGGATAAAACCACTTCTTGATTAGTATCTTAAAATCATTCCACATAGTAATAGGAGGAAGTTTCTCAAAAACCATAATATGAACATAGCTCTCGAAAAATTAATGCATGATTGGTTAATTTGATGCAAGCTAAAATATACCTCTAGTTAGGCTAGCCAATGGTCTAGCTTCTTCAAACGCGCATCTCTCTCATATGGTTGAATCTCTATCTTTTCCTCAGCCTTGAATGGAGGTGAAACTTGGTTAGCATGAGGTTATTCCTCCACTTTCTCATGTTTGGGAGCATCCTCCTTATTTTATTGCACCTCCTCCATAGAAACACTAAGCTTCTCCATGAGAATACCCATGATGGACTGCAACCGATCAAGCTTGCTCATAGAAAGAGAGATAATAGCCCCTCCTCTTTCAAGTGTATGAAATTTCATATGCAGTTTGTTGCCCTAGAGGGTCGATTGATATTATGTGTTGATTGATTGAAGAGCATTCTCAGCTGTTTTAGATTGATGTTTGTGTTCGAAGGTGCAATTTCATATTTGATCCATTTGAGTTTAAGGCCAAACCCTTATTTTCAATTTCATCCCTAAAAAGGGAAATTACAATGGCATCAGAGCTTCTATCCTCCCATCTTGGAGGGTTTCATTGTGAAAGAAGAATTCAAATCAATTGATTGAAGAGCTTAGCATGGCCCACCAAGATTTACAAGAAGCCAAAATCGATAAGCTAATTGAAGGGCAAGTTAGATTGGTAGACACCATGGACTTGTTGGCCCTAACCCTACAAAAATTCCATGAACCAAAGCCTCATAATGGTGAGGGAAGCTCTTCTAGAGTTAACACTTCATGTTAGTCCCAGGGATCAACTTATGGATCAGCCACTGGGCCTACTTTCCTTCCAAGGGAAGAAGTCATTCCAGAGGTGGGAACAACACATTCAGTAGGGCAACGTATTGTTACCATTTATGAGAAGTACAAGGATCTTCCAGATGATATTTGTGATGCCATTTCACTCACTGAGTTTATAGGGTTGAAGAAAGGTGAAATGGGAATTGCACCAAGGATTAAACCCTGAGATATGCCCAAGAAAAATGCAAAAAATGTTTCAGCCCTTGAAGGAAAGAATCCCTCCATCATGGTCAAAAAGGAAGAAGAAGAACCGAAGTGTTGGGCATTGAGAGGGAGCAGCCCATTGAAGCCATAGAAGTACCCATCACTCTTTCCAAGGATGAGCCCATGACTGTTTTTTAGAATAGTATGAGGGCCAAGGGTTTGATGACATCTTGAAGCACGAGCCTAGGGTAAAGAAGGAAATCGTGAAGCATGAGTTGGAGGGTAAATATCCTTTGATATTTAATGATAATTCATTGATTTCTAATGATGGCAAGGTGCAAAAAATTGGAGGAAAAAATTCATATTTGCATGACATATATGAGGATGACATTATGGAAGGGCACTTTTGGTTCTTCATGACCACTTTCAATTCGCTGGAATTTCTCAAACAACAGTCAATGATGGGCAGATTGAGGGAGTTCATAACCTCGAAGAGAGTTCCAAAGATGTTCCAAACAAGTACCAACAAAATAAGGGTGAACTCTTTGTTGGCATCCCAAGGTATGATAGAAATGATCACATTTTGTTTCTTATATTGCAGCCATCTTTTTTGTCATCATGGGAAATACACAAAGGAGCATGTTAGAGACAATTACGGGCATGTTGTTTCTTCTATTGAAGGCCAAGATTACTTTGGCATGGGTAGTCTTTGGAATATCAAGGTAACTATCATTTCTTGCACTTAGATTGAAAGGAAAGAAATGCGCAATCATAGAGGACTTGTTGTGCATTCTAACTACATGGTGAAGGATCAATGTTCCCAATTAATAGAACACTCTTGGGGACTAAGTAACACACATCAAGACAATATCATAGGGAATGGACAAAGGAAATTAATTCCAGCTGAATACCTAAGGTGTAAAGATGGTAAGCAAACTAGATGTTCTTTTCAAGAATGTATGAAACATCTTGTTATGGTTTTGTGGTACTCAGGTTACTTTCAAGATTGCCACTTTTGGATGTATGTCAAGGTGATGGATAATTCATCCATTGAAACTATAAATTAAGCTGCATGGAATATAAATTCAGTTTGCTACAAGGTATGCAGTAATTATGTTTTCCTGAAACTATAAATTAAGTCGCGTGGAATATAAATTCAATTTGCTACAAGGTATGCAATAATTATGTTTTCCTGAACCAAGGTGGAGTAATATATCATACTATTGTTTTGGATTAGCTTTCTAAAACACACCTAAGACGAGATCATAGGGAATGGACAACGAAAAATAATTCCAGCTAAAAACCTAAAGTGTAAAGATGGTAAGCAAATTAGATGTTATTCTCAAGAATGTATGAAACATCTTGCTATGGTTTTGTGGGACTCAAGTTACTTTCAAGATTGCCACATTTGGATAAATGTGAAGGTGATGGATAATTCATCCACTGAAACTATAAATTCAGCCGCATGGAATATAAATTCAACTTGCTACAAGGTATGCAATAATTGTGTTTTCTTGAACCAAGGTGGAGTAATATATTATGCGATTGTTTTGGATTAGCTCTCTAAAACACATCTAGCAAGAATGAGATTTGGGGTATAAGTCGTCTTTCTAACATGAATGAGATGAGTTTAGAAAATGTGAATCATGAACCCAAATCATTATGGGAGCTATTTTAGATCTTGTGGTTGTTATTTCCAACTGGATTTCGATCAGAAGGAAGAAGTGCTCTTCTAGTGACATCGACAAGGTAAGGGTAACTCTCACAAGATGTTTGTTGGCCACTATAATTCTGAATTTGAGTAATGAAATGTAATGCTACAACCGCGATGAAATGTTTTTCCCAATTTCACTTGTTGAGTTGTGTATATCTTCTTGGGACAACAATATAAGGATAGGTTTGAAGACATTCTTTTCATTTGAAATTGTGTAAGAAAATTCACTCATTAAGAACAATTAAGGCCAATGTTCCAACATATTTGGTATTGTTTGGGACAAAATTTTGGGCAAAGTATGGTTGTTATACTTGATACCAACACTCATAAGTTCTAATCCGAGCCAAATTTTGAAGAGATTACTTTGGGGAAGCTTGGAAGCATCTTTTGGAGGCCAAGGTAATCATTATGACAATTTTTGCACTTTGGTTTCATTCGTTGTCCATAACAATTTCAGCTCCTTATCCATTATTTTGACAACTAGAGATGAGTATCCAACCATGAGGTTGAAGGGTTTTCAATCTACTATCATTGTTGATGTGTTAAAAAGGATCCCAACACTATCCTTCTAATTTTGGGGAACAAAACACATGGTTACAAATTGTGTTTGGGACAACCTGAATGAACTTCTGAACATCCATTACTTGAGAGGAGAATATGAGATGATTGCAAGCATTGAAAAATTTTTGCCATCATATCCATGAGGCATGAAGAAGCAACGATGAAAATAACTCTTGGTTTCTTTAATAAGTTTCTTACATATGCAACTACATGTATTAAAAGAAAAGAGTTGTTGAGTTTGTGTCTCACCCAATCACATGGGGGAGCAAATGGGATTACAACTGAAGACAAAGATTTTGCAGTCCTTGTATGGGTACCTACCACCTTTACATCAGTCATGATACAGAAGCTTACATGGGTTTGTCATATTTGTATCATTTCTATACTGCTGGTCACAATATTTCTAGTCATGAACAACTATAACCATGTGCAATTTAAGAAGGTTTCCTTCCATGGTAATGATAATGGTGAAGCTCCACTAGTGAAAACACTCCTCCTAGCCATCTTAGTGCCAAATTAGATGGAATCCCAAGTGATTTATGGCTTTCATGACTTATTTTCAGCTTACATGCAAGTTGTGTTGAAAGATGTTGTCACACTTTGAGTAGAAGGATTCATTGAGGAAGAGCAGATAGATAGGGATGATGGAAGGAGTAAGAAATCGTGACCATTGTGGGTGGGAGTTGTTCCACTTAATAGCTATGGGATTTAGTTGTCTTGGTATAATGGTATTTGGGCTTATGAGTTTGTGTTAGCAAGAGCTCTTTCATTTGATAGGTACAAGATCCAGATTATTGGAGCATCCAAGTTGCAATTGCTTGAGGGCAAGCAATTTTGGGAAGGGAGGATTGTAATGTCCCCTTGTCCAAGCCAGTTCGTTATCGAAGACTTTATGCTCATTCCTCTTCCCATGGTCATCAAGGAAGGAGCAACAGAGGGGAGCTCGCAATGATTGTAAGTGTTGTACTTTTGTAATTAATTATTTTATTTACTAATCTTGGCATTGGCGTAGTTTGAATAGGTGGTGAAAGACTTGTCAAACAATGCAAGGAGGATTTCTATTTCTTCATTATTGAGGTTGGTCTTGTGAAGGCCTAAATGGTGACTTTAATGTTCCTATTGACATCTTCAAGGACTATATAAGGTGGTTCGACTTGCTAAAAGAGGATTATGCTATTTTGGATGTCGATTTCTCTTAGAGGTGGAGCAACTACCTTCTCTTCTTGCCATTGAAGGATGGAAACCCTACCCTAGTCATTTAATGAAAATGAAACCCTTCAATAAGATCACACTAGGGGGACAAAAACCCTTTTGTATGCAAGTGTGATCTCACACAAAGGTCAGATTGGAACTTCAAAGTGATTTTATGCAATTGTTCTTCATTTCCAACCCTAGGTGCCTTGCTTGGGTGTTGAATTAAGTGCCTTCTAGCGCACATTTTAGTATTTTGAGTTGGTATTCTTGTTCCTCATATTTTATAAGGCTGAAATCTACATTTTGGTTATATTTGTAGAAATTCATCTATTTTTCTAGCCCTCGGTTTGGTTGTATTGTTGTTGTCTTGGAAATTAATTACAATTGTGATTTATCATTTGTTTCTTCATATTTTTGATGTATTTGAGATTTATAAATATTGTTGTGGTTAGATACATTATTTGGTGGCATTTCATCTCTATTTGCATGGTTTAATGTTGATGTAAATTTCATATGCAGTTCGCAACCCTAGAGGGTTGATTGATATTGTATGTTGATTGTTTGAAGAGCATTCTCAACTGCTTTGGATTGATGTTTGTGTTTAAAGGTGTAATTTCATATTTGATCCATTTGGGTTTAAGGCCAAATCCTTATTTTTAGTTTTAGCATTCATCACTTCAGGACAAAATCCCTCATTGTGATAAGAATTTGGGGACGAAAACCCTCATATTTTGTTGGTGGCTCCATCCAAGGGTTGCATTTGAGCTTAATTTCATATTTTCCAAGGCTAGGACATCAATTTTAGCATGTTGAGACCTTACCAAAGATTGGCGCAACAACTAGAAAGTTAAAGAAAAAGGGCATTGACCCATTTTAAGGAGTTGTGGATTGCCCAAATATGGCGTTGTTAGGGGTGGATCCTCAACAGACTAGTATTGTCAATTTGTGTGGAGGTCTTCACAAGGGCATATTCCATTGTATTTTCAAAATTTCCTAGCTGGGTTGTGTGGTAAAAGTTGTATTTCTAAAAATACTATATTGTTATAATTTATTTAATTTCCAACAAGAAAAATAATTAAATAAATTCATATCTCAGCTTACAATTGCTTATGAGTATTGATTTTAAATTGTTAAAATTATTTGCAAGTATTTCTGGGGATTTCAGAATTTTCTACTAGGATTTGAAGGGCAATTTCAGTTATATTAATTTTCAGCAAAAAGGTTTCCAACAGTTCCAGTTTTATACTAATATTTTAAAAAAGGGACAAAACGTTGATATCATAGTCGTGATCATCCCACCCTGTGAATCATGAGGACAACTAATTGACCAATGTTTTTTCGAGCGAAGTCCTTGCAAAGGGAAGGAAACTTAGATCCCATTCCAATGGTGATGATATAATTAGAACAGTTAAAAACAAGGTTGTAAAAAGAAATGAAAGAATCAAAAGCAACAGAAGTTGCCAAGGAAGACATTTTGATGGTGAAGCATGAGGAAAAAGAGCAATCAGAGTTGCAAGAAGGTGAGAAGGAACAACCTATAAAGGAATCCACCATGCAAGTTGAAGACATAAGAAGGTATGGATTCGAATGAACAAAATGTTAGGTTTAAAGAGGAAAAGGAATTCAAATTTTCAAGTGCAGAGAATATAATAAAGACCTAACAAAGGTGTGATGAATGGATAAGAAGAGCTAGGGAAGCTAAGTTGATAGCCACTCAAGCAAAACAACACCTATGGGAAAATAGGGCAAAGAATGCTCCTTTGACGATGAGGGAAGAGGGAGAAATCATGTAGCATGAGATAAAGAAAGAAGGAAAGTCAAATTTGCAAGATTGTGGATAGAATTTTGTGGTTAAAGCTTAATGGTTGTATAATAATGTTGATGTTCAACTTGTTGGGATTTTCAGAGCAACAATCAATAAGAAGCAAGTTGATGGTGTTCATGACTCTAGCAAGAACTATGAAGAATTTTCATGCATGTGTCAACAAAATATGGATAAATTCAAGGCAGAAAGGGTTTCCCTTGTTGAATGTGAAGAGTCTAAAAGGATAGATAATGTCTATCCTAAGTTAGAAATTATGAGTCGCAAGGATGGAGGCGTTGAGGATAACTCAATCATTCTTCATTCGAGAAAGGAAGGCGGTGAGCAAGTTGTGGACAACCAAAGGTATGAAAGTGTTGTGGATTTGTTGTTTCTTAATATGTCATTTCAGATGTGTTTTCGTCCGGCAATATATTGAAAAGAATGAGCCTATGTCAAATTTGATGCTTCATGGTATATCACTGCAAATTTGTGGCCATCATGTACAACATAGTGAAAATGGTGATAGAGTGAAGAACCCTTTGAGGGGCAAACAAGTTCAAAATTGCTTGTACATGAAAGTTGAGACTTGGGTAAAATGGGATCTTTTAGTTATGTGTTATCAACTTAACATAGTGGGTATGGATATGGGAGTTGTCTCAAATTTTTGGACTGTTGTCCACCACATTTCCGGTTTCTCCCATATACATTTTCTTGAGATAGAAGAAAAATTTGTCACAAGAAAGATGCATATTCCATTTATAGTCATTGATGAGGTTTTTGTAGTTGTTACAAGTTTTCCAGCCGCCATAAGCCCAAGGCTGAGTAATAAAGTACAATGCTACAGCCAAGGTATGATACTCTTTATAATTTCATGTGTTTGAATGAATACTTTCCTTGGACATAGGTAGATTGGTAAGTTTGATGAAGTTCTCTTGGCCTAACATGATGTATGAAAGGGGTCACTTGATGAGATCAGTGAGTGTAAATATTCCAACACCCTTATGAATGTCTCGGGAGGAATTAAGAGCAAGAGTAGATGATCTACTACCTCCCAAGGAAAAGGAGAACATAATGGGGACAGCCACGCCCCAAACTTTCCGCTTGAAGGTTAAAATAATCACTACTTCCAGCTGCTACATGCATCATTTGCAACCGTACAAGTGCTTTCAATCATAAAGTTGAATGATTTTTCATTTGTTGCTGCTAATGAAGCATTTCCTATCATTGTATGGTTGTTTCCAGCCCCATATGTTCCTAACATTACTGATTTTTGCGAAGTATCTTCAGTATTGCAGCTACAACACTTGTTTCTATTTGTGAAGCCCTAAAGTTTCTAATTTAGGACTAATTTCATATGTCACTTACAACCATAGTACAACTCCTTTGTCCTTGCAGACGATTGAGGATATCCTCAAATGTCGAAAAGAAAACATCGTCTACCAACAAATCGGGAAGGAGCATAAGATAGTTGGTGTCAGCCATTGTTTATTCCCCATCAAGATTGGAACGGGGTGATCATGGACTTCATCACGAGCCTTCCCAAGGGTCAAAACAGCAGTGATACTATCATTCGTGAGCTCATTTGTAATGGGGTAGCTCCAAATATTTACACCAAGAATCGTCAACAAGATATGGAGGAAGCAAGTTGTGATAGGATCCTACCATCAAAGGGCAGAGGCAACACACTTGGGACAACAATGAATCTGATTTTTTGTATGGCTTTCATTGCCACTATCAACGACCACATTACCTCATTTGCCCTCATACAAGTGGGTTTACAGATGACTTCAATCAAGGGAAGGATTTCTTTTCAGTTTGTGACTGCTAATAAGATATTTCCAATCCTTATACGGATGCTCTCAGCGACTACATTGCCCACATTGTTGATTTTTGCAAACAAGAATCAATTTAGTACCTTTTATATCATTTCCATGTTGTTGGTCATAAAAATAACAATTGTTGTTATCAGCTAAGAACAATTGTGAGCTTGCACAAAATAAGGAAAAGCCTTTGATGGAAGAATTTAGAGAAAGGCTTCAACTAATGAAGATCTTCATGGAAGCCACCAAGGTACTAAGTTGGATGAAAATCCAAGTGATTTGTGGCCGTTATAATTCATCTCCACCATGTCCACCATCTAATTTTTATGAGATATGGGAAGGAACAATTCGCCAAATGATGTGGGGAGCCATTGGGACCCAAGGATATGGTATCCCAAAACCTTCTTTGCATAGGAGGAGCCAAGTAGGACAACAACAACCCAATGACATGTGCATATAGCAGCATTCAATCTTGCAAGACCATGCAGATGTTTCCAGATATCTACAATTTTTTTAGTATCAACTTGAGGTAGAAAGGCATTCATTATCCATTTGGTATATATCATACTATGTTCTTTGGCAAAAGCTATCCCATTTGACAGGCACATGGCCCACGCTCTATGAGCACTACAACATGACTTGTCACTTTAGCATAGTGACACTTGTGCGTATGAACTGACATTTGCTTGAGGGGAAGCAAATTTGGGAAGGGCAGACTATAATGTCCCTTTTTTTAGATTAAAATAATTTTAAAAAATTTAAGTTGGTCTTGGTCATTTCTAATCCTTGGGCAATTTAACAATATTAGAATCATTTAAATAAAAAGTATTTTTAAATACTTAAAGTAAATTTAATGATTTCACAAAGTCGTCCAAATGTAACTTTATGTTATATTATAAGGCAACTTATGTTTTATTATTAAAAATAAAAGTTATTTTTTCAATAAATGAAGTCGGCCACCAATATTGATACAAAAAGGAAAGGGAAGCTATAAAAGGAGGATGAAGGGGTTCGTGTGGACCATCTATGATTTATCTATCATCTTGATTTTATGAGTTGAGCACTCATATTTCTACTTTCAGCTATTGAGTACGGAAACCCTCTTAGCATTCATCACATGAGGACGAAAACCCTCATTGTGATCAGAATTTGGGGACGAAAACCCTTATTTTCTGTTATTGGCTCCATCCAGGGAAGAAAACCCTCATATTCTGCTAGTGGCCCCACCTAGGGGTCACATTTGAGCTTAATTTCAAAGTTTCCAAGGCTAGGGCATCAATTTCAGCATGTTTGGACCTCACCAACAACTAGTGCAGCAGCTGGAAGGTCAAAGGGCAGAAATTGTAGGGTAATGTCACCCTTAGTGATGGATCCATAGCAAACTAGTTTTGTCAGCATGTTCAAGGGTCTTCAGAAGGCCATATATTCCATTGTATTTTGCAAATTGTTTAGTGGGGTTGTGTGGTAAAAATTTAATTTATGAAAATATTGTATTGTTGTAAAAGAATTTAATTTTCAGCAAGAAAAATACTTAAATAAATTCATATCTGAGTTTAACGCTGCATATGAGTATTGATTTTAAATTGTTAAAATTATTTACAAGTGGTTCTAGGGTTTTCAAAACTTTCTACTAGGGTTTGAAGGGAAATTTCAATTATTTTAATTTTCACGAAAAGGGTTTCTAGTACTTCCAATTTTCCACTAAATATTTTAAAAAGGGGACATTACAACATCTTTTCCTGAAATATGTGATCTCTTATGTGATATTTTTACACATGTTGTCAATATGGAAGAGATCATCAAACTTGTATTTCTTTTATGTGAACAAACACAAAGTCCAAGTAAGTTTGATTGACAATGATGATAACGTTAATCAGTTGTTGCACCTTGCATTAAAGTCATATGTATTTAGTTACCTTGGACTTGAAAAGATTAAAGTCTCAACTACAATCATGGATGAGAGGTATTTCAATCCCGTCTATAAACTTGAATTGGATGGCACATCTAGAGGAAAATCTAGGAAGATATGAGTTGGGATAATACTGCAAATACCTGATGATTCGGTGACCTACGAAGTAATGGTTGGTTTAGGTACAACGATGAAGGTGCTTGCAAAATTTCATGCTTCAATGTTAGGATTCAAAACACCTTTGGATAGAGGCATATATCACATTCAAGATTAAAGGCAATTTACATTTATCAATGGATTGCAAAAGCACTTATCTGATAAAGATGTCATGGATTTAGTAAAGGAAGCAAATGCACTTATCAATACATTTAAAGAAAATGTTTGTATTGTTGCCTCATCCTTGGTCAATAACAGTGAGTTATTAGGCTAAATGTCTAGCATGCAAAATTTAAAATTTTGACCATGACAACCAACCACCCACTTGAAATCCTCTTTCCTGGTCATTGTGAACCCTTCCCTTCCTCCAGTCAGCGTTTCAACCCATCTAGTCCCTTTAAGTCAGTGTCATCTTCATTTTGGCTGAAACGAACAAACTAACATGGTTTTCAAGTAGGTTTCATGTGCAGGGAAGTATATCTAAGTTGTGTTATGAAGCTACTAAGCTCTAAAATGGAATAGTGTTTCCCGAAAGCACCGTAATGGCTATTTTTAGTCATGTTCCAACAAAAAAATATCCTCCAGAAGGTAATTGCAAGGGCTTTACCCATCTGGAGGTTGTGCAGGAGAGTAATGGAGTAGTCCATGGCATTTTCAAAGAGATCTGTGGAGGCATGTAGTGTCCGGATCCATTCAAGCAAAATTGGGTCATTGTGGGTACATGGAATTCAAGCTTCAACGAAAAAAGTGACCTTGTTCTAAAGATCTCAGGAGTTCCGGAAGGTGTTCGTAGCTAAACAAATAGTTAATGGAAAACTCTTGGAGTCCACTACATGTTGGATATATCAATTGTGGTCCTTGGCTCCACGATTTTCCATGATAGTCTTGGTCGTTGTCGTTGCCCGTTTGTGCTAAAAGAGTGACTAGGCCTAAAAATCAAATTTCAAGCATAATCAACTCTTTAAAATAGTTGGAATGAGGAGAAAGTGACATTGCTCTAAATATTTTGGGTGTTCCGAGAGGAGTTTGAAGCTAAATAAATATTCAATGGAAGGCTCTTAGAATCCAATACATGGTGGATATATCAGTTTTGATCATTGACCGCACAAATTTACATGGTAGTCTAGGTAACTGCCTCTGCCCCTTTGCCCTAAAAGAGTGACTAGGCATTCAAATCAAATAGCAAGCAAAATCAGCGCTTTAAAATGGTTGGAATGAACTCAACAAGTGTTTTGGAGTCAAAATCATAAGAGGTTTGGCCCCCGAACTCCAAAGTTTGCTCTTGGGACGGAAAAAACAACTTATGTGTTTAATTCTCACGTTGATGGGTTGACATCAGCATGTTTTATAAGTTTGAGAGCACTTTTTCCCCTGTTGTGTCCCTTGTCCTTTAGTGCAAGGGGACAGTAGGAACACAAAAGTGTGTGCCCATATTGATGAGTTAGTTTACGTCACTTAAAACCTTGCAACTTATCTCCTAGGCTTGTTTCACAACTTAAAAACATCACCCCTTCACCCTTGGGGCATTTTTTGAGGTTTGTTGTCCTTTGTCCCTTGGTGCAAGGGGACAGTGGGGACACAAAAGTGTGCCCTCCTTGTGGTTGAATAAGTTCTGTCACTTAAAATCACATCTTAGGTTGCTAGAAAGGTTGTAACTTGTGTTCTCTCTCACCTGACCCCCTCGTCACGTGAACATTGACCCATGGCGCATTTTTTGAGCTTTGTTGTCCCTTGTCCCAACAGCCAAGGGGACAATAGGGACACAAAAGTGCACCCAAGCTCATGGATGGAGTTAGCCCCAGTCACGTATGAAACCCCATCTCAACTTTAGGAAGCTTATTTTCATCCCCTCCATCTCCCTCACATGTTGACACTTGTCAAAATCTGGTGCAAAGTGCAACTTAGTGTCCTCATTGTCCTCATAACCTCAAATATCCCCTATTTTCACGGTATGTAATTCACCTTCTAATCCACTGAATGACCTTGGATTAGGCCATGTTGGGTTAATGGTGAGTTAAAGTTCTAAAAATAGAGAAAGTGTTAAAAATCCAACACTTAAATCAGTTTTATGAAACTGATTTTTCCCCCCAAAAAGAGCACCTCAATATGAAAATATATGAAGTGTAACATGTAACTCCATTTAAACTTCATATTTTGCCTCCATGGAAGCCATTAAAAACCAACTTCCATGCTCTATGTTTCCAAAATGGTATTTTAGCTTATTACCAGTGATCCATATGGCTCAAAAAACCTTAGAAGCTTTACCAAAATCGTCCATTTGAAAATGCATTTCAGATGATTTATCACTTAGGTTACTTTCATGACATGATTTATTTTCTATTTAAGAAAGAAGTTTCCTAGCCAAGAACTTTATTTTTGCCTAAGAACTAAAAAATGTCTTTGCATTTTCCCAGTGATCCAGCGAGCCAAACTGTATGAAATTTGGAGTAGATGATTTTCATAAAATAAAATTTCATTTGATACATTTATTATCATGATGAAGTGGATTATGTTTTGGATAAATGGATGACTACATTTTTTTATCACTATTCTTGCCCTCTTTGAATATATTTGTACATTTTCCTGAGTGATCTATCAAGCCAAATTACTTGCAATTTGGAGCAGATGATACTTATAAAATCAATATTTCATTTGAGACATTTCTTGTGTGATGAAGTGGAGTATTTTTGGAGATATGGAGGGACTTAATATTTCTCACAATATTCTACTATATTCAATGAATTTTGCACTTCCATATTGATTTGAGAAGAGAGAATTATCTAAAATTTGGAGAAAAGGCGTCCTAGAATGAAAACAAAACTTTTGAGACCACTCTCGTCTCATTCCAAAATTTAGAAGACCACTTTTTAAAAATATACATTTAGGTTAGGACCTACTAAAAATAGTAAAGTATGTTGGGATTTTTGTCAAATTGTTCAGATCCATCCATCTCCTGTCCATTTCAGTAGCTTTTGTCATCATGACGATTAAATACTCATTTTTTGAGCTAACAGTGGATGGATAGGTGGAGAAGATCATTGAATTTTGCTATCAACTGAGATCTTCTCTATATTCAATTGGTGGATGGATGGGTGGATGGATTGGTCAAATTGTTTAGATCCATCCAGCTACTATCACGTGAGATCTTCTCTATATTCAATTATCACTCTCACCATTGTTTCGAAGGTGAAAGATAGAAAAGGTTTGAGATTGTGAAAGAAAGAACCCATTGGGATAGTGTTTCCCTTATTGATATATGAGATGGGTTGTCTTGATTCTCACTCATTTGGTGAGAAAGAGTATCCCATAAGAGAATAAGGTTATACTCGTAGTATATGGCTTGGTTTAACAAAGAGGTCAAGGGCAAATAGATTTAATACCTAGATAATTTCGACATACATTCATCAAGAGCAATCTCTTCATCATTAGAAGACTTCTTCATCTTCAGATTGATAACTTCTCTCTTCTTCCTTTTCTCTTGACATTATAATTCTTCATTGGGAATGATTTTTTTTTTGTTATTTCATCCTATTCACTTAAGTGAACTTTTTATTTTTCATTATAAAAGTTCATTTTCATAAGTAAGAAGAGAACTTATTTTTATTCCTATAGAGAATACGAAAGGTCACAAATGGTAGATAGTATGAAAATTCACTTGAGGGGAGAAGATGGAGATACACTTTGTATGAGCTATATATTGGGGATGGATTCTACATTCCAATGGGTTGATAGATTTTGTTGTCCTAATACAAGAAAGAAGCTATTTTATTCTATCTCTTTATCTATGTTCTTCTACTTTCATACTTTCTAACTATGTAAGCTTTGTAATCTTGAACAACCAAGAAAGAACTTTGTGTCTTTGAGGAATAAATCAATAGAACTTTATGTCTTTGATTTATTAATCTCATTATTGCATAAATAGTTGTTTTCCTTCCTATTGAATCATGGAAAATACCTCTGGTTAATTTTTGTGAAAATTTGCAAATGTTTATTCACAAGATTAACCCTCTCCTTATTCTCATATGCCTCCCTTTTACCTCTCTCTAAGAAAATTCCTCTCGTTGTATTCCATTACATGAGCAACTTTGCCACACAGTTTAGTGGAGTATTACTATGTGTGATCCCTAGCCTAACATAGCCACCAACATATATTTTACTTATTTCATGCTTTCAATAAATTGAGAGCCTCCCCATTCCCAAGGGGAGGGACCTAGTCTTGTGACCATTGTTGAAAACCACTAATTTTCCCTTGCAAAAAAATTATTGCACTAAACACATTGTTGGTCTTCCAAATAGATGTATGGAGAAGGCTTCAAGGACAACCAAAGTTACATAGTCAAAGGAACATAATTGAACTGGGGAAGTTCATTAACATGAAATCCCTTTTTCTCAAATCAACAAAAAAAAATGATAACATGATACAAGGATACATGGGCATCCTCACGAAGCATTGACACTATTTCACTGGATGCAACCAACAGGTGTCCAATTTTATCAATTCACTTTTGCTAACATACTCTCTGCCTACACCAAAATAGGAACTTTGAAACAGGGCAAAGACACCCAGTAAAGCATTATGGAGAACAGACTTTGTCAGATGTTTTAATTGCAAGTGCCATGGTAGATAAGTATCCAAAGTGTGAAAGCATGCACAATGCATGTGAACTGTTTGATAAAATGGTTGTAAGAAATGTGACCTCATGGACTACAATGATTACATGATAGGCACAAAATTGTTTTTTTAGAAGGCCTCAAGGAAACTTTCAAGCAAATGCACTTGGCAACTGTAAATCCCTGATAGTCGAAGAGGAATGGGAACTTCCAGAAACATGATAAAATCTATGACATAACTAACAAATTACAGAAAAAAAAAGTCAACAATCCCACCAATATAGTTATGTAAGATGAAAGACCGTTCAAATAAGCTTAGTTATTGAAGTGCAATAGCCTCGAAAAGAAAAAACATTACATTATACAAAACAATTAGTAACAAGGTTGAGGGGAGAGGAGTATTTCCATGGCCTTCCAAGGGCCTTAAACATTAACCACTTATAATTTATGCAAAATCACGAGAAGAATAGTTTGTTCGATCGTGAAGATGTTCAATCAAGTATGGACTTTCAACATAATATACCTACATTGAAAGAAAACAACAAAAAAATTACGTCAAGAAGAAAAAAAAACACATCTATAACAAAAACAATTCGTAAACAAGGTGGGGAGGGAGAGTCATGGTCCATGGCCTTCAAAGCTTTAACATTACCCGTTTATAATTATTGCTAAAATCACGAGACGGAATCGTTGGTTCTAATCTAAGAATGTTCAATCAAGTATGTGACTTTCAACATAATATACCTACTTGAAAGAAAACAAAAAAAAACTTAAGGTCAAGAAGAAAAAAAAACTACTTATAACAAAAACAATTGTAACAAGGTGCGTGGAGAGTCATGTTCCAATGGCCTTCAAGGCCTCTTAACATTAACCCATTATAATTTATTGCTAAATCACGAGAAGAATCGTTGGTTCTATCTAAGATGTTCAATCAAGTATGTGACTTTCAACATAATATACCTACATTGAAAGAAAACAACAAAAAACTTAAGGTCAAGAAGAAAAAACTACATTATAACAAAACAATTAGTAACAAGGTGCGTGGAGAGTCATGTTCCAATGGCCTTCAAGGCTTTAACATTAACCCGTTATAATTTATTGCTAAAATCACGAGAAGAATCGTTGGTTCTATCTAAGATGTTCAATCAAGTATGTGACTTTCAACATAATATACCTACATTGAAAGAAAACAAAAAAAAACTTAAGGTCAAGAAGAAAAAAACTACATTATAACAAAACAATTAGTAACAAGGTGCGTGGAGAGTCATGTTCCAATGGCCTTCAAGGCTTTAACATTAACCCATTATAATTTATTGCTAAAATCATGAGAAGAATCATTGGTTCTATCTGAGATATTCAATCAACTATGTGACTTTCAACATAATACACCTACATCTAACAATCCTACAATCAATCAGCCCAGAATAGAAATGAGAGACAACAAACAAATTCAAGCGACTGAATTGTGAAAGTACAACCACATAACAGATTATTAAGCTAAGCAGCTTCGTATAAGCAGCCTATTTAAGACAAGCCACATATTTCCTTAGACTCAAAGTATGGTAATACCAAAAACAAGGAAAGCCACGTCATACACATCTGATTGAAAAAGATCCTTCAAACAATTTACGAACAAACAAGAATGAGAAGTTGAAGTCTTGAATTGCAACATACATATTAAAGGAAAGATTTACAGTGTTGCGGAATTGCATCAACCATTGGTCTGGCACTATCCAGGTAATTAAAAAAAATTGGATTTAAGATTGAAACTGCCAAATCATCATAAATTACATACAAGCTAGAGGAAATAAAGAACAACAAAAACATGGAATGCAACATAGAAATTTAAAAACACAAAAGTCTCAACTTTCAGTTTATTTAGAAACCATTCTAAAAGCTGCATTTGATTTAGATAATGGATAAACATGGTCATTTGATTTTGCCTTTTGACATTTAGGACAACATGGAGATTCAATAAGACTTGTGGTAAATTGAGTAAGAAAAATCCAACAAGATAAATGGAAAACCATGCTAAAGAAGCATTACATTCCTAAACCCCCAACAAAATATAAGAGTAAATATAACTAGAAACATATTTTTTGGATATCTACAATGCAAATGAAGGGGAAATATATTATTAGTTACAAATAAAATTCTAAACATTATATAACAGTAATAATACAAAGGAGATGGTATTTGAAGTTAAGACCTCTAATAATTATTTAAAACGTATTGCTTGTTTTTAGGATGATTGTAAGAAAAATAGAGAAGAAGATTAAGTAGACATAGGTGCTAGAGAAATAATAGACATTTTCCCTCGCACTTATCCTCTTCACGTTGTTCTTAGCCCTGGATCCATGTTCTCCCACACTTCCAATCTTTATGATATCCCTGGGCAGCCTCATATTCAAGTTGATAAACCCCCTTCCTCTTGTCACCTATTCACCTCCAAAAAAATCAAAGAGACTATTAGAATGATGAATAGCAGCAGATTAGCAGATGCAGTGGGTTTTCAAGCAGAAATTTTCAAGTATGGGGTAGGTGTTCATAGAAACTATTTGGCTGACCTCTTTAATCACGTTGTGTGGTTTTTCCGCCAGCATGGTCACATCATACCATCCACCTGATCCACAAGTCGGGCCCAGTTCAGATCCCAATAACTACAGGACTATTATGGTGGATCACACTTTCTCCAAACTTTATGCTATTGTCCTCCATATGCAGCTTTCCGAGGAGTTGGAACAAAGACGCCTTAGAGTTAGGGGGCAGGCAGGTTTTCGCCCTACTCACCAGACTATTGATCACATCTTCACTCTGAGAGCTATCATTGAGGAAGCACGCCACCGCTTGTCAAAAGTTTAATGTTGCTTTGTAGACTTTCAGAAGGCATTTGATTTTGTTCTGCACATGGCACTTTTTCAGCGACTCAGGGACATCACCATTTCGGAAACCCTTCTCACGGCCATCATGCTTCTTTATGAGACAATTTTTGGACACCTCCACATGCCACACGGGAAATCAGATTTCATCAATAGTACCATTGGGGTCAAACAGGGGTGTCCTCTATCCCCAACTCTTTTGGATATATATATTGATGAGCTCGAGTCATTCCTTTATGAACACATACAGGACAATGATGGGTGTCTTCTTCACCAGGTTTTGATTTACATTGTTTTGTTTGCGAATGATGTGGTCCTCTTAGCTTCCTCTTCGGAGGGTCTACAGAGATAGTTGGATGCCTTAGCCTTGTTCTGTGATCTCCGGTAGCTGACAGTTAACCTGGGTAAAACCAAGGTTATGCCCTTCAACATTTTAAAGGCCTCTCACCTCCACTTTTTCTTCAAGGGTGAGGAGATAAAGATCACCAGTGCTTATACATACTTGGGAGTTTAGTTTTCAGGCCCACGATTCAATCTGAGACAGGCCCTTCTACCCAGAGTCAATAAGCGTTGTGGTTCCTTAGCCCTCCTTAAGAGACATTGCTTTCGCCATCATTTCCAGAATGTCTCCTCCAAAATGTCCCTCAAGGACTATTTCATTAGGCCCACTGTTCTTTACGGATCTATTGCTTTGGGGGCCTTCCTTACTCGAGACAAACTTGGCTTCGATAGAGAGAGTCTAGACTCTCATCCTCCACTGGTTTATCTGGTGCAAGCAAACCGTCCCTCATCACATTATTTTGGCAGAGTTTGCAGCTCATCCTCTTTCAGATTGGAGTCTATGTTTGATCTCATCTCTTTCCTACACCGTATCAGAGGCTTCGTCGATCTTGTTGAGGGGCGAGATAGGTACCCGTTCCTGGCATATTGCTCTTCAGAGGCTATTGCTCTTTTTGATGGTCCCCGCCGCGGTCATAGCTAGTTTGCAGAGGTTTCTGACCTTTCGGGGACAGTCATTATCCAGATGGATATCATCTCCCTCCTTTTCAATACTCCTTAGATGCACCGTGCCACCTCATTCCTACTAGATAATTGTTGAACAGGGTCATTAGTGAGGATATCTATAGATGTTTCACCCCAAGATGTCCTTTTACGCCGAGCATTTTATGGAGATGAGAGATGGCCTTATTATTTTCCCACAACATACTCATCATCATTGGACGCATGCGCTCTGCATCGCTCTCAGCGATATGAAAGTTGGTTCCCACAGACTCCGTTGCGAGACTGACCACCATCTTGATCGTTCTGACAGGATATGCCATCTGTGTAATCTCCAGGAGCCTAAGACATAAATGCACTTTATTTTCCGTTGCCCTAAATACTATGTGATTAGAGGGAGGTTTTATTGTCTCTTCAGAGGGGCACATACTCTTTCAGACTTCTTCAGATATGAGGATCAAAAGTGTCTTGCTTTAAACATACAAGAGGCCATGAGGATTCGTGAGCACACTCTTCAGCCACATTCCAAACCAAACTCTACCCGACTGATCAATTCCTTCTTCAGACCGCTACCTTCAGTGAGAGGCACCAAATGCCAATGTGTGACTAGCTCCGCCTATGACTCCATATCGGTTCATCCCAGGGATAATACTCATAGTTCACTGAACCATCATCTTCACGTTGGTACCAGGGCCGACACTAGGCGATAGACGAGATCTACCAGATCTTCTAGATATAGTACGACATCTAGACAAAGGCTTAGTAGACGGCCCTTGCACTCTGCCACCTCCTCGTCCAGTCATCTCTTCATCTAGAGTTTCTTTCAGTCGGCCTTGAATGTTATGGGAGTTAGTTCCACCATCCTATGATGGACTTTCTTCTCATCTTCGCCTTAACCTTCTTTCTTCTCTTCTTCTCACTTGCATGCCCACCCCTGGTTTTGGATGTTGGGATTATTTTCTCCATTGTTGTTGCCTTCTCAAGCCCTTTGTATTTTCTTTGCTTTTCTCTTTCTTCGGATTGTTTGGTCCCCCGCTTTGTATTTGCCCTTGGTGGTTCTTTCAGTCCCATTGACCTACTGTTGTGGTCATTTGTTGGACATTAATATATTTATCTTATCTTATCTCCATGACAGATTGGCTTATTATTAATACAAGTATACACATGATATTATAGTAATATTGTATTATTACCGAAAGACCTCCAATAATTATTTAAAACACGTTGCTTGTTTTGAGGATAATTGTAAGAAGAATAAGAGCAGAAGATTAAGTAGATATTGCTGCTTGAGAAATAATAGACATTTCTCTCCATGACAGATTGGCTTACTGTCAAATATTAAGTTCTGGAAAGAAAGCATGTTACAAGCATGAAAAGCTAGGTAACTGTGTCTCAAACAAAAATACAGGTAAGGAAAACAACTAACTCATTAAATTTATTACACATCTAAACAAGAGCAAGCCCATAAGCACAAGATCCAGAAGGCATGGATGGTAGAAGGGGGATGCGTTTTGTTTGAGGGCCTCTATTCTACTCTCAAAATGAAAATATCAATAACTGGATTCAATCTGACTATCTTCACAAGAAGTGAAGATTCTAGCAAGAACGATGAGTAGTATGCAAGTATACTGTATATATGATTCCTCGGAGATTCAAAATGGCCTTCATGTTTAAATTTAATTTCTCGAGCTTTTCTAAGTTTTCTTGATATGAAAATAAGACATTGCCACTTAGATAGTGGACTGTCAAACACAGGAAACATTTTGGCTAAAAAGCAACATTTGATGGATACCATCTCCATTAAAAATGACATACATAACTCGCACTGGTCTCATCTGAAAGTGATCTGCTTCATCACCTAAACAAATGATCAACAGGGCAGCAAACCAAGAAAAGCTGAAAAAAGGTCATCAAGATGGCAATCACTCTCACTTTATCCCTAGTCCATGGCCAACTGAACATGTGCTTGATTATCTTGTCATATGTGTACTTACTGATTCTTCTTTTCTTTCCCTAAATAGTGCCATACTTGTTTGTGCCCATAAGGACATCTATATTCATAAGGGACGGATGGAAACCTGTATGGCCCACAAAATGCCATCATTATGTAGGTGAGAGCTCTCATCGTCAAATATCAGTCATGGGTTTCTATGGGTCTGTGTTGGTTATTTCTGGTTATTTCTCTGTATAAGAATGGTGAAACATGCTTCATGTTTAGCTATGCTCGTGTATAAGCTCTGCTGGGCGCCTAGAAAAACCCTTATTTTGCTTAATAATGTGCCCCTTCTTCTTGGTACAAATATCTGACACCGAGAAAATTGCTTATATCTTTCCAGCACATATCCCCGTTATAGGTAAAAATGAATTCCAGCATCCACACAAGACAAAAAGCCAGCAGAGTTTCAGCATCAAAAGGATTTAATGGTGGATAATTTTTTTGAAGTTCTGGGGGTATTAGCAGTTTACAGATCTATTGTGACTTGCATGAGTTTTAGCAGTTTACAGGTGTAAAGACATATGGGATTGTATCAAGAACCTATTACAGAAGGCATTTAACTATGGTGAACAGACTATAGATGTAGATATCTTACACCAAGAAGCTCTCTTATGCTTTCCAAATTACCCCAAAATGAGCATGAAAATTTTAACACCCATGCAGACCAATGAAACCATTAGAGTTTCAGAATGAAAACTTTTGAGTGTCAGAAACGGAATTTTCAATGACATTCTACCAGTTCAAAATTATATCATAACCTGCGTGAATTGGTGTATTTAGAGCCATATGCAATCAAATCAAAATAATTTGGCTAAGAAACCGTCAAAGTTTCAACATACACTAAGGGCTTGTAGGTGGGTAAATGTTTTTGAATATTACAAATACAGAATTTAATGATATTTGTTATGTGGAAAATCCATCTGTTCACAGTTCTTTCATGGCATCCACGAGTTTCACATAGTCTACAGCCATATCATATACACTCAAAATATTATTTGGCTAAGAAACAATCAGAGTTCACATAGGGTTTTAAACGTGATTTACCCTTTTCTCATATAAAAGGTTTATTCAACTTTCTTATTGATATGGATATCTCACACAAAGAACCTGCTTTTATCTTCCAAATGCTAGCATGTGTGTATATATAGACACGCCCAAAATGGATATGAAAACTCTGAATTAGATCCCAAAGACACTTCATAAATCAGTTGATTGAGATAATCAGATTTATTTCTCAAGTTTGTGTAACTAAGGAAGTGCTTTGAGACATGTTTCACCCATTCCAGGAAGCAGAACTAGACAAGCAAGGATGTGGGAACAGAAGAGGTAGGAAAAGAAAAGGGAAGACAACTAAAAGCAATAATCAAGAAAATTCAGTGATAGTTGACAGGTTTGACTATCTATGAACACACATGACAGGATCAGACATCTACATACCCATACAACAGTAAGACAGCTAACCCAAACAGGTGCCCAAACCCATAAAACAGAAGAAAAGCTTACCTAGATGGATGTTTGAACCCATAGAACAAAAACATATCTTACTCAGACAAGTGCAGCTACATCAGAACTCGCTCTATCCGAGACAAAAAAGCAGAACCAAGCATCCAATGGAAATTGAATCGATCTCTCTTTCATCTATTTGTGTGAGAGCTGTTTAAAACTCTGTACAACTCAGCTGCATATATGCAAGCATAAAGATACCCCTCAGATTCATGTCTAAGAGTTTGAAAGGATCTACAGTTACAGCTTGATGAATCCTAGAGTAGTGGGATGACTGTTCAGCTGAGTGCAGCAGTCAAACATGTTAACTAAGCAGGTTTTGCTCAGAATGGTGGTCTGGTACAGCATCGTCGAAGTGCTAGGATGAGCCCATAATGTCCCACAAGCATTGTAGACATGCTAGAAAAGATCCACAGTATTCTTTAAGGCTCAAAATGAGCGATTCGATTGTAAATCTTGAAAAATGATAGTGGAGATGAGGAGGCAGAATCCACTCTTATGGAGTTGTAAATCTTGAAAGATGAAAGTGGAGATGAGGAGGCACAACCCACTCTTATGGAGTTTTTCTACATTGGGTTTTTCCACGGTAATTTTTTGTTAGTCTATCTTTTTATGTGTGACAAGTCTTTTACTTGCTTGCTTGCATTCTATGCAACTACTTCACATATTCAACCATTTAAGTAGGCATAGTACATGACAAGCTTAACTGATTACAAGCATAGTACTTGTTCATAGCAGAAGATAGAATTAAGATTCAGTCTAATGTAAGTTAAAAAATTGCCACTCTTTAGTGCACTATTGATGGTATTACAAAAGGGCTGTGAAATCTGATGTACAACTCTGTTGTGATTACATGATAAATGAAAGCTTATAGACGTAGCAAACATCAATTTTCCGCCTTATGTATGTTGGCTTCAGTTGCATATTGCAGTGGATCGACACATAAGTAAATGCAAGTCCATGATGGTTAATAATACATCAAGGAATATCCAAATCAATTACGGATTAGTGAAAGTAATCTGGCACCCATGCAGGCTAAGAAACCATTAAAGTTTCAGAATACATAGAAATTTTGAAGGAGGGTGAAATTTCTGTTGGCATTCCTGCAGTTCAGAGTTCTAGATTCTATCATGTTTCCGGAAGTTCCCATTTCTCTTCGACTATTGAGACGCCGATGTACTGAGAGACGTGGCCAAGGAGGAAAAAACAAATTATTCCTCTGCCACCATGGTAAGAAGTTGGCAATCGCAATTTGATTGTTAAACATGTCCCCCTGGGATAACTATTGGAGTCATCAAAAATCTTCAAGTATGTGTTGACTTCCATACTACATAAGTGAAAGCCCCTTGCAACATGGCGAGAAATTGTGAGGATTGAGAGGTTTTGTTGGGGAAAGCTACTCTGTTTTTGAGTGGCCAATGTTTCAAGGCCTCGTAGATAGCCAAAAGGACTTGTTGGTAGGCCTCCTAGACGTGCATCTAACAAAGAGAGAAACTGTTCTGAGAAATTTCCTGTGGAGTAAAGAAGATCCTTATGGACCACCAATTTCAGATCAAGGTATTCAATCTCAAAGGTGGTTTTTTAATGCCAATGAATCAATGAGGGATTCTTGATATTTTAGGAAGGGCACGTACCCTGAGGACTGCAATATGAGCACACACTACTTTATTGGTTCAAGTCAAGGTTTTTATCTTTGTCCCAGTTCATAGCTATGTGCATGAAAGTTTATGGTGTTGTAGGACATCAGTTTTTAATAAATTGTGATTGATACAGGTTAATGGACAGTAGAGGCATTTTCACAGGCCCAAAAGCTCTTTAATTTTAATCATTCAATGAATTTCCCAGCTCCATACTTGCAGTATATATGGATTAGACTTCAAGAGCATTACCACTGACCAACTTCTTTGAATCTTTTGTAGCCAATATGCTAAGATGGTAATGGTTTCTAAAATAAGCTTTGTAAAGTTAAGGGAAGATAAAGCTCTTGGTTAATTTTAATGGAACATTTTTTTTCAATAATGTAAATTCCTTTCTCTTAATACAACAATAATCCTTGTTTATATCATGGTGTTGGCTAGAATTTCTGCATAGCACAAAACCTAGGCAGTCATGAGAAAAATCTCCCTCATTTTACCAGTAAGGCTCTCGTGTCAGATTTGTCAATTAAAGTATGTTAATATCTAAATGGGGTTTTACTTTAACTACTCAGTTCATGAACCATAACTGAACAGTTCTGCAGCAAGTAAGCAGCTGTTTAAAGAAAGGAAATATTTATAGAAGAAGGGAAAAGGAATTATATCAACACAGAGAAGAAATGAAGAAGATGTGCATCTCAATCAATAGATAGCAGAGTTGATTGCATGCACATAGAAGAAACCTATAGATATAAACACAGAATTCTAAACAAAGGTAACTCTAGATCTAGATCTGAAATAACACAAAGTTTACTAAAAGATCTAAGACAAAAAACAAGAAACACAATACACCGTGACACAAAGTTCTCTGGAAATCTGCTCCTGTATATTCCTTTGCTTCAAGTGGCTCTCAAAAATTTCAGCACAAAGTCTGGAACACAAGGTTGCTACTTACAAATTCTGATGCTTAACCCGAAGGTTCTTCCTCTACTTATAGAATGTAGAGGGGCAATTACAAGTCGGAAACTTTTAATTGAACTGACACATGTGGAAGTCGGAAAGGAAACAACTGACAATCTCCCTCCTGGAATTCCTCTTTGCATGACATGTATGATTTGCAACTGAAAATAGAACCTTCTATTTTGCACGTCTGCCACCTATCTCCAAGTAATTGACTTTTTCGAGTAATGGCTTTTAAACCAATCACGTAAGTTGTATGATTTAATTGATCACTAAATTACTTTGTCGGAGAAAAGAATAAGGAAGAGGAAAGTTGCAGTCTTGTCCTTTTTCATGTCTGCATGCAGCTAATTCTTTTTCCTTTGATTCTCACCAAACTGGATCTGGGAGTAGCTGGATCTCGAAGCAAGCTGAATCTGCAAGCTGCTGGAATTTTGCATTCACCTTGTCTTCTCTTTTATCCTTGAAGCTTTTACAGTTCTTCTCCTACACAAGATCCTAGAAGAAATTTTCCACGCACTGACTTCGTCACGGGCTGCATTCGAAACAAGAGGATGAAGCCTTTGTCTCGGAAGCTTTTGCAGCTATGAGATCTGAATCTGGATTTGCATATGGATTTGCATCTGCATCTGGATATGGATTTGCACCTGCATAACAAACTCTGGCAACTGGGCTGTGGATGGAAAAGCTGCAGCTCGAATAATTCCACTGCTTTTAATCTGCACGCATGAGTGAAGTTTTTCCTGCACGCATGAGTGAAGTTTTTCCTGCACGCATGAGTAAAGTCTTTCATGCTTTGGATCTGTCTATCAATTCAGCAAGAAGTTCCGAGCCTAGATCCGTGTCTCCAATATCTACAAATTTAGAAGTGATGCATGACTCTGTTGTGCTTTCTTTTTCATCTTTCTTCGCCATAGCTTTGTCTATCTTTGTCTGAACAATTCTTTTTCTTCTTATTTGACTGGAGTTCTTCAAAACTGGTGCAGATCTGGAAAATCCTTCAGATTCGGAAGAAATATTCAATGTATTGGACATTGATATAAGTTCCTTTTCTTTATAAATGCACCTGTATCTAACTCCTGCAATTAATTCAGACAAAGATGGCAACCGGAGCATGCACAGTGAATTTTAATCACAAAAATCTGCATAATTCAAGCCTGCTACCCCAAAATTTGACGTTTTATTTGCATGCAAAGCAAGCATGAATTTTACCAACATCACCTGAGCACCTGTATCGCTTCTACAAACAATTATGCAAACACAAATCAACCTTCTTCAAAGCAT
This sequence comes from Taxus chinensis, assembly GCA_019776745.2. NCBI lineage: Eukaryota > Viridiplantae > Streptophyta > Pinopsida > Cupressales > Taxaceae > Taxus > Taxus chinensis. The sequence continues at coordinate 746,211,485 of CM034150.1, forward strand.
GCGCCAAATTTGGAAGTTTATAGCCTTGATTTCACCTTTGTCTGAGCAAAAATCCTCTTCAAATGGGGTGCACTTTTCCTCTGGGCTGCACTTCTTTCCCTGTGAATTAAATAATTCATCCTTTTGGCAGCCCATGCTTATATAACCCTCATAATTCTATAATTAATAATTGCCCTTCTTATTCCTGGTAATTAATTAATTAAAAATTATGCTCTTCTCTTTCAATTGATGTGTTAAAATAGCATGTTTAAGGACAGCCATCCAATTAATTAAATTGATCAAATTTAAACATCCACTCTTCACTCAACTGAAGTTTCACAGTGTGCTTTGACCATAGCCACTGAAAATAGAATTTAATTTAATCAATTAATGCTTCAAAAAACATTAAATATATTCCAAAAGGGGCGCACTTTTTGTCATGAAGGAGGCAGCCTTTAAATAAATAATATTTATTTAATTTTAGCCAATCTATTTCCATCTTCTTTATTCCCTTTTACCTTGTTGACTTTCTTCCATGCTTGGGCGCCAATTTTGGGTGAATAAATATTTATTTAATGCATTATTATTCACCCAAGGTGGGTCGCAATTTTTGGCTAAAGAGAATTCTATTGTTAAAAACACATGACAAAGGGAATTTTTACCCTGCAAGGCAGCCCTAGAAATCCCATGATCCACTTAAGTGATTTGACTTTGACAATGGGATTATTTATCCTACAAGGCAGGCAATAAAATCCCATGATTTCACTTAAGTCACTTTTCTTTTATTTCACCATGGGAATTTTTACCCTGCAAGGCAGGCAATAAATTCCTACCTATCTGCTGCCTCTAATTTTCCCACCGCAGCTTAAGTGACTTTTCCATCATGGGAAAAAGCACCCTGCAAGGCAGGCAATAAAATCCCATCTGCCTGCTACTTCTATTTTTCTCATGATCCAGTTAAATCCTTTGTTTTCCAAAAATGCGCCCAACCCCGCAGGGGCTTTTTAGTGCACGACTTCGCCTTTTCCCAGTGAACCGGACCTCCAATGGCGACTTCCTTCTGGCACAATGTGCGTATGTGATCTCCGAATACTCCAGGCCAAGAATCGGGCTAACCCGGCAAAGGAATTGATCTAGAGAAATTTCACAGAAAACGAAACAGGAAAACACAGAAAAATTGACAAAAGTCACAAATAAAGCCCAAAACTTATTCCTTGTTAAAATCCTTCTGGTACAAGGGAATAATGATATGTTCGATCATAACAGAGTTAAAACGGAGTGCAAATAGCCTCATACGGGGCTCAAAATAATTAAAGACAAATTTCCTGCAGACAAATCCCGACGACAGAATATAACAATTTTGGGCATCTGGGTATTGGCGAAAAAGGCTACTATGGCTCTTTGGGAACATCGTAACACAATACAAGAACTTTCAGGCATTAAAAACACAAAGCGACCAATTATTTTAAAAGTACGAAAATTTTTCGCATAGGGTAGTCACAGATTTCAGGATGAAATCTGGGTACACCACATGGAAATTAAGCAAATGAGTTCTTGTAAAGCATTCCGAATAATTCTTGTGAATTCACTTAATGTTAGAGAACTGTCCATTTAGTAACCCTTTTAATTCCCTAGTGAATATTGGCAACTATTCAAAAACAAGCGAAGTAATGTCGTGACATTGAACTGTTTTAAGGAAACCTGTGCATGTCTAGGATGATAAGCTGGAGGAGTTGGAGAAAAGGAAAAAAAAGGTTATGGTTCTTTACATCAAACTTCATCATTTTTTATGGTTGTTTTGTCTACAATAACTATATTATATTGTGTTTACAGTAGGTCTGTCATTAGGGATTGAATTACACATTCAACATTATGCATGCATATTTATATATGTTCATGCATTTTGTCTCATTTATCGTTAGAGATTTCTGATTTTGCTTCACATCCCTTATAGGAAGAGCTTCCAACTACCACATGTAAATGAATTTCAAAACTAGCTTTACATTTGACATCCCTTCTAGCATACCTTGTAACTCATGTGCAATTGCTAGTAATATATCGTATGGATGTTTCCGTGTCATTTTTTATCAAGGTTTTTTGAAAATTGGAGTTTCCGCATTTCCGACCCGTACCTGTTTCCTAGAAACCTAAATCTACTAGAAATGCGATAAGACTTTAAAGTTTGTCACATATTGCGGAACTGAATATATACTATAAATTTTAATGAGGCTCATTTGGTTATAATATGTATAATATAGATACATAAAAAATTCAAACCAAGAAAAAAATATTCTATTACTAATTTATTAAAAAATAGAGATATTTGCCACAATGTGACCCTCACTTAGACTGTTCGTGCTAAAATCTACTGGCAGCACTTAAAGATTTGAAAATCTATGACAACTTACCATATATTAAGCAAATTTACTCATTTCGTGAAAATTTTAATTAGGAAGGATTTGGAAAGCTTTAATTATGAGATTATTAAATACTTATTGCATACAATGACACCAACAAATCCATCCTCTGCTTTAGTGATGTCCACAAGCTCTGAAGGGGGTACGAAAGCAGCTATTCATCCACAAAATCTTCTTCGATTGATTCCTCCTTTCCCAGGTGCTTCAATATTTTCTGCATACATATTAAGTCTGAAATAAGAGGTAAAGAGAATGGATTAAATATATTAGAAGCAGACTGTGCTCATCACATCACTTCATATTTGATAGTTAATTTATTAGTTACTTGAAAAGGGATCAAACAGCATACAGAAAATGGACAAATCCGGTGATTCCAACCGCTTCATTCAACAGAAGACATATACACATACATACATTCATACATAATGATCATTCGTTCACCGGAACCAGAAGTAAAGATTGTCAATTTCCACTTAATGTATGGTTACCTGTATGATATGGAAGGACCTACTCCTATTTCAGCTCTTATGCATGCCGCTACTATGGTAGCAGCAGGAATTATGAACATACAATAATTTGTGATGAACCTTTGGAGAAATAGAAATTGGTAGAATTATACTCATTTCTTTGGCTCTCTAGTTTCTTCTCAGGTGTCTCCACCACAATATTTGCATCAAAGTACTCTCCACTAGTGCAACCTGTATGTAAATCAGGGTATGTTAAGGGTAACTGTAACTTGGAGGTGGATGGTTTAATCCCCAGGGAACCAAACTTATGAACCAATTTTAGTTGTACACGGACCAACTTATGAACCCATTACTTCATAAAGGAATTAGATACCCAATAAAATGTTTTCCAGCATATTACAAGTTCCACGAGCTATTGAAAAGCAAAGGAGGCACACTGCTAAATAATAGTCTAGTCACAAGCACTTGCAATCATTGCAAAGATACCTTGCATGTTTTTCTCAAGTATTATGCATCCTTCGCACCCAGAGTAATGATTACAAAAACCTTAGAAAAGGTAGACTTAGGGCCATGAAAACAAGTGCACTTGCAATAGATGGTTCCTCTATTTAGGCCTGTATATAATATATCAAATAGGTAAGAATCAAAAGTGTTCACATCGCCATTCATCATTTGATGGATAAAACTAGGAATTGCTAAGAGAATAGTCACTGAAGGTTTATTCTCAATTTGCAGCAAGAAAATAAGTATTTATCAGATTATAATAACACAGATTTTCCACATATGCTCCTAATACTCATGATTCAGGATGTGAATGATAATCCCATATTTTAAATCTAGTGCAATCACGCAATGCTTATTCACATATGAAGAGATATGAATGCTTGTTTGAAAAATTTAAATTTGAGATCGTGAATCAAGAAAATGTGATAATATTGCATCTAAAGAAGGGTAAACTATTATGGAAATGAAGTCCTTTTCTAAATTCAATAATTTTTATTTTGGTAACAATACCTAAAGATAGAATGAATTGGCTTGAATACTTGTCAATTGATGATTTAAAGCAGCGGTGCCTCTTGCCTCATCGATAAGGATCGCAAGAGGCAAATGGAGTTAGCTCCATTTACAAATCTTACACAGAAGGGTGCATTCAATTGGTAAGATGAGGCACAGGTAGTATTTGAGAGGCTCCAGGTAATTATGAGCACCTGTCTAGTTTTTGCTCTTCCAGATTTCTCACGGCCCTTCATTTTAGAGTGTGATGCTTCGGGATTGGGGATTGGTGCAATTCTTAAGCAGGATCGCCATCCTATTGCCTTCAACAGCCAAAAGTTGAGAGATAATGAGAGATTGTATTCCACCTATGATAAGGAGATGTTTGCCATTATACATGCTTTGGTAAAGTTCAGACAGTATTTGGTAGGTGGAAAATTTGTGGTGAGAACCGACCACAACAGCTTGAAATATTTCCTAGAACAAAAGGAACTCAATGAGAGGCAACAAAAATGGGTCAGCAGAATCCAGACATATGATTTTGACATTGAGTATGTCAAGGGGACGAAGAATGTAGTGGCTGATGCAATTTCCAGGAAACCCCATCTCGCTGCCCTATATTCTTCGAGCGAGATTTCAGCAGATTGGAAATCTCAACTGTTAGTTGAGTATTCCAAAATCACTTGGGCATGTGACATTATGGATGGAAAAATTCAGGATGGCCGGTATAAGGTAATCGCTGATTTGATTTTGTATAAGAGCAGAATTTACCTAGTTCTTGAATCTAAGCTTAAGGAGACTCACCACAACAGCTTTCCATGATGCACCACTTGCAGGACATCCAGAGTATTTTAAAACATACAGGCAAATTAGAGAGAGATTCTCCTAGAAGGGTCTCAAGGATGATGTCTTGCGCCATGTCCGTGAGTGTATGACTCGTCAATAGAACAAGTTAGAGCATACTTTCCCAGCAAGTTTGCTACAGCCATTGCTAATTCCGGAGCAGAAGTGGAAAAGTATTTCGACGGATTTCATTACAGGTCTTCCCGTGGTGCAAGGGAATGATCACATTTATGTGGTAGTTGATCGGTTGACAAAATAGGCACACTTTTTCTCTATCCCTACTAGCTTGAAGGCACCTCATGTGGCTGATTTGTTCTTCCATCAGATATTCAGGTTGCATGGACTTCCGAAGAACATAGTTAGCGATCGGGATAGCAGGTTTATGAGCATATTTTGGCAGGAGCTTTTCCATTTGGTTCACAATGAGTTGACTCCTAGCACTAGTTATCACCCTCAGACGGATGGGCAGACAAAGATTGTGAACAAGTGGATAGAGGGTTATCTACGTAACTATGTTGCAAGACAACAGAAGACATGGGTAAAGTTGCTATATTAATGTGAGTATAGCTATAACACCACTTCCCATATGTCTATTGGTATGACTCCATTCCGAGCATTGTATGGATATGATGCAAGATCTTTTGTTGATTTGGCGTTTGGGACAGCAGAGCTCCCAAGGCTCAAGAGAGTTTATAGGATAGTCAGGACATCTTTAAGGTACTTAAGGAAAATATTCAACGGGCCCCAAAATCAGTATAAGATGTATGCAGATAGGCACAGAGTGGAGAGATCATTTGAGGTAGGAGACATGGTTTTTCTATGTCTTCAGCCTTACAAACAGAGTACTCTCAAGAAGAGTGGGGCTGAAAAGCTCAAACCACAATTCTATGGTCCATACAGGGTGTTGAGGAGAGTTGGCGAAGTGGCATATGAGCTAGAGTTGCCTTCTGAGAGTAAGATACACAATGTCTTTCATGTATCTTGCTTGAAAAAGGCCTTGGGGCAGCACATTATTTCTTCTACCGAGTTACCACCCTTGGATGAGGAAGGGAGATTGGATTTGGTGCCAGAGGAGATCTTGGATAGCCGAGAGAGGAGATTGAGGAATAGAGTTATTCAGGAGTTCCTGGTGAGGTGGAAAGAGTTACCACTAGAGGACGCTACATGGGAGGGTGAGTCTATATTACAGCATCCAGCTCTATAGTTGCTTGGGGACAAGCAATCTCGGAAAGGGAGGACTATAATATCCCTCTTTCTAGAATAGTTCGGTCGAAGACCTTTGGCCCGTTTTGTCTACCCAACGGCCAAAGGGTGTCTTCAAGGGTGACTTCGATTTATTAATTTTATTAAATTGCGCTCAAAATAAAGTAAAATATCATTAAAGCACATATAATGAATTAATAGATTGTATAAGTGACTTTGACTTAGGAAAGTGCATTTAAATAAATTAATAAATTATTTAATGTGCCTTCCTAGGCAAAAAAATGCGACTTGCCTTGGGGAAGGGTCAAATAAGCCAAAAATGCGACTTGCTTGAAGAAAGAAATAATTAATTAAAAATTAATTATGTTGATTTGGGAAAAAGTGCAACTTGCATCTTTGGAGGGTTTTTTGGCTATAAGGGACAGATGTGACTTGGGTAAAGGCATTCCAGATTATTATTATTTTCTCCCGGCAATCAGCTTTGAGCTTTTGCAGATAAAATCCAAGGACGGAAACCGTCTGGATTATTCCTCTTGTGGATGTAAACTCCAGGAGTAGTGAGAGGAGTTCCTATTCAAGGATCTTCATTGCATTCACAGGTTTTTATCATTCCAGCAGTTTGAAAGAGAAATAAATTGCAGCAGTGGGCATACATACTTCTTCTAGAGTGGGGCGACTTATTCTACAGTTGTTTTATGCAGTATCTGAGGTATTTTTCATGATAGATAATTATTGTAGTTTCCAACATCAGTTATATATCAAATCGATTTGGTTTGTATCATTTACAGTGGGTTTTGGACAATCTTTATTATTAATCTATCTGCAGATTTATAATTGTATTACCGTAATATTTAGCATCAAAAATCATTACTAAATACACGGCTGAATTGTTTATGAAGAAATCTACCTGTTAAACCCTAGGCGCCTTTTCTGTATTCACCCGGTTTGCGGGGTTTGTTTTATTTAATTTTTCTATGCAGTTTTAGTATGGTGTTCTATGGATCCTTTTGATGTTATCAGTTCATATTTGAGCCAGAACAATATATATTAAAAAAAATATATTCAGGAAAAAAGTTGTTTGGGATCTTTCAGTGGTATCAGAGCAGTGTATCCTCCCAGCCTGTGTGGGAAGGAAGTAGACAGTGTATTAAAACAGAAATCAGATTTGAATGCAACACAGAGAGGACGGTCCACACAGATACTACACCCGCAAATGAGCACGACTCGAAACTGGTATTGTAGGAGGTGACAAAATGGAATATTTGCGTGATAGACCTGAGAGTCCTCCTCGAGAGGAACATGCAGATCCGGATAGGGATTTCATTTGGGATATGGCAGCCACTTAGAGGCAGTTGTTAGAGACCATGGAGTGCATGGGCACTACCTTGGATAGGTTGGCACTAAATAGGCAGTGGGACAAGAACGACAGGAGGGATAGATCTGTATCAGTTACCAGTGGTTACAAGGATCATAGCAGATCACCTTCAGAGCTTGGGAGTGTTAGGGGATCGCCACGTCGTGAGCGGAGGCATACTCATACAGATGAGCCAAGACACACTCATACAGATGAGAGCAGACCTACGCGGACTGCAAATAGGCCTATGCAGCCTAACTTCCTGCCTAGAGATGACCCACCAAAGATTGAGGGACGACCGGAAGAACCGTTTCCGGATACTATTATGGCAGTCAGTGACGAGTGGAGGAGTTTTCCGCAGCATGTGAGGGATGCATTTCCCCTCCCACAGTATTGTGCTCAAAGGACAGATAGCATAAGGGCTAGACAAGACAGGAGGCCTAAAGCGCAGCAGAACAGGGATTTGCAGCAGATTACCAATAAGGTAACCCTCTCCACTTTTGATGGTAGTGGAAAGATCAGTGCCAGGGCTTGGATTCACAAGCTCAACACCTATCTTACCTTCAAACCCATGAGGGAGAAGGAGGCCATACAGTTCGCTACATTACACCTTGAGTGGGTGGCTTATGATTGGTGACACCATGGGTTAGTTACACAGGGTCATGAGCTTCTATGGTCATACATGGATTTTAGCAAGAGGTTGATTGCGAGATTTGATCGCAAGGATGTGGAGTTGTATTACAAGGACTTGGCACAGCTCCGACAGAATGGACACATTGATTCATACATCAACGAATTTCAGCATATAGAAGTTATGGTTTCAGAGATGTCTGAAAAGAGGGTGGTGATGTTATTTATAGAGGGCCTTCATTACAGGATGAGAGGATTGGTCAAGGCTCTTAAGCCTAGGTCATTACATGATGCCATCCAGATGGCATTGAACTTGGACACATCCTCCACTTCCTATCAGCCCACTTCTTATCAGCCCAATAAAAAATTTCCCACGAGCTCCAGGACATTTCAACGCTCTACCGTTCCGCAGAAGAGTGCACCACCTCCTAAAGTGGATTAGGAGACTCGTAATGATTTAAGGAGGAAGAAGCTTTGCTTTCATTGCAAAGATCATTGGGAGCTTGGATATCGTTGCCCTAGTAAAGGCAAGGTGCATCTCATTGAGGTGATTTTAGACGGGGAGGATGATCACCCGCCAGATACAGATGCAGAGGATGAGGGCGGTGACCATGATGCACAGGGGGAGCAGCCCCAAATAGAGCTTGGCGAGAGTGAGGCATTGGATTCATCCGATGTCACTATTGCTACACTCTCAAGAGTTCCTAGGTACCATCCCTTTCGGCTAAAGGGAGTGCTTCAGGGACAGCGGATTGTTTGTTTGGTTGACAGTGGAGCTACGCACAACTTCATTGATGAGGGGTTGGCTGTGAAGCGAGGACTACAGGTTGAGGAATTTGAGGGGTTTAGTGTGCGGGTAGCATATGGATTTGCTATTAGTTGCACTAAGAGGATTCCACGGCTTAGTATTCAGATGGGGGACTACACATTGACCGATGACTTCTATGTTATTGGACTTGGTGAGATTGATACAGTATTGGGTATTCAGTGGTTACAGTCCCTTGGCATATATGTGCAGGATTTCTAGAGGATGGAGTTGGAGTTTATGGTGGATAAGAAGAAGATTGTGCTTCGGGCTCTTTCTGACAGTGGGCCTAGAGTTGTTTCAGCACGCAGGATGGAGTCTATAGTCAGACATGGTGAGGTTGCACGGGCAGCCCAGTGTTTCATTTCATCCAAATCTTCTTTAGACAATGAGCAGCCTTTTCATATTGACATCCAGTCCATACTGGATAAGCACGACCCAGTGTTTGGTGACATTCCTCCAAGTAGACCACCAGATAGAGGGTTTGAGCATGTTATAGAGCTTGGGGAGGGTGCTAACCAACCCGTGATGACTACGCCTTATCGCCATCCTAAGACATATAAGGATGAGATAGAGAAGGCCATTAGAGAGCTCTTGGAGATGGGACACATCCGTCCTAGTTCTAGTCCCTTTGCTTCTTCTGTTGTTTTGGTGAAGGATGGGACCATGAGGATGTGCATTGACTATCATGCACTGAACAAGAAAACCATCAAGAACAGGTATCCCATTCCTTGCATTGATGAGATGTTAGATGAGTTGCATGGATCTATTTACTTTTCGAAGATTGATCTTCGATCAGGCTACCACCAGATTCGAGTTTGGGATGAGGATATTCACAAGACAGCCTTCAGGTGTCACTACGGGCACTATTAGTTCTTCGTGATGCCATTTGGACTCACCAATGCCCCTGCTAAATTATAGTCATGTATGAACCATCTCTTCAACATGTAGTTGAGGCAGTTTATGTTGGTATTTTTTGATGATATTCTGATATATAGCAGGACATGGGACGATCATTTGAGGCATCTTGATGAGGTACTTAGCATAATCGAGATTGAGTCTTTATTTGCTAAGATGTCCAAGTGTGAATTTGGACTTACAGAGATATTGTATCTTGGGCATGTCATTGGGGCCAATGCGGTCAAGGTCTATCAGGAGAAGATATAGGCAATGCAGGATTGCCCAACACCCAGGAATATCTCTGACTTGCGAGAATTCTTGGGGTTATGTGGTTACTACAGGAGGTTTGTGAAGGGTTATTCTCAGCTGGTAGCTCCATTGACAAATCTTACACGGAAGGGTGCATTCAGTTGGTCAAATGAGGCACAGGTAGTATTTGAGAGGCTCGAGGTAATTATGAGCACCTGTCCAGTTTTGGCTCTTCCAGATTTCTCACGGCCCTTCATTTTATAGTGTGATGCTTCGGGATTGGGGACTGGTGCAGTTCTTATGCAGGATCGCCATCCTATTGCCTTCGACAACCGAAAGTTGAGAGATAATGAGAGATTGCATTCCACCTATGATAAGGAGATGTTTGCCATTATGCATGCTTTGGCAAAGTTTAGACAGTATTTGATGGGTCGAAAATTTGTGGTGAGAACCACGTCACCACCTCCCACAATCAATCAACCTTCTTTTCCTATCAAGTCTTCTACAGTGTCACCAATACGACCAAATCTACCACCATTCAATATTCCTCCCCATCCTACTCCACTTTCACATCCAATCACCTTCGTCAAAGCAACTACTCCTACTGATGGTCAAGACACTTAAAATGCCACCACCATCATCATAGTACACTTGGGGGGTATAGCACTCACACAATCCCCCCCTTATCATCTTAGCATAGGTGCATCTCTCATCTTTGCATTATCATACATTCAATATTCTCACATAGGCATGCTCCTCACACACTTTAGCATCGTCATTACCCGATGACACGCTCTTGTGCTTCGGTTCACACTTGACTGTTGAGGGCTTACTCCACATGAACCCCACACACTACACACTGCACCTATTCCTACATTACACGTCATACACCATATATTCTAAATTTAGTCTACAACATTTTGACATTTATACATCACACATCATACTAGTCACCATTATATCTACACCATTGTCTACGCGTCTTACATCCTATACTACTTATCTTACATACTACATTATTCATTTATCAACATACCTTACATACCCTTCATTTTACACCGTGCACTTTCACACATATTCTACGTACTATTCTAGTCTTCGTCCTATATGAGTCTAGCATAGCATCATCTTACATACTACATTACTAGTCCATCTACATACATGCCATTTTACACATTCTACACCTCTAGCATTTACATTCTACATATCGCGTATTCACACGTTCTATTCACCTTGCATTTTACACGTTCTACACATCTTGCGTTTACATTCTACACAGCGTATTTACACATTCTCCTCATCATATGATCGTCCATTATCATCACCTATATGGCATTGTCTTCTACACGCTGCACTCACTACCCTATGACGCACTTTAGTTCCTCGGTCCATACTCAACTACCGAGGGTTTGCAAATCAAATGGGACCTTACACTCATCACACATTTGCTATTCGATCTTTTATCATGTGACATTTCCAGCCTAGTGACATACGCTTTAGGCTAAATCGTCACACATTCTATCATTTTGTAGTGGTATACACCTTAGATTACATCACCACTCCCTCTTTTCATCTTGTAGTGATATACGCTTAGGGCTAACTCATCACTCATCCATTCATCTCATAGTGATATACGCTTCGGCTATAGGGTTCACGTACACATTGTCGCTAGGTCACATCTCATCACTATCCCTTCACATTCACCACAGCGCGTTAGACACACAACACACTTCGACCATTTCCCGACAACACACTCTCGTTTAAAGTTCGTTCTTGTATGCTGAGGGGGCAAACAAAATGAGCCTCATTGAATACATTTCCATCCACTCGAGAGGCACGCGGCTCTTATCACTCCATTGTGCATTCCATTCCATCCATCCACAACATACTGCATATTATGGTTGCTTTTACTCATACTTACTTTTGCCTATTCATGGTCACTTTATTACACATGCTAGTTAACTTACTTGTATGTCATTTATGTATATCATCCACACATGTGTGTTTACACCTTTTTCCAGTTGTGATCACAGATACAGGTCTCTTACACGCAGTACGGATGCTCGCCTTTAACCCTTCATACACTGGTCGCTAGGGGCATCAACATTCGTCTCTTCCAGGTGCTATTGTTTCATTTTGTACTTAGCACTTTACATTATTTGCTTATAGACGCTCTTGACATACTAGTTATCTTTCCAACACGTTAACGGGTGCTTCATGTGCAACATTTGTTATGCAAGCATATTGGCTTCCATACTTGTTATTGTTTGTTCTTGTTTGTGGGCATTGCCCTGTTGCTTAGTGTGCACACTTGTTTGCGGTCATGATGGTCTTGCATGTCTTGTGACATCGTGAGTGATATCCCATGTTTACGGCCCGCTTTGTGACATCGTGAGTGATATCTTTTTATGTGTTTCCTACATTGTTTGGTAGCTTACACACTGTTTGCATAGACTATACATTGTTTTCTATATGCATGTTTGTTCACACTTGTCTTTGGGTAGCCTTCTTGTTTGTGCGTGCCTTGGTTTTTACCAAGCACTTTCTAGGGTTATAGCATACATGCGGTTGGTCCTCTTTTGGGGCCGCATTTCTCCTATCAATGACGTCGCATGCGCCCCCAAAGAGGGGGGGCATCATTTGGGGGTTTTTACATACTAACACAGAGATTCTACACCGGTTCGGTTCAGTTATATACAACACGTGGGTTTAGACCAGTCTACGAAGCCCATACACAGCGGGTTTTACAGGACATGGTGTCCTTAGCATTCTGGGAAGCAGTTACAAGCTTAGAGGTTATAGTGGGTGTGCCTCTCTACACTATTTCGGTCAATGGCATCGGATCACCAAAAAAACCAGGACAGTACAAAGATCTCTCCACACACATTCAGGGAAGCAGTTAGAGCTTGGAGGACAGAGCATTTCCTCCCTACACTTCTTCGGCCAGGGTGCCATAAGATCACCCAAAAAATTCACATTACAGGATATCCTTCTACACTCTCTTTCTTGACATGGATCAGATGCAAATGTTCCATTTACACTTTTTCATTTGTGTATTTTACATGTTTTAACATTCATATGCATTCATCTTTTACATTGCATTTTTACACATACATACATACATATTTGACTACTTGATCATTTTTTCCTTGTAGGTCCGGTCGTATGAGAAACAAGCAGTCAAATCGGGGCAACAACAACACTTCGTGACATGGTGTCCCCAAATTTCACCCTAAAATCTGGGACTACCCTATTTAAATTTTTTTTCGTACTTTTAAAATAATGGGTCGTTTTGTGTTTTTATTGCCAGAAAGTTCCTGTAATGTGTCAAGATATTCCCAAGGAGCCATATAAGCCATTTTCGACAAATACCCAGATACCCAAACTTGTTTTATTCTGTTGTTCGGGTTTGCCTGCAGGAAATTTGTATTTAATTATTTTGAGCCCCGTTTGAGGCAATTTGTGCTCCGGTTTAACCCTGTTGTGATCGTACATGTCAATATTCCCATATACCAGTAGGATTTTAACTAGGAATGAATCTTGGGGCTTTATTTGTGACTTTTGGCAACGTTTTGTGTTTTTAGTGTTTTCCTCGTTTCGTTTTTTGTAAAATTTCTCTGGATCAATTCCTTTGCTGATTTGACCTGATTCTTGGCCTAAAGTATCTGGAGATAACCTATGCACGTTGTGCCAGAAGGAATTTGCCATCAGACGTTTGGTTCTCTTGGAAAAAACAAAGTCGTGCACCAAAAAGCTTCTTCTGGGCAAGCCACATTTTTGGAAAAAGAGGGTTTGAAGTGAATCATGAGATTTTTGGAAACAACAGGCAGGTGGGAATTTTGTATTTGCCTAGCAGGGTACTTTTTCCCATGAAAGCAATGCCACTTAAGTCACAATGGGAAAATTGGAGGCAGCAGGCAGGCGGGAATTTCTTCCCTACCTTGCAAGGTAAAAATTCTCATTGTGAAATAAAAGAAAAATCACTCAAGGCATTGATGGGATTTTATTACCTGCCTTGCAGGGTAAATAATCCCATTATGAAAGTCAAACAACTTAAGTGGATCATGGAATTTTCAGAGCTGCCTTGCAGGGTAAATAATCGCATTGTCAATTGACTTTTAAAAATAGAAATTGCCCATGCCAAAAAGTGCGATTCATCCCTTATAGTTTGAAAGATTCCGGCAGCTTTAAATACATGGTGAAATTAATTAGCATTTCAGGATTCTCGGCAGCATTTTGGCGAACCATAGAGCTTGACTGCGTGAAAAGTCAATGAACAGGAAAGTGGACATGAAGGAAGTCCCAGATCTCCTTAGAAGTTCCTAAGAACTCTTCCGCGGCCCAATCTGGTACAAGAAGTGGATGATATTGCCAAAATGTTAATGCAGCCCCTTCGTGTCGAAGCAAGTAGCTGCACACCATTTGGGAGATGGAATGTATTCTTTCATTATAAGTATTGAATTGATTTAAGCAAATTCCTATTTTCAATGGCTAAGGTCAGAAGCATCATTAGTGGCAACATTAAGTGAGCAACTCCAAAAAGTGAGAAGTACTTTAAAATTCAAAATCAATTCCTAATTTATTTATATGCAACAGCTTCATGAAGGCATCTGCTCCAAAATGGATAGATGTGGGGATCTTTCCAAGGACCCTATTTTCGAATGCTTACCCAAATAATTAATGTAATTGCATGCAAGAAAGATCTCAAAGTGAGTTAGGCGATTAATTAATTATACAAATTCATTTGCAGGCTGGACAGGGATCTGATAGCCAACAGGGTGAGCAAGAAGCGTGGGAAGCTGCCTAGAATTGGCAGTCTCTTAATTCAGTTTGCGGAATTCACATACCTCAGAGAAGTGCATCGGCTTTTCTGGAGAACCAGTTAAGTGTGTCTCAGATATCCGAATGATAGATTTTTGCTCACCATGGAGCTAAGCAGTTTACATTACTTGCTGGAGATGCACGACCTTCAGTCGAAATTTGGCACAAGCCTACGGGCTACTGCTGGATCAGCAGTAAGCCATTAAACCTTCTTTCAGAGCAGTAATTAAAGCTCGAGGAGTGGAAGCGGAAATGTTCTCTGAGTACGAGCAAGAGTTCTTCCCAGCACGGCTAAACTTCGATCCATTCGGAGTGGCCAAGAAGACGATCTCCCAGGAGTACGCACATGTGCCTTCATTAGAAGATTTCTGGATGAAGTGCAAAAGTGAGTATGAGGTTAGAAAGAAAGATTTCAGCAGGCTATCAGCACGGCAAGTGTTTGACTTTGGATTAGCATGGATACCTGCAGATCTTAAAGATGATGGGCCTATGTTACTTGACATATACCATCAAATGGGAGGAGATAGAGCTGTATTTCAAGAGAACGTAGGGGGCTGCCATATGATTGAGGAAAGGTCTGCCGCTGTTATGGTGAATACTTCAAACTGGCTACTGACGAAGGGATATTGCCTCGATGAAGCGTTGATGAACCAAATCACAGGCAACTTTGGCATAGGAGATTTCCTCAAGAGGAAGCATAGAGGAGAAAGCAACAAAAGGCTTGAGAAGATGAGAGTGCACAATAGGTCTCATTCGAAGGAGAAGATCACTTCCACGGCTATGATGTTAGTTCCAACTTCTTCAGCATCCAAGTACTTCACCGACTGTTGCACCTCAGCAGGACATTGCCATTCCTCCGTTGAATCCGGCAACATTCATCTTCTCTCCTCGGCCACTTCGTTCAGTGCCTCTTCTTGAAGAAACGTTGAAGCTGCAGATGACCGAATTTGAAAGAGCTTTGTCTTTGGATGACTCAGAAGAATGGCAACCACAACACTGTAGCGGTTATCAGATGGAGAGGAAATCTGAGCGACAAGATAGTGGTACACTCGGCAACTTCTCATTCTCCAAGAAGTAATTTCTCATGGAATGGTTGACTTTGCAGTTGGTTCCAGAGGCTAGAGAGGAAATCAACTTGGAGGAACACGACTTGCAGCTGCTCTTGAGTCTAGGCGGAAAAGACAGAAAACCTAAAGTTGCTAAGATAACTTCAAGGCCGATCATCGAGGAGTCAAGACAGAAGTTTGTTGAGATGTCAGTTCTGGCAGAAGGGAAGAAGGAGGATGAGCTCACGGCAGAAGACATAACAGTAACCCAAAGTACCCATAGGTCAAGCCACCACAGAAGGATTGAAGCAAGATACACAGACACTAATAGATGCTCTATTCCTTAGGCTTGGCAAAGAAGAGGCGGAGAAAGCTGAACTTCAGAAGCAGGTAACTCAGTTGTGCGAGATCATTGCCAAGGTTGCTAAATCTTCCACTCAGCCCATTTCAACATAGAAGATCAGGTGAGTGATCATCTAATGCAGGAAATGGAAGATGCAAACAACCAGGTTAAAGCTATCGACGAATGGAAAAGTCTGATTAGTCATCAAGCTTCTGTACAACTCGAAGAGATGCCAACTCGCAACTAAAGGTTATGAAAGATGCAACAGATCAGCTGAAGCTGCTGATGACAAGCACGGTAGATATGAACACAGTTGCTGAGAGTAACCTGAGTACTTTGGCCGAAATCAATAAGCTGCCGAGAGAAGTGTTGATTGTGGAACAAATTATGCCTGACGGATCAGTTGAGAAGGGGAAGCAACTGGAGTTTGCAGTATCTTTCCGTTTGAAGATCTACAGAATTATGTTGAAGAGGATGCAAGCACTTGAGAGTATGACATCGTTTTTACCAGACAATGTCATTGCTTTCACTCATGAGGAAGTGGTCGGAAAATGTTACTTTATACACACGGATCATTCCTAGCAAAGTGCCTAATTCCTTGGAAGGGTCTCTTCTGATGGTGCAAGGGAGAATTGATGGAGTCGTTAATCCTTTCACGATGAATTCTATCAGCAGACTGGTGGCACTGCAGTCGGATATTGAGAAGTTTGGGCCTAGCTTGGAGGATGATAGAAGCATGTATCAGGGTGTTGAACAAAGGATTGTTGTAGTTCAGGACAGAAAAGGAAGCTGTGGCTAAGACAGATGGGAAGATGTTGAATTACATGTTTGACAAGTATATTTAGTATCAGAACAAAAAGAAGATATAGATGTTACAGCTGGTGTGTCTTTCTTCTTCTATTTTCCACGTTCCCGGATGTAATTGTAAAACTATAAAGTTATTGGTTTTGAAACCATTACTTTAAGTTATGTGGAACAATTCTATTTGTTAAGTGGCAGATGTGTCACTTGAAGAGAAATTAGAGGATGATTGTCAGATGTTATCTTTACTTCTTGTTTATGTTTCAGTTCAGTTGAGTTTCCCATTTGTACTTTCCCTTCTACATTCTATACGTAGAAGAAGAACCTTCGGGTTAAGAATTAAAATTTGTAAGCAGCATTCTTGTATTCCAGACTTTGTGCTGAAACCCCTGATAGCCACTTGAATCAAAGGAATATAAAGGAGCAGATTTCCGGAGAACTTTGTGTCACGGTGCATTGTGTTTCTAGCTTTTTATCTCAGATCTTCTATAAACTGTGTTATTTTAGATCTAGATCTGAAGTTGCCTTTGCTTATAACTCTATGTTGATATCTATTGGTTTCTTCTATCTACATGTAATCAACTCTGTTATCTATTGATTGGGTTGCACATCTTCCCTATTTATTCCTTGTGTTTTATTATTTCCTTCTATAAATATTTCCTTTCTTTAAACAGTTGCTTACTTGTTGTAGAGCTATATAGCTATGGTTCATGAGTTGAATAATTAAAGTAAAACCCCATATAGATACTAGCATATTTTTACTGACAAATCTGACACGGGACCCTCACCGGTAAATGAGGGAGATTTATCTCATGACTGCCTAGGTTTTCAGCAATGCAGAAAATCTAGCCAACATGACAGCACAAACTATACTAACCATGCAGGTACATTCCAAATCAGCATCTACACACGCGTTTTCGCCCTAGGTTCACTCTCATCACTTTTTCTTTGCACATTTTTCATCTTTACTTTCCACGCTCCATATTTTTGTCATTCCACGTTTTATCTAGTCCTCCAGCGTGTTATTTGCATCACTCTACCTCGGCATCAGGTACGCATCTCTATCTACTTTATGTTACCGAGCTTTCCGCTCACCAACATAAAGTGGGCACAAATGTAGACACAAAATCATGCACTTTAAACATTATTTAATCACGGTCTCATACTACTATTCAGAAGGTTCTTGAGTGAAAAAAGTACTAATTAACCCCCATCTTTTGGCCATCTTGTTTTATTTTATTTCATCATTATAGACCTTTTACATCCACATGCCCAATCAACTTCTATCATCCCGCGTCATTTTAGCCTCGACTGGGGTGCCCAGATTAGTACTGGGGTGCCCATGGGCACCCTGGTCCCACCAGGAGCGCCCCGGTACCTTTTGCACTTTCCTGCCATTTTTTGGGCTCTTTCTAGCCATTTCAGGTCCTTATCTTTTTGGTGGTCATCCATTTCGGGGTTAATTACGAAATTAGATCAAGAGAACCCTATAAATATAATGTTATGAGACCATAATGAGGGACCTAGCATCATTCACTACTATCACTCATCTAGAGTTGCATCAATTTATTGCATTGGATATCACTTGCATCCACATAGCTCCATCACAAGGCACAAGGCTAGGACATCTGCATCCCACTTCATAGGGGGAAGGATTATATTCTATTTCATGCACACATACTATTACATTCTCTACATTTAGTTATTCCTCGCTACTTCACAAAGTGCGACTAGCACAACAGCACCTAGGGCACATTGTGCACAAACTCACCAAAACTACATTTGGGTTTGAAATGTAGTGTAGCGCTCAGTTAGTAAGCCCATTGTTGTGGCAATTGAGGTCAGTCCAACCCATTCATTTGCATCTTTCTTTTTTTACGGTTTTGATACTTCTTTTGGTCTTTTGCAGGTCTTCTCATCATCTTGGAATATAAGCAACATCCGGTACAGGGCAGCAAATTTGATGCAACACACAGCGAGAGTTTCGAACCACCTCTCAGCCCTGTGAAGATCAGTTTCAGAGCTTTTGCGCAAACCAGGGCGCACAGTTTACAGACCAAAGCACCCACAGGCGCCCCAGTCCCTTCCCAGGCGCTCCAGTCCAGGGAATCAGTCTAGATCCATCCTTTCTGGAGCTTTTGCACAATCGTTGCCACCTCCAAATTTTCCAGTCATCTTTGCGACATAGTCCCACGAGCATCTATTATTCATTTGAGTTCTTTCCTCTTTTGTCTTGCACATTAGGGTTAGCATTTCCTTTTGCATAGTTGTTTATATCGTTTACATACTTCTTTACTACACTTATTTATTTTATTTACAGTTATTCATAGCTTAGATTAACTATCTTCACATACTACATATTAGTTAATTTAAGTTAATCAGACGCACACTCTTACAATAGATAGCTTTATTGTTGTCAACAACCTCTAAGGTACCAATTAGTCTTGAAGAGGGTTTGTAAAAGGAGAAGGCATTCTCAATTTCTTCAAGTTCACTAGAGACCACCCCACCAATATCAACAGCCTCAAACTTTTCATTAACATGTTTGGCTTTGAGAAATCTAAAGAAGAATTTTGATCCTTTGTCACTGTACTTGAGCCACATAAGTCTTGATCTCATCATATCACCATGAGCAATGTAGTTTGGAAGAAATCTATGATGATGTTTGATTGAGATTGTTTGTTTCAATAAAGTCTCACTATGGGGAGAATTTTGGAGCTTCAATTCAATGTTGGTGAGGTCTTCTGGAGTTCTTCTTTGCAAGTTCCTTCTGGACCTAGCTTGCGCTTGGCCAAATCCCCTCATGAATTTGATATAGGAGGAAATACATTGGTCCCAAATGTAGTGGTTGACCGGGAGGGGGAGAAGGCCTTTGTAATGTTCCAAGAGGTCTTCAAGCCATACAAGCAGGTTAAGTTTTTCAAATGAGAGAAATAGGGCTTGGCCAACTTCCCTCATGAATTTGTTTGCTATAGTAGGAAATACATTGGTCCCAAATGAAGATGGTTGACTAAGAGGGGAAGAAGGCCTTTGTAATGTTCCAAGAGATCTTCAAGCCATACAAACAGGTGAAGTTTTTCAAATGAGAGAAATTGAGCTTATACAAACGTGACCACTCCTTAGGGGGATTCTAGAGAACAAAGGCAAGTAGGAAGCTCATTTCAATGGGACGATGGTTAGAGAGAGTGTAAGGGAGAACATTCACCACATTTCCATAGCGCACCAGGGGGGTAAGCAAGGACTCTTTATTCACAAGGAAGTTATCCAACCTAGAGTAGACTCTATTTTTCCCATACTAATTGTTGCACCTAGTAAACCAATTTCCCTTGTTATTTTCCCCTTAAAAGAAGGGTTAGGCAATCTAAGAATTCTCTTCATTGTATACTAGTAAAATTGCTCACTACTTTTCCAATCAAAATGGGAACCACCCATCTTGTCTCTCTTATCCTCCACTTTATTGAAGTCACCACTAATGATCTTAGGGATATCTTTGAGATTAGTTGCAATCCAACTACAAAAATCAGAGCAGAGACCAAATTCATGTCCATCAATTGTTAGGATGACCCACACAACCTTGTTAGAAGGGGATGTTCAATACCTGGTGATATACTAAGCTAGGTTTTTTTCGACCAAGAGAGAGGGCCCTCCTCAACCGTTATCATGGTTAGTCGAGAAAGATCTTCCTTGGACAAACGCAGGAGAGAGAATATTAAATCCCATAGGAACCACATTGACCTCTAGAAAGAGCACGTAACCTTAGCCCTACACAATTTTCTAACAATTGTTTTGCTATCTTGCATCTCAATCCCACTAATGTTCCATCTTACAAATTTTATTGAGGGTGGAAGATGTCAGGGGTCTTAGCTACCCTTGATTTCTTGTAGAGCCCTTCAAACCAAGGAAGCAATTTTTCATCTTTTCCTTTCTTTTTACTAGCTTCAACATTGGAGTTATCCGCAACCTTTCTCTTCTTGAAATATTCCAACAAAAGAGGCGTGGAGCTAGGAGCATCCAAGAAGCCATCAATTTTTTCCTTTTGCCTCTAGGTTTAGTCTTAGGTCCAGCAGAGGTAGAGGGTCCTCCATGCCAACCAAGCCTTTTGGATTATCAAGTCATTAGGAAGGGAAGGTGTCAACTGTCTCATTTGAGAGTGGAGGAACCCTATCTTCAATTTTAGACTCACAAGGCACCATCATGTTTCATTCCTTTATGTGTTCTTCACCTATCACAAAATCTTTAAATTTTTCTTTCACATACAACAAAGTACTAGGTTCATGGGATTTACAGTTGGTGAGAATAACTTTCATATTCATCAGAGAGATGACCACCCTTGTGGGGGGGATATCATCCATATTAAAGAGAGGCAAGAAGGAGGAGCTACCAAATGTATGAGCCAAAATAGCACCAATAAAATAAATTACATGGGTGATAGTGTAATGTCCCTTTTTTCCCAATTAAGAGCTACAATTTGGTCTTCTTGTCATTCCTTCTCCATGGCAAAGGAGCATACATGAAAGAAAAGACCCTTGAACATCTTTATAATATATTTTATCTAATATTATTATATTTCTTTAGTGTTTTCTTGCATTATACATGTCGGCCTTTTCTAATTAAGCTTTGGCGCCAAAAAGGAAGATATAAAAGGAGTTTAGAGGCATCATTTGGGTGAGTCTTGGCTTATTTTATTCTACTTGGGCATAGAGAGCTAGTTGCTCCTTGTTCATCCACTTGAGAGCGAAAACCCTCTTGTCATTGAAGGATGAAAACCCTTTATGTGGCTTAGGTGGAGGACTAAAACCCGTCATCATTGTTGAGTCTTGAAGAGGAGCTGATTTTAAGATTTATTTGTAATTTCCGGTTGATATTTGAATTATTTAGGGTGGAACGACCTACCTAGGGTAGTAGGGTTTGGAGACATTGGTTAAGAATTTGAGAAATTTGGTTTCACACTCTGATTTTTAATATTTTTAAAGGTCGGAATCTGAAGTTATATGAATTTAGAGGTTTTCTAGACCCATATTTCATATTTATCTTGTGGCTGCAATTTTCAGCGCATATTTATTTTTCAGCAGAATATTCTTTAGTGTTTCTTTGTTATTTTGGCTTTTAAAATTCCATAAAATATATATAAAATAGTGGCGAATTGATTGGTGGTGTTTTGTGGTGATTTTGGCATTTTTTGGTGCAAGTACAAGTCATTGATTTTATTCTTCATTCTGCTGCAATTTTATTTTCAGATCTGCAATTAGAATATTTGATTAAAACCCTCAAAAGGGTTATTAAAGATAGGCTAGATAGATAAGGCCTCTAATAGGGAGTAGTGAGCTTCAAAGGGAAAGTGAGTGTAATGCCCCGTTCAATGTTTCCAAGTCCCTGACCTACCGACCTTGTTGCTAAGTCTGGGAGATTGGTGTGCGTGTGCTTTCGTTGACCGTTGTTGACCGTGTCCAGGTCGCAGTGAAGATTTTTCACCTCCCCTCTCCTTCTTGCCTGTCAGGTCGTTGTCGACACCCCAAACTGTGGACCCCGTAGCATCATGGCGGTTATCCGGTTAAAGGGAAATCTGGTTCTCGGTTCGTCGAGTTACCTGGTCGTCGCCATTAATAGGATTAATAATTATTATCATTATTAAGCCGTAAAATTATTAAAATAATGTTTATAATACTATTATAACTCATATCGCTGAATTCGATCAGTCGCTTTTGTGTCGAAATTTCACCTCTGGTAATGGGTTGAATTTAAGTTATAGTTGTTTTTTTTGTCTACTTCGTTGTAGAGTTTTATGACGTTTTTGATTAAAACAAACAAAAAGAAATAGATAAATAAATTTAAAAGGAATTAAAAATAAAATCGAAAAGCCCATAAAAGGGGCGGATTAGGGCAAAGGGGAGGAAATCAAAAAAAATGAGGCCCATGATTCTTTTGGGCGAGTTAGGGTTTTGCTTTTACTATTAGAATGAGCGGCTGGTTTGGGGGCGCAAGGATCTGTACACAAAAAAAATGAGTTCGTTGAAACGGCCTTGAAAACCTTCAAGCAAATGCTTTGATTCGCGTAAAGCCAAACTCCACAACTGCTCAGCATTCTCCCAGGCCGTGCCACACACTCCTGCGTGGGAAAACCAAGCTCATTGAAGAGAGGGAGTTTGCCAAATGTTGTTGCAGGCGCCAAAAGCTTAGGGGACAAAGTATGGACGCACATCAAAACAAAATGGAGGATTTTTGGTCTGTGTAGTTGCAACGTTGCCAGCATACTCCCAGTCGCGCCCAGACCTGCGTGGGCTTCTAGTAAATCAAAAAAAAAGCAGAGGAACTTTGTCAGATGTTGCGGTCGCACGTGCCCTAGTAGATACATGGGTAAAACATGGGAGCAAGCGAGTTGTTCATCTAAATGCATGGAAGAAATGCAGTCCCAGGAACTGCAATGTTAGCAAGATATGCAAAAAAAACGGGTCTGTTAAAAAGACACATAAACTGTTTGATAGAATGCCTCAAAAAAATATTGTCTCATGGAATGCCATGATGGCAGCATATGCACAAGATGGATGTGTAGAAATGGCCTGTGATCTGTTTGACAGAATGCCTCAAAGAGATGTGGTCTTATGGAACATACCCTGACCATGTAAGCTTCAATTTTGTTTACTTAGCATTTAGCCAGGTAGGATTCAGTGCATGAGGGTTGTAAATACTTCGATGGCATGAGTGCCTCTTATAGAATCATGCCGATAGAATGAATCATTATGTTTGCTGGTTTTCGATGAGCACATTAGACTGTTTGCAAAATACCCCAGATAGATGTTTTATCATGGACAACATGATTTGCAGAGTATGCACAACCATGGTTTGTTAGATCTGTATGCAAGTTGTGGATATACAAACAAGTTGGTGCTCATAAAGATCGGTTGAGTTTGGAATTCATTCGTGGAGATATGCGTGCTCATAACCTGCTATTGTGGATGAAAGCCAAATTTCATAACCTTTGCAAGCATTCTAACTCCTTGTGCCGAAATGTGAATCTTGGAGAAAGATTTTGTGTGGTGGACTTGTTGCTTGTATGCATTCTAACTAGCTTGGGGCACCTCGTACATTGCATCATCGATTAACAGGATTTGTACGAAGTGGGTATGTTAAAAAACTCAGAAACTTTCAAGCAACTACTTATTCTCATTGGAAAAATTCAAGTGATTGGGAAGTTGGTGTGACGTGGTGGAGATTAGATCCAGACTTGTGAACCGGTTGGTGAAGTGCCCGAGCAAGATGCTGAACCAAAGCCTGCAGCTTCGACCAACTTCGTTCTCCAGGCATGGTCCTTCTTCCCTTACCTCTCATAATTCTTGTGTTTTAGTTTTCTTTTGCAACTAAAGAGAATTTTAAATTATTAGAAATTTTAATACAGTTAAATGTCCCTTCAACTTGTTGCAAAACAATGAATTATTGTGTCGTAACTCACGATGTCATTATAACTCATCTACTTTAAACCATGAACTATTTTCCTCACTTCGAGATGATTTAGAAAAATCCTACCTTTCTTGATCACTCCAATATCGTTTTATTGACCAGACGAATTTGACTCCCCATTGATAAAGTTGACCCTCTTCCTTGTTTTAAATAGTTAAATTTTGTAATTTTCGGAGACTCACTAAGTACCCTTCGCAACTCTGGAAACGAGATGTGAAGTTTCATTCGTGTACCTTGGTATACGAGGAGTTGCCCTTAACCTTTGGTTTGATCCAAAACGAACATATGACTTCCTTTTGACGCTCTTATAGGAGCCCTGTTACATTGGGTTACAACAGTTGAAAGCTGTTTAAATCTAGAAAGTTGGCTTTCGTTTTGAACTGTCATTTGAAACCTGGATGGAGAAATCACGTCCCATCTTCGCAAACCTCTAGCATTTAGACTAGAACAAATGTATGGAACATTCAATATAGGAAAGAGCACTTTTCGGGATAGTTTGGTAAAGCTTTTTTGTAGGCCTCCGGGGTCACAGTTTGACGAGGTCAAACTGGACCAATTTCATCTTGACGCTCTATGAAACTTGATGCCGTTTGAAAATGGTTTACTAGTTCTTAGTCCTGTCGACTCTTGATGAATTCTCCTTATATAGGGGAACTAGTAGGAAGATTTCTCGTTTTGCATGCTCCTCCATCGAATGTCAATTATGGACGTGGTTTTCTAGGCCACTCGAGCTAAATTTTGGCTTTTTACAACTAGGTGAACTACGACCAGTGGCCCCAGAGAACTAACTTCGCTAAACGCAAACCATTCGGTCTTTTTCAATTCCGTTAGTTGCTATGAATTCTTGGTATATCTAGGGACACGTAGATAGGTTAATCGTGATGTGCGTGCTCATCGAAAGATAACCTTTGGAAGTAGTTTCTTAGCCTCTGAGCCCGTTTTTTACGTTTTGTAGATAGCGAGAAAATGTAAGAAGTAGAAAGTTGCGGGACCCTCGTAGGGTTGTACCAAATCACCCTGGAAACTTTTAACACATGTAAATAACTATTTAAAAACACTTATAATGAAACTTGTTGTGTGTATTAGAAACTTTTGACAAAACGATGTTTTCTGTCTCTTCCTTTCTCTTTCTCTCTCCTGGGTTTATAAAATGAAGAAAAATGAAATGCAATGAATACATGTTTCTAGACCTTTTTTATTTCGATTGTAAATTGTAATTATTGTAAAATGTAAATGGGAAACTGAAAAAATGATAATTATGATTGGTTAGGGTGGATGCCATGCCAACAATTTATCGCTGATATCTTGCTCATGTGGGTTTTGTAGGATGGAAAGAATGACGATACAAAAAAGGGTGATGTGTAAATTTAATTATTATTATTGATAATTTTTATAAGTCATTGTAAAATAAATAACTGTATAAGGTAGTCTCTTGTTACTAGAAAAGTTATAATCTGAAGTTTGTTGATATGTATGAGATGCTAGTTTTAGGGATATCTTAGGAAACGCGCATCTAATTCACCGGTTCAATTTGTTTCTTAGTTGTGTATGGACAAAAGGGTTTGATTTATGTATAGTAAATTGAAATTAAAGTTAATATATTGTAGTACTTTCTCAGTATTCAATAAACGGTTTAAATTAATCACTGGGTCATCTTCTTACCTTGCAAACACAATAAAGAGTTTTAATGGGAACACTCAACCCTAATAAAATACTCGTGCATAACTTGCCCATATGTGTGATCCCTTTTTACCATATAAGAAATTTAAGACCGTAGAACGAACGTAAGCTTTACATTCGATGAGACCTCCTAGGTTAGGTAAATAAAACCCCTAGTTGGAGTTACCGTCATAGTCATTAGGTTTAGCGACATTGTCGTGAACCCATATTTTAGGAATGACATGGTCCAACCTACCCAGAGTATGCGGTTTCCTTCTAGTTTTGGTAATCGCGAGAAGAATGTCCTCTCTTCAGGTCCGACACCAGGTTGAGTGTTGAAGACCGCCTTAGAAGTCACATTATGAGTCCTTGTTCAAAGGAACGATTAAGCGGTGCTACCTTGGTTTCTATCAAAATAACACCTTGGTATTTCCTTGAATGTGATTTAGTATAAATATGTCCACCTGCCTTAAACTCTTATATAGTTGAGGCGTAGATCATTGAGTGCATATTGGAAGAAACCAAACCTCAGCTGATTAGGAGGTGTCACTTGTGGTTCATGTATGGTTTACAATTCTTCCAACCATATACCCCTTCAAGAAGTTAGTCAAATACTCATGTAACTCCTGGTTTAAAAACAATGCTAAGAACGAGACCATAGTGCGATGTATAAGCATATCATATAAGATGAGAACGAGATTGGAGATTAGAATTGAGGTCACTCTTGAAGTCCTTTAAACTTAATTAAACATAATCATGTGTTGCAAAGAATATGTATTGCCTTGGTGCGATCAAACTTCGAGAAAATATATATATATATATATATATATATATATATATATATATATATATATATATATATATATATATATATCTTATGGGAATTCAATAAGTGTTCAATTATAATAACAATGGTAGAGAAATAAATATAGTGTGAATCGATGTGAATAGTTTTGGTAAAAAGCTACCCTACATCTCAATCTCTGTCAAATCCTTTTATTGCGTTTTGGACATCAAGTCGCTTTCGCTTGAGTTGTAAGGGTAAAATAAATAAAAAACTGTAGACATCAAATAAACGTTGGAGAAGAATATTTTTAACATAATAATAAGATAATTAAGTACTTTGTATGCAATTTGATTTATGTCAAATATGTATGTCAGTTATGGAAATTTATATAAAATATAAGAAGCCAACTTGAGAAGGTCGAATTGTATTTTTCAACCGCGGAATAAGCTTAAGAAAATGTAGGTGGACAAACAAGAAAATTTATCCTTGCTCATAATGTCCTTGGAATGTTAACTTTAACCAAAAAATTGTTTTAAAGAAATGATGTGTTGTGGGATTCACCATTCCTGAAGCCATGTTCTTGTGGTTGGGTTTTTATTGGTAACCTTCCATTGAGAAAAGTGTAGCGTCAGCATGCCTATGTCATTTTCGTGTGTCTATGTGAGTCGATGAATTTTGTGATTGTCGTATGCGTGTCGAGTTTCTGTACTTGAAGCCCATGCTGGTGTTGTGTGTAGTGAGCAATGTAAGTAAACAAAAATAAAAAATAAAAAATAAAAAAATTATCCTGGTATTTTACTGTTGTATTTGTGTGTGTAAAGTGTGGGCACTGCACTGGGGGGGGGGGGGGGCAGTGATGAAGGGGGACCTTGAGCGGTGGGCAATAGGAAAAAGTGATTAAGAGGATAGGTGACCATCTACCAATGTTTGCGACCCTTAGACCAACAGAAGAGGGTTGAGCCCAAGGATTTTACCAACTAACAGGGCATTCCACTTGTCTTAAGTATGGCCAAGAGTGTCAAGTGCATTTTATGGAGGAGAAGCAAGCATTAAACCCAAAAATATGCAAATAGGAGGATATGGAAAGGGGAAGAGTAGACCGAGATGCGAGATTTAATACAAATGGGAAATAGACACGAAAGAATGACTCAAAAATAATAGTGATTATAATTCTTGTAATCATATGGACCAATAATCAACAAGTACACAAACACTCTAAAAACATGTAGCACATTAATGAGTGATTAAATGCATATGCGGAAGGTGTAGTGCCCACCTATATTTGATTCCCATTTTGTACCATGTTGACTCATTGTGGCACCAGATTATCATAATAAAAAAGGTGAATATCATATATCTATCATTTTGATGATGATGTTGAATACACACACATGGACACACGTATGTGATGTGTGTTTGTATGTACATACACACACACACACACACACACACACACACATAGCATGTCATATATGGTATATGTATATGGCATATAAGGATGCCTATAGGTTGGCATAGTATATATGTGCTGTGTATCCTCATATGTATACATTTAGTGCTACTATATATGGATGTATATGTATGCTATATATATGCATCTATAATAGTTGCATATTACTGTATATATATACATGTAGTATACATTACATATGGATATATATATGGGCATATATATATCCTACATGTGAGGATAGCTATGTATATACATACATACATATAGTATATATATATATCATATATGTACATATATATGTATATGTATCTGTAGTATGTATATGTATATACCTGTATATACATATATACATAGTATATATACCATATATATATAGTATGTATATGCAATATGTATATGTACATACTGTACATATGTATGTACATATTTATAAATATCTACTTTATTTACATCCTGTATAGTGTATATATGTATAGAACATGGGTAATACAATATACAGAATACATATACATATTGACATGTTACATATACATCCTACAAATATGGTATGACATATACATATACAGACTGTATATACATATATGTACACACACATTGGGACACGACAGTATAATGGGTATGCTGTGTGTGTGTATACTCCATATATCTATATGTACAGACATATATACCTGTGTGTGTGTGTGTACATATATATATACATATACAGCTATATATGTATATATATGCTAGAATCGTATATGTGTTGTATATATATACAAGTCTATATGTACAGACATCCTATGTGTGTGTGTGTGTGTGCGCATATATATACATAGTTACATATATATGTACTATCCATGTATATGTATGTATGTATGTATACCATATACATTATTTTATCTTGTATATATGATATATATCATCCTGTGTGTGTATATACATATATGTATATACATATATATACATATATGTATGTGTATGTATGTATGTACTGTATGCCTATGTATGTATGCATACATATATATATGTATGTCTTGTATGTATGAATATAGTACTGTATGCATTTACATACATATATATGTATGTATGTATGCATGCATTACATGACATACATACATACATACATACATACATATACATATATAGTGTAGTGTATGTACATACCATAGGGACAGGGACATACATACATACATACATACATATGTATGTATAACATATGTACTGTATGTATGTATGTATGTATGTATGTATGCATGTATGTATGTAAACAATACATATATATGTATGTATGTATGTAGGGTGGTACGGTATGCATCCCATACATACATACATACATACATACATTTGGCCCTAGGCCGCCATACTATACCCCATATCCGCCATGTATGTATGCAATACGGCATACATATATATGTATGTATGTCGCCATACATATAGGGCATACATACATACATGCATGGCATACATACATACATAACATATATGTATATGTACATATGTATCTATGCATACATACATACATATATGTATGTATGTATGTATAACCCCATGTCCGCCAAGGATAAACGCAATACGGCCTACTTTTTTCCCTGTCGCCGGCCCTTTAGGGCAAATACAAATGTGGCCTGTGTATTTTTGTAACTTTTTTGAATATATATATGTATGTATGCATATATATATATATATATATATATATATATATATATATTCTATTTACTTTTATTCTGCCAATAACCAGCAAACAAACATTTAAATTTTCAGGCTCACAATCTGAGCATTTGCAAAACTTAAAATAAAAAATATATGTATAAAAATAGCCAAGAAAGGCCATAGATACATTGAACCATTTGAGAGACATAGAAACACAAATGAAACCCTCCTTCCATGTTTGCCCTAGCTCCTCATTTTCCTCCTTTCTACCTGCAAAACTTTATCCTCACATTGGTTTTAGGTTTAGCATATCTAACAGTGGAGATTAAAATAAATTTAGGGCCTTGATTTAATTATATTTTAACTTGGGTGAATAAGGTTGTTTATAAAATTATTGCATTGCTTTGTGTTTTAATGAGAAAGTGACTTAAACCCCATAGTTGATCTTTATTAGGGAACTCTAAATTTAAATGTAAATTTTGGAAAGAGACATAGTTTGTGTAAATAGTAATTTATTAATTAAATGGATTGATTAACCCACCTCCTTGAAAACCACGACCGTGATATTTATCCGTGGACTTTAGTAAACGTATTATTTAATTTCCTTTGGAATAAATTTTAAACCGGTCAAAATTTAATTAATTGGTGGAAATTAAAATAAACCTTGCTTTACTGTCCTGAGCGCGATCGTGAATAGCTAATAGGTTTGTCAACAGTTAACGCCATCACAATCTAACTCTTCATTCGTAGCCGTGTTTGCGACACGGTAGGCACGAAGCAATAACTTTTATACTGGCATGACTATTCATGAATGAGGTTTGGTGCCACTTCACCATCCTAGCGACCTTGTCATCCTAAATTGCCTTAAGATTAATATACTTACATTATTAACAACAAAAAAAACTATACCATTATTATTGCCCTTATCGACATGGACTTTGGTTTCGCAGTTGTCTATTTACCAATTTTGAAACTTGAGTTGAGTGAGGCATAACAGAAGGTGTTAGATTTGAATAAGGACAAAGGCCATTCCCATCCATTTGGGAGAGGAATTCAAGGGTACGCTTGGTTGGGAAAGGACCGAGGCCTTGCAAACGAACACCCAATATCCCCAAACACGTGAGAAATTGCCCTTCTTTTCATATTAGTGTTCCTAAAAAGAATAAGGTAATCCCCGAGTTGAATATTAAAACAACAGAAGTTCAAATACCGCACTAGTGTTTTCCCCACACGGAAGCCACCAAATCATACAAAAAATCTTGATTGTTGTTCATTTATGTTAGTGCAAACCAAAAAAATGCCCACATGTTTAAGAATATACTCTTCCTTTATCAGAATACCCTGCATAAGATCATTTGGTTCTAGGGTAAGGCTAGACAGGTTACTTTCTTTTTCTACCACTGACCCTCTGTCACCCACTTCCTTCACTTGTCTGTCATCACCATTGATGCAAACGAGAGCATCGTTGGGGATTTCAACACCAGAGACTAATCTACTTTACTTGATTTAATGCGCTCACGAATGTTTATTATAACATTTACCATGTGTGAGGCACATAAACTAAATTCTAAGGTCTATTTTTGACGTCGACCTTCTCTACCAAAATATCACATGGATCAAAACAAGTGAGAAGGTCAAGCCCTAGTACAACACACCACATAGACTCACCAAACCAGCAAACAAAATGATGCACCACATAATTAAAACCAATACAAAATCAAAAAGAACAAAAAATAGTAGTAAGATAAAGACCACACTATAGCCAAGAGAAGGTAAGGGAAATTTGGAGGTGTTCTCATGGAAGACAACTATTCATCTCCACAAAATCAAACAAAGACCACACTATAACCAAGATAAGGAAAGGGAAGCTTGGAGGTTCTCTCATGAAAGACGACTATTCATCTCCACAAAATTAGTGTTCTAAACATCAGTTTCGCACCCTTAACCATTTCTTCTCATTTTGGATTGCATACATGAAGGAAACAATTTTCTTTAAACTTCTTAATAATGAATTGTTGTAATAAATTAAAAACCCTAGAAAATCATCTCCTTGGTGTGGGAAACCATGAATCCCTTGTCTAATTCCCTCTTGAAGTGAACCATGTGTTCCTTGCAAAAGATAACCTCGAGGGAAAAACATTGTCTTCTTTGCAAAGTACGAAACATTGTCTTCCTTAAGGATAGCCATGATTCAATCTCGAGAGAGAGATATCCTTGTCTCCCTCTATATATGACACTTCTTTCTACAGTTTTGGACACCCTTGTCTCTAACATGACTATATTGCCTCCTCGACAGTGGATACCATTTTTGGCATATCCATGTCTCCCCTTATAGTTTTACTACCCACATTATTATCTCTTTGGTAGAGGACACCAATGCACCTTTACAAGCGGAAAACTATGAATACCTAATAATTCACACTAAACAATGTGTAGCCACGTGGGAAACCATGTTTCCTCAAATAGGACAGCCATGTCCCCTTAAAGGTG
The DNA here is from genome assembly GCA_019776745.2 of Taxus chinensis. Classification (NCBI taxonomy): domain Eukaryota; kingdom Viridiplantae; phylum Streptophyta; class Pinopsida; order Cupressales; family Taxaceae; genus Taxus; species Taxus chinensis. Next base: position 746,243,809 of record CM034150.1, read on the forward strand.
GCCACATGCCTCATGTATCACATACAGGTGACAACATTGTCCTCTCAATGGAACCACCCACATTGTCCTCTCGAGGGAACCACCCTCATTTTCCTCCCATGGGAACAATTATGTAACCCCTGTAGGGGAATCCATGCATCCACTTGTCTCTTTAACACAAAAACCCTTTTTCCTTCAAAGGACACCCTTGTGTCCCTCCCATGGAAACAACTATGTAACCCCTATAGGGGAAGCCATGTATCGACTTGCCTCTTTAACACAAACACACCCTTGTGTGCCTGCTTTACGTGGTACAACCAATTTTTCCATGTATGCCTAGATTCGGATCACCTGCAAGATGTATTAGTCGATATAACAATCACCAAATCAATACTACTAAAAATAATGGACTTACGCTACTATTAAAAAGTGTGAGACAATTATGGGTCCTTTATTGAATAAAGTAGGTAAAATCTTACTGATCTGAATCTATAACCTACACACAAACACACTTAAGAAAATGTTAGTTGTTTTTGGTGGTTAGAGGACCTACCTTGATCAGATCCCTAACCTTTTAAGGAGATAAGAGACATTTTATTGAAGTAAAATGACAAAACAATGCATGAAAGTGAAATAGTATCCCTTACTCGATTGCAAAAAAGACGCACTTGTGATTCACAAAAAAATCACATGGAGATCACAAGCCAATTGCAGTTGCGACTGACATCTGTATTGAAATTTCGCTAAAACAGTGTTGCAGCAAGTTGCACCTATCCTTTGTGATCCACCTTCACCTCTCCAAGACCTGAAATACCAAAATTTGCGAGCAAAGAAGCAAAAACCCAAGCATGGGCTCAAGTGCACAAAGAGTCAGGGGGGTTGGAATGATAGGGGTGAGTGGTGTTTTTATAGTTTTTGAGTGCATAGGGGAATGCAAAACATATAGGGGAATGCAAAACATATGGGTGCAATGTGCATAGGTGGCTGAGATGATAAGGGTCCACGGTGCACTGGGCATGCAGCAAATCGGTAGGTGGGATGGACAAAATTAAATGTGAGTTGGTGAGGGTTAGTAAATGAGTGATGAGGTGTCTTTTATCCCCATTTTTTGAGGTTTTATATTTTTTCTTGATTTTGTGGGATTATTTGATTTTTTTTGGGATTATTGTGTTTTATGATTTATTTGGTATTTTTGAATAAGAGACCTTATGCGCAAGGTTTGTTTTCTAGTGTCTACATTTCGCCCATATTTGGGCTACATGTTGCAGTAGGCAGGATGCAGTGCAAAAACTTAAGACGAGATGGGGGCCGTCTAACCCTATGACAATGGTTGCCGCAATCGTGGGCTTAGACAGTTGACTGCATAGACAGGAACCTGGAAATGCGATCGACAAACTACACCTTTAATAGATTTGACCAAGGAGGGGGCTTTCGCTTGGTCTAAATCAACGCAGCAGGTTTTTGATCACCTTAAGGAGGTGATGAGCTAATGTCTAGTTTTTGCACTACTAGATTTTACTCAGCGAATTTTTAATCGAGCGTGATGCATCAGGTGGGGGCATTGGATCAATACTCATGCAGGATAGGCATCCCATTTGCATATGAGAGTCGGAAATTGAGTAATGTGGATAAAATTCTCGAAGGGGTGCAATTAGGGCTTTTAGAGGAAAAAGGTTATAAATATACCTTTGGGGTCTTTTGGATATTCATTCATACATGCAATCATTTTTGAGCTATTGCTATGTTCATCATTTTTACTTGCGGAGGTCAGATTCTACATGATCCCTAGCTTCAGTGGTGAGAGATCCATCCCTAAATAGTGGAGCATTCTTTGGTGAGGGATTTCTACCCATAACCCTATTCAAATTTTTGAATCAGATTTGGAGATTAAACAAAAAATTTAGATTCAGAGATAGAGGACAACCATTCTCCATCTAGGGCTTCAGTTATTTTTCAGATCCAGGGCTGCTGGGTATTTTCCCCAAGTGGAGCGACCTATTTAGGAAGTTTGGCAAGCAATTTGGAAGGGTTTTAGTGTGCTGTTTTTGGATATTTTAGATCTGAACATCATTCTTATCATATTGATGCCAAATAAAATCTCTCTAACCATTTTCTATTAATATTTCGGAGATTACAGTTGTTATAATATAAATAAAATACATTCAGATTTGGCTCCTAAAATTGTTTCTCAGTTCTTTAATGTTCTCTATAAATTTCTCCTGGCTAGATCTGTCCAGATTAGAGGAGCTTCTTGACCAGAAATTTTTGGATTCGTGCATAGCCAAGAGCTCCCTCTTTTAGACGATAGACCACCCAGAGAACTCGACATTCCACGAAACACGGGCGTCTCCAACAGTTTCCAATACCTGACACCAGACAGTAGCACATCACCAATTTCTTTTCAGCTGACCTTGGGCGACAGTCGTGAGGGTTGGTGTCGAGGCCTTTTCCCTCCACCTTCCTCTCATCCCTTGTGCTCCCTTCTTCTTCGTCTTCTTCTTCTTCTTCTTTTGTTGTTTTCGGAGACCTTCTTGGGTTTTCCCTTTCGTTTCTGTTTTGCTTCGTATTCTACGGTCCCATTGACCTATCTTTGTGGTCACTCGTTGGACATTTAATATAATTATCTTATCTACATCTTTTGAAGCTTCTTGGTATTGTTGGAAGTGAATATTTTTGAAAATATAAAATATTTTGGATTTTTGTACCTTACTGTCCTAGAAAAATCATAACTATAGTTTGCAGGTTTTTGAGAAATTTTTGAGTTTTAGAGTGATATCCTAAAAGGGATATTTCATCGCGATAGTGACTTGAGTGTTGGTTGGGCAACACGGTGGACAATAGGGTTAGCTTGAGTAGGGCATAGGGTTAGCTCAGGTGAGAGTTATTTAGCCTTTTTGCTTATGGAGGTCAAATTCTACAAGATCCCTAGCTTCAGTGGTGAGAGATCCATCCCTAGCTTGTAGAGCATTCTTCGGTGAGGGTTTTCCACCCATAACCGTAGCTTGCTATTCATATTTTTGGATAAGATTTGGAGATTAAACAAAAATTTCAGATTCAGAGATAGAGGACAACCATTCTTCTTCAAGGGCTTCAGCTATTTTTAGATCAAGGGTTTGTGGGTATTTCCCCCCAAGTGGAGCGACCTATTTAGGAAGTTTGGCAAGCAATTTGGAAGGGTTTTAGTTGGCTATTTTTGGAGATTTCATATTTGAAGATCATTCTTATCATATTGATGCCAAATAAAATCATTCCAGCCATTTTCTATCAATATATTTTGGAGTTTACGGTCAGATTTGTCTTTCCCTCATTTGTTGTTATAATATAATAAAATACACTCAGATTTGGCTCCTAAAATTGTTTCTCGGTTCTTGAATGTTCTCTATAATTTTCTACATCTTTTGAAACTTCTGGGTATTGGTGGAAGTGAATATTTTTTAAGATATTAAATATTTTAGATTTTTGTACCTTACCGTCCTGGAAAAATCAGAACTAGTTTGCAGGTTTTTGAGAAATTTTTGAGTTTTAGAGTATCCTAAAAGGGATATTTCATCACGATAGTGACTTGCGTGTTGGTTGGGCGCCGCAGTGGGCAGTAAGTTTAGCTTTGGTAGGCCGTAGGGTTAGCTCAAGTAGGTCGTAGGGTTAGCTCTGGTGAGAGTAAGAAAAAGGGCATAGGCAGGTAAGTTTAGTGTAAAACGATCCAGGAAGAATGTGAGGGGAGCGGGTCGAGGGTGGTGTGGTAACAAGGGAGTCGCTCATTGCAACTTAGGGAACGTTAGGCGAGCGGCAAGGAGTACGGTTAGACCACGAGTCGAGGAGCATAGTGTTAGAGAGATCGGCGAGGGGGGAATGTAAGCAGGAGGTTTAGGGGTCAGACACTTGGGAGGGTAACACCGAGTCGCGAGTGCAACTTTATTTACTAGATTTTCTGCACAACTAAAAACGTAGATAGTCATGAGATAAATCTCCCTCATTTACCGGTGAGGCTCCCGTGTAAGATGTTTATCTGGTAAGTATGAATCCTAATAACTATTTACAGGGGGTTTTACTTTTATTACAAAACTCATGAACCATAGCTTATCAATTCTACAACAAGCAGTTGTTATGAAATATATGCAGAAGGGGGAATTAATGAAACTTGGGAAAGAATAAAGGAAGACATGTAATTCGACCAATAGTTTACAGAGTTGGTTTCATACACATTGATTAAATATACAAGTAGATCTCACAATATACATAAGTAAAGGAAAAGAAGAGCTTCTAATCTAAATCTCAGATAACACAAAGTTTATCTAAAGATCCACACATAAGTAAGAAGCAATTGCACCGTGGACACAAAGTTCTCTAGAAATCCATCTTTATTCAATTCCTCAGCTTTCACAAAAATGACATCAAGGGCTGCAACACAAAGTCTGGAACTCAAAAATGTTGATTAACAAATTGTGATGATGATCCCTTAACTCGTAGGCTCTTCCTATATTTATAGTGTATAGAGGGCAATTACAAATAGGAAGTTTTTAATGAATTGCCACATGTGGAAGCTATGAAAAAGGAATGCAGGTGGCAATCTTCCTCCTAGAATTCCTCTTTGCATGACACGCATGATTTATAACTGAAAATAGAACCTCCTATTTTGCATGTCTGCCACCTATTTCCAAGTAATTGACTTCTTCCAGTAACTTGAAGTAACGATTTTTTAAAGCCAATTACCTAATTTTTACAATTTAATTGATTACACAATTACTTTCTCAGATAAAATAAGAGAAAGAAAAATAAGTTATACCAGCTGCAACACTCTTTGTTTCTTCCTTCCTCCATACTCTACATATTGATCCAATATGCATTGTACTTTTGCTTCACTTATTTTAGCAATGAATGATATCTCTGCCTTGAATCTGAGATGCTTTTTTCTCCCATATGTTGTTGAAGCTTTGGCTTTGATTCTCACTAAACTAGATCTGGAAGCAACTGACTATGATTTATTTGCGGGTGTTGCCTTTGACCTGTCTTCCCTCTTATCCTTGAAGATTTTGCTTTTCTTCTTCTCCAGCACATGCACTAATAAAATGTTTGCCGTAAACAATTCAAACAAAACTCATCACCTTTTTTTTTTAATTGCATATGACCAATTTTAAATTCTGGAAAGCACTCCGGGTGAAGGCAAACACAAGTAAATTCAATGAAGGTTTCAACTGGAAGATTGGGAGATTATGCACAAGCTCTTGAAAGGAATTTTCCATACAATGACTTTCACATGGGCTGCGTTAGAAATAGGAGGATGCATTTTTTTCGGAAGCCTTTGCAATTATGAGAGTTGGATCTATTTCGTTATATGATTCTGAAGATCTATTCAAAGTATCAGACATTGACTTTTGCTTTCTTCACCAATATGGGTAAAGATAAAGTATTCCTGCAAATAATTCAGACCCACATGAAGCTCATAAGCATGAATATCTAGTTTCTTCACCAAAACCTGATTATAAAGTCTGCTGCCCTCAATTTTAAGACTTTCCCCTATTCACTCACATCAACATACAAATAGCCAGAATAATGAAAAGAAAGTCTTTCCAGCCATAGGCGCCAAAACTGGATGCTTCCCGGCAATTAAAAATATTTATTAATGCCCACAACCTCTACCTTAGGCGCCAATATCCTCCAGGGCAGCAGCTCCACACAAAAGAATTAATTGCCCTTTCCTTATGGCGTCCATTTCTTATATAGGCAACTGCATGCTAGTTTTATCAATTGTTTCTTCTTATTTTTAGCAATTTCTAATAATAAGATGTGCTTTTTCTCTTTCTTTGGGCACCCAAGTTTGCCAAAAATAATTAAAAGAAATTCTTTGGGTTGCACTTTTTGGCTATAAACCAAGGGAAAAATACAAGGGGCAGGAAAATAAAATTTTACCCTTCCTGATAGGGTCCAATTCTCCGCTTTTCACTTAAATTGTCATGTTAAATTCTTAACCTTCCCAGTAGCTCCAAAAACTGCGACTAGCATGAAGAAACCATCATTCCCAAAAAGTGTGACTTGTATTATGACTTCTGCCTTTATGTCTATCAACATTTGCCAATTCAATACAAGCCCTTTAAAACTGTCTTGGAACACGTATAAAATATCTAGAATTTGACATTCAGGTTTCCTCAACCATATGAAATCAACAATATATATGGACCTCTCTTGAGCATGTTTACTCAAACAGTTGATTTCCTTCAACATGGGAAGAATTCCACTTAATGTTAGTAACGTTTCCAAATTTGTTAAACGGTACAACAAATCTTTTGCCTTGTCAACTTCTCTACAATATTTATACATAAAACCTGCCAACGATGGATATTCTTCAAAAAATTTGAATGCAGGTTCATACATGGAAATCCACCTTGTATCAACATCTTTTAGAAACTTTTTACCATCAGTCACACCAATTGCAAATTTCTGGAACTCTAGGAATCTTTTGGGACTGCTGAACATATATGCATGCAAGTCGTGGATCAGCTCTTCGACTTTTGCAACACTGTCAAATGTGTTAACTATTTTGTATGAAAGATTCATTATGTGCGCCATGCAATGGATTGGAATCATGTATAGGGCAACAGAGGTTTGTAGTCGAATGCAAAGACCATTTTTGTTCCCTTGTATTACTGATGCACCATCTGTACCAACGCACACCAATTTAGTGGAATTACTATAATCATCCATTCCCGCTATATTCCTCAAACTTGAAATAACCAGCTTGTAAATGTTCTCTGCATTGCAATTTTCTGTCATTTTATGGACTGTTAATAAATGAGGTGTTCTTAGATGGTTCTCAAAAATATAGACATGAATGCAAACCCACAATATGTTGTCAACTGTTGTGACCTCGTCAATAGACAGTGACAAAAATTGTGCATTTTTTTACTTTTTCTTTCAAATCCTCCTCAATCATCACTAGACATTCGGCAATTTCCCAAGCACTGTTGTCTGACCAATGTGATTGTGGAAGATTAGGAAATCCATTGAGTTGAAATACAACTTTATAATCCTGAAAAATCAGAAAAAGATCTACCCTTTTTTAAAATATGGTAAATAGTTGAGAACTCTATATGTTTGTCACACAAATTAGACTGAACAGCTTTTCCTAGCTAAGCTGTAATTGTTCCTCCTTTCTCATCAAGATTTTCTAGGCGTTTCTGTTGCATTTTTCCATCTGTGTTCATTTTATTTGACCACTGCTACATATATTTTACCAAAATGTTTCTCAATTGTGTCCACCTTGAATTGCATTTTGTGATCATTTCGAAGTTTCTAGCTACAAATAATATATTTACATTCAGTTGGAGATATTGGTTCAATGAATGGATACTTAGTTGCCCAGCCACACTTAAAAGTTCTTCGCACAGAATTTTGGGTTGTATTATCACCTATAATAGGTGTTTGATCACACTGCGTAGAAATATCTTCAATTTGTTAGATCTCATCAACATCAATAGGATTATTGTCTATTCTCTTCCTTTTAAAAGAATTGAGAGTAGGGTTCCCATCTGAAGTTGGTGTTTGATGATTAGAAATGTCTTCTCTTTGTTGCATATCGTAATTAGGATTTTCCTCAAGTGGAGGCATATCTTAAGCTTGTTCTTATATTTGTTGCTTGTTGTATGTCTAATGTAGGCACAGAATGAGGATTGTCCTTAAGTGGAGGCATGTCATCATCAGTGGAATAAGTTGCATCTGTAAAAAAGAGGATTTTGAAATTTGTAATTAAGTATATTATTAGAATTTGTAATTTGAAAATAAATAAGGCTTAATTATTTAATTCATACACTACTTGTATTTCGTGTCTATGGAGGTTACATCCTCCTGGTCCCTTTTTGTGGATGGCTAAAATAAGATAAAAGATTACCTTTTTTATGATTGGCCTTCCACATTTTAAGCATCAGAGGATCCCTGGCGAGGCACTGCCAACTCTCTAGATGGCAAGTTAGGCGTCTGCATTGTCGCGCGTCTAAATTTTACAATCTGAAATCTAGCAACCAGGGCAGGCATCTGGAATATGTTGCCGAACGTCTGAGTGCATCTAGGCGTATACTAGTAGCCTACTAGTCGGGTGTCTAAAGAAAGCAACCGGGCGTCAAGAATATGCAGTCGGGCATTTGCAACATGCAACCAGTCGTCTGGAGCGGCCGGGCGTTTGGAGCAAGCAACCAAGCGTGTGGACTATGTTGTTGGGTGATACGTCAAGCGTTTGGAGCAACCAACCGGGCGTTTAGACTATGTTGTTGGGTTGTGTGTATGGCATATGTTGTTGTCAAAAGAGCAGATGACGATGCTTAAGATGTATATGTAGGCGAATGTGACTGATTTATGTTTCGATGCATTGGCGATATATATGCATACATATGAAATTTATTTTAAACACTAGGTGAGCTGACCCGCAAGAGTAACTTGCACGCGGAAATTTTAGGCGAATTGTTTCTCCGAACAATTCCTCAAAATCGCCAAATGCAAATTTCAAAAATGTAAATATTCGTGAATTAGCGAAGAATCGCCACTAAAATTTTCCCTGCTCTCCACTCCAATGTCTTCCTCTCTAACTCGCTATCTCTCCCCCTGACGAGTCACCCTCATGACTCACCTTATCACTCACTCCCCCGCCCACCCAGCTCCCACCTCCCTACACTGCGGGTCGTGCAAGCAACTCGCCTCTAGTCCCCACACCTAACTCACCTGGCAAGTCGCTCTAGCGACTCGCCCCCCTAAACCCTACCCGACTCTCCCCTTTTTCACTACATCCCTTCCTACCCCAGCTAATCACCCTCGCGACTCGCCGTGTGACCAACTCTCTGACCTATTCCCCAATAAGACGCACTCACGACTCGGTGTTACCCTCCCTAGTGCCCAACCCCTAAACCTATCCTGCGTCCCGATTACATTCCCCCTCTCCTATCTCCCTAACACTCTGCTCCCTGCCCCATGCTCTAACCCTACCCCTTGTTGCTTGCCTCACATTCTCTAAGTCGCATGAGCGACTCCCCACTCACCAGTGTTACCCTCCCCCCGACCTGCTCCCCTCACATTCTCCCTGGATCGCTTCATACTAAACCTAGCCCCTTTTTCTAACTCCCACCCGAACTAACCCTACCCTTGTTAGAGCTAACCCTACTGCCCACCCTGGCGCCCAAGAACCACACGCGACTCGCTTGACCCGCCTACCGCCCACCGCGCCCAACCAACATGTGATTCACTATCGCGACTCACATAGCGACTCGCCTAACACCCTGGCGCACACCCAGCACGACAGTCGCTATCGCAACTCACACAACCCCTACCAAGATGGACGTCGTACCTTTCGATAGAGAGCTACTTTTTTGTCCTCATTGGAGATCTTCTCTATATACGTGGCTATGACAGTATACTATTATGATGCTTATTACCCCAAGAGATTGTCATTACGCTCGTTTAAGCACACGATGGTACATGTGGGGGTCATTTTAGTGGCATGGCTATTACTCGACACATTCTTTGCATGGGCTATTCTTGGCCTTCCTTAGAACATGATGCTTGTGTAAGTACGTCAGACGCTGTGAGAAGTGCCAAAAATTGTAAATCTTTCTCATCTTCTGACACAAGAACTACACCCTCTTCAATCCATCTAGTCTTTCTCTCAATGGGGTCTTGAACTTATCGATAATTTTTCCCCGTTATCTTCTGGCGTCCACGCATTTATCATTACCACCTCTAAGTATTTAATAAAGTGGGTTGACGCTACACCACTTGCATGTACCACAGGTTCGTAAATTTTTCATTTTGCGATTCACATCAAGATCATTTCAAAAAACAGCAGTTCATTTCAGAATAAGAACTACAGCCTCTTCAATCCATCTAACCTTTCTCTCAATGGGGACCTGACCTTACCGATAATTTTTCCCCGTTATCTTCTGATGTCCACACATTTATCATTACCACCACTAAGTATTTAATAAAGTGGGTTGAGGCAACACAACTTGCATGTACCACAGGTTCATAAATTTTTCGTTTTGTGATTCCCATCAAGATCATTTCAGAAAACAGAAGTTCATTTAAGGATAAAGACGTCTTACTCTGTCAGTCTCTCAAGCCTTTGACACGTAGTGTGCAAGATATAGTGGCATAAGGGAGTTTATATTCCCCAACACCAATAGATTGTGTGTCATTTTTCATAAGAGCCTTTCTGCGATTTTGAGGTATACTGTTAGGTGCGGGTTTTCGACTAGAAGGAATAAAACTCAAATCCGATAATGGTGAAGATGACAAGGATGGTGAAGAGAGTATGATTACTTCCGGAAGTGATGTCGATGGATCATGCGATTGTGGTAAATCAAAATGTTGTGTCAGGGGTGATGGGTCAACTGCAATAGGTATATGATTGGATGTATTAGATACATCCGCGGGAGATGAGACACTTGGTGTGACTGGTGTAATAGGAACCACTCTACCGAATGAGAATGTGATATTATTGCAATACTTAAATTGGTTCGACGTCGGCGGTGACACAGTGTGTTACTCCACCTTGCTTGTATTTGAGACATTGATGAAGAATAGACGGAATACATTTCATTTCACGAATCAAAGGGCATCCTAACAAGATGTATTGTAGTTCTATAACATACAAAAGGGTCTAGAGATTCTTAGATCCAACATTCAATGGTAAAACGATGGTGCCTAATGTAGCACAAGGGGCATCATTGAACGCACACAATTGTAATGTTGAGGCCGAAAGGTGAGATAATGGTATGTTAAGGTGACGTAAGGCTACAGACGATATGATATTAATGTTAGATCCATTATCAATCACTATGTATTTGAATGTTTTGTATTCCATTTCACTGATGATGAACAATGATGGATCACGAAGCTCAATATCCCCTAGCACTATGAGAGGTGATTCAGACTTTAATCTGATTGTCATAAAATGTTATCGATGATGAAGTCAAAGTATGAAGATTTCCCATGAATTGTGAAAAGGCGTTGGGAATTTTAGTGGACAATTCGATTGATTTTAAGGCCTCTGTAAGCGCTTCACGATGATTGGAAGATTGAACGATGAGATTATGTCATGAGATCTTAGCTAGCGTACTATTTAATTGGTTGATCAAATTATTCTTGAGAGTAATGACCTCACCGGTTGATTCGTAAACTTCTAATTCGAAACTCTACGAATCACATAACTATGTTGTTCTACTTTCAGCTTTGGAAAATGACAGATTTGCGTGGAAAAATAGAGCTTCGTGACTGACTATCTAGTGCTATAGAAAGGAAATTGTAAAGAAGGAAAGAATTCAAAACTTCAACACCAACAATTTTATCCTGGAAACCTCCAATGGAGGAAAACCAGTAGGGAAGGGCAACTGCTCTTTCTTCCCACTTTTATTGGTCTAAAATAGACAATTACAGATTACAACAAGTATGAAAAGAAGCAACAATGTAAACCTTCTCTCCAATTACTTGCTTGCTCTGTTTATACACCTAGCTCCTACAATTCCATTCCAGCACTGAAGATCTTGCTCACTACTCTCATTAAACTTTGCTTCTTGATCTCTCTGGATCTTCGAATAAATTTTCTCTTTCTCCTTTCATGAATTTACACGCATTCCCATGTCCTCTCGTGCACTAAAGGATGTGAAAGGGCATGGAAGGGGAAGAGACACAGTTGGGCGCTTCAAATTCGCGTCCATTCGCGTTCCATTCTTCTTTTCTATCAGGACCGCCACCCTGGTTGGGCGGTGGTTTCAGGACCGCAGCCCCTACAGAGCAACGGTTCTGAAACTGCCGCTCTGCACATAGTGGCATTTCCTTCCAAAACCTCTCTTTACCTCATTTTATTCACTTTTCTTGTTTCTCCTTCTTGGTGTTGATGGAACTGATGAAGTGGTGTGTTTTTCTGGATCCCTATGGATCACCGGTTGTGAAGGCAATGCCGTATTTGGTGATGGTGTAATCGTAGATGTCAGTTCGGATGTTCATGTCAACAAAAGCTTGGTGAGATGATGATCCCACTGTGGCTGCCAAATTGTATGCCTAAATTTGGATCAACTGCAAGATGTATTAGTTGATATAACAATCACCAAATCAATGCTACTAAAAATGATGGGCTTACGCTACCTTTGAAAAACTGAGAGACAATCATGGGTTCCTTATTGAATAAAGTGGGTAAAATCTTACTAATTTGAATCTATAACCGACATACAAGCACACTTAGAAAAATGTTAGTTGTTTTTGGTGGTTAGGGACCTGCCTCGATTAGATCAGTAAAATTTTAAGGAGATAAATATATTTTATTGAATTAAAATGACAAAACAATGCATGAAAGTGAAATAATATACCTGAGTCAAACGCAAGACAGTCACAGTTGCGATTCACTGAAAATCACATGGAGATCGCAAGCCAATCGTAGTTACGACTGACACCTGTATTGAAATTTTGCTAAACAGTGCAGCAACAAGTTGCACATATCCTTTGTGATCCACCTTCACCTCTCCAAGACCTGTAATACCGAAATATGCGAGAAAAGAAGCAAAAACTCGTGTATGGGCTCAAGTTCACAAAGAGTCAGGAGATTAGAATGATGGGGGTGAGTGGTGTTTTATAGTTTTTGAGTGCATAGGGGAATGGGACACATATGGGTGCAATATGCATAGGTGGGTGAGATGATAAGTGTCCATAGTGCATTGGGAATGCAAATTGGTAGGTGGGATGAACAAAATTAAATGTGAGTGGATGAGGGTTAATAAATGAGTGATGAGGTGTATTTTATCCCCATTTTGTGAGGTTTTACAGTTTCTAGTTGATCTTGTGGGATTATTTGATTTTTTGGGGATTATTCTGTTTTATCCTTTCTTTTTATTTTTGAATAAGAGACCTTGTGTGCAAGGTGTGTTTTCTAGTTTCTTCAATCCCAAGGTTACAGACATGTACACCTACAAGGTACACCCATATACCCCTCAAACCGTAGCCATGAGGTAAACCATGTCTCCTCTCATAGGAAATCTATGCCCCCATAATGGTGGCCACGTGCCTCATGTGTCACATGTGGGTGACAACATTGTCCTCTCGAAGGATCCACCCACATTTCGCTCCCATGGGAACAACTACGTGACACCTATGTAGTCCTTTGAATTTTAAAGAGATGAGTGAATACATGTTGGCCCCACAAGTTTGCTCTAATTAAAGAACTACATTTCGCTCCCATGGGAACAACTATGTATCCCCATGGCGACACCTATGTGTCCCATGTGGGAGCAGCATGTATCCACTCATCTATTTAACAATCAAAGGACACCCTTATGTGTCTCCTCTACATGATACAACCATTTGTCCCAAGGACACAAATATTTACCCCTATAAGGGGCATGCACCAATATACTCCTCATGGAGTTCCCTTGGTTTTTGATATGAACACCTTTGTCTTTGATCTAGGGTATACGTGTTATGTCTCCCCATATAAGAATACCTTGGTCTTCCCTTTGGGACGGCACCAAAGGCTTGCTGGTGGGAGACACACATCTCTACAATGACCCATTTATTCCTAGAGTAGGGTTACCCATGTATCCCTATTTGGGTGTCTCCCTAACACAAAAATCCTTCTCTCATTAGGGATACCCTTATGCATCTTCCCCTACAAGATGTACAAATATCTCTCGAGTAAACAACATATTGTCTCTTGGAGGTAAATCCCTTGAGAACTTGTCACTTATTACGGGACAACCTTGTCTTCCATTTGGGTGTAGTGACAAACACCAAGGTAAACCAGGTAAGGACACCCTTTTCGTCTAAAAGAGACCCTTATTGTGGCTGAGGGTAAACCCAAACTTCTCATGGGAAAACTTTGTCTACTCGCATGAGGAGAAAATTGAACACACTTTTCTCCTTAAAGATACATCCAAGTATCCCTTATGAGTACTTCTATGTATACCCATTTGTCTCTATGGTACAAGCACTCTTGTCTCTCCATAGAGGTGCGTCATTTTCTTCTATAAAAGGACACCCTTACATGTATTCTGAATGAGGAGCATGCATGTATCAATTTTTCCTTCATGTGGTCCCCTTGTCTCTATGACAAGAACAGCCTTATCTCCTACTATTGTCACTTATTTTATCCGCTTATAGGTAACTTTTTTTCTCCACTATAAGAGGGACATTAATGTCTCCTTAGCGAGAAACAAACTTAATTCCATGTCAAGTGACACTAGAGTATCCTCTCCTTGTGCAGGAGGGATATTTTCATATTTATACATCTTGTGAAAATATCTTTCAAATAGTGCAATGAAGGTTCTAGGGTGGGTGATGCAGAAGTGTTCGGGTTTACTTGTAACCTTGTATCAACCAAAAATCTTCTAAGTTAGAAAATAAGCTAAGTCTAACATTGCACAAGGTCCTACTTGCCCTTAGTATCTTGTTGTTGATTTTGCTCAAATTCAATTGCCTGCAAAATATCTTTGTAATGTTTAATGCCGTTTATGTGTGTGCAAAAGTTTATTGTGTTTTACGCCCGATTTCTATAGTACGAGTGTATGTATTATTTTGTGCTCCTAGTTGATACACGCAAGTGTTGTCAATATCATTCGTCAAGAATAGTTGCAGCATTCCTCGCAGGTTTTATCAACTTCATTATATCCTCTTGAGCTGAGAACATCATTCAGAAGCTAAAAAGAGCTTCATATGAATAGTTCGAGAGTTGGAGGCTTTGGGATAGTGAACAGAAAGCATTACTTTGATGTACAGTAATGCACCAAACTTTTCTAAAGTCTCACACTAACAATGAGAGTTCTACTGAAGGATGCAGGTGTACTGACAAACACCAATGCATCCCCTATAAGTGGATGAGGATCTTTGTTAAGGGAAACAACCTTAACTTCCACATTGGGCATCAATGTGGAGGGGGAGAGTACCCACTCAAGCGACACCGTTGTCTCCTTGATCAAGAACCTTGTAGTGTCTATCCATCATGAGGGACCTATCCCTATCAAGGGACACCTTTGTTTTCTAGTTCAAGAGTTGGAGGCTTTGGATAGTGCACAGAAAGCATTACTTTTATGTACAGTAATGCACCAAACTTTTCTTAACTCTCACGCTAACACTGAGAGTTCTACTCGAGGATGCAGGTATACTGACACACACCAATGCATCCCCTATAAGTGGATGAGGATCTTTGTTAAGGGACACAACCTTAACTTCCACATTGGGCATCACTGGGGAGGGGGAGAACTTATCATCCCTCAAAGGAAAATGGTGTACCCACTCAAGTGACATCCTTGTCTCCTTGATCAGGAACCTTGTAGTGTTTATCCATCATGAGGTACCTATCCCTATCAAGGGACACCATTGTTTTCTAGTTAAGGGACACCCTTGTTTGCATAACATGGACAATCTTCTCTTTCTTGTATGGTGAACACCATATCTCTGTGTTAGGGGACACCCTTGGCACATACAAAAGACACTTAACCTGCCACTAATACACCTTTTAGATTTGAAATATGCCAAAATTCATTGCAAAACATTTTAATGAATGTGATCATTATTAGTCATTAAAATTATGTTATAATAATAGTTTAAAACTACTCATAAAAAAAAGATGTTGAATGATGATATTGATACATTTTTAATGTCAGCATATATGAGTATATAAATAAACTCAAATCATTTCTAAAGAACAATCACAAAAATAAAACAGATAATTTCAAGCAAAAAGTCGTCTTAAATATTAAAAAGAATGCAAAAATAACTTTTGAAGTCAAGATTAAGTGCGCTTAAATTACTCTAATTAAGGAAAATATTAAAATTATAAACATAAAAATAAATATCTAAACAATCACAGTGTCAAAAAAATATAGCAAACAAATTCATATCATCAAAACTATGTACCATTTAAACTAAGACTTAGTATTGCAAAGGTCTTAGATTCAAAATCTAAAAGCATTGCATTTTCTCTATAAAGACATCATGGAGTCTCAAATTCCAGAGACACAAATGACTAAACTAGACACAATGGTTGTTCAGCGTGTAGTGGAAAAGCAGAATCAGCTTATAATTTTTCAGGCTCCACATAAACAGGAAGTAGTACGTTCCACAATGAAACGTTATCAATGTAAAACCAAGTTTCAAGAACAGATGGATAACCAGAATCAGCAAGAAGATGATATTGAGAGGAAGGAACAGTCGCTGATGTTGTTGGCTAATCCTATGGAACAACAGCATTCAGATCTCCCTCTAGGCATAGCGCAGGAAAAAAGCAAAAAACTGAAGATGGATGCAAATATTATGG
This sequence comes from Taxus chinensis, assembly GCA_019776745.2. NCBI lineage: Eukaryota > Viridiplantae > Streptophyta > Pinopsida > Cupressales > Taxaceae > Taxus > Taxus chinensis. Next base: position 746,260,067 of record CM034150.1, read on the forward strand.
TTGGGCGTAAGATCTAATCAGATCAACCTCCAGAAAGAAGGTCAGAAATTGAGTAATACAGGTACAGTCAGGAATTTGTCCCAACTCATCATTCAATCTTCCCAATGAAAGTAATCACATGGAACATAAGGGTGCTGAAAGAAAGCCCCCTAAGCTCCTGGAACTTAAAAGAATGATTCAAACTCATCATCCTATGATGCTATTTATTCAAGAAACTAAGGCCTCGATAGAGCTTATGAATGTTCTATCAGAGAGAATTTGGTCAAAAGCCCAGTCTTTATCTCTTAATTCTCAAGGAGCCTCAGGAGGAGTTATGTGTTTATGGGATCCCACAATGATTATAGTGCTAAGTTCGTGTGGTTCCAAGGGTGTCCTCCTTTTGTAGGCTCTCTCTCGGATGGATGCTCATCGGTTTTTGTTTATCAATGTTTATGCTCCTAATGCTATGGAAGAAAAGGTGTCACAATGGCAGCAAATAGTTTCTATGGTTGGTTCTTATCCTGATCTTCCCGTCATCCATGGAAGAGATTTCAATACCATCCTTAACTTACGGGAAAAACAGGGAGGTATATCATACCTATATTCTAGTTCATCCAATATGGTTAGATACATTCCATCTCTCAATCTAGTGGATGTTCAGACTAATAATGGGATAATTGCATGGTCCAATAAAAGACAAGGATCAGAATGCATCCTGGAACGTCTAGATCACTTCCTGTTGTCTGAAGCTTGGTGGTTTAAGGAGTATATCCCCGGGGCGTAGGTTCTAAATAACATTGGATCTGATCATTGGCCACCGTGTTTAGAGATGGGTAAATCAATTCAATGTCACACTCCTTTTAAGTTCCAATTGATGTGGCTAAGGAACGAAAATATAGGTAATCTCATTCAACAATGGTGGTTAGAAGGCAAACCCAGGTATGGAACAAACATGTTTTCTTTTACAAAACGTTTGAATTATCTAAAGGTCAAACAAAAAACCTGGAATTGGACAGAATTGGGAGACATTAAGGAGAAGAAAAAAACAAATCCTTGAACAGATAGAAGAGCTCAATGGGACCCTTAGAATTTCGGGAAGTAATGATGGTTTGCTTCAAAAAAAACTCATTTTGAAAGCTGCTATTCAGGAATGGGAAACTAGAGAAGAAATCTTGTGGAGGTAAAAATCTTGAATTCAGTAGTTAGAAAAGGGTGATTAAATTTCGGCTTTTTTTCATAAATCCTTGTTGACTAGATGAACTCAAAACCACATATCAGCTCTAACTATGGAAGATGGGAAGGAGTAATCTATGGAAGGAATGTAACAAATTGCTAAGCAATATTTCCATCAGTTATTTACAGCCCAACCTCTAGACGAGATGGTTCAAAAGACAACGTTAGACATTATCCTTAGACTTATCTCAGATCAGGATAATGAAAATCTAAGCACTCCAGTTATGAAAAGTGAGTTGCAGAATGTGGTCTTCACTGTGAAGAAAGGAAAAACTCTAGGATTGAATAGCTTTCAAATTGAATTCTATCAAATCTTCTGGGACATCATTAAAGGAAAGCTCCTGCAACTGGTGGAAGAGGTAAGGACAACAAAAACAATGCTAAAAGAAATTCATAAACCTACATGGCCCTTATTCCTAAAGCTACTGAAGTGGAGGACATTTCAGGCTTTAAACACATAGCTTTATGTAATGTTCTGTATAAAATAGTCACTAAAGTTATGGCAGAACGGTTGAAACCTATACTTCATAAGATCATCTCTCCAGAACAAGGGGGATTCGTTTCAGGACGTCAAATTCATGATGAGATCGTGTTAGCACAAGAAGTCTTACACTCCATGGATACCCAAAAATCTTTGTCTATGTTTATTAGACTTGACTTGTCCAAAGCCTATGATAGAGTAGATTGAGATTTTCTATGTAAAGTTTTGGAGCAGTTTGGACTTTCAGTGAATTGGATTAATTGGGTAAGAGCATGTTTGTCTTCAATCTCCTTTTTTTGTCCGTGTTAATGGTACTCCGTCCCAAATTTTCTCAACTTCTAGGGGGATCCGTCAAGGGGATCCATTATCCTGCTTTCTTTTTATCAATATGGCAGAGTGCCTTGACAGATTGGTAACTAAAGCTTGTCAGGAAACGAAGATCAATGGATTTCAATAGGCTAAAGAAGCTCGTCCTCTCACCCATCTATAGTTTGTGGACGATTCTACGCTTCTAGGTAAAGCTACTCACTTGGAGGCTCAACAATTGCATAAGCTTCTTCAAGTTTTTTCTAGAGCTACTGGTCAACTGATTAATCAAGCCAAATCTAGCATCATTTTATTTCATTGCTCTAGTAGATAGGAGGATCCAATTCTTAACATCTTCCACTTTAAAAGAGGATATCTTCCACTCCAATATATGGGGGTCCCTATCGCCCGTAAACACATCAAAGACTGGCACTGCATCGTAAATAAAGTTGAGATGAAATTGCAAAAATGGACTAACAAGTTGTTTTCCTCAGGAGGAAGAATGACATTGGTTCAAGTACTCCTTCAAACCTTGCCTATATATGTTTCCCCTATCTTGAATATTCCAAGAAGAATTTTGAAACAATTGGATTCCATTTGACAGAAATTCATGTGGAGTGGTCTACAAGAAAAAAGAAAGTGGTCTCTCTTCAAAGGGGAAACTCTTTGTCAGCCTAAGCAGAAAAGAAGGTGGTTTAGGATTTAAGTCCTCCACAAAGCATAATAAGGCTATGGCAGATTGGAGAATGCTTATGGATCCAAATGAGTTATGGGTTGCTAATATCCGTGCCAAGTATGCAAAAAATAAGTCCCCTGAGAGAATCATTCGGTTGTCTCCTCCATCCAAGGGACAACAAGTGGCTTTCCTCAAGGAGAGGAAATTGCAGAAATGGACTAACAAGTGCCTTTCCTCAAGAGGAAGAATGACATTGGTTCAAGTAGTCCTTCAAGCCTTGCCTATATATGTTTCCTCTATCATGAATATTCCTAGGAAAATTTTTGAAACAATTGGATTCCATTTGCTAGAAATTCATGTGGAGTGGTCTACAAGAAAAAAGAAAGTGGTCTCTCATCGACAGGGAAATTTTTTGTCAACCTAAGCAAGAAGGTGGTTTAGGATTTAAATCCTCCACAAAGCATAATAAGTCTCTGACAGCTAAACTATATTGGAGAATGCTTTTGGATCCAAATGAGTTAAATGGGTTGCTAATATTCGTGGCAAGTATGCAAAAAATAAGTCCCCTAAGAGAAACATTAGGTTGTCTCTTCCATACAAGGGATCACCCACTCTTGTTGTTTTGAAAGTGGGGGAAGCTCTCATAAATAAGTATTTGGTTATCCAAAATGGTCAGAATGCTAACTTTTGGACTGATTCTTGGGATGGGTATCTGCCAATCATTACTCAGTTTCCAGAGTTAAAGAACACCATGGATACTTTACATAACATAGGATGGACCAACGTTACTCAATATTGTCAACCTAATACTCATCCGTGGGAGATTTGGCAATATTGGACGCCCTCTCTAGAATGGCCAATCCAAGTTGGGGAAGAGTAGCAAATGCATAAATAAAATTATCTCGGGTCGTCCTCTAATAACCTCCCCTGTGTATGAATCCTCCTTAGCTTAGGGGAACAACCCTACAAGTGAATTTACAATTTCATCAGGCTATGCTTCTCTAGCCAGGAGTGCTGAGAAATCAAGTTCAGAAAGCAACTCTCATATTGTGCCACAGAGCCCAGACCTGACGGAGATCATGGAACAACAACTCATCCATCCTCTGTTGTATGGAACAGGAACTCATCTATCCTCCATTGTATGAAATGCTCTGACATGTATCACTCCTCAAATAAGTCCCACGTAATTGTCTCTCGAGTCAAAAGGAGTTTCCGCTCCTCATTTCTCCACCAGATTTCTGTTGTGTCACGGAGATCATTGAACTCATCAATCCTCCACTATATGAAGTTCTCTAACATGTATCGCTTCTCAAATAAATCCCAGGTAACTATCTCCCAAGTCAAATGGAGCTTTCACTTCTCATTTCTCCACCGAACGCCTGTTGCATCGCGAAGAAAGTGAATAGTCAATCGAACCTTGACGTTTCTCTCGTATGGGTATAACCCAAAGTAATTTTCAAGAGTAAGGAACCATAACTCATCTCCAAAACCATCTATTTGTTGCGTCACGGAAATCATGAAACTCGTTTATCCTCCGTTGTATGAAGTTCTCTGACATGCATCTCTCCTCAAATAACTCCCAAGTAACTGTCTCTCGAGTCAAATGGAGCTTTCGTTCCTCATTTCTCCACCAAACACCTATTGCATCACAAAGAAGGTGAATAGTCAATCGATCCTTGACATTTCTCTCGTATGGGTGTAACCCAAAGTAATTATCAAGAGTAATGAGCCATAACTCATCTCTAAAACCATATGTTTGCTTCGTCACGGAAATCATGGAGCGCATCTATCCTCCGTTGTATGAAGTGCTCTGACAGTTATCTCTCCTCAAATAACTCCCAGGTAACTATCTCTCGAGTCAAATGGAGCTTTAACTCCTCATTTCTCCACCAAACGCCTGTTGCGTCACAAAGAAGATGAATAGTCAATTGAGCCTTGACGCTGCTCTCATATAGCTGTAACCCAAAGTAACTATCAAGAATAAGGAGCCATAACTCATCTCGAAAACCATCAGTCATCCCCCCATAGGTAGGCGGTTGGAGACAAAGGAGGTCCTTGATAACTTTGTCTTTACCCTGGCCTTGTGGACAAGACTCTAATGTGGTGAGGGTGGCCTATCTAACGGTGGCAGCCCCGCAATACTCTGTGAACGGCTACAACGTTTCGTAGTGATCCTCCCCATCTACAACGACGGGCTACGAGATCTCTCACGACGTTGTGTGTCATACTGATGTGGTGTGGATAGAGAAACCTTCTCTGAAAGGGTATCCCCCTCGGGCTGAGCAACCTCAACTAGCTCTCCCATCATCTATTGTAATACCTCTAATATATGTGGCCCAAGATTCGTTGCTTATGGCTCCAGAGTAGGCGAGCCACGACCTCGGGTCCTCATCGCTTGACGCTCAGCTCAAAACCTCGACATCCAACGCGTGTGGAAAGGTAGTGTATTAGGTTTAGCGTAAACGTTTTGTTAAGAGAACATTTTATTTATCCAATTTAATAGTTAAATTCCAATTTGATTCTCAAACTGCCCAACGTTGTGCCCACCAGTTTACTTCTTTATATTTATGATGACTCATTATATCGTATGTATGGAGACACTAGACACAGTACTATTACAGTTGTTTTGGACATTACCATGATTTTGTTGTCGTATTAGGACTTAGTTGCTAACTTGTTCTTGGCAAGATGATGTTTTGAGGCATACGATGCCACAATTCATTGTTTTTATCATTATTGTTTGGTTTAGATATGATGTTATGGATATTGTTGATATGAGATTTACATGGTTTATATTTTGGATATATCACGAATAGTTATAATGGTTATATATTTCATTGACGAAGGGATATGGCATAAATAATTAATTTGGATGGATTAGCATATGCTCAATTGGATCATTTTGACATTTGTAGTATCGTCTATTAGGTTTTTGGCATTGAGCAAGTATGATGTGTGAATTGTGCACGTTATAGATTTTGCCACAGGAGAATGTGAGACTCGAGGGTTGCACCGCCAAGTTGCACAATAGGCCAAATCTATTTCCCTTGTTTGTTCGGCCTTGTTCATTATGTTGTTGACTAAGGATAGAAGTAGGGAATTCCTCAGCTTGGCATGTGAATTAAGTTGTTTTGTTGGTCACTTTGTCTTGTTTGTCTTCGTTTAATTAATTTAGTGTTATCTATCATAATTGTTTGTTGAAGTCATTTTTTATGAGTTAATTATTTATAATTTGATTAGCAAATGTTTAATCTAGTTTATCCTTGATTAATTAGGTGTTGGGCCACCTAATAATGGACTAGGTGCGCCCACCACCCCCTCTTAATGAGCCAATTTTCTCAAATCTCGAATTTGGGTAAAAAGTGGAAATTAGGCAGTGTGTTTAGAAAGATGGGGGTCATTTTTGCCTTAGAATGAGATCCATAGATCATACCTATGGGTAGGGGGACTCTTCCTAAGGTTCAAAATTTTTTTTCCCTCTTGTTTCTCATCGTTTACTTAATTTAGTGTTATATATCATAATTGTTTGTTTAAGTCACTTTTTATGAGTTAATTATTTTAAATTTGATTAGGGAATGTTAAATCTAGTTTATCCTTCATTAATTGGGTGTTGGCCCACCTAATCATGGACTAGGTGGGCCCACCACCCCCTCTTAATGAGCCACTTTTCTCAAATCTCGAATTTGGGCAAAGAGTAGAAATTTGGAAGGGTGTTTAGAAAGTTGGGCGTCACTTTTGCCTTAGAATGAGCCCCATAGACCATACTGTTGGTGTGAGTCATATTCCACATCACCAGCCAAGTTATCTCACTTAGGTGAGGTCATAGGTCTAGGTGTCATTTTAGGGTCATCAAGAGATTCCCTTACGCGTCAGTGCGTTAGTACATCATTGGGAGTTACTTCCCATTCTGGGAATGTAACTCACCCTCTCCACTTGAGAGGTCATCATTACAACACTAGGGGTTACTCAACACCCTCTATATGTACACCGCTTCAGATCTATGAGATTGTGTAGAGATATTGAGCTTAACGAGGTTCTGCCCCTTTTCGAATCTTTGCATGCACCTATGATTGATGCTTGCTCTTCATGAGATCTCGTCACACTACCGGTTTGTACCACAGTTGATTTCACACCATCCCGCATGATCCTCATGTTTTACGTTTTCACATCTTCCCTCATTGTACCAAAGTGCACGTTTTGTGGATCCGTGCAACTCTTCGTTTTTCACTACTCTCCGGTTTTTCAGTTCGTGATATCTCGCATGAGTTCATCGTAATGGTTATTATGTACGTGTTCTTCTTGCATTGATTTCGGGTTCAAATCTCTTTGTTCCAGGTGTTTGTTCATTTTTTGGGTGTTTGTTCGTGTTTGTGGTCTTCTGGTGCTTTCCGGCGTTTGCATGTGTGTTTGGAGGTGTTTGGAGGTGTTTAAGATCTGGGTTTTGGTGTTGGTTTTGAGAGTTTTCCTTGAAGTGTGTTGGCTACCTTTAAGGTCCAACTCGGCCCTAGCTCGCCGAACTGGGAATCGAGCTCCCCTTCAGCTCACCGATACAACTCGCCTTGCACCATTTCATAGCTCAGTTTGCATTGTCCTCCACTCGGCTCCTCTTTGCATTAGATCTTTTGTTGCTACGGGTTAGTAATTTTCTCCTGGATCTTTGACCTGTGTTCACATTTGGGTCTTTGTTTGTTTGGATTCTGAGCTTGTGCTCCTGAGTAGTTACCTCCGTTGATGCTCCTGGTTCGCTGTCTGTGGTTCGTGGGTTGGATCTTCGTCTCCTTGTTGTGTTTCGTCGCAAGTTTCCCTAGATTTTTTGCCTGCGCTAGGCTCCCCTTGTTGTTGTCGTGTTCTCCATTGGGATCTTCATGGCAGCTCGACGCCTCGTCCTCTATCGTTGCCACCACGAATCTTGATGACCATCTAACAACCCGTCAAGCAAGTCTGACTCACCGCAGACCTCGCAGCCACCTCTGCACTCCAGGGAAGTCCTAGGGATCAAAGGCCTACACCCCCGCATACAAACAGAAGAGTCGAGCCCACTTTTCCTCCACAGCATTAGGTCCCCTCTATTGCCCAAAGAGATGGAGGCATTTTGTAGAAAAAGGTGTGCTAAGATGGAGGTTGACGTTCCAACGTTTCGGTTCTGTCTCGAGTTCAATTCACGAGATGTTGTTTCAGGAAGAAATCTTCACCGACTCGGAGAGGCGTATCAAGTTCCCAAAGGTACAAAAATTTGACCTCTATAGAGACCCACCTATACAATTACATTGCATGCAAACCATTAGACTAACTGAGACTTGCCTCTTAGTTAGTGGAAATGGAATTTGTCCTGTTTTTCTTACTAGTTCTTTCTGTAAAAGACATAAAAAATGCACAAAAAAATGGTTACATAGTTGCTCATTGGTCTGAATTTAATATCATTGTACATCCCCATTTTGATTATCAGATTAAATGCTAAGTATGTAGTAACCTTGTTAGAAGTTAGACACACCTCCTGGGCAAGACGCAGTCGTCACCCAGTTCCATGGAACCCTTGACCGGGATGGACTATGTAGGATAAGACCAGGATTTTCCATGGCCCTAGAAGATAAGCACCTAGATAAAGCATGGGTACTATGCATACAAGTACTTGGAATCGATATGTTACCTGGCTTCGTTTATGCAACCATTGGATGTCGTTCCATTTACAGATATGTAAACATAATGGATGGATGCCCCCAATTTACAGGCCAAAGATTCCCAGAGGGATCGAGGCACCTCCTCCAATGTGGGCAATACCTAGAAAACTTGTCAGACCAATGGGTAAACGACTATACTGTCAATTCAAACCATGGTTAAAGGAGCACCCTACCATAGGGATAAATTGAGTACTCTCCCGAGCCTAAAATACCCTAAAGTTGTTTCCAAGTGGAATGCACCAATTGATCTAAAATCCCTACAGTTATCTTCTATATATGAGCCAGTGATCCAGAAAAGCCTACATCCACCACCATCAAGTTCTAAAGCTAGCACCTCTGCCAATCAGCTTATCAAAGCACAACCAGGACAATGTGTATCCATAGATTTACTAAAGAAGACAACAACCAAGTTCCTTGCCAGTTCAGAAATAAAATAGGCTTCCTCTCAGATCCCCAACCAAAACAACTGTCGAGAATAACATCGGGTGCAGAGAAAGTAGACTTCACCCACTTTATCTCCAAAGAAGCTGAAAAAGAGCCTGAACCAGTTGTCTACTACAACCCCATCTTTGCAAGAAAAATAGATAACCAGAAGCCTTCTACCCAACAGCTAAATTGGCAATCCAGGTGGATGAACCAACAACAATCTGTGATAACCAACATATCTAAAAAGGTCAACCATCTTGAATCACAGGCCAAAGAAACCCAAAACCAGTTGCAGACCTTACATGGATCCATAACCCGCATGGCCACACATACTTCTGAAAAACTCCATGAAATCCATAAAACCGCCAATACCATCTACCAAAATGTTTTCTGCATTATACCCCCAAATCAATATGGCCACTGCAACTCAAGAAGAAAGACTGGAAGACCTTCGAAGAAGGGTTGAAGCTCTAACAGAAGAAAGGAGGCTAGCAAGAGAGCAAAGCATCCAAGTTACAGTAGATTGCCCCCATAAAGCCCCTGGCATTCCTAAAATGCATGAGGGCAAAACAAAAGAGAAACCAACTCCCAAGCCGATCCCACTTGATATAAGCTCCCTAAATGTTCCCATAAGATTCTTCGGAGCCGCAACAAGACATTAGCACCTTTGAAGGAAATAGAATAGCCGCACAGTATCACGTTGAAGATCCTGAACCAGAGGTTGAAGACCCAGTTGAGGCAATGAGAGATGATCCTAGGGTACCTATACCAGCACATGCCAACCCTAACTTCTCTCCAAACAAGATTTTCTTCAACGTAGACAAAATGGATGGAGCCACAAGGAGAAGAAAATTAGAAGAATGGACAAACCAGCTTAGGAACATCATGGACCACGAAGGGTTGGGACCCAACAGCGACAATAACCTTTGCAACACGCAACTTTCAAGGAATAGTCCATGATTGGTGGTCTCAGTTGCCAGCCACAAGACCCAATGGCTACAATGGTGGAATCTTCAAAGATGATTGCTACACTCTTGAAACTATGGCCCAAGCAATCCAATTTGATTTTTGCCCAAATGAAGCGAAGGACTCAGAAATGAAGCTCAGAGCCTTCATGAAGTTGAAATTATGTGATCTAAGCAAGTTCAATGACTATGTCATAGTAGCAGAACAGCAGTTGTATGCCATAGGAATGCAAGAATATGCATTGGCCAAGCAGCATTTTCTGACATGTCTCCCCAGGCCCATCGGAGAGAAAATATTGAACATGTATGTCATCCAAAACAAAACTACAAATGATGTCAAATGGCAACAAATTGTGTCTGATTGCAGACTAGCAATCACGGACTTGTGTATCACTACCAAAACCTGTCACGACATTTCCAAAGGAAAATTTAAGAAAAGATGATTGTAAGTGCTTCCCATTATGTGCAGATTTTGGTTGTTCTACCCAAAAACAACACAAAAAAGCTCACCCATGGAAGAAATGAGGAATGTTCCTCAAAAAGTATAGGCACTCTTTCAGAGGTTCACAAAAACACTACTTCAGAAAAAGATTCAAGAAAAGAAAGGTTGACAGAGATAAATGCTTTCTATGTAAGAAACCCAGCCACTTTGCAAATAAGTGTCCAACCAAGTCTTCAAAAGTAATATTCTTCTATGAAGACCCTGTGAATCAAGAAGATTGGGATTACATCCCCTCTGACGTTGAAGTTGACTTCAACAATGGGGATTATTATGAACTAGGATCAAATGATGGTTATAGCTCAGACGATTCTATAGAAGAATGTAACTGCTTCTGTATCAAAGGATTATGGGAAAACCTCCCACCAGATAAGCAACAAGCCATACCACCAACAGTATCTGATGAATGGTTGTCCAAAAGACAATCATACACAGCACAAGAACTACAACATGCTTTCTCCATAGAAGGAAACTCAAGCCAATATGTGATCCAGGGAGATAGCCACAATCTTGTCATACTGCAAGGTCTTTACATCCAGGGTTTTTTCCACTTGCCCAACATCTCAGCCTATCCACTTACCTTCATGATAGATAGTGGTTGTTCAAAAAATGTAGCACAAGCAAAGGTTTTCCCTCCTCATTTCTAGAAGAAATTGGCACAACCGCTATACAACTATGGCCTCATGCATCAGGAAGCAAAGTGTGAATACTATGCCCCAAATGTCTTAGTCTACTTCAACAATTATTCATACCGTATCACTTTCTATCAGTATCCAAAACTCACAGACGACATCATCATTGGGCAAGCATTTCTTAGCTCCCTCACAGAATACAGAATGAATCCCAACAAGTATATATCATTTCTCCATAAAGGTTGCATGAATGAGGTCCAATAGAATCCTACATACCATGTCCTTAGCATTTTCCTTAACTATCATTCAACCAAGAGCCAATAGCTTCCTACTAACGATGTCCTTGACATTGTAAACTTCTACAAGATGAGGGATCAAAATAAAGTAGAGAAAAGGGAACTACTCCAGAAATCCAGAATGGCGGTTCAACTTGTCCAAGAAGATGATCACCTTGTTGTGCAAATAATCAAAAAAGAATTGTTGCAACCTCAACCCACAACAGTTTTGGCACAAAAATATGAGGACATACGACATCAAGACTAAACCAGGAAAATATGCCTATGAAAAGATCGAGACCAGTTCTAGAGAAATATTTGCCTGACATGATTAAAGAAATATCAAGTCTTATTGGAAATGAACCTGATAGAACCTGCCAAATCTTAATATTCATGCCTGACATTCATGGTTAATAAGCATTATGAACAGAAAAGGGGAAGGAAGCATGTGGTCATTGATTATACGACACTCAACAAGATAACGATCCCTTTCCGTTACCCAATTCCACATAAGGACAAACTCCTTGAACGGATACCACACAACCATGTCTACTCAAAATTTGACTGCAAAAGTGGCTTTCTACCAGTTCAGAACCAACCCTGACCATGTTGAAACGACAGCCTTTTCAACGCCCCAAGGTTACATTACCAGTGGTTGGTTATGTCTTTTAGCCTCAGAAATGCTCCTAGCTACTTCCAGGAATGGATGGATTCAGTTTTCAGACCTTTCTACGAGTTCATAGTTGTCTACATTGACGATATTCTTGGTCTTCAGCAAATCAACAGAAGAACATGTTGAACTCTTACAAGTGTTCCATGATCTGGTCAAAGAAAATGGAATAGTTCTGTCAGAATCAAAAATGGAAACATTCAAGACAGAAATTGATTTTCTTGGAATGCAAATTAGGTCAGGGACAATAAAACCCCAACCGCATGTGTTCAGTTTCGTGAACTCTTATCCTGACCAAATCACTGACAGGAGACAGTTGCGGAAATTCCTAGGCAACTTGAACTACATAGCCCCATTCCTCAAGCATCTGGGAAAGTACAGACATCTCTTAACAGACATGCTGAAGAAGAAATCACCAAAATGGATTGATAAACATGCTGTAGCGGTCCAAGAAATTAAAAAAGATGTGCCAACAGCTACCAGAATTGACAATTCCCAAGAAAGGCCCATTGGTGGTACATACAGATGCGTCAGATGCTTCTTAGAATGGACTGACAAGTACACTGTAGCGGTCTAGAAAGTTAAAAAGATGTGACAATAGCTACCAGAACTCACAATTCCCAAGACAGACCGATTGGTCGTACATACAGATGGCTCAGATTCTTATTGGGGCAAGCCGCCCCAATAAGAATCTGAGGCATCTGTATGTACGACCAATCGAACAATTCAGAATCCATAGTTCGCTATGCCAATGGAACATTGGCAGACTCGGAACAGAACTACCACAGCACTGAAAAAGAAATCCTTGCAGTCCTGAAAGCATTCAAAGCCTACCTACCTATACCCAGTAAAATTCATAGTCTGCAGTGACTACAGAAATCTTGCAGGCTACCTCAAAAATAAGGTTTATCCATTTAGCAGCAAGGGGGAGGTTATACAGATGGCAACAAAAATTTTTCAGAATTCCAATTTGATGTTGAATATGTAAAAGGAGAAAGAAAATACTCTAGCAGATGCACTAACAAGAGAATATGCTATCTTGAAAATGCTTTCTATCATATCGCAGGTTGCAGGAAATACAAGTTCTTCACAAACACCTGTGAAGTGGGATGAATTTTCAGGAGAGCCTTTATCCATGGTTCTTGTCAAATTGGGCAAAAGTTTATTCAAAATCAACACCTTCTACTTGAGCATACCCTTTACATACTAACCTTGCCTTGTTTCGAGTGACTTGCCCATCTTCATTCAATTTATTTCGGAATGCCCACTTAGTGCCAATCACATTCTGATCCTTTGGCCTAGGTACAAGTTCCTATGTTTCATTATTCTCAATTTGATCTAACTCTTCCTCCATTGTCTTTATCCAATTTTTATCATGGCTGGCTTCCGCAAAGTTCTTCGGCTCTATTTTGGATAATAAGGATAAATTTACTGGTTCTGATGCACTTACAGTTCTTCTTCTTGTCTGTACTCAATCATCAAGGTTTCCAATGATCTGACTTTCAACATGATTCTTCTTAACAAAACGAGATAGTGTTTTGGTGTCCTACCTTTCAGATTTACTTAATTTTTCAACATCTTCTTCCTCTTCTTTTTCTTCTACTACCTCCAGTATTTTCTAAGGGCTCTTCTGTAGGTTCTTTAGCTTTTTGATTCACTATTTCATCCACTCTCACATTTGCACTTTCTACTATTGTTTGTACTCTTTTGTTATAGGATCTGTAGGCTTTGCTTTTAATAAAGTAGCCAAGAAAAATTCCTTCATCCGCTCTTGAATCGAATTTGCCCAAGTTCTCTTCATTTCTTTTAATAAAGCATCTACTCCCAAACACTTTGAAATATTTTACAGTAGCTGGTCTTCCTTTCCACAATTCATAAGGAGTTTTGTCATGATTAACTCTGATTTGCCCTCTATTCAAGATATGAACAGCCGTATTTACCACTTCTCTCCAAAATTTATCTGATAGCTTAGATTCATTTAACACGGTTCTAGCCATTTCTTGGATGGTTCGATTCTTTCTTTCTGTCACTCCATTTTGTTGTGGAGTCCTTGCAGCTGAGTATTGTCTTTTGATTCCATGATCTTCACAATATTCAATGAATTCATTTCAGGTGAACTCACCTCCACGATCTAACCTCAGGCACTTTATTTTCAATCCGGTTTCATTTTCTACTAAAGCCTTGAAAGCTTTGAACTTCTCAAATGCTTCTGACTTTTCTTTTAGAAAGGCTACCCAAGTCATTCTAGTGTAGTCATCAATGAATAACATGAAATAGCTCTCACCTTGTATGCTTTCTGTTCTGGTAGGTCCACACAAATCCGTATGAATCAGCTCCAGTGGTTTGGTAGTCGAATACTCCTTCGTTCTAAACCTTACTCTGGTTTGCTTTCCATGTTGACATTGCTTGCATAGAGTACTTGCAGGTTTCGTTACCTTAGGCATATCCTGCACAACCTGCTTGTTGTTGATTTTCACAAGATTAATCAAAATTTATATGCCCCATCCTTCTATGTCATAGGCAACTCTCTTCCACTTGACTTAGAAAACATTTCTCTCATTTTACTTCTCCGAGCATGTATAGGTTATTTGTGGTTCTATGTGCATCTGGTACTAACTCTTCCGTGTCTTGCCTTCCTTATCTCACACCATTCAACATAAAACTTAAGTGTGTGTCCTTGATCACACATTTGGCTTACAATTAAGAGATTATGCTTTAATCCATCAACATATAAAACATTCTCTATTTTTGTTTTACCATTATCAAGACTCAACGTACCTTTTCCAATGATCTTTGCTTTAGCGTTATCACTGAATTTTACCGTACCTTCATTTACTTTCTTCAATGAGATGAACTTACTTTTATCTCCGGTCATATGTCTTGAACATCCGCTATTAATGTACCACAACAACCCTTCATCCTGTGCATAGAATGTTGTTTTAACAAATTATATATTTCTCTTTATCTTTCCCATCATCCTCTTTCTTCTGTTTCCAAAATTTTTTAGCTTCTTTTTTCTTTATTTCTGGAGCATTTACCTTCTAGTTCGATTTGGATGGTTCTAAAAAATCTTTCGCTATGTCCATAGTTATTGTAGTTATAACAAACAATATCTTCAACATAGTTCGATAAAGGAGAAAAGGAGTTGTGATTTCTATTTGAGAATCCATACACACCTTTGTTCTTTATATTGTTGTCTCTCACCCCGTATTCTACAATCTATTTCTTTATGACCAAAATGATTACAATAGAAGCAATAGCCATAGAAATAATGTTCAAACCTGAACATGTGAGTATATCTTGGAGGATTTGGTCTTGTAAATTTTTTCTCATCTTTTCTTTCCTTGTAATAAGTGTTGATCTTCATAAAACTCTTCTCCCTTTTCAACTCTTCATTCTTCATAGGTTCCTTGAGTGTCTCTGCATAGGTCTTTGACTTCTCTTCTCTTGTCCCTTTCGACAAATCTATACCTTTTGTGTTAGCGGTGTCTTGTCTTTCTGTATATCCAAGACCAGTCTTGTCAGATGTTAACTTCTGTTGGTTCAAAATTTCATCTAGTATCTCAGCAATTTTCTTGAATTTTAGATTACTTGTAACTTTAGTCATTTGCCTTTTCCAAGTCCTTTCTCAAAGCAACCGATCTTTGACTCACGCTTTTTGCAATCTTATTCCTTAGTCCTTAGCTGATTTCTTAATTCTTCTTCAACTCATTTTGGTTCTTCAATTTGGGTTTTTAGATCCACAATCATCTTTTCTGATTCTTCAAGTGATTGTGATATCTTAGATTCAAAGTTACGATCTTCTTCTTCATACTTTAGAATATGTAACTTTTGTTTCTGATTTTTCTTTTTAACAAATTTTAACTCTCCTAAGGCACAAATAAGTTCCTCTTCAAGATTCACTTCACCTTTTTCTTCCATGTCTTCATCTCTTTCTAAGTCATCTTTTATAGCCATGAATAATATTTCTTCATTATCACTATCTGAGTCACTTATCCCACTTTCTTCGGATGATCTACTACTTCCTTTTGAATATAAGCTTTTCTTTTGCTTTCCAAATCTTTTCTTGCCTTTGTTTTGCTTGAATTCCCTTTTGAATTTAGGTTTGCTTTCCTCATCATCACCATCTTATTTCTCTGGAAACTTAGCTGCAAAATGACCAATTTTACCATAGTTAAAACATTTAAATGGTAACTTACCTTTTTACTTTCCAAATCCTTTCTTTAACTTCCGAATGAACAAGGCTTCTTTATCATCTTCTTCGCTGATTGAGTTCTCATTTGACTTAGGTTATTTGATTTTCTCTTTCTTTGAGAATTTGAATGCAGCTTCCTTATTTGATGGTCTATTCAGACTCATTCCTCATTTCATACGCAGTCATTATTCCATGTAGTTCGTCCATGCTCAACTTATCAAGATCCTTCATTTCTTCAATGGCAGACACCTTAGCATCAAATCTTAATGGTAGAGATCTTAGAATCTTTTGAATGATTATGGATTCTTCAATATTTTCACCTAACCCTCTTATGGCATTGAAAACCTCATCCATGTGAAGAAGATAGGCTACAACATTCTCCTCATCCTTCATTTTCAGGCTCTTAAATTGTCTCCTATGAGTTTGAAGCTTAGCCCTTTTAACCTTGTCATCACCTTCATAGATAGTTCAAAGTTTGTCCCCATATCTCCTTCACCGTGTCAAATTGCATTACTTTAAAAAACTCAGATTTTGATAGACCACATAGGATAACATTCATCGCCTTCGCATTGTTTTCAAAAGCCTTCTTTCCGGCTTGATCTGTCGGTGGAACTGATGGGATTTTATATCCAACTATTACTGATTGCCAAATATAAAACCCTAGTGCCATTAGATATGTTTTCATTCTTATGCTCCAAAATGCATAGTTTGTTCCATCAAACAATGGAGCCTTGTTTGAAGGAAAACCTTCTTGTACTTGATGAGTAGTCATATGTGCTTCTAAGATCTACCTTCTAATTGTTACATTGTTCCTGAAGGCACCCACTCTAATACCAATTGTTAAGCACAAAATAATACTGAGAGGGGGGGGTGAATCAGTATTATGATATTCTTTTAAATTTAACACTTAATCTCAAATCCGTAATCACAATTAATCAGTTTCACAAAGAATATATCAAAGCAATCAATGAATGCAAAGCAAACCAACACACTGAAAATAGACACAAATTTATGTGGAAACCCTTTTGGGATAAAACCATGGAGAAAATATTCTTTATTATATTTCTCAAATGTTTGTAGGCAACCAACCTACGGGAGACACCAATCCCCAAATTACAATTTTTGTAGGCACCAACCTATAGGAGCACTAACCCCTTTTTGCTAAACACCAACTCAGCAAGAGACACCTATCTCTTCAAATATGAAGGCACCAGCCTTCCTCACAAAAAAAAACAAACTCTTTTCTATATTTTATGTTGTTGTTGCTTCAACAAGTGATAGAACAAAACTGCTGCTCAAAATATCCTTTTTTATTTATTTCAGTCCCTTCACATAAATAAATCACTGCAACTTTTCATCAAAAATAAATCTGCCCTTCACTCCTTGTTATTTCATATTCTGCTCTTCCTTTTCTCTCTTCACACAAAATATTCAATATGTGTTCTTTTTTTAAATCAAATGATTCTATCTCCTTATATATCCTTCTCACATCCTTTCGAAAAGAGACATCATTCTATACCAACACAACCTTTCCATTATTTAATTAACACAACTTAATTAAGTGCATTAGTCGGCTTAAAACCAAAATTAATTAATGCAACCCATAAAAATTATAAAATGCACATCAAACAATGTAATATACTCCATTAAATGTGTTGGCCCTTTCTTTAATAAAATTGTTATCATCATTAAATTGCTATCAGCCATCATTAAATCTTCTTTTTCACCATGAAACATGGCATATGAACGCCTTAAAATGCTGATATCTTTCTGATATGTACAGTTGTGTATATCTCGCTTAACAATACTTCTTTTCATGTAGTTAAACTTTCGTTTTCAGCGTTTCTATACTGCTGGTTATTTCCGTTACTTTCTACCATTTCCATCAACATCCGTCAATAGTTCTGTCAACTTCCGTTGTCAACATCCGTCAATATTTCCATCAACATCCGTCAACTTCCGTTGTCAACATCCGTCAATATTTCCGTTAAGCTTTTGACATCAATGACAATATAACCAACAATGGCAAGAATCTGGTAGAACTGCACTATGAGCTTTGGCAATATTAGATGAGAGATCATTATCTGTTTTGGTACAACTTCACTTACATCCATGATCCAGAAGAGATTGACAGTGATTACAAGCCAGAAGCATATTATGGTCTTGATGACAACTGGAACTTACCCAGTCCTTGATCAATGACACCACTACTATGTCAGCAACCCATCATTACATACATTGACAGGCAAGTCACAGACTGAATAGACCTACAGGCCGTGTAAGGGTAAGGAAAAGTACCGAGACCTGATCCTGAAAGCGTGATTGGAGGACAACGGGCCCTAATAAGTGCATTACTCCTAATGTTGCAGACATCTCCTATTTTGTACTTTTTATGACGCAGACACCGCTGGTCCACAAAGCCAGGAAGGACCCATCTTTTCTTACTTT
This sequence comes from Taxus chinensis, assembly GCA_019776745.2. Classification (NCBI taxonomy): domain Eukaryota; kingdom Viridiplantae; phylum Streptophyta; class Pinopsida; order Cupressales; family Taxaceae; genus Taxus; species Taxus chinensis. The sequence continues at coordinate 746,278,530 of CM034150.1, forward strand.
GAGTGTGTGTGTGTAATTCCTTATTTGTACTTTGTATGACGCAGACACCCCTGGTCCACAAAGCCAGGAAGTACACATATTTTCTCACTTAGAGTGTGTGTGAATGATTTCACTTTATGTCTTGTAATAAAATAGGTGATGTAGACACCCTTGGCTAAAAACCAAGAAAGACCCGTCACACTGTACTTCCAGAATATAGAGATGCAGACACCCCTGGACAAAAAGCCAGCAAACACCCGTCAAAATTTTGATTTATGTCGTGTCTATGTCCACTTTATTTCGGAATCCACTCACGGATTCATGACTGGTCAAACAGGTCATTGTCGGCCTTCTGCTCTAGGAACCACTTCCGCTTCCCATATAAGGAGACTTCACCCTCAATTTTGGGAGAGTAACTTTGGAGTTCAAGAAGTGCCTTAGTAGGTAGTGTAAGAATATTGGCCCCGTGAGGATTGTTGTAATTACTTTGTTTGAAGTTAATGGATGTTTATTGAAAGGCTCCTCTCCAAGGTTTACTCTATGTCTGTTTGCCTTATGCCTATCAACTACGCTTAACCAGTTACCTTATGTCTATCGACTTCGCTTAACGAGTTACCTTATGCCTATCGACTAGGCTTAACTAGTTAACCGCGTATGCTCTCTGTTTTGAGGGTTCGTCCCGACCCTGCAGATCAAAAACAATAACTATCCTTCATAACTATATTCTTCCCTAAATCCTAGATACCTAGGACTTCCTTGTCTGCATTCTCTCTGCGTATGCTCTCTCCTCGCGAATTTGTTCCGACCTTGCAGAACAGAAACAGAAGTGCGCACAAACCCTAGTCCTATCATCTGTCATCTGTCATCTGTAAACCCAATGGACTTATAGATGACATGACTAGGGTTTGTACGCGCTTTTGTTTCTGCTCTGCAAGGTCGGGACAAACCCGCAAGCAGAGAGCCTACGCAGAGAGAACGCAGACAGAGAAGTCTTATGGATCTAGGATTCAGGGCAGAATATAGTTATGAAGGATAGTTATAGTTTACGATTGTAGGGTCAGGACGAACCCACAAGCAGAGAGCATACGCGGTTAAGGCAACTGGTTAAGCGTAGTCGATAGGCATAAGACAACAGATAGAGTAAACCTCGGAGAGGGGCCTTTCAGTAGGCATCCATTAACTTCAAACTAAGTAATTACAACAATCCTCATGGGGCCAATATTCTTACACTACCTACTAAGGCACTTCTTGAACTCCAAACTTCCTCCCCCAAAAATGGAGGGTGAAGTCTCCTTATATAGGAAGAGGAAGTGGTTCTCGAAGCAGAAGGTCGACAATGACCTGTTTGACCAGTCACGAATCCGTAAGTGAATTCTGACATAAAGTGGACTTAGCAACGACATAAAGCAAAATTTTGACAGGTCCTTCCTGGCTTTTTCGCCAGGGGTGTTTGTGTCATGATATTTTGTAAGTACAGTGTGACGGGTCCTTCTTGGTTTTTAGCCAAGGGTGTTTTTATCACCTATTTTATTACAAGACAAAGCGAAATCACTTCACACTCACTCAGTGAGAAAAGACGGATTCCTTCCTGGCTTTGTGGACCAAGGGTGTTTGCGTCATACAAAGTACAAATAAAGAATTACACACACACTCAAAGTAAGAAAAGATAGGTCTTTCTTGGCTTTATGGACTAGGGGTGTCTACGTCATACAAAGTATACGAACAGGACATGTCTGCAACATTATGAGTAGTGCACTCATTAGGCCCTGTACACTCCTCCAATCACGTTGTCAGGATCATGTCTCAGTAGTTTTCCTTACCCTTACACGGCCTGTAGGTCTATTCAGTCTATGATTTGCCCTTCAATGAATGTAATGATGGGTTGCTGACTTATTAGTGGTGTCATCGATCAAGGACTGGGTAAGTTCCAATCGTGATCAAGACCAACATATGCTTATGGCTCGTAATCACTGTCAATCTCTTTTGGATCTGCGTCATACAAAGTACGAATAGGAGATGTCTGCAACATTATGAATAATGCATTCATTAGGGTCTGTTGTCCTCCAGTCACGTTGTTGGGATCAGGTCTTAGTAGTTTTCCTTACCGTTACACGGCCCGTAGGTCTATTCAGTCTGTGACTTGCCCTTCAATGAATGTAATATGAGTTGTTGACTTATTAGTGATGTCATTGATCAAGGACTGGGCAGGTTCCAGTCATGATCAAGACCAAAATATGCTTCTAACTTGTAATCACTATCAATCTCTTTTGGATCACGGATGATACTGTTGTAAGTGAAGTTGTGTCAAAACAAGTAATGATCTCTCATCTAATATTGCCAAAGCTCGTAGTGTAGTTCTACCAAATTTTTGCGATATGAGGGTGTAAACCACTGTAGTACCAAGGATCTGCCATGTGGCCTGGTTTCTTCAGCTCTCCATCTTGGAGATATTTTGGGTCTTCTTGGTCCCATCTATTGTGATCAAGCATATCTGCAAATACAAGCATGTCACATGTCTGCGTGGAATAGGTGACATTAGTTCTAAGATTTATTTCCTAAAAATTTGGCCAATGTCTAACAATTGTAACAAGTGTCTTGTCTAAGCACATAGTCTTTTTGTAGACTTCTTTGTAATACTTCTTCGTGGGGTTTGTTGTCCTGTATGCTGACCCACAGAGGTGGTGAAATATCAGCATGTACCATGATGAGGGGAAGCCAAAAGTTGGCATGTAGAATCCAATGTATTTGACTGTGTGCTCCTAGTAACCAGTGAATATGACAATACTCCAAGTATGTCATTTCTAGCCTTGTGACTCGGAGTTCTTTGTAATGTTGCTCTAACTGGAAACATGGAGGGTAGCCATTTGTGTTCTCTCCAGCTTGGTAGTTATATTCAACATTAACATACTCATTTGGGTTGTTCCCAAATATTGGACCACACAATTTGTCATAGTAGCCCTTCAGAACTTCTACAAGAACCATGGATAGAAGCCCTCCTGGAAGTTCATCCCATTTCACAGGTGTCTATGACAAACTTGTATTTCCAACTTGCGATATGGTAGAAAACATTTTTTAAGATAGCATATTCTCTTGTTAGTGCATCTGCTAGAGTGTTTTCTTCTCCTTTTACAGTTTTTCCTGCCATCTATATAACCTTCCTCTTGCTGCTAAATGATCAACTTTGCTTTTGAGAAAGCCTGCAAGATTTTTGTAGTCACTGCGGACTACAAATTTTACTGGGTATAGGTAGGATTTGAATGCTTTGAGTGCTTTCAAGATTGCAAGGATTTCTTTTTTAGTGTTGTGGTAGTTCCGTTCTAAGTTTGTGAATGTGCCATTGGCGTAGTGGACTGGATTCTGAATTGTCCAATTGGACTTCTAATAATACCTCGCCCCAATAAGAATCTGAGGCATCTATATGTACGACCAATCGGCCTGTCTTGGGAATTGTGAGTTCTGGTAGCTATTAGCACATCTTTTTTATTTCTTAGACCACTACAGTGTGTTTGTCAGTCCATTATGGTGCTTTTTTTTTCAGTTTGTTTGTTAGAAGATGTTTGTATTTTCCCAGATGTTGGAGCAATGGGGCTAGGTAGTTCAAATTACCTTGGAATTTCTACAGTTGTCTCATGTCAGTGATCTGGTCAGGATAAGAGTTCACAAAACTCAATACATGCGGTTGGGGGTTTTATTGTCCTTGACCTAATTTGCATCCCAAGAAAGTCAATTTTTGATTCTGACAGAACTATTTTGTTTTCTATGACTAAATCATGGAACACTTGCAAGTGTTCAGCATGTTCTTCTATTGATTTGTTGAAGACCCGAATGTCGTCAATATAGACAACGACAAACTCATAGAAAGGTCTGAAAATTGAATCCATCCATTCCTGGAAGTAGCTGGGGGCGTTTCTGAGGCTTAAAGGCATAACTAAACACTGATAGTGACCTTGGGGCGTTGAAAAGGCTGTCTTTTCAACATGATCAGGGTTGGTCCTCAACTGGTAAAAGCCACTTTTGCAATCAAATTTTGAGGTTGCGTGGTTGTGTGCTATCCGTTCAAGGAGTTTATCCTTATGTGGAATTGGGTAACAGAAAGGGACCGTTATCTTGTTGAGTGTCATATAATCAATGAACATACGCTTCCCTCCCCTTTTCTGTTCAAAATGCTTATTAACCATGAATGTCAAGCATGAATATGAAGATTTGGCAGGTTCTATCAGGTTCATCTCCAATAAGTTTGATATTTCTTGAATCATGTCAGGCAAATCTTTCTCTTGGACTTGTATCGGCTTTTCAAAGGCATATTTTCCTAGTTGAGTCTTGATGTCGTATGTCCTCATATTTTTGTGCCAAAACTGTTGTGGGATGACGTTGCAACAATCCTTTTTGATTATTTGCAAAACAGGGTGATCATCTTCTTGGACAACTTGAACCGCTCTTCTAGATTTCTGGAATAGTTCCCTTTTCTCTTCTTTATTCCAATCCCTCACCTAGTAGAAGTTTACAATGTCAAGGACATCATTGGAAGAATCTTTTGGCTCTTGGTTGAATAATAGCTAGGAGCTAAATGGTATAAGGTTCACCTCATTCATGCAACCTTTATGGAGTAACGATATGTACTTGTTGGGATTCACTATGTATTCTGTGAGGGAGCTAAGAAATGCTTACCCAATGATGATGTCACCTTGCCACGCGGATCATTCAACCCGTGTCGCTTCCCAGGAAGTCTCGCGTTGTTAACTCGGTGTTTACCCTTCGTCCAGCTCCAACTCGACACTCGCCCCCAGCGGCCAGCTCGCTGCACCCAATCAACAGCTCGTCGCCACGCATCCTCCAACCCGACTCACCACTCGCCGCGCCTGGGTTGCTCATGTCACTCGCCTCGACGAGTCCACCTCAACTCGTCGTCTCTCCACTTAACAGCTCATGTAACCCGTTTCGCTCCGCAACTCAGTACACAGTGCCCTTTCCACTCGCCAAGCCATCCTATTCGTCCTTCAACCGCTTTCTCACTCGAACTCCCCGCCTTGGACATTACCCTGATCGACTTCTCCCTTGCATGCGACAACCTCACTCGGCTTCACACATCGCTCAATTCAGCGCTTCACTCAACCAAGGTAACTTGCCCCCCTATGCATTGGTCAACTCACTCCCAGCTCATCCACGTTCCTTCTCGTCCGAGGCATACCCAACTCGGCATGTAGCCACCTCCTAGCTCACCCCACCGAGCTGCTCGGACCAGCTCGCCAAGCTACCCGAGCTACGTGATTCCTCCAGCCCTTTTACACCCCTTTGCACCGGAATCCCTTTTTCACCCCTTGGATTCATTGTACACAGGGGGGCATATTTTTCCGGGCTACACATATAGGGTTATTTGGCTTTCCGGGACACTTTTTTTGGCTCACTACTTTGTAGTACTCTTCGCCTGCGGCTAGTGGACGTGTTTGCCACAGCCTTGCGGCAAGAAAGCCTTCCTTTTTGTGCCGTGAGTCGCTTTTTCTCTCATGTTGAGCAGTGTACCCTTGTTTTTGCTTACGTCTTTTGTGATTGATTACATGCTTTCCTCTGCTTCCAACTAGGACTTCATTGTTGCCTCCACTGTCACGCAACTTGTCACCTTCTGTGAGGTGACTGGTCAATTGTTCGATGTCGCATGAACTATTGTATTCATGCACTACTTATAGAGTGTCGCAAACAGGGGGGTTAACACTATTCTTCTTGTGTGTCGTCTTTCTTGCAGACGCATTATCGGTTGCGTCCGACGTCTTGCATTCTTGCACCTTCTTCTTCTTGTGCACCTCGCACTTCTTTCTTTTGTTTCCGCATCATGGAGGATGCTCTTTCCAGACTTGAGCGTCGCAGGATCACCTTACATCCTCTTCCACTTCTTCTTGGGAGAGAGAACTATACATCATGGCATGCTTATATTGAACGCTACTTCGCCTACGAGGGTCTTACACACTTCTTGCTTGGACCAGTTTTTGCTCCCACTGATTCCGGTCGTCTTGAAGACTTTCTCGACACTTGCGACCATGTTGTTGGTCACTTGATGTTGTCCGTCACCATACCTCTTCGCATTCACGTGGCAGACTCAGACCCTCCCCACCGCGTCTGGAGCATCTTTCAATCTTTGTTTGGAGACCCTTCACATAATGTCGTCGTTGTTGCTGATGTTGATCAGGTTGTCTCCTCTTCTTCTTCATGTGATGGCAATTCCGCTGACACAGACTCGCTTGATTCTTCTTCTGATGAAGAGGATTGTGCTCCGAGTTCTGATGCCGAGAATACCACCTAAGACTCCTCTCCCTATTCCAGAGAGTGTTGACATCTCCCACTTCCCATCAGACACTGAGAAGTCCCATTCTCAGCGTCGCACAGTCATTGCACCCGCCTCCTTTCCACTTCCAGTGTCTAAGGCTCCTTCCACTCCTCTTCCTTCATGCATGGATGACTTATACCTGTCCGACATCGCTCTTCTATTTGTCGAGCCCCCTCATTGGGACGAGTATTTTCCCGAACTTGGTCGTCTTTTCTGAGATTTTGTTTGTGATGCACTACAGGTTCGTCATCCTTCTATAGATGTTTTGGAGGAGTCTTTCATCTCCTTTGTTTGGAGACCCTTCTGGGACTCTGATCACTTCCACTTTTCAGGAGACCTTCATTGACCCACCCTTGCTTGTGGATCCTTTTTTCTTTTGTGGGGGTTGTTGTGTTGCCTTCACATCACTTGGGCATCCTTTCAACGGATGTTCATCTTCACACTCTGACAGTTCTACGCATGTAGCATTACCTTTGGTTCCTTAGCGCCTCCTTGCTAGACCTATGTCACACTTCCGTGGACCAGACTCAGAGTTCTTCATATTGCTGCCTTTGGTTTCCTTCGCGGAGTGGGCGCACTTCCAGCAATTCATTTTTGTCCTTCCTAAGGGCAGGCACACAGTTTATCTTCATTTAATTAATTTAGTGTTATCTATCATAATTGTTTGTTCAAGACACTTTCTATGAGTTAATTATTTTTAATTTGATTAGGGAGTGCTTAATCTAATTTATCCTTGATTAATTGGTGTTGGGACACCTAATCATGGACTAGGTTAGCCCACCACCCCCTATTAATGAGCCACTTTTCTCAAATATCGAATTTGGGCAAAAAGTAGAAATTTGGAAGGTTTTTTAGGAAGTTGGGGGTCACTTTTGCCTTAGAACGGGCCCCATAGACCATACCTATGGTTAGGGGAACTCTTCCTAAGGTTCATAAAGTGTTTTTCCCTCTTTTTTGACCCCTCTCTTGTCCCCGTCAATATTTATGCTTTTTTATCTTGGGTGATGTTGGGATTTGAGGATGCATAATTATTGTGAGTTGTGATTTTTGAGAATGCATTCCCATTTATTATCTTTGTTTTGTTCTTGAAAAGTACTATTGGGTGACTTGGATTTTGGAAGGGATGGGTGACACATGTCACCATCCTATTGGGTTGTTGTTTTGAGACCTTTTTCCTATTTATCCCACTGTTTTGGAGAGTTTGCGGTGGTTCATTTTTGCTTGGATCTTTTTCGAGCCTTAGAAGAAAGGGAGCTTTTGAAGTAAGACTTACAAGTTGCTGATTGGATATTCTTGCTGGTGAGGTAGGCAACACACCTCCTATGTTGTCTTGATTTAGAATTGAAATTTTGATTGTTTTCTTTCTTGGTTGTGGTTGTTGAAAGGACATGTAGATATTGTGTTTGGGAGTGGATTTTGGAGTGTTGGGGAAGAGGAAAGAATTCCTCGTACTCCCACAAGTCTTCAAGGTCAAGGCAAGCCTTGTTGGGATTCCTACTATACTCCCTTCATTTGGTTGAAGTGGGAGATGGTTTTCCATATGGTTTGGAAACCATCTCTCATCCTTGTTAAGGAAACCTACAAAGTTTGAAAACCTTGGCAAGGAGGAGGCAAGAAGACATAAGGTCTATAGGAAGGATAAAGAGTTATTGGTGGCCTGTGGAATCTTGGAAAAGCTTTTAAATTGATTTGGTTACATGGTAAATTTGGACAAAATGGGTCTTTCTACCACCTTGTTCCCCTCTTATACAAGCATGGAGCTTCTTGTGTATGATATCGATCTTTAACTTTGTTAAGTTGTTTGTATGTGTGTTGTGTATTACTTTTCCCTATTCCTTTTGTGCATCTTGGAGGCATGCTTCTTCTCTCTTCCATAGGCTTGTAGGGAGGCTAGCATGTCATTTGGCTAGGTGGATAACCAAGCCATGTGATGATGTCATTTGGTTGGGTGGACAACCAAGCCATTTCTTTTTGGTTTTGGATATTTGCTACTTGAATATGGAGTTTGATCCTTGGAGCTTGCATAGAGTTTGTTCATTGCTTGGAGAATAGAAGGATTCATTTGAAATTTTTGCATGTTGTTCCCACTTAGTGGGAGGCTTATCAACTTGCATTTTAATATTGATTTAGTTTCTTGATAAATTGTAAGAGGAGAAGGATAAATGAAAAGTTGTGTTGCATTGGAGTGAAGATTGCTGGTGTTATTCTATCTTGCAAATCTTGTGATTGAAAAGGATAGAAGCTAGTTTGGAATTGTATTGGCTTTGTCGGAAAAGAAGATATTCATTTACTTTGATATAACACGTGTCACTTGAAATGAGATTAAATAGGGTTTAGGAACTCATTGAGCTTGGCATGAATCCATATTCACTCTTATGAAGACCTCTTTGAAACTAGGTGTGGTATCAATTTATATGGTTGGTAAAATGTCTATGTTGTTTCACTATTTGAGTGATCTTGTCACATCATTCCTATTAGTTCATTTAGTATTATACCTGGAAAAAAAAGAGGGGGAGGAAATAGGATTTTATGTTTACTTGATAGGGTTGGATTAGAAATAATCTGTGTTACCTCCTCCAACTTGCTATTCTTATTGCCTTTTGATTTTAAAAAGTACTAGTTTGCATTGTTACAATTTTGAAATGATTTCAACCTTAAGAAGTAGTTTTGAGTTCCCTACATTGTCTCCCAATGTAATTCTAGTTACCTTCAGAACTAGGGGGAGTCCTATAGTCAGGGCCCCTCTCTAAGTATGATCTACTGGGGGTGGGGGCATCAACGGACTTATCGTCTGTTTGGTCCTTAATTGAACCAAGAACCATTATCTCAGACCTAATCTCTAAATCTGATTGAGAGTTTTATATTTAACTAAATAGTTATCTTGATATACCTAGGTATTTATATGTATTGAGATCTCAGAATATAAAAAATTGTTTTTAAAACAAATGCCCGCTTCCCGTTACGCCAAGATTTATAGTTGTTATACTATAAGAATGTGGTTTTCTATATAAAAAGAAAGGGAGGGTTTGGTATACGCTTAGTTGTGTGCCCCTGTCCCCTATATATATAGGTAAAAATGGCATGGGATTACGTATATATAATGAAGATATGGCGAGTAATACATCTACGCCAATGAAACTATTCGCCCATATATTCTATAGTGTGTGTCATGATGATCTATAGCATTTATTCTGTATTTATTTAACAAGAATATTTAAATTATATTTGTCAAAAATAACTTGAGAGAAAAAAGGGTTGTAAGCCGCAGCTTGGCCACTAACCCCATACCCCTGTGCATTGCTAATAGGGTAGGGCTCAGCCCCTAAGCGCAGACCCCTCCCACTGCTAGGTCTTATGGTGCAGCAACCCTCCTTTGCTAACCCTGCACTTTGTCACGAGCCCTTAGCCTTCTCTACCCAACCGCTCTATGTAAATGTATGCCCTCTCACACATATATATGTGTGAAATGTAGTTGTACACTTCACATGTGCGGCCGCCTATACTGACATGTCTAGTTTTTAACAAAATGGATGTGTTGGTCATTTGCACATAGATATACAATACATATATAAATATATGTGTATATATATACAAATCTCCTCTCCTAGTTCTAATAAGGGACATTTGCAAATAACAATCTTCTATTAACCTAATTCTAGGGTTTTGAAGAAAAATAGATAAATATGCCATTGGACTCCATGGATGAGAGCTCTCATAACCTGGAAAAGCAAACAAGAAAAAAATGAGAGGCAAATCGCACAAACTAAGAAGAGAGGATAATAGGCATGATTACTAAAAGAGAGATTAGAGTTTTCACGAGGAAAAACCTAGGATCTACATGGAGGAGAGTCCTTTTGATCCAAGGGCTCACATCAAGTCTACGTTCGTTGGCTAGATTTTCTGCATAGCACAAAACCTAGGCAGTCATGAGATAAATCTCCCTCATTTACCGGTGAGGCTCCCGTGTCAGATTTGTCAATTAAAATATACTAATATCTAAATGGGGTTTTACTTTAACTACTCAGTTCAAGAACCATAACTGAACAGTTCTGCAACAAGTAAGCAAATGTTTAAAAGAAAGGAAATATTTATATAAGAGAGGAAAGGGAATCATATCAACACAAAGAAGAAATAGGGAAGATGTGCATCCCAATCACTAGATAACAGAGATGATTGCACGCACATAGAAGAATCCAATAGATATAAACACAGAATTATAAACAAAGGCAACTCTAGATCTAGATCTGAAATAACACAGTTTATTTAAAGATCTAAGATAAAAAGCAAGAAACACAATACACCGTGACACAAAGTTCTCTGGAAATTTGTTCCTGTATATCCCTTTGCTTCAAGTGGCTCTCAAGGATTTAAGCACAAAGTCTGGAACACAAGGTTGTTGCTTACCAATTCTGCTCCTTAACCTAGAGGTTTTTCGCCTACTTATAGAATGTAGGAGGGAAAGTACAAATGGAAAATCTAACTGAACTGAAACACAAACAAGTAAAGATGACATTTGGCAATCATCCTCAACTAACTTCTCCTTAAGTGACACATATATCATTTAACTAATAGAATTGTTCCACATGACTTTAAGTAATGGTTGCAAAACCAATAACTTTGAAGTCTTACGATTTCATCCGAGAACATAGAAAATAGAAGAAGAAAGAATAGAAGAAGTCATGCCAGTTGTGATATTTATGTCTTCTTTTTATTCTGATATCGGATATACTTGTGGAACATGTGATCCAGCATCTTCCCATCTGTTTTAGCCATTGCTTCCTTCTCTGTCCTAAACTGCAGCAATCCTTCATTCTACACTTTGATGCTCGCTTCCACATCTTCCAAGCTCGGCCAAAACCTCGCAATATCCGTTTGCAGTGCCACCAGTCTACTAATAGAGTTCATCGTGAAAGTCTTAGTAGCTTTATCAATTCTCTTTTGTACCATCAGAAGAGACCCTTCCAAGGAATTAGCCACCTTGCTAGGAACGATCTGCACGTATGAAGTAACATTCCCGACCACTTTCTTCTCGGTGAAAGAAATGATACTGTATGGTAAGGATGATGTCCTACTCTCAAGTGCCTGCATCCTCTTTAGGAAAACTCTGCAAATCTCCAAAAGGAAAGATACTGCAAACCCCAACTGCTTCCCCTTCTCAACTGATCCATCCGGTACAATCTGCTCTACAACCAATACATTTCCCGGCAGCTTGTTGATCTCGGCCAAAGTACTCAGGTTACTCTCACCAACTGTGTTCATGTCCAATATGCTCGTCACCAGTTACTGCAGCTGATTTGCTGCATCATTCATAACCTTTAGGCGGGCTGGCACCTCTCCAAGTTGTACAGAAGCTTGACAAATAATCAGGTTCTTCCATTCGTCAATAGCTTTCACTTGATTGCTTGCATCCTCCATTTCCTACATAAGATGATCACTCACCTGCTCTGAAATGGGCTGAATGGAAGGTTTAGCAACCTTGGCTATGATCTCGCACAACTGAGATACCTGCTTCTGAAGCTCTTCTTTCTCCACCTTTTCACTGTCAAGCATAAGGAATAGAGCATCTATCAATGTCTGCGTATCCTGTTTTAATCCTTCAGTGATGGCTTGACCGAGGGGTACTCTGGTTACTGTAACATCTTCTGCCGTGAGCTCATCCTCCTTCTTTCCTTCTGCCGGAATCGATATCTCAGCAAACTTCTGCCCCGACACCTCGATGATCAGCCTAGAAGTTGCTTTAGCAACTTTAGGCCTTCTGTCTTTTCCGCCTAGGCTCTGGAGAAGCTGCAAGTCGTGTTCTTCCAAATTCATCTCCACTCTCGCTTTTGGAACCAACTGCGAAGCCAACCATTCCGAGAAGTTACTTCTCAGAGAATGAGAAGTCGCTGAGTGCACTACCATCTCTCGCTCTGCATCCTTTCTATCAGAAAGTGCCAAAGTGTCATGGCTGCCATCTTCCGAATCATCCAAGGACAAAGCCCTTTCGAACTCCGCCATCAGCAGCTTTCACATCTCTTCTAGAATAGGTGATGGACAGAGTGGCTGAGGAGAGAAGATGAATGTTGCCGGATCCAATGGAGGCATGGAAGTGTCCTGCTGTGGTGCAATAGTTGGTGAAGTACTGGGTGCCGGAGAAGCCGAAGCTAAAGTCATGGCCATGGAAGTGATCCTCTCCTTTGATTGAGATCTACTATGTACTTTCAACTTCTCGGACGTTCTGCTGCTTTCTCCTCCATGCTTCCGCTTCAAGGGATCTCCTGCGCCAAAGTTGCCTGTGACTTGATTCATCAATGCTTCATTAAGGCAGTATCCCTTCGTCAACAACCAGTTTGAAGTATTCACCAAAATAGCTTCAGATCTTTCTTCAATCGTGTTGCAGCCTCCTACGTTATCCTGAAGTACGGCTCTATCTCCTTCCATTTGATGGTAAGTGTCAAGTAACACATTCCCATCATCTTTAAAATCCGCAGGTATCCGCGCTAGTCCAAAGTCGAACACTTGTTTTGCTAAAAGCGTGCTGAAATACTTCTTTCTAACTTCGTACTCACTTTTGCACTTCATCCAGAAATCCTCCAATGAAGGCACGTGTGCATACTCCTGGGAGATCGTCTTCCTGGCTACTCCAAATGGATCGAAGTTCAGTCGTGCCGTGAAGAACTCTTGCTTATACTCAAATAACATTTGCACCTCCATCCCTCGAGCTCTATGAATGCTCTGGCAGCAATAATGTCCGACAGTGATCGGAGAGAAGCCCGTAGACTTGTGCCGTTTCGACTGAAGGTCGTGTATCTCCACAAGTTGTCTGCTCAGCTCCATGGCGATCCATCTATCATTCGGGTATCTGGGCATCTTTATTGGTTCTTCAGAAAACCCTGTAACCCTGAGGTATGTGAAATCTGCAAACTGAATGAATAGACTGTCAATCCTGGATACGGATTCCCACGCTTCTTTGCTTACCCTGTTGACCTTTAGGTCCTTGTCTAACCTACAAATGAAATCATAGAAGAATCCATCATTGACCACTTTGAAATCCTTCTCGCACGCAAGTACAGTAAGCTGTGGGTAGCACTCGAAAATGGGGTCCTTATAAAGAACGCCACATCTATCCAGCTTTGAGAAGATGCCTTGTGAAGCTGCAGCGTACACCAAGTAGGAAGTTATTTTGAAGCTGAAAGTACACTTCACGTTCCAGAGTTGCTCACCAATATTGTCGCTAATAATTTCCGACCAATTGATTATGGAATCAACCTTGTTGACTTTAATGGTCCTGATGAAAGCATACATCCATGTACGGAAAGTGTAAGCATTCGCCTCACCATTAATCCTGCATAACAATTTGAAAATATCATCGAGCTCCTGCACCAAATTGAACTGCGGAAGAGTTCTTGGGAACTTAGAAGGAGATCTAGGCTTCTTCATGTATCTGCTATTCATTATGCTCACGCAATCAACTCTATGCATCTCCCACCTGCTGCCGGCATCCTGAATGCTAATGGAAGTCACCACCTTTCGAACCGGAATCTTCAAGCAATAATTGATGAACTCTGCGTCCAAACATATTATTGTCTCTCCCGTAGCATCACACACTGATCTGGATGAATGATGGTAAGATCTAGCGCACTCCATAACAAACTTTGTCAATCGGACTGTGTATGGAAAGGCTGCAGCTCGAATAATCCCACTACTTTTAACCGCACGCATGAGTGAAGTCTTTCTAGCTCTGGATCTATCAATCAATTCAGTAAGAGATTACGGACCTAAATCTGTGTCTCCTATGTCTGCAAGTTTGGAAGCGATGCATGACTCCGTTGTGCTTTCTTTTTCATCTCTCTTTGTCATGGCTTTGTCTATCTTTGTCTGAATAATTCTTTTTCTTCTTACTTGGCCGGATTTCTTCAATATTGGTGCAGATCTGGATAATTCTTCAGAATTGGAGGATATATTCAATGTATTGGACATTGATTAGAGCTCCTTTTCTTTAGTAAAGCACCTGTAATGAATTCCTGCAATTAATTCAGACAAAGATGGCCACTGGAGCATGAATAGTGAATTTTAATTATAAAAATCTGCACTTTTCAAGCCTGCTGCCCCAAAAATTGTTGTTTTATTTGCACACAAAGAGAGCATGAATCTTTTTAACAACACCTGAGCACCTGTAACACTTATGCAAACAATTATGCAGACAAAAATCATCCTCCTTCAATGCATGCACCAAAATTGGAAGCTTTTAGCCTTGGTTTCACCTTTGTCTAAGCAAAAATCCTCTTCAAATGGGGCGCACTTTTCCTCTTGGCTGCAATTCTTTACCTGTGAATTAATTAATTCACCCTTATGGCAGCCCATGCTTATATAACCCTCATAATTCTATAATTAATAATTGCCCTTCCTATTCCTGGCAATTAATTAATTAAAAATCATGTTCTTCTCTTTAACTGATGTGTAAAAATAACATGTTTAAGGACAGCCATCCAATTAATTAAATTAATTCAATTTAATCATCCACACTTCACTTCACTTAAGCTTCACAGTGTGCTTTGACCATAGCCACTAAAAATAGAATTTAATTTAATCATTTAATGCTTTAAAAAGTATTACATCTTTCCCAAAAGGGGCGCACTTTTCTTCATGAAGGGGGCAGCCTTTGAATAGATTAAATTTAATTAATTTAATCAATCTATTTTCAATTAATTTATTCCACTTTATTTTGTTGACTTTTTTCCATGTTTGGGCGCCCTTTTTAGAAGAAAAATTAATTAATTTAATCCACTATAAGGCTGCCATCATCTCACCAAAGGGAGCGCACTTTTTTGCATAATAGAATTCTATTTTTAAGAATTTATGACAATGGGATTCTTTACCCTGCAAAGCAGCCCCGGAAATCCCATGATCCACTTAAGTGATTTCATTTTGACAATGGGATTATTTACCCTGCAAGGCAGGCAATAAAATCTCATGATTTCACTTAAGTCACTTTTCTTTTATTTCACCATGGGAATTTTTACCCTGCAAGGCAAGCAATAAATTCCCGCCTACCTGCTGCCTCAAATTTTCCCACTGCAGTTTAATTGACTTATCCATCATGGGAAAAAGTACCCTACAAGGCAGGCAATAAAATCCCGTCTGCCTACGGCCTCTAACTTTCCCACTGCAGCTTAAGTGAACTTTATATCACAGGAAAAAGTACCCTGTTAGGCAAGTACAAAATTACCACCTTGCATGCTGCTTCTATTTTTCCCACTGCAGCGGCTTTTCAATGCACGACTTCGCCATTTCCCAGTGAACTAGACATCCAATGGTAACTTCCTCTGAGCATAACGTGCGTATATGTTCTCCAGCTGCTCCAGGCCAAAAATCGGGCTAACCCGGCAAAGGAATTGATCTAGAGAAATTTCATAGAAAACGAAACGGGAAAACACAAAAACACGAAAAATTGGCAAAAGTCACAAATAAAGCCCATAGCTTATTCCTTGTTAAAACCCTTCTGGTACATAGGAATAATGATATGTTCGATCATAACGGAGCGCAAATAGCCTCAAACGGGGCTCAAAATAATTAAATACAAATTTCCCACAGACAAATCCCGACGTCAGAATATAACAATTTTGGGCATCTGGGTATTTGGCGAAAAAGGCTAATATGGCTCTTTGCAAATATCTTAACGCAATACAAGAACTTTCAGGCAATAAAAACACAAAAAGACCCATTATTTTAGAAGTACGAAAATTTTTCGGATAGGGTAGTCACAGATTTCAAGATGAAATCTGAGAAACACCAAGGTTAGGCCAATTGGCAAGTGGTTATCCCCTTAGGTTGACTTTCAGATCTTGCAAGTGGGCTTATTGTATTCCTCTTCCCTTTTGTTTTGGTTGAACTAAATTAATTACTAATTGAATTAAAAGATATATTAGGTGTTGGAGGGCATGGATCCCTTTAGATGGGCCAAATGGGACCCATGCCCCAAAAAGATTATTGTACACCCCTTGAAGTAATTTATGACCCAATAGGATTAATTAATCCTTGGGAGGTATCTTTTCCTTCACTATTTAACCTTCTAAATTGTTTAGTGGAACCCCTCGGTAGGGATACATTATAACTGTTTTTGAATAAGAATTTGCGACAAGAAGATGAATAACACTTGGGGTCATGCTATTACCCACATTGCAATCAAGGTCCAAGAATTAACAATCAACTTATCGGATTGGTTATTATGTTATTTATTATCATGATCAACATGGTAAAACCCTTAAACAAGTTTTAAGCATTATTTGAGTGACTCTAAAATCAATGTTCTATGGGGTATAAAATTTAATCCCTTGTTTCAATCTATAATGGATGAAATGAGTATTGATTTATCAGTAAGCAATTAACCAAGTGAATTTCGACTAACGCCTTAAACTTAACACACACAAAAATTGCCTCAAATTTTATGGGGTTATCAAGATGATTAGATGAATATAATTGGGTCATAAAATCATCGGGACAACAGTCTACCACTCCCCCCTTCTAGAGGGGGGGGGGGGGGTACTAAATAAAAAGATTAGCTTTGGTCACGTTGATCATCCCATCAAGTAGGAGTCCCATTCTTAATGCCGAAGAAAGAAATTTATAGATAGAGATATAGAGTATAACCAATATATAGATAGAGATATAGAGTATAAAGTAGGGGGTCCCACCATTCTCTAGAGATATAGATGGGTGTCTCCAACTACCAAGGTTGGGCCTCCTCTATCTTTGATTATGATCAACGCCCATCTAGAACTAGAGCTCAGGCTCACCTCCCCCCTTGTATATATTTGATTTAGATTAGATATGGGGGCGAGAGCTATAGATAAAGATATAGAGTATAAAGTAGGGGATCTCATCATTCTCTAGAGATATAGATGGGTGTCTCCAACTACCAAGTTTGGGCCTCCTCTATCTTTGATCGTGATCAACGCCCATCTAGAACTAGAGCTCGAGCTTTCCTCCCCCCTTATATATATTTGATTTAGATTAGATATGCGGGCGAGAGCTATAGATAGTGATTCTCCAGATCTCCAAACCCCCCACCCCATAGAATATATGATAGATGGCCCCTAAGATCTAGAGAGATGACCCCTATCTTCCAGATCTCTACTTGGCAGGCAAGTGAGTAAAAAGGGCCATGAGGACCCCCTACTATATATAGTATGGGCAGCCCTTATGTAATCTATATATCACCCTATGACCACCCCATCATAAATATATTGTATGGTAGGCCCACACTATATATCTAATCTAGTCTAGAGTGCTCCCCAAGAGTCACATTCATATATAAAGGGCCCCTATCTGTATATGGGGCACTCACCTACCCATATCTATATCTGGGGGGGGTGGCAGGAGAGGGCACTAATCTTATATATCTTCACCCACTCCCCACCATATATCTAATCTATATCGGAGGGAGTCGTGGCTATATCTAGAGGGTGGGGGTGTCGACTAACTATGGATAGTATAGTAACGTCAACCAAGATCAAGTCCACCAAATCATCCATCCCCATAATTACAACCGATATAGTAGGCAACTATTGTCCATCCGTTAATGTATAAATCATAGATACATGATTATTAGATGATAACTATGGGCCCTATATATCTAGTCATAAAATGGCCTTCACAGCGTCTACAACAATAGTGCTTGACTATAGAGCTTACAGATTCTCCCTCTTGAGCTATCTGATACTTTGGTGTGTTTGTAAGGACCTACCTTCATTGTATTCTACCTTTGCTCAACTCTTCTTCTACTATTCTCAGCTACTCATTTGTTCCACGACTCAACTTACCAAGCTCTTAGCCTCCCTTTGCAATCTCTTAGCACCCAATGTCATCGAAATGAGCGACTCCTACAATTTTATATCCATGCACTTTGTCCAATTGAAAATATGTTCACGACAGGCTAATTCCTTGTACAGACTTCCTCATTTTCCCACTCTATTCAAATTTAAAATAATTCATTAAATACTCCAGGCTACCATGTCGTCTAGACATTTCCATTCTTGTGCCATGTCAAACCTGGTGGCTAAGGATGATCTGTAATCTAGATACTTGTCAGAATATCTATCAGTACTTCGTCAAACACGACTGTGTCAGCTTTCTTCCTTGACAAACATGTATTCATGGTGGTTGATCTCCATTCCTCCTTTTTGTCGCTTCTGACATGTCATTTAAGTAGGTTCCTTTGGTCGCACACTACTATCACGATCAAGTCAGGCATACTGACCTTTAAAGAGTTCACGTACCATCCTTACCCTATTGCGCACTTCGGTGCTCAACACTTTCCTTGTTCTCTCCCATCCACCTCATTGGGCCTCCAAGCCGTTAGTCTCTAGACACCCACACTACACTAAAATACCACCACAAAATCACCATCCATGTCTTTCAACAAAAATTCCTACATAAACCAAATACATCACGCCCTTCGTCAAAATCCTTCACTCTATTGCATGCACTTCATTGAGTAATCTCCATGCACTACGCACTCACTAACTATTGCGCAAAACCTTTGCCAACTCCCACGCAATACCCATACTTATCAAATTTACCAAAATGTGATGCAAGATTGCATTGGACACAGAATTCTCTTACGTCAGACATCCGAGGTACTTAGAACTTGAGCTCCATCTCAAGTGGATCAAGTGGCAGAACCGCACTTTTGACAACTAAAGTGCATGAAATAGAGTGAAGGAATTTGCCTTTCATGCTTCCTTCTCTTCGAATTCATTGTCACAAATCTGTCGTGACCATTCTTCTGCATTGCTCTATGCATATTTGTGAGTTTGAACTCACCATAGTCCAGCCAACTCTTCCAAATGTTTTTTTCTTTCTTCTTTCTCTACGAAATTTGGTTTACACCCTCCCCTCTTATAGTCTTTCTAACTTAGCTCCATCTACGCCCATATCAACAATGAGCTCTAATCCTCTACATGTTCATTCCTTACACGTCTATTCCTCGGTGTGCCTTTTGTCTTTATGCCCTTAGCACTTTTACCCTTGTGAGCTCTCCTTGCGCAATTTCTCCTTTTTCCATCTACTTGTCACCTTCATGTTATGATATTTCCATTATTCCTTATGTTTATTAGTAAGATTAGACCCACCGTAGATTGACCACCTCCAAAGTTTCCCCTTCCTTTCTTTTCTCTTTGCGAGTTCTAGCTCGTATTCACTCGTTCACCTATACTTGTGGCTTTCTTGATTCCTCTTAGTCTGCACCCTTCTCTCTATTGAGCTATCAGTCTCTAAGTGTCTAATCCTCCTCACACCACCTATCTTTATGCCCATTGTATCTTTGCAGGTTCTTCTTCTACACTCTCCTTCATTGCCTTCCTTTTTATTGACCCTTCCTGGTCTGCCAACTAAAGCTCCTTAACCATTATCAAGACGCAATCTTTCCTTTTTTCAGCCTGATCGGGTCACAATCCATCTGCCTTTTGACTCTTGCAGATTTGCGGTCTCTCCTCTCTTTGACCCTTCTTGGGTAACAAGCCATCCATCTCCACCCAACTATGATATTTGACCTGCACAATAGTAGGTCGCAATTTGCTTGTCTGTAGATTTTCTCCTCTCTTTATGGCTCTTTCACCACCATCGGGTGCCTTTGTTCCTTCTATGCACTCTTTCTCATTCCTTTTCTTCTGGCTGATCATTTTCTTCCTTGCACACTCGTCCTCTTTCCCTTTCTTCCTCTCACAGTTTCTCCTCACTGCTTCACTCTCCATACCTTTTCCGTTGAGATCTTCACAGATCTCCTCTTCCCCTCTTGCGCTCTCCTCAACACACAATATTGTTGCTTCCTTTACCAATTGCTCACGTTTTATTTCCTCCGAGGCAACCTCTTCCCCTTTTCTACTTTTGGCAATGTGTTGTCATTACCGCATACACCCTTGTTTACGCACTCTTGCCTTCCAATAGGAGTTTCCACTTCCGCGCACTCCTCAATTATGCGCTCCTCTTCTCCTTTGTCTTTGAGATTGGCGTGGATCTCTCTTTTCTCTGGCAAACACATGGTCCATTGTCCAAGAGCAATGCTCTTGCACACTGACATGCATTTTATATCTATCTGGACAAGGCCATATATCCAATTCAATCTATATAGGCCTCCATTTGGATCTTTCCCAGTCACCATATAATCTATAGAGGGGTCCCCCATATATAGATAAGATAGGGTGGGCCTCTCCCATTGGGCCATATGGATGCGAAGAGGGCTCCCAACTATCTTAAAATAAGATATAGGACCCCGTTTGTCCCAATTCTTTACTCACTCACCTACCTACTCGGTCCATATCAATTAGAGCAAGATATAGAAACTATTATCATCGGATTCTGAAGGTCTAAGGATAAATGGCAAGATATAGGGAATATTATCAATCAAAGGTGACTCAGTAAGTTTTTAAAATAGGTTCTCATTCCAACCTATCGATAGGGAGATAGGGAAGTATGTGATATGTTCCCCACTCCCCATATAAACAATTATAGTTCTCTCGGGATATATATATATATATATGGGAGGGGGGAACGTGGCCCCTACCTCTCTCTATATATAATATGGGAGAAGGCAGGGGGAGGTCCCCCCACCCCCCTCCATATATATATATATTGGATGGTAGAGTTCAAATCCAATTATATATTATTTATATATAGGCCTTAGGAAAAAAAAATTGTAGACGAGACAAAATAATTATAGGCCAGAGTGTTACCATAGATACTAATCATGTCATCTCCATTTGCCTAGTTCGGCAAGTAGGACTTGTTACTGAATGATAACATCTATAGATAGGAGCCAACATCTATATCTATATAAACGTCAACATATATATGTGTGTGTGTGTGTTATATGTTATCATTCAGTAACAAGTCCTACCGGCTGAGTTAGGCAAATGGAGATAACATGATTAGCAACTATGGTAACACTCTGGCCCTATAAATTTCTCATCTACCAAAAAAATTCCTGAGGCCTTATATCCCCATCCCGCCATAAACAAATGGGGGTCATTCCCTTACTTCATCCCTCATTCCTTTATAGATTTACAAGGACGGGGGCCTAGATATCTTATCTGGTCAGTCAATATAGAGAGCCCGGATATAATCATGTAACCAGATATACCCGGGTTGGCTAGGCCAAGGGATTCCGTTAATCGCCTCTAAGTGGAGAAGGAGAGAACTCCCCAGATGGATATGGATATATAGGGAGATAGGCCCAGAGAGACATCTCTATCTCTATATAGATCAGATCTTCTCAATCGGGACTTAGACTCATGGAGATGTAAAGAATAGAGAATGGGGCCCCATAAATATATGTATATGGGATGTTAGGGGACAAGGGCAGCTAGGCAAATAGGATAGGCGGGAGTCTGGTTGGCGGTCCGGGGTGGTGAGCCACAATTGAGCTCTTGATTTCGGATGTGGAAATTGAAGGCGAGAACCATTGAATCGAGAAGTGAGGAAAGTCTATAGAATAATAAAATAGGGTCGGGGCATTTCATTTAAAACCTAATCAGTGCTACATATACATATATATATAGTACTATTCACCCCAACTATATAGGTATCCCAACCCCCCGATGTTCGGTCAAGGATTTGAAGGACCCTAATGGCCTACTATATATGTGGCATGCATTTATGCCCCCATGCTGATGTCAGGCCTTGTTATTTCAAGCTCTCGACTAATTCGATCATGTTACAGCGAGTGAGTGATTATCTATATGGTGAGCTCACCAATTATTATTTTGTATATGGAGGGCCAATAAAAAATATAAATAATAGCCAGTACTCAAGCCCAAATAGATGTTGGCCATATAGAGTCTCCTTTGTTCTTGAGATATAAGGGGCACCTAACCTTGCTTCTGAGGTTCACCCATTGACCACCTTCTTTTGAGCCAAATCGTATAGTGATGTTGTGGACCTAGATGATCGAAAAATAAGCGCATATAGATATGCCACTATATCTATAGAATTGCAATTGCTCCCCTATACTCTAGATAGGGAGCTGAGTTTCGAGAACTATCCATTTAATATGGTCTTAATGTCATAGATGCGGCCGTATATAAATATAGATAGGGGAGTACCTCACATCGTACTGTATCAATCAAAATACTGGCCAATATACTATATCTATATCTATCTGGGCTTCGGACTATCTAGATTTAGAAGCCTTAGACCATATCTATAGTTAGTTCTCTCTAGAGCTCAGTATATATATGAGTGGATAGAGGACTCTCTATATGGATCATAGATATGGCATCTATAACATAGTAGAGTATTACTCCTGCTCCTCGAGCATCTAATAACATGGCTCTAGTGTATGTTCAATATTGTGCGCCACCAGAAACACAGACCCCCCGAGAATATAGACTATTACTATATGGCCAAGGTTGGTGAGAGAGTTGGTTAGGTGTGTTGGACTCGTCTATCAATGTATCTAGACCCTCAAGGTTTGATCTCATGGACAATCCCCCATCCCATATAGATATCAGATGTCCTATATATAGAAATGGTTGATCCCCTATCAATATATGGGGATTACCCTCGTCATATGGATTCGGATCCCTATATATTTTAAGGCATGAATTAACCTATAGATCTATAAGGCTTTGCGGATATGACATGACTGATAGAGTGACTCGAGCTTCCCATTTATAGATAGGGCAAGTGATCTCGAGCATATTGAGTTAACTTGAACCCATATATCTATATCTTACCCCTATGCCCAACACTTCAGGTGGGATAAAAGCGTAACGAACTGACCCCTCCAGAACATCCCCCCTCATATAAATATTTGAGAGAGAAAGGGACCATACCAATTCTGATTGGCACGAGGGTTGTATCTATATCTATCTATCTATATAGAAATAACCCCAAAGAATATAGAGGGCTCCCCAGCCCTAGATTCATAAATTACCTCGATTGTCACCCACCGAGTACAAGGGTAGGGGCGAGAAAATACTACCTCTAGAGCTCATTATGCCCTCCACTCTAGCTATATGGGTTAGATAGGGGAGAGGGGCCCTCTCCATATAAAGATATAGGGTCATCAAGAGCGAATTGAATAATCACTTCACCCCCTTATAAATAGATGTGTTAGGGTATATGGATAGATGGGGCGTCGACCATCAAATCTAAATATATAGTTCTCTCGAGATAGATATATCTAATAGGGGCCTGATAGGATGACACGAGACGAGATTAATTAGGTTCCGTTTCGGACATCCACCCTTCTATATATGGAGTATGGTGCAGGTTGGGCTTTCAAATAGCCCCTAGTTCTTAATATTGAGTGCCTACCGACTAGATCTGAACTCTAATCTGCAGTATATAGAGAGGAGCCCCAAATATAGATAGGACCCTAAGATCCTCCGATAAGTCGAGGAGTGTCAACACTACCCAACGACAATATGCTATGTCAACACTACTCTATCTCTATATCATTTGATGGAGGGAATGGGTCGGGTTATTAATCTGAAATAGCCAACCTGTAGAGATATAGGGGTTACATGACAGATATTATTAATCAGTGATTGTTATGATTGAACAAGGGAAAGGATGGGAAGGCCATCCCAACTATCTATCTATATATGGCCCCGCCCTTATTGATCTATCTAGGGAGGGAACTTTAGATATACTAGACTTTACTCTATAAAGTCAATAGTCAGTATATGGAATATACTGACATCCACCCGCCTATCTATATATGGAGTATGGGGCAAGTTGGACTTTCAAATAGCCTCTAGTTCTTAGTACTAGGTGCCTACCAACTAGATCTAAACTCTAATATACAGTATATAGAGAGGAGCCCCAGATATCGCTACGGCCCCAAGATCCTCCAATAAGGATATAGGAAGGAGTCAAGGAGTGTCAACACTACCCAATGATACATTCATTTATGCTATGCGACCACCTCTACTCTATCTCTATATCATATTATGGATGGGAGGGGTTGGGTTGTTAATATTAAATAGTTGACCTACAGAGATATAGAGGTTACATGAATGAAATCATGAATCATTGATTGTTATGGTTGAGTCAGGGAATAGGGATGATCTATATAAAACTAGGGGAGGAGGGGAAGGCCAGCCCGATATCTATATATGATCTTGTTGGCTAGATTTTATGCACAGCATAAAACCTAGGCAGTCATGAGATAAATCTCCCTCCTTTAACAGTAAGGCTCCCGTGAGATGTTTATCAATTTGGTAAGGGTGATTCCTAATAAACTATTTTCAGGGGTTTTACTTTAATTTCCACAGCTCGTGAACCACAGCTGGGCAATTTTGCAGCAAGTAAGCAACTGTGATGGAATATTTGCACAAGGGGCAAAAATAGAAGTAAGGAAAGAAGGAAGGAAGATGTGTTGACCCAACCAATAGTTATCAAAGTTGGTCCCATCCACACAAATTAAATAAACAGAGAAAAATCACAACATTCAGCAGTAAGCGAAAGAAACAACTTCTAACCTAGATCTAAGATAACACAAAGTTTATCTAAAACCTTAAATAGAAGTGATGACCAAAGCACCGTAGACACAAAGTTCTCCAAAAATCTAGCTTTCACAAAATCACACCAAAGGTTTCAACACAAAGTCTAAAAACTCAAGAATGCTCTGCTAAACAAATTCTGATAAACAAATTGTGATCTTTTAACCCGTAGGTTCTAACACTATTTATAATGCATAGAGGGAGATTACAAATAGGAAGTTTTCAATGATATGCCACATGTGGAAGCTATTAAAAAGGGAAGCAGCTGACAGTATGTTCCCCTAAACTTTCTCTTTGCATAACATGCATGTTTTATAACTGAAAATAGAACCTTCTATTTTGCATGTCTGCCACTTATTTCCAAGTAATTAACTTCTTCCAGTAACTTGAAGTAACAACTTTTAAACCAATCACCTAAGTTTTACAATTTAATTGATTACTCAATTACTTTGTCGGAGAAAATAAGAAAAAGAAGAAGAAAAAGGAAAAGTATAAAATAAGTTATTCCTACTTCAGCACTCTCTGTTTTGATTTCCTTCCATACTCTGCATGCTGATCCAACATGCATTGTACTTCTGCTTCATCTACTTTAGCAATGAATGATATGAATGATAGCTTGTCCTGAACCCGAGAAATTCTTTCTCCCACATGGTTGACTCTTTTCTTTTGATTCTCACCAAACTGGATCTGGAAGCAACTGACTGTGATTTGCTTGCGGGTGTTGCCTCTGACCTATCTTCCCCTTTTATCCTTGAAGCTTTTGCAGTTCTTCTCAAGTATGTGCACCAATGAAATGTTTGCCATAAACAATTCAAACAAAAATCATCACCTTTTTATTTTTAATTGCATATGTGTAATTTTGAACTCTGGAGAGCACTCCGGGTGAAAGCAAAGAGAAGTAAACTCAATGAGGGCTTGAACTGGAAGATTGGGAGCACATGCACAAGCTTCTGAAAGGAATTTGTGTTGTGGCTTTCTGAGGAAATACCTGCGTTGAAATTTAAAGAGGCCAGCAGTGTGGAAATGAAAGGAAGGCAGCAGCTTGCAATTGGAAGACAACTCCAAAAACCACGACTTGCATACAACAGATTTAAACTCAGCTTTTTATTAAAAATTGTGTGGAAATCCTTGAAGGAAGGCAGCAGCTAGAAGCATTCAAAATCCACGCCAAACTTAGTGACATTTGTTTTAAAATTGTGTAAATTTCGAAGAGTGTAGACAGCTTTGAAAATCCACGCCTTCCACTAAAAAGACTTAACTTCTGCTCTTTATAATAGTTGCACTGATTTTAGAGAGAAGGGGCAGCTAAATCACGACTTGCACTTCATATTAACTTTAAAAATTTCGTGAATTGTGAAGGTTGTAGGCAGCTTTAAAAATCCACGACTTGCACTTGTATTTTCAATTTAAACCTTGGCGTGGAATTTAAAGTGGAAGGGCAGCTTATAATCAACAACTTGCATTGCAAATTTCTTTTAATAATTGCGTGAAAATGCATCACTTAAGGCAGCATGGAAATTGGATGTGGAAGGCAGCTCATATTCACGACTTGCACAAAAGAATTACTTTAATGCTGAGTGAATTTCGAAGGATGCCGGTAGGTTTGAAAAACCACGACTTGTACTAATAATCGACAACTGGCATTGCAAATTTCTTTTAATAATTGCGTGAAAACGCATCACTTAAGGCAGCGTGGAAATTGGATGTGGAAGGCAGCTCATATTCATGAATTGCACAAAAGAATTACTTTAAAGTTGCGTGAATTTCGAAGGATGCAGGCAGGTTTGAAAAACCTTGCCTTGTACTAATAATTCCTCCTTTATTGATTGCATGGAAATTGACGAAGGAATTGCAAATAAAATACTATGCTTATGAAAACCACGACTTGCTCTGGGAATTGCGTGGAACTTGAAGGAAGGCAGCGCTGATTTTAATAGCCATAAGCATGGAAAACCACAATTTGGATTAAAGAAAACATCTGCTTCATAAAAACTACGACCTGACCTTGCATATGCCCAAAAACCATGACTTGGATAGGTAAAATTTTGAATATTTGCGGGAATTCATTTAATTGCAGTTGGCAGACAAGTCAATTTACAATAGAATCAATGGAGAGCTCTTCAAAATCCCATGCGTAGGAAGAAAGACAAGGCTAGCGGAATTGTCAAAAAGATTATGGAGAAAAAACCAAAACTAAACACAAAAAATAAATAAAAACAAAATACCTAACAGAAACTGCAAACAATTGCTCGATAATAACTCGCCAATTAGCTAGTCTGTAAAAACTCTTCCCTAGGTGAATGCTCCACTTAGAGGTGAATGTAATACTGGTCTGGTAACAATGATGGGGTGAAGTGGTTTATATAACCCAAAATTCGATAATTTTAACTCAATCTATTTTTAAAAGAACTTTATTTATTAATATAAAAATAAATAAAACACTTTTAGACAAAGTCTCGTGAAGGAATTGAGTGAGCTTTGGCATGTGGGTATTTGTTGAATTTGGCTTTCATGACTCTCTGACGATACCTCAGAGCAAGGCAAGCAACTGCATGTAAAACAAAACACAAAATATGACCCGCTACTTGAAAAGAACGAAAAACTTAAAATCCCAGATTTTTAAGGTAAAATCTCGTGGACACCAAATCCCACCCCTATCGATTTATCTAGGGAGGGAACTCTAGATAGACTAGACTTTACTCTATATAGTCACTAGTCAATATATGCAATATAGAGGGCAACGCCACCCCACCCTATATATATTATCTTATCTTATAGTTATAGATAGGGGGACTATCTATAGTTACGCTATGCTCGAGGAATATTTATAGAGTGAGGTGGCGGGGGCGGGAGATATATGATGTATGATCTCTACTAATAGTAACATTATAAACAAGGCCCATCATGCGCCTATCTAGATATGGAGCCCTTTCAATATAACTATAACATGCAACCCACCCTATAAAACTATATATGGGGCACCTGCCCCAAAGATATATAAAGATAGGGCAACTATATATCATATTTTAAAGTTCTGGATACAGAAGCTATATATAGCCCCAGCTATAGCCACACTCGAAGATTTAGATCTATATAGGATAGGTCTTGGGTCCCGATCCTTTCTATCTATATCCATATATGGCGATGCCTAATCCTTAATACATAGTAGGGCATCTTGATTGGATCAAATAGATACTTAGGATGAATGAAGACCAATATCTACACCTACACCTATAGTTAGTGGATTAGGGCCCACCCTATCTATATGTGGGGGATTAGGTTAGGCCTTATCTATATTTGCCCCTATTCCCCCCTCATCTATATCTATATATACCTTCTTGCCATATATAGATATAGATGAGGGAACCCATATATAGGTAGGTCGACTATGTACCCACCGCATATATAGATAGGTGATTCGAATGATGGGACCAAGACATAAATGTCACTGGGTATGAGGGGCCCTAGGTTCCATATCTTAGCAAATATAGAGAGAGAGAGGGGCCATTAGGCTATTCTATTTCCTATGGTCCTTTTCCTAGTGTTAAAACTAAATGCATTACAAAATGGTAAAATGGGATTTATGCTTATATCAAGCCCACTCTACTCTCTATAGTGCAATCCACTCTATATATGGATATGGTCCCAGTGGCATGCCTGGTGCAGTGTCAAAATGACCCTATATAGTTGTATTGAATTGTTAACTAACGAGGCCAAGAAGGATCACAAAATTCTTACAGAGTGACTGGACCGACTATATTTTATATATAGTTGATAGTTTCTTGGCTAGTGCCTCTAAGCCAGTGGTTAGGTTCCTTTATGTTTGCTTTGTGCCGAGGAATATGAGTCATCCGACCCCCAACTATGCAACATACCATACAGTGATTGGCATTCATTTCATCACCCCTCTATATAGATGAACTAGAGAAGTGTGCCACTCGATGTTTTGTTCCATATTATATGTGTGTGTGTGTGTGTGTGTGTGTTTATATCCATATGGTACCTAGGGCGCCATATAGATTTATAGGTCTTAGTGGCGGACGTGGATCTGATGTTGTCGGTTATATCTTCTCCAACTAGATATAATAGTGCCCTCATATATGGATATACTCTTGAGATTTATAGGTCTTAGTGGCGGACGTGGATCTGATGTTGTCGGTTATATCTTCTCCAACTAGATATAATAGTGCCCTCATATATGGATATACTCTTGAGCATAGCATACATATGACCCCTATCTATCTATATGGCCATCAACCATCTCCAATTGATCGGTGAATATTCTCTTTATAGTCTAGCAGATGTGAACGGGGAGAGGCCCCAACCCCTCTGTCTATATGGCAGAGAGGGGGACGATAAAGGGACAAAGGCCCCCGTGTTTCATTGCCCCCATTATCTATATATACTCTCATGAAGAGCTACAAAGTCTATAACTATCAGCCCCTATATGTAAATCCTCGTACCCTTATCTATCTATATGGCCATCAACCATCAGCATTTTATCAGTGAATATTCTCTATATAGTCTAGTGGATGTGATCAGGGAGAGGCCCCAACCCCTCTATCTATATGGCAGATAGGGGGAATATAAAGAGATAAAGGCCCCCGGGTTTCATTGCCCCTGTTATCTCTATATACTCTTAGGAAGAGCTACAAATGTTATAACTATCAGCCCCTATATGTAAATCCCCCCACCCCCCCAAGTACAACTAAGCTCCTAAGAGAAAGAACTATATATGGTTAACACATTATATATAGACCATATCCATCCCTCGAACTCGCAGGGTAGGTAGATCTAGGCTCTCCCCTATATAGAGAATTGATTGGACCATGTAAATATAAGGGGAAAGGAAGGAGTCATGCTTGCAAGGAGTGGCCATTGGAAACTATATGAAAGCACCACGCAAGCTCTTGCAGTTGCCAAAAGCTCTCTCTAGGTCCCAATTCAAAGAGGAATTTGACTGAATCACGCTTCTCAATAGGCTCATGGGGGAATCATCAACAAAAGGACTTTCATCCATGGATGTCACAGTTCATTGCCATAGCTATGAGAAGCATCCCAGGTGATTGATTGGAGCCAAATTATCAATGATAATTTACACTCCCAGCTGGTCAACCTTGAAAAGCACAAGGAAGTTCACAATGACCTCATACTTGGTCTATGTTGTCGCAGCATTTGCAGAGGTCGCTTGAGCTCACCCCAAAAAGAAACATTCCAAAGAACGCGTCTAATGTATCAAATGTACCCCTACTTCACTTGGAGAGAATATAAGAGGCATTATGCAAGGGTGAACGATAATGTATTTCACGTCACTTGATCAGGAAAATGGAGGGCGACATCAACCGAAGATTCTCGGCCAAGGCTTGTTTGTTGATATGCAAATACGGGAGTTATTTTGCACAATTCAGGACTTTCTCATATATCCATGCATTGAAGGATTCAAAGAGGCGCACAGTTGAAACTCCTAAGGTACCCAAATAACAAGCTAGTGTTCATCGAGCTCTGCAGGCAGTTATCACAAGTTCATATTCTAGTGTCGGGAAAGGGAGAGGAAACCAGTAACATTCCCGATTTCTCTGGGAATCTATTCTTGCAAGAACGCAATCAGATGCAAACAATATTTAAGCTTCTCTTGGGTCATTCAACTTGTTCTCTTATTCCGCCAGGAGATCTTCCGACAACAAGTAGTACATGGATAGGGGAACACAAGTATTTCAACATGTGCCATCAACCTGTATTGGAAGACTATTGGGAGAATTGTGCCGATGAAACGGAAGTGAGACAACGCGATTTCTCAAGGCTTATTGTGAAGCAGATGACGGACTTTCAGATTGATTGGGAAACTATTGATTTTAAGGATCGAACCTCAGCATCTAGAAGCCTATATGGTTCAAACCGATTCGTTATGTGGATATCTTGACACGTATTGCAACAGTTTTGCATAGGTCAAGACAATGGTACTTCAAAAAGGTTCACGAGTTGAGTTTTGCTCCATCTTCATCCTACAAGCATTCCTACAAGGCAGGGGGCAAAGTATATGTGAGAGAGACGTGAGTTCTTGAGGCTAACTGTGCAACAAATGAGGGACTTTCAGATGGATTGGGCAACTGATTGATTTTAAAGATGATGTAAGCGACAATTTTCGAACCTGAGTACCTTGAAGCTATACGGTTCGAACCGCTCCCTCCTATGGATTGGTTCGAGGTGGAACATGTGGATATTGTGGATATCTTGACCCGTACTGCAATAGTTTTACATAGGTCAAGACAATGGTATTTCAAAAAGGTTCACGAGATAAGTTGTTGCTCCATCTTCATCCCTATAAGCAGTTCCGATAAGACAAGGGTGCAAAGTGTACATGAGATAGACACGAGCTCCAAGACAAAAGGAAGATTCTCAAAGCAAACAAATTGCTCTGGATCACTCACTTGAGCCAATGAGAAAGAAGTTGTCAATAAAAAGACCCAATGTAAGTACTCTCGAAGCTGAGGGAGTTCGTGGTTTCTCCTGCAAGAAGCAAACCCAACTCTCCTGAACTTTCGGCATCATTCTTTACGCGGATCCGTCATGCCTCTAGTTCAGCCACATGAAGAAAGTACTCGTAGGCCTTCTCCTATCAGACAGTCAAGCCATCGTGCTAGTGTCCCTCTGCGGAGCAGTGCCAGCGGCACATGATTAATCTTCTTCATCTAGGTCCTGTCATTTTCCATGGGTACAAGATCTCATCAACAATCGCCAACGTACCATGGCCAAAGCAAAGACTCCGGAAATTGAACTCTCTTTCGACCTCTAGAAGCCTTCTTCTCACTCGAGAAAGGCCAAAATGACCTCCCAACTCATGAATGATGCCTCGGCATCTCAATTCGTTGAGTTTGCCCGACCTCTCAGAGTGGAGAACAGATGAGGCAGAAATGAGAATTATAGATTATGAGATGACACGATATTCCCTTGGCGAGCTTGGCCCAGAAGGGACACATCTATAATTTTGTAGCAGATTGGCGTGAGACTTATCACCTCAAACGAGGGAAAGCAAGGCGACCAAGGAGCAATTGTAGAGCCAGATTCATACCCTGACATCATGTATGTTCGGACCTTCCTAGACCCAAATGCCCCTCCTCTCACTCCTTCTGAGTCAATTGTTCCTTTGAGCGAAGATTGACTCTCATACAATACAACAGTTTAAAAGGATTGGAAAAATGGAAAAAATGACAAATTCGTTGATTGATTCCATCGTTCCAAAAGGGGTGTGAACTACTTCCAGAGATGGTCAGGATACTTCAAGATCGCTACCTTGTTGGTCTGAAAAGATAGAAGATGTTCTCTCCACAGTCAAAGACGGAAGCAGATCAATAAAACAAGCTACTCCCGGCTCTTCATAAAATGAGCATGGTTAATCCTGATATATTGTGTGAGAAGCGTGTGTTCCCAAGCCAAGAAGACAATTGTTCTCGCACTTGGGTGAGGACAACTGACATGGAAAATGGGAGCTTTGTATGAGGCTACGGAAGATTTCCCATAACATCATAACCAATGACGTGAAATCAAAGAGGAGCTCAACAAGTTTTTGAATATGATGAGATGTTATGAGTTGCAATCGGGGTCAACATCATCTGATGAGCTTTGCAAACATTTCAGAGATACTATAAAAGGTGAGTTGTCCGATCCACGGTCGTATGGAGATGAGTTCATGGATGCACTTGCTCAAATTATTTCAGCTATTTCTGACGTTGTTGAGAAGATCCCCAGGTAGTCTTAAGCATTACAAGATAATTCAAAGCACAGCCAATCACTAGTTGGACATCCTCTCCAATACTTATATTCCTCGCGAGAAAGAAGTAGTCAGAAGCAATGCACAAGTACAACGCAGCTATGGGAAGCCGTAGAAAGTTCTCCAGTTCACCGCATCAAAGGATCATCTTCACGAATTGTCTTTCGATTGATGTTTTTCTTCTCTACAAGGGGGAGGAGCTGGATATCACCAGCTCTACACCTATCTGTGAGTATCTGTGAATACTCTTCTCTAGACCTCTCTTCAATTTACGCCCGGCTATTCAACCCCCGCATCAACAGTCATATGGTTCCCTAACGATCTTGGAGAGAGTGCTTCTGCCACCACTTTCAGGACACATTGTCCAAGATGTCCCTCTCAGGCTCTCTTGTGAGACCCACGGTTCTCTATGGTTCTGAGGTTTCGGATCCATCCCTGCTTGACTCGGATTGGGCTACTATTCAACGACTTCATATCCTCATGCTCAGACATATAATCAGATGTAAAGAGACTGTTCCTCACAATATCATCCTTGCCAAGTTTGTGGCTCGCCCTTTCAAACTAGAGGTCATCTTTAGTCTCGTCTCACTCTTGCACCGCATGCAGGGGTTGTCAGATTCTTCCACAGGCAGAGACAAGTACATTTACCTTGCCTACCGTTCTTCTAAGGCCATTGCTCTTTCTGACCGTAGTTGTCGTGCTCAACATGGACCGTCTCCGCCCTTTCAGCTACTCCATGGATGCTCCTGCACACCTCCTTCCGAGTAAGCAGGACCTGCACAAAATCATCAGAGACGATATATACAAACAGTTCATCCAAATTACTTGGACCAACCCCCAAGATGAGCTATGCCCAAAGATGGCTTTCTACGCCAATCACTTCCACAAAGTCAACAATGGACTCATCACTCGGCCCACCTATATCTCCCGTCCCTAGATGCATGCTCTTCGCATATCCCTGGCCCAACTCAGAGTTGGCTCCCACAGGCTTCGGGTCAAGAGCGATCACTAGTTGGACCGGTCCGAGAGGATCTACCATCTTTGCTCCCTCCAGGAGATTGAGACAAAGGAACACTTTATTTTTCGATGCCCCATCTACTATGAGATCAAAGGGAAGTTTCACTGTCTATTTCGTGAACACCCAACGTTCACGGCCTTCTTCAGGTGTTATGATCAGAGGTGTCTCACTCTCTGTGTACAAGAAGATCTTAAGCTCTACGGCAAGATCCTCCACCCCCCTTCCAGGAAGACTACTACTTGACGGATCACATCTTTCTTTGTTGTGCTCTCAAGTGTGAGGGGTACCAAGCGAGGACCTGATCCTAATGGAGATCTTCAGATTAGATATCTCGAGACTAGAGGCAACGGACTTAGACACGGCCAAGGGGCCCCTCGCATAGGTGGCAATCCACCAGGCTCACTTAGAGAGCTCGACTTTCAACGAATCATAGGCGTCCCAAACATCTTCCAATTTCTGACACTAGACATCAACACATCACCAGTTTCTTTCCGGCTGGCCATAGATGACAGTCAAGAGGGTTGGTGTCGAGGCTTTTCCCTCCACCTCCTCTCCTTTGTACTCTCCTTTTTTGTGTTCTCGGAGACCTTTTTGGGTTTCCCCGCTTCTTCTGCTTTGCTTTGTATGGTGCAGTCCCATTGACCTACTTTTGTGGTCACTTGTTTGACATTTAATATAATTATCTTATCTTATCTTATCCCTCTCTCTTGCTCTTTCACTCCTATATGTAACAAGCAGCTTTTCCCAAAGTAGTTTAAAAGTTTTCTAGTTCTTTGTTCGGAAGCACTTTTTCAAAATCAATTTAAGTTACCTCTTTTCCATTTTGTAAAAGTATTTTTCTTAAAATAAGGAAAAGTATCTTATTCTGGAAAGGAAGGTGAACATTCATGTAGGAATGTGAATAGTCACAAGAGGTGGGCTATTTAATGAGGCTCCCACTTCATGCTAAACAATTAGTTTTTGTTCCCCTTTAGAAAACTGTATTTCTTCTATTTCTTGCTTAGTGTATTCCCCTCCATCTCAACTCCTACTCTAATAGAGATTTGTAATCCTGCAAAACCAAGGAAAGAATGTATCTTTTGATGAATATAATGTAGTTAAACTTTGTGTTAATTGTGTTTTTTGGCTTGCTTTGCATATTGGTGTCTTCTTATTGTGAACTTAGAAGTATTTTGGTTTTATGTCAATAAACTCAACTTTTTATTTATTGAATAAAAGCCCCCTTCTCACTTTCACCCCCCTCTCCATACACATGCCTTTCCTCCACCTCCTTTTGCGAACGGGTATAGTGGAGTATTCCTGTGTGATCCCCAAGCGAAAGACCACCCCCAATGGTTAGATAGATAAGATAAGATAATTATATTAATGTCCAACAAATGACCACAAAAGTAGCTCAACACAGTACAATGCCAAAAGAATCAGCAGGGATAATTATATTAGTGTACATATTTCCCTGTTTTCAATAAATGGAGTTGTTCCATTCCTAAGCAGAGGGACCTAGTCCCAGAGCGTTCGTAAAAATCCCTAATTTTCCCTTGTGACAAATTATTTCGCCAACAATATGTACATGTACACGTACATGTCTATATAAGTACCGACTTCAGGCCATCCGTGCATATTATCTCCCTTATCTATACAACCCCTAAATATATATTATGCATAGGGCCCCTATGCTCTATGGAGGGGGGTAAGCCATATTTCATAAATGGGGGCAACGGATCCCCTCCAATAGCCAGAGAGAGATATAGGGTAGCAGACCTCTCTAAATATTGGGCCTCTACTCGTCCCCCTCATATATCTAGGACAACATCGGATCTATACAGAGTTGGGGACTAGAGGCCCTCCCAATAGAGATAGATACATAGCGTAGTGATATATCATATATCTGTAGGGTGCCAAGTATATAGATAGATAGGGCTTAGATAGATAGATAGGGCTTAGATATATAGATAGGGGGTCCCAAGTCTATATAACCTAGCTTCCCCTAGATAAGAGTAGAGTTTATCCACCCCTATATAGGGTAATGCCTACTTTAGTGGGAGTCAGTGCTTGTTGTAGTTGGAGTGTCTTATATATACAACTGTAGCCCTGCCCCCCCACATATCTAGAGGAGGTCAGGGGATTGATATATTCTATATGGACAATCAACCCTATAGAATATAATATCTTGATAAAGCAACCCAAGAACCAAATCGTCCCCTATAAAGAGGGGGGCAAGAGTAGAGTAGGCGGTTGGGCAATAGAGTATAGAGGAGAGGGAGGAGATAGGAGTCGAGGTGGAAGTGGTCTCTGTCGAACTATAGATTGGGCGGTCTATATGGTAGCACCAATGGGGTCTCATCTTTGTCCAGCCATAAACCATATAGGAGAGAACAATATACCCATTTATCTGGTCCACCGTCATTGGCAATCGCAACCAATCCCCAACCCACATTCTATAGAACTATAGGGTGAACTTCAAGGGCTTGGGCGGGGGTCGAAATAACCCTTATGTATTTATGCCCATATGTAGATGCCCCCTATATAGATTATAGATATGACAACCCCTATCTAAACTAACCTCTATTTTATATAGAGCGGAGTGGGAGATGGGTCCTACATATATATATATATATATATATATATATATATATATATATATGTTCTTGGTTAATCTTGCTCCACACTAAGCATATGAAGTTGTATCTGGTTTTAACACTTAAACACACTTCATTCATCCACACTAAGCATATGAAACAATCAACAGGGCTCTATCATGATTGTAAACCATATTTTGCTCTTTTGGTAGGCCTAATGCTTTGTAGCCCTAACTTAAAGACTTTTCCTTTCATAACTTCTATTGTACACCTGATAAGAGGACTTTGAAACTTGATTTAGATACCCTTTTAGCCTTTATTGAACATACGCAAAACTAAAGTAGGGTTAGTTTGTATGGAACAGGGGATCTCAGAGCAAGGGCAGTTATCATAGGTCTAGTTTTAAACGCTATTTAGGAACGGCTGACTCAAAATGAACTCCACTCCACTTCAAAACCTTATGAAGACTTCCTAAATACCTCCAACCATCATCCTATCAATTCTAGATCTTGAAACCTGAATGTCAACAAGTTGTTGTCATCAATTTCTCCCCTCCTCCATTCTTCTCTCTTCATGTCTGCAGAATTACTGTCAGAGATATCTTGCTCCACACGTGTTCTTCAAACTTGAAACTTGGCTGACCTCTTCATCCTATCGGGGCAGAGATATCCGAAAAAACATTTTCTCAAATGGTCGGATAGAAATGTTTTTAAGACTTGCCCTAGTTTGAGCCCGAGAAGAGAAAAATGGCTATAAAAATCTTTAAATTGACTGTCAAGAGCTCTAAAAAATATACTTAGGCTTGTGATCACTCCCTCAAGCTTTTCGAAGTGACAGTCAGGGAATTGTGCTAGTTATTAACAGGTTGAGGGTTTGTAGCATGCTGCCCTGGTAGAAACCCTATGTACAGTCCTAGCAAAACCATGTAAAACACAAGAACAAAGATCTCCTATATCTGCAAAACCTCACCCACCTTCCATTCATCCTTGATTTCATATTACAAAGCTTTTCATTTCGAATTCTTAACCCGATAATGGATTATTGACCAATTCTAGCTCCTTAGGAAGCTCAACTAGCTCCTATAATGACTTAGTCTACCCATGAAAAGCTTAACCATATTCTAAGCATAAAAAATTAGGATAAATCTCATGCAAATCTTCATACCAACTCGTACATGACAACTCTTATTTGTAGACATGGCTCAAAGAGCCTTATTTTAGCATAACTATTTACTTACTCCGCCAATTCACCTAATCAATCTCTCTTACAAGCTTATTCACTCTTACCATGTAACTTTACATACAAATTGAATCTGAACAACAACAAATGGAGGGAAATACTACTATATCATCGTAACCCATATGAGCACCTAATGGACTCCTCCTTGCTTGCAAAGGATGCTCTTGCATCAGTTCGGCACGAGGGAATGTCAAGCACTCTGTCGACGAGGGCCTTTGGGATATGTAGTATAGAGGATATGGGACAAGGGGGAGGGGATGGATCTATTATCTAGAATAGATAAGCCTTGACCCATGCCCACTTGACCACCTGATATATACATAACCATAACCAAGCCTCTCTTTATATAGTCAAGGAGGGGGGAAATTCTATATAATATAACCATAGATAGTCCATATTATATAACTATTAAAAGTCGAGGACCACCCACCCCAAAGATATATAGAGATGTCACTACCCATACATAGTTATAGATGGGGATCCCATATAAACATATATAGAGGGGGCATCTTTATAAATATTTGAGGCCATCTATCTATATAAAGGGGTGGAGTTGAGCTTTGGCCCCTATTTATACCCATATAGAGGGGACCCTTTCTATATAGAGGGGATATAAAGCGAGGTAGGGGGCAACGCTCAACTAGATATAGTTGGCCCTTACTGGATCAATGACACAAGACCCTACAGAATGATAGGGAGCAACGCTCCACTAGATATAGTTGGCCCTTACTTGACCAACGACACAGGACCCTATGGAAAGATAGGGAGCAACGCTCAACTAGATATAGTTGGCCCTTACTTGACCAACGCCATAGGACCCTATGGAATGATAGTTATGCCAGATATGATCTCCCAAATAAGAGGGGGACAGGGCCATCTCTCTATACTAGCCAACTATATAGAGAGAGGGTTGGGGACAAGGAGAGAGAGGCAATCCACTATATATCTATTTTACTGACACTCCCCTGGTGTGTCCCCATATAGACCTCCCTAAATGAATAAATGACCTACCCAAATAGATATATGGGCCCCGCAACTACAGTTGGTGACACAAGAGCACCCTATAGAAATATATGGTATGGCAACTCTAGGGTTCAGGGACAAAGTCGACACCCCCGCTTCCCCCACTATGAACTATATATAGAAAGATGTGGGTGATAGATATATAGATTGAAACACCCTCGCTCCCCATCGAGCCCGAGGGCAACAATCAGTAGATCGAGCGAAACTATCTATAGTCAGTTGCGAGTCGCCACCCCTAACCTATATATCATCGTCATATTTTTATGGCAACGCCACAAGTAGAGTCGACACTCTGCACAATATATAGAGTTGGTGGCCTACTATTACTATCTATAATTGGGGCATGCCCTATAGTTCTATATGGGAGGAGTGGGAGTGGGCCCGATAGTCAGGTAGTCATATAGAGTCTAATCAGGCCCTCCTATATATATATATAACTAATCGAAGTTCACCTTGACACGCACATGTATGTATATGTATATGTATATGTATATGTATATACA
This sequence comes from Taxus chinensis, assembly GCA_019776745.2. Taxonomy (NCBI): domain Eukaryota; kingdom Viridiplantae; phylum Streptophyta; class Pinopsida; order Cupressales; family Taxaceae; genus Taxus; species Taxus chinensis. Next base: position 746,317,440 of record CM034150.1, read on the forward strand.
TTAAATCACACACTTTGGTACATTTCTAGGTCCTAAATACATACTAGCATTCATATGATTTCTAATCAAGAAAACTAGTAATTGATGACTGCCTTTGTTTCTTGCTTTCTATTGGTCTTTATACCCCACAACACAGTTGGTATTTTACTCATTCATCTTTTATGGCTCCAAACACCGGCACCCAGCCAAGACAACAACGCCCAGGTGCCCCTGTCCCCTCTGGGCACCACTGACCCTTTTTCACTTTACTCGCTTCTTTTGGGTCTCTTTTATCTTTTGGGTGTCTTTTCTATTTATGAGTCAGCCTTCCAATTGTCAATTACAAAATTTAAACAAGGGAATCATATAAATACATAGTTATGTGTTCAAAATCAAGAACAAATCTCCAAGCATATACTATCATCGCCTAAGCTTGCATCCAAAGGCACCTAAAACACCTCAAGGCATCCATCTAGCATCCATTCAAAGGACAAGGGATTGCATTTTCTGCATACACAACATATGAAGGGGAAGTTTGTTTATTCCATCCACACATCTATTTATATTGTTACATCTAGCTACAGCCCGCTATCAAGTGCACTTGCACAAGGGCATCCTAGAAGCATGATTCTTACATGCACTACAAGAACTACATGGAGTTTGAGATGTAGTGCAACACTCGGTCTTAAGTTCACTCTCGGGGTGACCGCCGAAGTCAGTCCGACTCTCCATATTGCATCTTTCTTTTTTGGATTTGATGTGGTATTGTGGGTTTTGCAGGTGATATCTATTTTGCAGCTTACAAGTACCCTCGGGGATCAAATAGCGACACAGGCGATCAACAGGGAGTATTTCCAACACTTGTGCGACACTGTAAAAATCAGATTTCAACCATCTGAGCAGTCACAAGTGCCCAACAGAGGTCTCCAACGCCCAGGCGCCCCCATCCAGCCGTGGGCGCCCCTATCCAGTCGTAATATTACAGTTTAGAATTTATTCTGAGCATTGACGACATAGTTCACCTCCTGTGCAACAATTTTCCTACTCCAAGACACTCATGGATCAAGCATTAATATGCTAAGTCATTCTTTCCATACCTCGTGCTTAGGGTTTTGTACTTTACATGCTTATTTGTTTGTTTCATATTACATTTAGCAGCTAGATATCATTGTTTATATCAATTACTCTGCAATTAGGGTTTTACAAAAGTTTATTATTGTTCAATCATTTGGTGAGCTAAATTATAGGTGTCTACATTATATCCTTAAATTACGCTAATTATACCGTTTTCCCACAATTTGACAACATATCGTCAATATCGCACATTTTCTCTGCTATCGTCATTAATTAATTACATTACGTTAATTAATTAACTCTTCTATCCAATTAATGACACCAATTAACGACCTTCTGTTAATCAACTCCCCCTTTCTATCACGATTAATTGATTATTTATAATTAATTATGCTCCCCTTACTATCTAAATCAATTACTTATTTCTAATTAATTAATACCTCTTTCTATCTAGATTAATTAATTATTCTTAATTAATTAATTCTTTCATCTATTTAATCAATTACTCTGCAATTAGGGTTTTACAAAAGTTTATTATTGTTCAGTCATTTCGTGAGCTAAATTATAGGTGTCTACATTATACCCTTAAATTGCGCTAATTATACCATTTCCCGCAAATTGACGACATATCGTCAATATCGCACATTTTCTCTGCTATCGTCGTTAATTAATTACATCACGTTAGTTAATTAACACTTATATCCAATTAACGACGCCAATTAACGACATTTTGTTAATCAGCTCCCCTTTCTATCTAAATCAATTAATATTTATAATTAATTAAGCTCCCTTTTCTATCTAAATCAATTAATTATTTCTAATTAATTAATACCTCTTTCTATCTAGATTAATTAATTATTCTTAATTAATTAATTCTCTCTTCTATTTAATCAATAAATAGTCATTTATTTGATTAAACTTCTCTCATAGCATAAATCATACTAACTAATCCTCTAAAAAGTTTCTATAAGTTTGCACTCTTATTAATTAATCACTTTGATTTATTAATAAACCCCCTCACTCCCCATGAGTCACTAGAGGACAAACTAAACTCTCCTAAAGTAAACTCACTCACTTCTAAACCATGTTTATCCACAACTAACCCAACCTCTCAATTATCCCACATGTAAAGGGATGTAGAGATTTTTTTATCCATTGGGCTATATAAGGAGCCCTCCTCCTACCTTTCTATTTACACCTAAATGAGCATAGAGTCTAAGCTATAGCCATTTTCATCATCTTACAGCATTCTCCATTAGAGTGGAGCTAAGCATCATCCCTTTGCATTCAATCATCAAAGCTAGTTTTGTGAATATCAATCGAGTTAATCAAGAAAGGCTTTGTTGCCATGACTTGATGAACCTCCATCCTCAAGCCTCTTGGATCAAGCAACAACTATCAATTCTTTGATAGCTAAAGGATCTACCTAGGTCCATTTCATTGATTTAGCTTTCTAAATAGTAGAGTAATAAGTGTTAGCATGTTAACTTGAGGTTTATTTTCAAGGTTGTAATGCATAGTGATGATGGTGCATAGATGTTAGTTTAGCATTGTTTTGAAGCTACTAGGTGTTATTTTCAATTTCACTAACATGGCTAGCTAATTCTTGCCCACATTCGACACGCCCGGTGGGAGGTGTCCTTAGTCCTGTCATCACCAATCCGGCACTATGATAATTCTTTATCGGGAACTCCTCGTGCTATGATTATTTACTAATGCATAGCTTTTAGTTTGGTAGATGGAATATGGAAACACAACAACAAACACAACACAAGAATACCATAGACTATGATAAAAAAGAATGATGATAAATCTGAAATATAAGTGTAAATTATAATATCAACATGAAATTGTTACAATCTCACCCATGAGGTATTTCAAGTGTTACTGACTTCACTTGCCTTCCAACAATAACTATGGGAGAAACTTCAAAATTACACCTCTTAATAGCTTCTTTAACACACCTTCAAAATGATGGCTTCCTTTACACACTTACTCATACAATATTTCTCACTACTTCCTTCTATGCTAAATGAAGGGGTGGCCTCTCTATTTATAGAACTTCCAGGCTTATCTATTTTATCTCTAAGATAGAATAAGAAATCTACTATGACGAATCATATTCCATATCTTAACTCTTATCTGTACATGTAAGCTTATCTTGTAAGATAAAATAAACCTTATCATTCCACATGGGTTCCACATTTTTAGACTTTTTACAAATAAAATACACAAAATATTTATGACCTCACTCCTTGTCCTTATTACCCATATAATATTTCTAATTCCTAATCATGTAGACCCTACTTCTCTACTTACCCTAATTTTGACATTTTAACATTACCGAACCACTTACGACAAATATTTACTTTTTACCACAACATTCCTATTGTACTTTTGACTATTACCGTACTATACATTATTGGCGGCGGCGTACCGGCGGCGGCGTACCGGCAGCGCTGTTATCTTCTATCGGACGCTACTACTAATTATACTTAACAACATCCTATTCCTAATACACACATTAATGAAATAGAAATTACGGAGAAAAATTTTAGTGGCCCTTGCCCTAAGCAAGTAATATTTAATTAATAGCTAAAATCATATCATTAATATTTAATTAATTATTTTGCTTCACTAAGCAAGTCGAATTTTTGGGTTTAATTGACCATTACCCAAACAAGTCGCATTTTTGGCTAGGAAGGCAATTTAAATAATTTATTAATTTATTTAAATGCACTTTCCTAAGTCAAAGTCACTCAAACAGTCTATTAATTTATTATATGTGCTTTAATGATATTTTACTTTATTTTGAGCACCATATAATAAAAATAATAAACCAAAGTCACCCTTGAAAACACCCTTTGGCCGTCGGGTAGACAAAACAGGCCAAAGGTATTTGACCGAACTATTTGAGAAAGAGGGACATTACAATCCTCCCTTCTCGAGATTACTTGTCCCCAAGCAACTGTAGAGCTGGATGTTGTAATATAGTCTCGCCCTCCCATGTAGCATCCTACTTAGGTAACTCTTTCCACCTCACCAGGAACTCCCGAATAACTCTATGCCTCGGCATCCTCTCTCGGCTGTGCAAAATCTCCTCTGGCACTAACTCCAATCTCCCTTCCTCATCCAAGGGTGGTAACTCTGTAGAAGAAATAATGTTCTGCCCCAAGACCTTTTTCAAGCAAGATACATGAAAAACATTGTGTATCTTACTCTCGGAAGGCAACTCTAGCTCGTATGCCACTTCACCAACTCTCCTCAACACCCTATATGGCCCATAGAATTGCGGCTTGAGCGTTTCAGCCCCACTCTTCTTGAGAGTACTCTGTTTGTAAGGCTGAAATCGTAGAAAAACCATGTCTCCTACCTCAAATGATCTCTCCACTCTGTGCCTATCTGCATATATCTTCTGCTGATTTTGTGCCCGATAAATATTTTCCTTAAGTACCTTAAGGATTTCCTGACTATCCTGTAAACTCTCCTGAGCCTTGGGAGCTCTAGTGTCCCCAAATGCCATATCAACAAAAGATCTCGCATCATATCCATAAAACGCTCGGAATGGAGTCATACCAATAGACATATGGTAAGTGGTGTTATAGCAATACTCACATAAATATAGCAACTTTACCCATGCCTTCTGCTGCCCTGCAACATAGTTACAAAGATAACCCTCTATCCACTTGTTCACAATCTTTGTCTGCCCATCTGTTTGAGGGTGATAACTAGTGCAAGGAGTCAACTCAGTGTGAACCAAACGGAAAAACTCCTACAAAAATATACTCATAAACCTGCTATCCCTATCACTGACTATGTTCTTCGGAAGTCCATGCAACCTGAATATCTAACGGAAGAACAAATCAGCCACATGCGGTGCCTTAAAGCTGGTAGGGAGAGCGAAAAAATGTGCATATTTTGTCAACCGATCCACTATTGCATAAATGCGATCATTCCCTTGCACCACGAGAAGACCTATAATGAAATCCATCGAAATATTTTCCCACTTCTGCTCCGGAATAGACAATGGTTGTAGCAAACCTGCTGGGAAAGTATGCTCTGACTTATTCTTCTGACAAGTCATACACTCACGGACATGGCGCAAGACATCATCCTTGAGACCCTTCTAGGAGAATCTCTCTCTAATCTGCCTGTATGTTTTAAAATACCCTGGATGTCTTGCAAGTTGTGCATCATGGAAAGCATACATAATCTTCTCCTTAAGCTCAGATTCAGGAACTAGGTAAATTCTACCCTTATCAAAAATCAAATCAGCTATTACCTTATACCGGCCATCCTGAATTTTTCCATCCATAATGTCACATGCCCAAGTGATTTTGGAATACTCAACTAACAGTTGAGATTTCCAATCTGCTGAAATCTCGCTCAAAGAACATAGGGCAGCGAGATGGGGTTTCCTGGAAAGTGCATCAGCCACTACATTCTTCGTCCCCTTGACATACTCAATGTCAAAATCATATGCCTGGATCCTGCTGACTCATTTTTGTTGCCTCTCATTGACATCCTTTTGTTCAAGGAAATATTTCAAACTGCTGTTGTCAGTTCTCACCATAAATTTTCCACCTACCAAATATTGTCTGAACTTTGCCAAAGCATGCATAATGGCAAGCATCTCCTTATCGTATGTGGAATACAGTCTCTCATTATCTCTCAGCTTCCGGCTCTCAAAGGCAATAAGATGGCGATCCTGCATGAGAACTGCACCAATTCCCAATCCCAAAGCATCACACACTAAAATGAAGAGCCGTGAGAAATCTGGAAGAGCCAAAACTGGACAGGTACTCATAATTACCTTGATCCTCTCAAATACTACCTGTGCCTCATCTGACATAATGAATGCACCCTTCCGTGTTAGATCTGTCAATGGAGCTACCAGCTGAGAATAACCCTTCACAAACCTCCTGTAGTAACAACATAACCCCAAGAATCCTCGCAAGTCAGAGATATTCCTGGGTGGTGGCCAATACTGCATCACTTGTATCTTCTCCTGATGGACCTCAACCCCATTGACCCCAATGACGTGCCCAAGATACAATCTCTCTGTAAGTCCAAATTCACATTTGGACATCTTAGCAAACAAAGACTGAGTCTCCATTATGCTAAGTACCTCATCAAGATGCCTCACATTATCAACCCATGTCCTATTATAAATCAGAATATCGTCAAAAAATACCAACACAATCTGCCTCAACTACTTGTTGAAGAGATGGTTCATACATGACTAGAATGTAGCAGGGGCATTAGTGAGTCCAAACGGCATCACCAAGAACTCATAGTGCACGTAGTGACACCTGAAGGCTGTCTTATGAATATCCTCATCCCGAACTCGAATCTGGTGGTAGCCTGATCGAAGATCAATCTTCGAAAAGTAAACAGATCCATGCAGCTCATCTAACAGCTTATCAATGCGAGGAATGGGATACCTGTTCTTGACGGTTTTCTTGTTCAGTGCATGATAGTCAATGCACATTCTCATGGTCCCATCCTTCTTCTTCACCAAAACAACTAAAGAAGCAAAGGGACTAGAACTAGGAAGGATGTGTCCCATCGCCAAGAGCTCTCTAATGGCCTTCTCTATCTCATCCTTGTATGTCTTAGGATGGCGATAAGGTGTGGTCATCACGGGCTTAGCACCCTCCTCAAGCTCTATAACATGCTCAAACCCTCAATCTGGTGGTCTACCTGGAGGAATGTCACCAAACACGGGGCCGTGCTTATCCAGTATGGACTAGATGTCAATGTGAAAAGGTTGCTCGCTGTCAGAAGAAGATTTGGATGAAATGAAACATTGGGCTGCCCATGCAACCTCACCATGTCTTACAATAGACTCCACCATGTGTGTTGCAACTCTAGGCCCACCGACAGAAAGAGCCCGAAGCATAATCTTCTTCTTATCCACCATAAACTCCAACTCCATCCTCCGAAGATCCTGCACATATGTATCGATCTGCCAAGGGATTGTAACCACTGAATACCCAATACTGTATCGATCTCACCCAGTCCATTATTATTATTATTATAATAACATAGAAGTCATCGGTCAATGTGTAATCCCCCATCTGAATACTAAGCCGTGGAATCCTCTTAGTGCAGCTAATAGCAAATCCATCTGCTACCCGCACACTAAACCCCTCAAATTCCTCAACCTGTAGTCCTTGCTTCACAGCCAACCCCTCATCAATGAAGTTGTGCATAGCTCCAATGTCAACCAGACAAACAATCTGCTGTCCCTTAAGTACTCCCTTCAGCCGAAAGGGATGGTACCTAGGAACGCCTGAGAGTGTAGCAATAGTAACATCGGATGAATCCAATGCCTCACTCTCGCCAAGCTCTATCTGGGGCTGCTCCCCCTGTGCAACATGGTCACCACCATCATCCTCTACATCCGTATATGGTGAGTGATCATCCTCCCCATCTGAAATCACCTCAATGAGATCCACCTTACCTTTACCAAGGCAGCGATGTCCAAGCTCCCAATGATCTTTGCAATGAAAGCAAAGCTTCTTCCTCCTTAACTCATTATGAGTCTGCTAATCCACCTTAGGAGGTGGTGCACTCTTCTGCGGAGCGGTAGAGCGCTGAAATGGCCTGGAGCTCGTGGGAAACTTCTTATTGGGCTGATAAGAAGTGGGCTAATATTGGGGGATGTGTCCAAATCTAATGTCGTCTGGATGGCATCATGCAACGTCCTAGGCTTAAGAGCCTTGACCAATCCTCTCATCCTGTCATGAAGGCCCTCTAAAAATAACATCACCACCCTCTTCTCAGGCATCTCTGGAACCATAACTGCTATCCGCTGAAATTCGTCGATGTATGAATCAACGTGTCCACTCTGTCGGAGCTGTGCCAAGTCCCTGTAATACAACTCTACATCCTTGCGAGCAAACCTCGCAATCAACCTCTCACTGAAATCCCTGTATGAATGTAGAAGCTCATGACCCTGTGTAACTAACCCATGGCGCCACCAATCATAAGCCACCCCCTCAAGGTGCAATGTAATGAACTGTATGGCCTCCTGCTCATGGGTTTGTGGGTAAGATAGGTGTTGAGCTTGTGAATCCAAGCCATGGCACTGATCTTTCCACTACCATCGAAAGTGGAGATGGTTACCTTATTGGTAACCTGCTCCAAATCCTTGTTCTGTTGCGCTCTAGGCCTCCTGTCCTGTCCAACCCTCATGATGTCTCTCCTCTGACCACAATACTGTGGGACGGGAAATACATCCCTCACATGCTGCGGCAAACTCCTCCACTCATCACTGACTGCCATAATAGTATTCAGAAAAGTTGCTTCTTCCGGTCGTCCCTCAATCTCTGGTGGGTCACCTCTAGGCAAGAAGTTAGGCTGCAGAGGCCTATTAGCAGTCCTAGTAGTTATCCTCTCACCTGTATGAGTATGCCTCCGCTCACGGCATGGCGATCCCCTAACACTCCCAAACTCTGAAGGTGATCTGCTATGATCCCTGTAACTACTCGCAACTGATACGGATATGTCCCTCCTGTCGTGCCAGTCCCGCGGCCTATCTAGTGCCAACCTGTCCAAAGTAGTGCCCATGCGCTCCATGGTCTGTAATAACTGTCTCTGCATGGCTGCCATATCCCAAATAAAATTCCTATATGGATCTGCATGTTCCTCTCGAGGAGGCCTCTCAGGTTTCTCACCCAAATATTCCATTCTGTCACCTCCTGCAACACAAGCTTCGAGTTGTGCTCGTCTGCGGGTGTAGTATTTGTGTGGACCTTCCTCTCTATGATCCATTCAAAGTCGATTTTTGTTTTAATACCCTATCTTCTTCCTTCCCACACAGGCTGGGAGGATACACTGCTCTGATACCACTGAAAGATCCCAAAACCCTTTTTGCCTGAATACTTCTGTTTTTTTCTATTTTCTTTTTTTTCTAAATATTGCTCTGGCTCAAATCTGAACTGATAATACCAGAAGAATTCATAGAACACCACACTAGAACTGCATAGATAAATTAAATAAAGCAAAACCCTACAAACCGGGTGAATACAGAAAAGGCACCTAGGGTTTAACAGGCAGATTTCTTCATAAAAATTTCAGCCGTGTATTTAATAATGATTTATGATGCTAAATATTACGGCAATACAAATATAAATCTGCAGATAGATTTAATAATAAAGATTGTCCAAAAACCCACAGTAAATGATTCAAACCCTAATCAATTTGATATATTTGTTGCTGGGAATTACAATAAATATCTATCATGAAGAATACCTCTGATACAGCAATAAACAACTGTAGAAGAAGTCACCCCACTCTGGAAGTTGTACAAATACCCACTGCTGCAATTTATTCTTTTCTCTGAAACTGCTGGAATGATGAATAACCTGTGTAAACAATGAAGATTCCTGGATGGAAGCTTCTCTCACTGCTCCTGGGGTTGCCGTTCGCAAGAGGAATAATCCAGATGGTTTTCATCCTTGGATTTTGTTTGTAAAGCTCAGTGCTAACAGCCGGGTAAAAATAATGATTATCTGAATGTCTTTGCCCAAGTCGCATTTTTCCCCATATAGCCAAAACTCCTCCAAAGATGCAAGTCATACTTTTTGGCTAAAAACATATAATTAATATTTAATTAATTATTTTGCTTCACTAAGCAAGTCGCATTTTTGGGTTTACTTGACCATTACCCAAACAAGTCGCATTTTTGGCTAGGAAGGCAATTTAAATCATTTATTAATTTATTTAAATGCACTTTCCTAAGTCAAAGTCACTCAAACTGTCTATTAATTCATTATATGTGCTTTCATTATATGTGCTTTAAGGATATTCTTTTCTCTAAAACTGCTGGAATGATGAATAACCTGTGTAAACAATGAAGATTCCTGGATGAAAGCTTCTCTCACTGCTCCTGGGGTTGTTGTTCGCAAGAGGAATAATCCAGAGGGTTTCCATCCTTGGATTTTGTCTGCAAAGCTCAGTGCTAACTGCCGGGTAAAAATAATGATTATCTGAATGTCTTTGCCCAAGTCGCATTTTTCCCCATATAGCCAAAACTCCTCCAAAGATGCAAGTCGCACTTTTTGGCTAAAACCATATAATTAATATTTAATTAATTATTTTGCTTCACTAAGCAAGTCGCATTTTTGGGTTTAATTGACCATTACCCAAACAAGTCGCATTTTTGGCTAGGAAGGCAATTTAAATAATTTATTAATTTATTTAAATGCACTTTCCTAAGTCAAAGTCACTCAAACTGTCTATTAATTCATTATATGTGCTTTAAGGATATTTTACTTTATTTTGAGCACCATATAATAAAAAAATAAACCAAAGTCACCCTTGAAAACACCCTTTGCCTGTCGGGTAGACAAAATAGGCCAAAGGTCTTCAACCAGATTATTCGAGAAAGAGGGACATTACACTTCCCGTGCACAAGCATCTATCCTCTAGTGCAGACGCACTTATGCTAGCACAGACACCTCTCGGGTAGTGCAGGCATTTCTGCAGACCCGCCGAATTTACACAGGAGCGCACGCACCATAACCCATGCACACACACCATAACCTGCGCGCAGGTACCTCAGTCCGGATTTGCATATCAATTCCGTGTTTACAAAGGCTTGTGTCATTAAATACAAACATCATTGCAGGTTTAATCTGATTAATTTTTATTTTGCAGGGTATGTTCACATGTTTTTGTTAAAATTATAATAAACTTGGATAAGCCTTGCGTGCTTAATCATAAGAGTAAGGTCGCGTATGTTGTTCCCTTGCAACTTTTGGGGCGAACTTGGGAATCAGAAACAATTTTTATCTCTTTCATTGCTTTGAAAAACGTTTAGAATGTCCTAAGTGGGTCAAGACGTATGTATTTTGTGTTTGAATTAAGTATTTTGCGTTTGTTTGTTTCTTAATTGGATTTTGCGTCGTGTATGCTCTTCTCTTGCGTCCTAAGACGATCTTAAGAATAAGAAACAACGTTTCTCCTCTTTATACGTATGGAAAATTACTAATCCGTTGTGCAAAACCAAAAACGTTCTTCAAAGAAAGGAGTCAAGACAAAACAAAACTACTAATACAATTTTCGTGCAGGTTGCCAAAAGGTGTTCAAGCAACCCACATTAGATTAAACAAGATAAAAAACACACTACAAACATCACATTGTATTTGCAGGTTTCGTATAATTAGCGCAATTTAAGTATTTAAATTGTTTGATCTATATTATAGGTGTCTACATTCCTTCAAACCCTACCTTTTAAGAATGTATCAAAATCTGTCTCCTTCAAAATACATGGATCATTCTTCTTATTCTTCTTTTACCCTGACTAAGGTTTCCACTCGCCACACTCGTCCTCCTACTGCTCCACCCGTTTTTGTCCCACTTCCTATCACTTTTGTTGTTCCTTCCACTACCTCTAAGGGTTATGACATCATAGAGCAACTTAAGAATACACCAACCAAAATCTCTCTTTATGATTTATTGCGCAATGTACGCAATTTTTCTTCACACATTAGAGGCCGCTCTTCGCTCCATTCACATTGAAAGCAATAATGCACCTATTGCATTTTCTCACCTCATTCAATCTTCAATCTCTTAAAAATTTACCACTTACTATATCTTTTACTGATGAGGATATCCCTCGTTCTGCTGCTGACGATCCAGATGCACCTTTGCTTATCACTGCTATTATTGGTGCCATCTGTATTAAGTTGGGTACTCATTGACAATGGCTCAGCTATAAACCTATTCTCTCTCTCTCTCTCTCTCTCTCTCTCTCTCTCTCTCTCTCCTCAAGCAAATGGGCATTCCCGACAATCTAATTAACAAATCTTCTCACGTCATTCCTACCTATGATTCCATCACTCGTATATGCATGCGCACCATCACCCTACCTTTACAGGTTGGGCCTAAAATGGTTCCTTTTGTATTCTGTCATTGATGCCACATTTCAATACAATTGCTTACTTAGCAGACCTTGGATTAATGTTATGCATGTTGTCCCATCTACAGTTCATCGATGCATTATATTCTTTTATAATCGTTTTGAACATACTATTGTTGCAGATCCCGAGCCAGTCACGTTTTTCTGCATAGATCTTATTAATGTCATGCCCATTCCTCCATCTCAACCAATTCCATATCACAAAGTTAATACATATGATGTCGGTCAATCTAGTGTTCCTACTTCTTTTGATGTTGCTTCTCTGTTCATTCCATCCATGCCTACTCGTGCTACTGATATTCTATCACCCACTATGTCCACCCCCATGGCTGCTACTTCTCCACCTATCACAGCTCCTCCCAATTCTACATCTGACTCCACTCCTACTAATAGTCTTGATAATGTTATACAACCAAAAAGCGTGATGATGAAAATGACAACCAACACATTGTGAGTGAAGAGCACATTACATAGGTCACATTGGGCTTTGAATCAGGCCTCAACTCTCTGTAGATCTCTTGGAATGCTCATTTGAATCTCCATCGACATCGGGGATCTTCATCTGCATTGTCAGGCTAATATCTCAAAATTCCGACGGTAGAATCTCCCAAAACCTTTTGCAATGTGAAGTAGGGCTTCTTAGCTTTTTGATGAGTATTTGGTCACTTCACAAAATTTCTCGAGGCTCCTACAACATCCAGAACAACCTGACTAGTTTTTTTCACTACTGTCATTTCCCTACACCGTGCTATAAGAAGCCCAGTTTTGCATGCTTGTTCCTAAGCCTGTTTTTCCTTGCAGAACTTTCCTAAACTACCTCTAATGAACTAAATGTTCTGTCGCACACTGCTTGGATGCATTATGTCTTCTTGATTCATTCTCGGGGAGTGCTTATCAGGTGTAAAAACCTTCAAAATAGGCCTTTTGAGGCCTAGTTCCTTCAAAGTGGATCAAGATGAACCCATCAATTGCCTCCCACCAACTTAGTTGTGATGGCGAAAATTTTCAATTTTTCATGCTAGACTTTTAGCATGACAACAAATATCTATATAGGGGAACCATATCTAGAATCTACATAAGGGGGGTGTTATCTACATATGATAACTATAGATGGTGGTGCCCTATCTAACTAATCTCCACATATATAGAGGGGGCTCAGCCTCCCTGTTGAGTTGGATATCTATATAAGGGCACCATATCTAAAATACTGCCAGGTTCAAGGATTTTTTAGTGTGGGCTTAGTTTCCATCGCGAGAATTTTCATTTTTTCATGCTAGCCATTTAGCATGACAACAAATATCTATATAGGGGAACCATATCTAGAATCTACATAAGGGGGTGTTATCTACCTATGAAAACTATACCTTTCTGTCTGGACACTGTATTTGACATATCATCCTTTCTTCACCGTATCAGAAGGTTTGGTGATCTCTCCGGTGCGCAGGACAGGCATCCATATCTCGCCTATTGTTCCTCTGTGAGTATTGCCCAGATTGGGGGCCGTTGTTGGTTTACCGAGACTTCTGCCTTGTTGGACTCGGTATCCAGATTGATCGTCTCCCCCCCCTTCCAGATTCTCTGAATGCTCTCAATCATCTCTTGCCCACCAAGCATGTGTTGAACAAGTCCATCCGGGAGGATATCTACACAAGCTTCATTCAAACTACTTGGGTGAACCCCCCTGGGGGTTTATGCAGAGCAATTTCTTCAAATCATAGATGGACTCATCATCCGCCCTCAGTACACCTCTCGTCACTAGGTGCATGCCCTCCGTATACCTCTGGGTCAATTTCGAGTAGGCTCCCACAGACTTCGGTGCGATATTGATCACCACATTGATCGGAAGGATGGACTTTGTAGGCTCTGTAGCCTTCATGAGGTGGAGACAGAGACTCATTTCATCTTCCACTGCCCCATATACTATTAGATCAGAGAACGATTTCACTGTCTCTTCAGAGGGATTCAGACTCTCCCGGTCTTCTTTAGATATATCGACCAGCAATGCCTTTCCCTCTACATCCATGAGTCTTTGCTGTTACGAGACCAGATTCTTCATCCCCCTCCGAGAGTTGTCCCCACGAAACGTATTACAGCCTTCTTTCCAGTTCTACCCACTGGTGGAGGTACTAAACGACAGAGCCTTTTTAACCTAGATACATTACATAGATCAGTTCGTCCCCAGTTGGAACTACACACTTCTCTTGATCATCGCCAGCAGACTCGGATGCACACACATACCAGAGGGCAGTCGAGCTCCATTCATCCCCCTGGCCATCGCGTCAGTCTCAGATCTCAGCAAGGAAGGAGGTTTTTGCCCCCTCGTCGGGTTACCAGTCCATCAGGAGCTTCTTTTCATCGGCCTCAAATGTTAGGAGCCGTGCGCCTACCATTCCTAATTAGACCATGAGTCCTCGTTTGTCCCCCCCTTCTTTCCCTTCTTTGCTTCCCTCGTTTTTCTCCCCTTCTAGCTCTATTGCCCCCCGCCTGTTTTTTGGGACCTCGTTTTGAGTTGTCCCCGCTCGCGCTTTGTATATTGTTTGCACTGCAATCCCATTGACCTACTTTTGTGGTCATTCGTTGGACATTAATATATTTATCTTATCTTATGTAATAGATGGTGGTGCCCTATCTAACTAATCTCCACATATATAGAGGGTGCTCAGCCTCCCTGTTGAATTGGATATCTATATAAGGGCACCATATCTAGAATCTATATGAGGGGGTTGGGGTCAGAGGGGGCAGGGGTTTCGGGCAGGTGGGAAGGGTACCTAGATTATTGCAAGGCACCCTTATCGAATCTATAGGTTAAATCTCAACTCCCCATATATATAAAGACACGCACGCAAACATACACACACACACTCATCCCTTTGTCGGCATATCTATAATAATATATAGGGTACATGGACTCAAGGAGATATATTCACTTGTATCTCGGGCCATCTATCTATACTGGCAATTTGGGTAGTCTTCAGATAGAGAGTTGTGGTGAGATAGGGGTTCCCATAAGGAGATAGGCTTCTGAATTTAGTGTATCTAGTTTCCCCGCCCTCGTCTAGAATTCTCAACTATATACATATACATATATATATATGTATGTATGTATGTGTGTGTGTGTGTGTGTGTGTGTGTGTATATATATATATATGGGGGACATCTATATGTGTGTGTGTGTGTGTGGAAGGGGGATGTCCCCCAATATATTCTATGGTGTTGAGTCACACCATTATATATTTATAACTATATAGGACCCATTTTCAAATCCAAAAAGCCATATTATATAATATGCAGGGCCTATAGATTCTATGAGAATGGGTCGTCCAAGTATCCACGACCACATCTAAGACCAAACCCATAGATACAAGGCTCAAAGATATACGGCCATAGATATTTCAATCTAGCTCGTACCCCCCTCTACGAGAAATCGGTCCCAACTACATAGATAGATGGGGGGAGGCGGCCTTACACGGCCCGAGATATAAATATATGGTATGGTCCCCATTGGCCCCCATCTCGAATACTTCGTCTCCGAGATATATGGACACCCTTAGGTGGACTAGTCTACCATAAATGTAACATGAGTGCCCACAACCCACCCCACCCCATATATTAATAGTTCCTCTTTATTTTTTCTATCTGCCACCCCTATTTATATATAAAGGATTTGACAGCTATCCATCTAGATCCAGAAATTTGTTTGCCAGTGTATTGTCCCCTTTTTCAAAATAAGAGCCTAAAAGTGGACTCCTTGCCATCCCCCTTTCCGTGGCAAAGAAGCAGGATGAGCAAGGGAAGGAATTGCATTTTTATTTCAGTTTTCTTTATTAGATTTAATGTTTTCTTTTAGTGTTTCCTTTGTAAGGGAGGTCGGCTATGATTGGAAAGTCATAAAGGAAAATTAAAAGACAAAAAGGAGCCCAAAGAGGTTGGTCTACTTCTATTTGGCCTTTGGTGCCAAGCAAGTGCTATAAAAAGGAGATTTGTGACTTCATTTGCATCCTATCTTTGACGTATCTATACTTGGTTTTTTGGGCAAAGTGCTCATTAACTATCCACTTGACGACGACAACCCCTCATGTGGGGCATTCCAAGGAAGACGAAAACCTTTCTTGTGGGGCTTGGTGGAGGACAGAAACCCTCCATTTTGGGTGATTTGAAGACATCTCTTGGAGATTACTTGCAAATTTGAATCTAGGGCATCAAGAAAAATATCTACAAAGGCATTGCATGCATTTTAGAGATCTCCCTAAAGGGAGCGGACTAGTGTTTGGTGCCTTCTAGGGCACATACTTCAGATTTTATTTGATATTTTGATTCGTCATAATTTCTAAGGCCGGAATCTATCTTTTTTGTGGTTATCGGGGTTTGGAACCCTCTTTTCACTATTTTCATGGGTTGTACTTCTAATGTTAAGAATTAAATTTCCAACTGCGTGTGTGATCAGATTTGATGATGAAAGTGTGACTTACATTCTTCCTAAAGTATTTATCTATATTGTGGTTGAATTATTTGATGATATTTGAGTGATTTTCCTCTAATTCCGGACTGTTGTTATAAAAATCAGACTGCTGATTTTCAGCTGTTAGAAAAATCAGTTTGCTGATTTTAAAAACTGAATTTAATCTATTAGGGTTTGTCTGGTTTCCTACTTTTTCAGTTTCAGTACCAAAAAGGAACATTACAGCCAGATATATATATATAGAGAGAGAGAGAGAGGATCTGATCTATCCATCTAGATCTAGAAATTTGTTTTCCACACACACACACACACACACATATAGGAGGAGAGAGGGGCCTCTAGCCATATCTATATAGCTCTATATTGCTCAGCAAGCCCCTCTAGATATAGATATAGATATATTGCCAGTTGCCTAGATATAGCACCGGCGGGCTGTTGCCTAGATATCTAGATAAAGGCAAACCAGCAATGAGTTATTTAGATATGTCGTTGAGTTCTTTATGGGCCATGTATCTATATATGATACAATAGTGAGTGGAAAGATGCACCTATATCAAAATTTTCAGTTTGCCAGTTGGATCTCACTATATACTATATGGCTCGGCAAGCCCCTCTAGGTATAGATATAGATATATTGCCAAGGTATATAGATATAGCACCGGCGGGCTGTTGCCTAGATATCTAGATAAAGGCAAACCAGCAATGAGTTATTTTGATATGTCGTTGAGTTCTTTATGGGCCATGTATCTATATATGATACAATAGTGAGTGGAAAGATGCACCTATATCAGAATTTTCAGTTTGCCAGTTGGATCTCTTATATAGGGTATAGCACCAAACCTATTTATGTCTACAGGATATCAAACTAGACCCATATACAGATAGGACCCACCGATTCTAGATATGATACGCCTCTTCAAAATAGATTGATTCATGTCTTCCTGGGGAAACATTATCTTTGTCTTGCTGGGGCCAAATATATAAGTTTGAAAAGGTCATTTTGGCTCAGTATCTTCTACTTTATCTTTCAAAAGGTTATGGTTAATTTTTTGGGGAATTATTCAGATTTCATAATTGTCTATATTGATGCCATCTTGATCTTCTTCAAAAATCATGTTGAGCATCTAGAGAGCCTGAAGACGATTCACCAGATTGTCTTCAACAACGGTATTTCTCTCAGTTCAATAGAGATTAAAAATTTTGAGGACACCATGGATTTCTTAGGCATGAAAATTTCTAATGGTACTGTTAAAATGCAGAATCGTGTCTTAAGTAAAATTTTAAATTTTCCTGATGAGATCCCTGATAAAACCCAGTTGCAGAGATTTCTATGTTGTATTAACTACATTGCAGGGTTTTATAAAAGCACAGTTGCAGAGATTTCTTGGTTGTATTAACTACATTGCAGGGTTTTATAAAAACAGTGTTGCAGAGATTTCTTGGTTGTATTAACTACTTTGCAGGATTTTATAAAATCACTATTGCAGACAGGCTTTGCTTAAATGAAAGACTCGGGAAGGGAGCGCCAAAGTGGTATGAAAAAATGACGAAAGCAGTCCAAAGGATCAAGACCACCTGTAAACATCTTCCACCTCTTTCCTTGTCAAGCAAAGGAAACAAAATTGAGACTAATGCTTCAGAGCAACATTGGGGAGCCATACTGAAGGAGCTTCAACCAGATGGCTCTGAAAAGATATGCAGATTTGCATCAAGATCATTTAAGGCTGTTGAACAGACACAAGGAAATTATTACAGCTAAAAGGGCCATACAAGGTTTTATGTTCTTCTTGCATGAAGAACCATTTATCCTGAGAACAAATCTTCAGGATTTTCGTTCCAGGGTCCAAAAAGGGGATCCAACAAACAAAGTCACTTACAACAGATTCCAGCATTAGGCTAAATGGTTTGATGGTCACAATTGTGAGACTGTTCATATCCTAAGTAAAGACACCCTTGCTGATAGTAGAGAGTTAAATCTACAAAAGAACACCTGTTGTTGAAATCAAAATGGAAACACTTGATTAATCTCTGCCACCCACAACATATTGAAACCTCAAAAAGAGTATGGGAAGGAAATCATGATAGATTAGGATGTCTTATAAGTTATGAGGCATCCCGATTTCTACATTTTGAACGCACTATTGTCACCAACTCTACATTTCGACACCAGGATCCCTATGAGTCTCATATAGACCACGAAGATAAAAGTGTCAGATATCGCCATGAGACAGACACCTTGGTCGCCTGCACCCTGCATATGCCAAGAAGTCTTTTCAGGTTTGTAGAACCTTTATCTAACGAAGAACCATTGCTCACAACTCACTTGTTAAAATTAGCTCTCAGAACTACTACAGTGTGGAAGTTCTAACTGGATCGTGAGAGTACATTCCTCAACATATCAATGTGTCGAATTCTAACATTATTCCAACATATTTTAAAATTATTTTCAAAAATTTCATGATACTCTGCATCTCCGATCACCCTCTTCTACAAATTACCCTAATCAGGTAAGAAACATCCTCATCCAGTCCAAAATACCTTGAAAAGTAAAGTCCAAAATCTACAGTCAGATTGAACACCATATCCACCCTACCAAACCAAGAGCAACTCTCCGGATCAAATACATCATTTCTGTTCAACTCCAGATTCCATTTCTTGATCCACGATTACCTTTGCCTTTTTCTAACCAATATTGTCTTAGCCACAGTGCACAAATTCCTCCACGTGTCAATTTCCAACATGGAATAAACAAGATTTGTTCCAAGACACTACCTCCTTTACCTTTGATGCAAACAACACAACTCGACGATTAGACCCTAAGGTTTCTTATGTCTGCAAATTCACCCTCATCGGGTAAGAAACATCCTCATCCAGTGCAAGATACCCTGGAAAGTAAAGTCCAAAATCTACGGTCAAATTGAACCCCTACACCATATCCCACCCTGCCAGACCAAGAGCATCTCTCTAGATCAAGTACTTCATTTCCCATCAACTCCAGATTCCATTTCCTGGTCCACGATTACCTTTGCCTTTTTTCTGGCCAATATTTTCCTAACCACAATACACAAGTTCCTCCACGTGTCAAATTTCTGACATGGAATAGACATGATATGTTCCAAGACACTGCCTCCTTTGTGTTTGATGCAAACAACGCAAGTCGACGATTACACACCCTAAGGTTTCTTAAGTCTCATCATCTTCATCTGATTTCGGGGGGAGAGTAAAGACGAAGGCAAATGTTCCAAGACACTGCCTCCTTTGCGTTTGATGCAAACAACACAACTTGACGATTACACCCTAAGGTTTCTTATGTCTCATCATCTTCATCTGATTTCGGGGAGAGAGTAAAGACGAAGGCAAATGTTCCAATCAACATGACTCAGATAAAGAAGAGGATGAATCTTCCTTTATCAAAAGAAGATCGGATTCCCCATGATGTCTCATCATCTTCATCTGATTTCGGGGGGAGAGTAAAGACGAAGGCAAATATTCCAATCAACATGACTCAGATAAAGAAGAGGACGAATCTTCCTTTATCAAAAGAAGATCGGACCCATGATGATAATGGCATGGGGATAGTCATGTTATCCACCGTGACTGCCCAAGCTCTTTTGGCAAGGTATCAATGTGTGGAGTTCTAACATTTTTTTATTTAAAAAAAAATCAAAACCCAATTTATATTATAGAGAAATCAAAGTGTATAAATTCTATTATGCCAAGCCTGAAAGCTATTAGTCCAAGCCTGGGCAGTATACAAAAAAGAATACTTATTAGCATTAGTACAAATTAGAATTAAGAAGCTTTCCCAAATCCCCTTGGAGCTTGGTCGACCACTACATAGGAGGCATCCCATAACAAATAAAGTTGTGGTTGTCAAGGGCCCAATGCTGGCCAACCCATCCGCCACTATTTACCAATTTTTGGTATGGCCTCCTTCCGGATTAGATAACAAGCTGACAATATCCGTAGAATTAGAATCAGAATTAACTTGGAGATTTTTGCCATCCAATTTTCTTTTTATGACAATATGCAATCATAGTTGAATTTCCTGGGTTGCAAAGAAAGTTGTTTACACACATGCTCTCATTCTAGGGTGAGAATTTGAGGTAAACAAATCTTCTGTTTGACAGATTCTGCAACATGATTTTGATTTTCTCTCAAACATAACTGATGTCTGTGATATCCTGTTGGAAAATTTTGTTGTTTCATTCCTTCCAAATGTTCCAAAGGAGAACGGTTATGCCATACCATAACTCTTGCATCCCTTTGTAAACTGCCTTGATCTCTGCTAAATTATTGGTTGTAAATCCCAATTTTTTAGTGAAGAAGAAGCCTACAGACCTACCATAAGATCTACCAATGCCTCACATAGCAACTTAGCCCAGATTACCCCCTTGAGGCTCCATCATTGTTTAGTCTTCCATACTCAATTGGGGGAGTTGAACAATGTACATCCCATTGCGTTTTCTTTTTATGACGATTTGCAGTCAGTTGAATTCTTGGGTTGCAAGGAAAGTTGTTTACACACATGTTACCATCTGGGGTGAGAATTTGAGGTAAACAAATCTTATGTTTGATAGATTCTGCAACATTGATTTTGATTTTCTCCCAAACATAATTTATGCTTCTGTTGTTCTGTTGGAAAGTTCTATTGTTTCGTTCCTTGCAAATGTTCCAAAGGAGAAGGGTTATGCTATACCAGAATGCTGACAGAAGATTTTAGGTAGGTGGCAATGCCAATCTCTAGTCAGTTGCTCAAAAGATTGAATGCTGATCCAAGGAAGGTTAAATAATTTAGATAAAAGTTGCCATAAGTAGACTACTGAAGAACATTGGAAGTACAAATGAGAAGGGGTCTCCTCATTATCCAAGCATAAAGCACATCAAAAGGGGCCATAAAAGCCACGTTTCATGAGTCTATCACCGGTTAAGACTCTCTTCCTTAAAAACCAGCCATACAAAGAAGCTCCCCTTTTTCCATATAGCAGGCTGCCATATGTGGCTAAAAATATCCTAGTTAAAGAAGCATAGCCTGAAAACACTGTATAAAACACTTCTAGATTTTTTCCCCCGCGCTAATGAGTCAGACGGAGAAATTGAAAGAGGGTGGGCCATAAAAATATTATATATCAGAGTTTCCTGCTCCTCCCCAACTTGAATAGGTCGTTCCAAACTAGGAATTTAGCACTCTCCAATTTCCCAAGAACGAGTGGCAAACTTGCAATAATTAGCAACCTTAATCCATCATATTTCATGTGTCTCATCCATGGTTGTCTTTAACTCTAGGTACTAGGTGATGACTGGTAGATGCCCATCCCAAGAATTCTTCCAGAAATTAGCATTTTGACCATTAATCACAATCCAAAACAAATGTTTTTATAAGCTCTTCTCCTACTTTCAAAACAACAAGAACGGGTGATCCTTCAGAGGGAATAGACAACCGAATAATTCTTTCAGGGGAATTATTCTCCACATATTTTACTCTAGTATTGGCAGCCCACAAATCATTTGGAGCCATTAGCATCCTCCAATAGACTTTAGCTGCTAGGGCCTTATTTTGTTTGGAGGAATATTTGAATCCTAAGCCACCTTCCTTCTTAGGCTGACAAAGAGTTTCCCACTTCACTAGGGACAACTTTCTTTTTTCCCTGCAAGCAGCTCCATAAGAATTTCTAGCATTTGGCAAGGCTTGTAGGACAGCCTTGACCAATGTCATTCTTCCTCCAGAGGATAGCCATTTATTAGTCCATTTCTGCATTTTCATATCACCTTTGTTTGTATTGTAAGTCAATGCCAATCATGAATTTGCTTAGATGCAAGAGGGACCCCCCAAAATAATGGAGCGGAAGAGAGCAACTTCTGAATTGGAAAATGGTAAGAATTTGTTCCTCCTGTCTACTAGAGCAATGAAAGAAAATAATATTGGATTTGGCATGATTAATCAACTGACCAGTAGCTCTAGATAAAAACTTGAAGAAGCTTTTGTAACTGTTGGGCTTCCAAGCAAGTGGCTTTGCCTAAAAGTGTAGAGTCATCCACAAGTTGGGCATTGGGCAAGCCACTCCATAGGAATTTTTGGCATTGGACAACGCTTGTAGGACAACCTTGACCAATGTCATTCTTCCTCCTAAGGATAGACATTTATTATTCCATTTCTGCATTTTCATATCAGCTTTTGTTTGTAAGCCAATGCAAATCATGATTCTACTTAGATGCAAGAGCGATCCCCAAATATTGGAGCGGAAGAGAGCCACTTCTAATTTGGAAAATGGTAAGAATTTGTTCCTCCTGTCTACTAGGACAATGAAAGAAAATAATACTAGATTTGGCATGATTAATCAGTTGAGCAGTAGCTCTAGAAAAAAACCTAAAGAAGCTTCTGTAACTGTTGGGCTTCCAAGCAAGTGACTTTGCCTAAAAGTGTAGATTCATCCACAAACTAAAGATAGTGGATAGGTGAGAGGGCGAGCTTCTTTATCCAATTTAATACCACTAATCTTTTTTTCCTGACAAGCTTTAGTTGCTAATCTGCCAAGGCACTCCGCCAAAATGATGAATAAAAAGGGGGATCTGCTCATTACATGCAAGAGCCCCTTCTGAATTGGAAAATGTTAAGAATTTGTTCCTCCTGTCTATTAGAGCAATGAAAGAAAATTGGTGTCACCCAGATTTCATCCTAGAAACTGCGACTACCCTATCCGAAAAAATTTCGTACATTTAAAATAATGGGCCGTTTTGTGTTTTTATTGCCTGAAAGTTCTTGTTTTTCGCCAAATACCCAGATGCCCAAAATTGTTATATATTCTGTCGTCGGGGTTTTGTCTGCGGAAAATTTGTATTTAATTATTTTGAGCCCCGTATGAGGCTATTTGCGCTCCGTTTTAACTCTGTTATGATCAAATATGTCATTACCCTTATGTACCAGAAGGGTTTTAACTTGGAATAAGTTTTGGGGCTTTATTTGTAACTTTTGGCAATTTTTCGTGTTTTTGTGTTGTCCCGTTTCGTTGTCTATAAAATTTCTCTAGAACAATTCCTTTGCCGAGTAAGCCCGATTTTTGATCTGGAGCAACTGGAAAACATATACGCACATTATGCCCGGAGGAAGTCGCCATCAGAGGTCTGGATCACTGGGGAAAAGCGAAATTATGCATGGAAAAGGCCCTGCGGGGATGGGCGCATTTTTGGAAAACAAAGGATTTAAGCTGCAATGGGAAAAATAGAAGCCGCAGGTAGGGTGGGAATTTTGTACCTGCCTAGCAAGGTACTTTTTCCCGTGCTATAAAATTCACTTAAGCTGCAGTGAGAAAAATAGAGGCTGCAGGCAGGTGGGAATTTATTGCCTGCCTTGCAGAGTAAAAATTCCCATGATAAAATAAAAAGGAAAGTGACTTAAGTGAAATCATGGAATTTTAGTGCCTGTCTTGCAGGGTAAATAATCTCATTGTCAAAGTCAAATCACTTAAGTGGATCATGGGATTTTGATGCCTACCTTGCAGGGTAAAGAATCCCATTGTGGAAAATTCTTAAAAATACAATTATATGTGCAAAAAAGTGTGCCCCCTTTGGTGAGATGATGGCAGCCTTTAAGTGATTATTTTAATTAATCTATCCTTTCAAAAAGTGCGCCCAAGCTTGGAGGAGGTCAACAAGTCAAAATTGGAATAAAAGAAATGGATTAAATGCATTAAATTTAATTTAGTTAGTGGCTGCCCCCTTCCTCTCAAAAAGTGCGCCCCATTTGGGAGTTATTTAATGATTTTAAAGGCATTAAAACATTAAATTAATTTCTATTTTCAATGGCTATGGTCAAGGCAAGCTGTGAAGCTTAAGTGATGTGTGAAGGATTAAATTGGATTAATTTAATTTATTGAATGGTTGTCCTTAAACATGCTATTTTTAAAAGAGAAGAGCATGATTTTTAATTAATTAATTGTCTTTAATTGTTAGGGAAATTATTAATTATAGAATTGTGAAGGTTATATAAGCATGGGCAGCCATATGGGTGAATTATTTGATTCACAGGTAAAGAATTGCAGCCAAGAGGAAAAGTGCGCCCCCATTTGAAGAAGGATTTTGCTCAGGCAAGGTGGCAACAAGACTAAAAGCTTCCAGATTTGGCGCATACTTTGTAGGAGGTTGATCTTTGTCTGCATAATTGTTTGCACAGGTGTTACAGGAGCTCAGGTGTTGTTGAAAAGATTCATGCTTTCTTAATGTACAAATTAAACACCATTTTTTGGGGCAGCAGGCTTGAAAAGTGCAGTTTTTTACAATTAAAATTCACTATTCATACTTTGGTGGCCATTTTTGTCTGAATAAATTGTAGGAATTCATTACAGGTGCTTTACAAAGGAAAAGGAGCTTTTATCAATGTCCAATACATTGCATATATCCTCCGAATCTGAAGAATTGTCCAGATTTACACCAATATTGAAGAAATCTGGCCAAGAAGAAAAAAGAATTATTCAGACAAAGATAGACAAAGCCATGGCTAAGAGAAATAAAAAAGAAAGCACGATGGAGTCATGCATCGCTTCCAAACTTGCAGACATAGGAGACACAGATCTAGGCCCGGAACCTCTTGCCGATTTGATTGATAGATCCAGAGCGGGAAAGACTTCACTCATGCGTGCGGTTAAAAGCAGTGGAATTATCTGAGCTGCAGCTTTTCCATGTACAGCCCAGTTGCCAAAATTTGTTATGGAGTGCGCTAGATCTTACCATCCTTCATCCAAATCAGTGCGTGATGCTTCAGGAAAGACAATAATTCGTTTGGACGCAGAGTTCATCAATTATTGTTTAAAGATTCGAGTGCGAAAGGTGGTGACTTCCATTAGGCTTCAGGATGCCGACAGCAAGTGGGAGAAGCATAGAGCTGATTGCGTGAGCATAATGAATAGCAGATACATGAAGAAGCCTAGATCTCCTTCAAAGTTCCCGAGAACTCTTCCACGGTCCAATTTGGTGCAGGAGGTAGATGATGTCGTCAAATTGCTATGCAGGATGAATGGCGAGGCGAATGCTTACACTTTCCGTACATGGATGTATGCTTTCATCAGGACCATTGAAATCAACAAGGTTGATTCTATAATCAATTGGTTGGAAATTATTAGCAACAACATTGGTGAGCAACTCCGGAACGTGAAGCATACTTTCAGCTTCAAAATGACTTCCTACTTGGTGTATGCTATAGCTTCACAAGGCGTCTTTTCCATGCTGGATAGATGTGGTGTTCTTTCTAAGGACCCCATTTTCGAGTGCTACCCACAGCTTACTGCACCTGCATGCGAGAAAGACTTCAAAGTGATCAACGATGACTTCTTCTACGATTTCATCTGCATGCTAGACAAAGACTTGAAGGCCAACAGGATAAGCAAGGAAGCATGGAAAGCTGTGTCCAAGATTGGCAGTCTACTCATTCAATTTGCAGATTTCACATACCTCAGGGTTACGGGCTTTTCTAGAGAACCAATAAAGATGCCCAGGTATCCCAATGATAGATTGATCGCCATGGAGCTGATCAGGCAACTTGTGGAGTTACACGACCTTCAGTCAAAGCAACACAAGTCTACGGGCTTCTTCCCAATCACTGTGGGATATTACAGCTGTATTAGCATTCATAGAGCTCGGGGAATGGAGGCGCAAATGTTATCCGAGTATGAGCAAGAGTTCTTCCCTGCACGGCTGAACTTCGACCCATTTGGAGTAGCCAGGAAGACAGTCTCCCACGAGTACGCACATGTGCCTTCATTAGAAGATTTCTAGATGAAGTGCAAAAGCAAGTACAAGGTTAGAAAGAGAGATTTCAGCAGGGTATCAGCAAAGCAAGTGTTCGACTTTGGACTAGCGCAGATACCTGCGGATCTTAAAGATGATAGGAATGTGGTACTTGACACTTACCATCAAATGGGAGGAGATAAAGCCATACTGCAGAATAACATAGGAGGCTGCAGCACAATTAAAGAAAGGTCGGACGCTGTGTTGGTGAATACTTCAAACTGGTTGCTGACGAAGGGATATTGCCTCGATAAAGCATTGATGAATCAAGTCACGGGCAACTTCGGCACAGGAGATTCCCTCAAGCGAAAGCACGGAGGAGAAAGCAGTAGGAAAGTCAAGAAGTTGAAAGTGCATAGAAGATCTCAATCCAAGGAGAAGATCACTTCTATGACCATGAATTTAACTCCGGTTTCTCCAATATCCAATACTTCAACTATTGCACCGCAGCAACAAGACGCTTCCATGCCTCCACTGAATCCAGCAACATTCATCTTCTCCCCTCAGCCACTTCGTTCAGCGCTTGTTCCAGAGGATACGTTGAAGCTGCAGATGGCGGAATTCGAAAGGGCTTTGTCCTTCGATGATTCAGAAGATGGCAACCATAACACTGTGCAACTTTCTGACAGAGAGGATGCAGAGCAGAAGATGGTAGTACACTCAGCGACTTCAGCGACTTCTCATTCTTCGAGAAGTAACTTCTCGGAATGGTTGGCTTCGCAGTTGGTTCCAGAAGCGAGAATGGAGATGAACTTAGAGGAGCACGACTTGCAGCTACTCCAGAATCTGGGCGGAAGAGACAGAAGGCCTAAAGTTGCCAAAGCAACTTCTAGGTTGATCATCAAGGGTTCGGGAGAGAAGTTTGCTGAGATATCAATTCCGGCAGAAGGAAAGATAGAGGAGGAGCTCACGGCAGAGGATGTGACAGTAACCAAAGTACCCCTCGGTCAAGCCACCACTGAAGGATTGAAGCAGGACACGCAGACATTGATGGATGCTTTATTCCTTAGGCTTGACAGTGAAAAGGCGGAGAAAGAAGAGTTGCAGAAGCAAGTATCTCAATTATGTGAGATCATAGCCAAGGTTGCTAAACCTTCCATTCAGCCCATTTCAGAGCAGGTGAGTGATCATCTTATGCAGGAAATGGAGGACGCAAGCAATCAAGTAAAGGCTATTGACGAATGGAAGGATTTGATTATTCGTCAAGCTTCTGTACAACTTGGAGAAGTGTCAGCCCACCTAAAGGTTATGGATGATGCAGTAAATCAACTGAAGCAACTGATGGCAAACATAGAAGGCATGAATACAGTTGCAGAGAGTAACCTGAGTATTTTGGCCGAGATCAACAAGCTGTCGGGAGATGTATTGATTGCGGAACAGATTGTACCAGACGGATCAGTCAAGAAGGGGAAGCAGCTAGAGTTTGCAGTATCTTTCCGTTTGGAAATCTGCAGAGTTTTGCTGAAGAGGATGCAGGCACTTGAGAGTAGGACATCAGATTTA
This sequence comes from Taxus chinensis, assembly GCA_019776745.2. NCBI lineage: Eukaryota > Viridiplantae > Streptophyta > Pinopsida > Cupressales > Taxaceae > Taxus > Taxus chinensis. The sequence continues at coordinate 746,345,165 of CM034150.1, forward strand.
CCAAACAGTGTCATTTCTTTCACTGAGGAGAGAGTGGATGGGAATGTCACTTCATACGTGCGGATCGTCTCAACTAAGGTGCCTAATTCCCTGGAAGGATCTCTTCTGATGATACAAAAGAGAATTGATAAAGCTACCAAGCCTTTCACGATGAATTCTATCAGTAGACTGGTGGCGCTGCAGGCAGACATTGCGAGGTTTGGGCCGAGTTTGGAAGATGTGGAAGCGTGCATCAAAGTGTTGAATGAAGGGTTGCTGCAATTCAGGACAGAGAAAGAAGCAGTGGCTAAAACAGATGGAAGGATGCTGAATTACATGTTCGACAAGTATATCCGATATCAGAACAAGAAAAAGACAAACATTACAACTGGCATGACTTCTTCTATTTTCTATGTTCCCGGATGAAATTGTAAAACTTCTAAGTTATTGGTTTTGCAACCATTACTTGAAGTCATGTGGAACCATTCTATTAGTTAAGTGATACATGTGTCACTTAAGGAGAAGATAGTTGAGGATGATTGCCAAATGTCATCTTTACTTGTTGTTATGTTTCAGTTCAGTTTGAGTTTTCCATTTGTACTTTCCCTCCTACATTCTATAAGTAGGAGAAGAACCTCCAGGTTAAGGATCGATCAGAATTTGTAAGCAGCAATCTTGTGTTCTAGACTTTGTGCTGAACCCCTGAGAGCAACTTGGAGCAAAGGAATACAAAGGAGCAGGTTTCCGGAGAACTTTGTGTCACGGTGTACTATGTTTCTTGCTTTTAATCTTAGATCTCTTAATAAACTTTGTGTTATTTTAGATTTAGATCTAGAGCTGCCTTTGTTTTATAATTGTGTGTGTTCATATCTATTAAGTTTCTTCTATGTGCATGCAATTAGCTCTGCTATCTACTAATTGGGATGCACATCTTCCCCATTTCTTCTCTGTATTTCCTTTACTTCCTTCTTCTATAAAATACTTCTTTTCTTGAACAGTTGCTTACTTGTTGCAGAACTTCTTAGTTATGGTTCATGAACTAAGTGGTTAAAGTAAAACCCCTGATAGATAATAACACATTTTTATTGACAAATCTGACACGTGGAAGCCTCACCGATTAAATGAGGGAGATTTATCTCATGATTGCCTAGGTTTGATGCTATGCAGAAAATCTAGCCAACAAAAATAGTACTGGATTTGGCGACTCCGTTGTGGAAACAACTGATCTTTGTAGATCTAGAAGTTTATCTGATTGAAGCTTCAGTAAGTGTTGGGCTTCCAAGCGACTGGAATCTCCTAACCTGGCTGAGATGTCCATTCACAAACAGGAGATCCGTGAGAGGACAAGCTTCTTAAGCCAATTTAATAGGACCATTGATCATTTTTTCTGGCTGACAGGAGCAATTCAATTTCTAATCATGCCAAGACACTCTGTTGGAAATATTGATCATTGATGTCAAAAGGAGGACCTGCTGATAGATGGTAAGACGGAAATCTGTCAGTGAAAGTAACGAGAACCTTATTGAATCGGAAAATGTTTAGAAAGTAATTTGAAATCCTCCAGCAGTACTAGAAGGGTAGAAAATGAAAGTTTAAATACATGAAAAGAAGCATTTTTGCATGAGGATTAATCATGGTATAAACAAGATATACACTAGCTATACATAAGACCTGAGAGATATCCGCATTTGTAACTGTTGTGCTTCCATATGTAAGTGTTTTATGCCTGAAAAAGAAGATTTAATGATCCACAGTGATTTGTCTAAGGATGGGGCAGAGGACGAGCTTCCTTAGCCAAGTGGTTAATTGCAATTGATCTAATGTGCATTGACAAGATAATAATATTGGATTTGCATTAATTAATTTTTTGGTTTTAGCTGACTAGAATGCACTTAATTAAGCTTGTGTTAACTGGAAAGGTTGTGTTGGTTGGAACGCATGTGTCTTTGCCGAAAAGCGTGGAGTCGAAAAGCTATATAAGAAGATGGGTCATATGACGAGCTTATTAAGCCATTTGGATTCAAGTTGATCTTATCTTAAGGAAAAAGAAGAAGAAGAGTTAAGCGTAACGGCAAGGAATTTTAGAACAGCAAATGTTGAATAGTAAGAGTGATAGAAGGTTCTTCCTGACGTATTCCCGTTGAGGCCAAGCAACAAGTGTCAAGACGGAGTGCCATTAACTAGGAAAAATTTTGTAAGGAAGGTTGAAGATAAAACAAGCTTCATATTCGAAGAGATCGGTGTCTCTTGTTGAAGTTGAATGCTTAGCCAAAAGGGGTGGGTGCTCCTGTAGGTTGGTGCCTACAAAACTATAATTTGGGGATTGGTGTCTCCAATAGGCTTGGTGCCTACAAGATCAAGTTGAGAAATATATATAAAGAAAGAAGATTTCTAACATGGTTTTCTCACCGAAAGGGTTTCCACGTATATCTGTGTCAAAACTTGCATTAAGTTTTGTGTTTTTGATTGACCCTCTTCTATATATTCACCTAATCAGCTCATGATTATAGATCGTCATCCAGTTTAAGATACCGTTGAAAGTTTGAAATCCAATATCTACGGTCAAATTGAACCTGATTCACCGCCCCCTCTATCAAGTATTATCATTGTGCTCAACAACTTGGTATTCCACTAGCGGGTTCCTTCAGGAACAATCCTAATCCAGTCTGGATCAGGTAGATCTCGGGAGCACATATGACTAGTCAAGTAAACATGGAAGAAGATTTTCCTCGAACATTAGGCTTCCACTATGTTTAATGGAACAATATTTTTCAAAAGTTTAATCGTTTTGCATGAAGGCTCCAAACCTATCGCGATATCACCTAAATCGGGTTTGAAACTATCAGCTCATCCGGCAACCTACTTAGTCAAATTGAAGAATACCATTCCATCCTCCCCTAGGTCAGACCAAGAGCATCTTTTCGGATTAAGGAATTGCAATTTTCGGGCAAATAATGCCAAGGGCTTATCCACGATGGCCTTTGCCTGGTTTGTCTGGTCCAACCCCATTGTGTGGACCAGGTAATGCAATGTGACACGGAAAATCCGAAATATGGGTCAAAGGCCTTCCGACATGGAATATGAAGGTGATGTTCCAGGATCAACCTCGGAAAAGATTAGAGCTTCAAGCTCTCATAGGTCAAAATTAGAGATTCATCCAATGCCTAGGCAGTGGAGAGGCCAAAGACATGCAGCTGAATGCTTCCAGATGGGTGGATTCAACGGGAGCTCCAGATGGGAGTGTAGAACAAGACAAAACGATCCTTTATCAAAAGGAAATTGGACAGAAGCCCTACAACATGGCATGTGGATTAGTCATGTTATCACAACACTGGCGCAATGGGTCTGGCAAGTAGTTTTTCTAGTGCGAGGTAGAGTTCACCAGTAATCTAAAGGTGCTTTGTCAAGTGGTATCAAATGTGAGTAATCAAGACCTGCCCCTGTTGGGATTAGCCGATTCAGAAGTCACCGATGAGCTTCACCATGCGACCAAGGGATTGCCATGATGTGGTAAATTTCATCAAAAAAGTTGGAAGATCGGGAGTCCCCAATAGATTGCCCTTTCAAGTTGTCCTCTTCAAGAAGGTGTTCGATGAGCTACTCAAATCATTGGCAGTGTACAATAATGTCAGCTCCAGTACAGCCTTTGGCAGGATTTTCCACGCTGTCCCTCACGTCCCGACTCATTTTGTGCATGTTTTGGCAATTGAGGCCATGGACCTGCGCCTTGCCCCGGCAAAGCGGCAAACACTAGAGTGGTTTTTCATTTATTGCAAGTCCTCTAGGTGACAGTTTTGCCCACACGACAGCTTGCGGGAGCTCGAAAGCCTTCTACTCTATGTGTTTGCTGGAAGTGGTGTATCAAATTGCCTATAATAGCCAAGCAAATTGCTTAGTCAACTCATGTCCCCTTCGAGGTCAAATGACATTCAATTCGTTTGAACTACCTCTTCGCCCATGTTAATGTTGCTACTCCTAAGGAGTCACTCATTGGAGAAGGAAAGCATGTGACCAGAGAATTCCAGAAGTCCTGCGAAGCTTTTTCCAGTAAGCCTTCATGTGTATTTGAGCTTGAATCGCGACGCTTTGCTTGACTTTAGGATGTGTCTGGTGCCACTATTGTCAAGTTGAGTCTCGTTGTGCTAAAGTATATGTTGGCCCTCTAAATCTTCGTAGTTTTGAGGCGAGGCGACAGTAAGGTGAGTTTGAAACTGCCTGGAGGACTCACCATCAATGATTTTGCAGATTCAAGTAGTGTGCCTTGTGCTTGAAGGCAGATCCCAGCCAATTCCTGCTATCTAACCATGCTGTGGATTCAAGCAAAGGGCCTGAGCTATATCTGCAAACTCCTGCATAGAACTTGCTGCCACAATCTTGTTGACATTGCCATAGCTGGCGAACTATGCTTCAGCTTGTGCTAATTGGGAGATCATCTACTCCAGGTATAGTAGTAACGCAGAGTCTCAGTGGAAAGGTTGTACCAAACCAAGAAGAGAAATTAGAATAGAAATTGCTAGCCTAAAAGTTCCATGACTTGCTAAACAAAAAGAAAAAAAACACTGAAAGAATTTGAGGGGTAATCTTGCAAAGTTAATGCAAGCCACAACCAATGTTGGTACCAAGGTACAGATATAAGTTGAGTTCACTTGGGGCTTATGAAGAACTTCCACCAAAGAGCACACCTTCAGACCTGCCTTTCAATGTTGCACAGAAAGCTCATCTTCTCTTAATGCTAGTTCTTGCATTCCCAATCCTCTTTGACTCATGCACACAGAGAAAGAAAAGAATCTCAATGTCCCGTCAAACCTCTATCACAGATTGAAGACCAATTTGCCGGAAGCTCTTGAAACAAAATGCCAATAATGGATATGTTTAAGTTTGTCACAAACAGAGGAGCCATTTGATCCCTACAATTTCTGAGGTCCATTAATCTTTCGTGTCAGAATGTCGCTAGGATAGATTTAACACATGTGTTCATTCTCAATTCATTATGCAAGTCCAAGTAGAGCAAGATCATTAGAAAGTTTGCTCAATTACCAGGGAGTGTATAGGTTGGGGAACAATAGGATCCCTATCGGGTTAACTTCGTTCTCCGTCACATCCAAGGCCAAAGAAACCCACGTGTTTCTGAAGAAACTCGTAGCATGTAGTGTTTTATACTGCTATTTTGGGAAAGTCATCAACATATTTGAACCTACGAAGTAGTTGAGCTGAAAATCCACTGATTATTTGCATTGCAGTTTTGAACCCATTCAGATTCAAACATAGCTTATTTTGGTCCAAATTCGACACTTACTAAAAATAGTAGTGTTATCGTAGAGATGAGTTTGCTTCAAAAATGTTTTGACAAATGAAAGTCCAAAATATTGGATGCGCAGAATCTCAAATTTACTTCTTAGTAGATCATGCTTTGTTTTATCAAATGGAATCATCTATCATTGTTTACACTTATCAAAGGTGCGTCATCTAAAGAAAAGACTCTTTGGTATATGATCGCATTGGTGATCCAGGTTTCACTACATTGGGCATAGAATTGTTCGGGACATTGTGTACGGTTCATAATGCTAAGGGTAGAGATTACGCACGATCCATTAGGTGATGACAAGTCATAAAACTAGATAGCCCAATCAAACATATCTGAGCTCATTGTATCTCTAGATCAGAGCCTGGCGAATCATCTGGTCATCTGTCCTAGTCATTTGACAAGTGATTTTTAACACATGTTCCATGAGAAGGACCATAAGCCTCCACGATTTTTCGAAATTTGTTAGGAGGTGGCAGATTACAGAGTCCAACTGCACTTGACGTGTCAATCAAGGATCGGCAACACTGGTCATTAGGTGCGATCAGTCCTTTAGATCTTCACTCCTTCCACCTGAATCATTCTCACAACTATCCATGTACTGAAGCATAACAGTCGATTGGGGGCTTGCCACTTTTGTGATGGACTTGAAAATGACTTTAGAGACATGTGTAAAATTTAAGTACGCCTATAGGGGCTCACTAACATGGACCTTATCTAGAATTCGAATAGGAGTGATCGCAATCACTTTCCGCGAAGTTCAAAATGAGAAACATAAATCACTGGTCTAGAGCATCAAAGAGTAGATGACTGGAGCCTTCTCGAGTCTAGTCATTCTATAAATTGCAATGAGCTCATCATTCCCAAGGGGTTCTAACTTCTGAGAGTATTCTTTAAGCTGGTTGTATTGCTTGCAAACGCTTCATGAGCATAGATTTTGCTCACTTGTCGAGATCATAAGATTGTTGCCTCTTTTACCCATCATCACTCCACTAACGAAAATCCATTCTCATAAGGAGGATACAACCTTCCTTGTGGCTGGAGCACGAAAACTCACCTAATTGGAAGTGGTGTCGAACCTTTTTTGAGAAATTGAAGTTTCATCTTTGTGTTCATTTTCTAGGGCATCAAGAAGAAGTTACAAAGGGATTTTGCATGATTTGATTCCCTAATTTTAGTTGACAATGACTAGAAGTTTCCTAGTCTATGCGTAGAAGGAATCTGATTTTCTAACTGCACGACACTCATCCCCCTTATGGATATTCTCACTCCAATTCAGCTCTTAAAGCAAAATTATTCCCTTACAGATAGTTTCAGATTTTGCCATCTGTAAAGGATTCAGTGGAGTACCTCCTGGTTGATTATTCCTGCCATAAGCCACCCAGAGAAAACTGTTGTTTCGACTAATTTTCTAGCATATAGTCAGTTGATTGATACCGCGTTATGTGTTTAGATAAGATAAGATAAGATAAATATATTAATGTCCAACGAATGACCACAAAAGTAGGTCAATGGGACTGCAGCCCAAACAATATACAAAGTGCAAGCGGGGACAACTCAAAACGAGTTCCCAAAAACAGAAAAAAATGAGAAAAGACAAAGCAGAAAGGAAACCCAAAGCCAAATACCCCCACAGGCGGGGGCAATGGAGCAAGCGGGGGAGAAAGACGAGAGAAGCAAAGAAGGGAATGAAGGGGGGGGCAAACAAGGACCAATGGTCTACTCAGGAATGGTAGCCACACCCCTCCTAACATTAGAGGCCGACGAAAAGAAGCTCCTGATGGATTGGCAACCCGAAGAGGGGGGCGAAAACCTCCTCCCCTGCTAAGATCTGAGACTGAACGACGGCCAGGGGGACGAATGGAGCTGGGCTGCCCTCTGGTACGTGTGTGCATCCGATTCTGCTAGTGGTGATCGAGGGAAGTGTGAAGGTCCAACCGGGGACGAACTGATCTATGCACTGTATCTGGGTCAGAAAGGCTCTGTCGTTTAGTTCCTCCACCTGCGGGTAGAACCGGAAAGAAGGTTGTAATTCGTCTCGTGGGGATGACTCTCGGAGGGGGATGAAGAATCTGGTCCCGGAACAGCAAAGACTCACAGATGTAGAGGGCAAGACACCGCTGGTCAATATATCTGAAGAAGACCGAGAGAGTCTGAATCCCTCTGAAGAGACAGTGAAATCGTCCTCTGATCTCATAGTAAATGGGGCAGCGGAAGATGAAATGAGTCTCGGTCTCCACCTCTTGAAGGCTACAGAGCCTACAAAGTCTGTCCTCCCGATCAATGTGGTGATCAGTCTCGCACCGAAGTCTGTGGGAGCCGACACGAAACTGACCCAGAGGTATACGGAGGGCATGCACCCAGTGACGAGAGGTGTACTGAGGGCGGATGATGAGTCCATCTCTGATTTCAAGAAAGTGCTCTGCATAAAAGGACATCTTAGGGCGCAAACCCCCAGGAGGGTTCACCCAAGTAGTCTGAATGAAGCTCCTGTAGATATCCTCCCGGATGGACCTGTTCAACACTTGCTTGGTGGGCAAGAGATGACTGGGAGCATTCAGGGAATACTAGAAAGGGGGGAGACGATCAATCTGGATACCAACTAAATCCAACAAGGCAGAAGTCTCGGAAAACCAACAACGGCACACAGCCTGGGCAATACTCACAGAGGAACAATAAGCGAGATACAGATACCTGTCCTGCTCATCAGAGAGATCACCAAACCTCTTGATACGGTGAAGAAAGGTTGATATGTCAAATATAGTCTCCAGACGGAAAGGTCGGGCTCCGAACTCTGCCAAAATAATATGTTGGGGGACCGTCTGTTTGCATCTGATGAAGCGGCGAAGGAGGAGAGTCTGAATCCTCTCAGCAGAAGCCCAATCTGTGTCCAAAAGGGAGGGCCCCCAGACAACAGACCCATAGAGAACAGTGGGGCGGATGAGGGAGTTCATAAGAAACATCTTGGAGGAGATGTCCTGTAAGTGGTGCCGAAAACATTGTCTCTCGAGAATGGCAAGAGACCCATACCCTTTATTCACCCTCGACTGAAGAGCATGCCTCATACTGAATCTAGGCCCTGAGAACTGGACTCCAAGGTAGGTGTATGTATTAGTAATTTCAACCTCCTGCCCCTTGAAGAAGAAATGGAGGTGTGATGTCCTCAACCCGTTGAAGACCATGACCTTGGTCTTACCCAGATTGACCGTCAAATGCCGAAGATCACAGAATAAAGCAAGTGCATCAAGTTGTCTCTGAAGCCCCTCAGGAGAAGAGGCGAGTAAAACAATATCGTCGGCAAATAGGAGAATAGAAATCAAGACATGGTGAAGAAGGCAACCATCCCCTTCCTGAATGTGATCCCGAAGAAAAGATTCCAGCTCATCAATATAAATGCCAAAGAGGGTAGGAGATAAGGGGCACCCCTGTTTAACCCCAATGGTGCTCCTGATGAAATCAAACAGTCCGTGTGCAGTACGAAGACGACCAAGGATGGACTCATAGAGGCGCATGATGGCGATAATAAGAATCTCAGAAATACCAATGTCTTGGAGCCGCTAGAAGAGGGCCATGCAAGGTACGGAGTCGAAAGCTTTTCGAAAGTCTACAAAACAACAATAGACTTTCGAAGAGCAGTGACGGGCCTCCTCAATGATAGCCTGAAGGGTGAAGATGTGGTCGATGGTGTGGTAACCAGGGTGAAAACCAGTCTGACCTCTGGCTCTGAGCTGCTTCTGCTCCAAAATCTTGGACAACAACCTGTGGAGAACTGTAGCATAGAGTTTGGAGAAAGAATGGCCCACCATGATAGTCATGTAGTTATTCAAATCAGAAATGGACCCAGCTTTGTGAGTCGGGTGAATGATATGAAGAGACCAAGTAGGAGGGAAGCCCATGGTAACCACCTGATTGAAAAGATTTGTCAAATATTTACCAAAGACCTCAAAACCCTGCTTGAAGAACTCAGCCTAGAAACCTTCCACATTTGCTGCCTTGCTATAGTTCAAAGTCCTTATTGCCTCTTTGATACTGCAGTGAGTGAAGGGATTACCGGGCGAGCGGGATGCCAATCTGGGTAAGTTGTTGCCCCGGAACATCGTAAAAGGTAGAGGTGTGGGAAAAAATGGAGATAGGATCAATCGCCATGGAGGAGGGGGAGTGGCAGGAAAAGACAATACGCCAGAAGGACCAAGGGTTAGTCCTAAGGGACGTGGAAAGCATATATTTGCGGTGGGAAATGAAGGATCGCTTCTTACGACGGAGAAGGCACCGGTAGGCAACCTTAAGAGTGGGGAAGGAGGGGAGGGCATGGGTAAAAGCCTGGCGAAGGCGCCGGTGAAGGGATTTGCACTCTACATCATACCATTGGTTCATGGGACAAGATTTAGTAATACTAGTGGCCGAGGGATGGGTGGTGGAGCTGGGAAAGGATCTCAGTGCAACCTCCCACATGGCAGAGGAAAGGCATGTGTAATTGGCCTACGCACTAGGCAGGTTAGAGAAGTGGGGCTCAAAGGGGCGAAGGTCGCGGATGTGGGATGAGCAAGCTCAGTAGTCCCCTTTATCAAACTGAAAGGAGATGTGAGGGGGGTAGTGGGGAGGGGGAGGAGGGGTGGTGGTGGTAGGAGGACTGGCGACCAAAGAGAAAGGTAGGACTGCATCGTCGGCAAGGGGGATGGGGGGAAACAGAGAAGGAGCAAAAGAGGGGTGAGATATCTGGGCTGGCGAGGACATAGTCCACCCCGCTAGTGCCCCCGCCATGGGGACGACATGTGAAGAAATGTGAATTCGGGAAGCGCTTGATTCTGATAAAGATCACCAACGTCTGTGACTCCCCGAGCTAGAGGAGGAACCATCCATAAGCTGTGAAAGGGCCATTTATATCCTCAAAAATCCTATGCAGACCAACTAACACGGGGGTCAATCCTCTGTGTACTAGAGCGTATCCTCTGATCTGTCATGTACGAGGACCTGAAAGTGTCTGGTACGGGCATTAAAGTCACCTAAAATGATAACCTCCCTTGCAATAGAGTATTGACCAATACTGTCGTATAAGTCAAAGAAGGGATCACCATTTGGGCCATTGTGGATGGTGTAAGGGGAAGCATCTAGAGGAAAGTAACAAACTACTATATAGAAATCCCTAGAGAAACGGGCAGCCCCACTAATATGAATCCACATGTAACTGTAAGACTCAACATAACCGACCATCAAGATCCTATTCTGAAGAGAGTCTCTATAGAGACAGGCAACCCCACCAGAGCCTCTAACACCACCTGAAACCCGAGTCTCCTGTCTGCAAGCTGATAACCAAAGAAATCCAGTAATACCTAAGAGAGGATGAACCAGGGCTCTCATGAGTCTCTGTGATGAAGAGAATGTCGGCAGTCCCGAGAGCATCTAACATAAGGCCAGGGGAAGACCAAAGGGAACCATTTCCATTCCAGCAACTGATAGATAAGCCTTTGGCTTGACTCCTCTCCCACTTGGCCCGTCATTGGGGAGCCCTTTGGCGGGGCTCCCAACCAGGAGGAGAGTCTGTAATAACAGCCCGAAGATTCCTGATAACCGCCCATTTACCTGCTTTCCTTGCTGCCATAACTTGCTGCCTAGAGCGTTTGAGCTCCCCAACTTGTGTCCTGGTGAGATCTTCATCAAAGAAGACCTTGTCTGGGCATGAAAACAAAACCCTCTTAGCCCTGAGAGCCCACAGCCTGTCAAAAGTTGTCCTAAAGCGAATGAAAAGTGTGGAATCATAGCCAACCCAAGTTCCTTTTAGTGTAATGTCAGGGATCCCCAAAGTATCTGTGATAAAGGAGTTGTCAACCGTTAATGGGTCTTGTGTCGGAGTGGGGGGTGGGAGACCCCTCACCTTGACGTTTAATTCCTTGTCACGCCTCGTATGTTCCTCAATTAACTTGGCTTGCATAACGGCCTCAACCGCAGCCAAAAGGTGGGGGGGAACACTGCCTTTCCCATTAACAACCTTGGTCCATGATTCCGTTTCCAGTTTCAAGGAAGCCTGGTTATTTTTTATTTCCTCCTGTTGAGACCGAAGGTCTACAATTTTTGTGTGTATTATCGGTGTTGTTGGCTAGTTTTTATCTCATGATGGCATTCTCAGATTCAACATCCATGACCCTGCCAATAAGTGCACAAACCTCAGTTTGGAGTTGTTGATCGGCATTTTCAACCTTCTGGATTCAATTAAGGAGTTCCAATAAAATGTCCGTTGCGCTGTTAAAGGTGTTACCCCCAGGGGATTCTCAATCATGCCGCTGCCAAAAGGAGTTTCCGGGGCCATGGTTGAAGCTAAACCGGTAGGGTAAACCACATGAAGAGGGGAGAGGCTGAGAGCCGAATCAGAGAGCATACCAGAGACGACCTCACAATTAAACCAGTGAAAACTAATCTCCTGTTACAGCGACTAAAAACCAAAAGCCCCCGAAGATTTGTGTTTGTGAGCCCAGACAGTGAGCAGAACTGCATGCACGAGTAGGCAGTCCCATAAATTCAAGCAGTCACGAGTTTGCAGGAACCCTCGAGCAGTGGTTTGCGAGCAATAAACGTGAGTCACGACTGTGCAGGCACCACAACAAAGGAGCAACGTGACTGTATTGTGGCTGTATCCTGTGACTGTATTCATGAAAACGTGAGACTGTATTCTGCAACTGTAATCCTTGCTATATCCTGTGACTGTCACGAAAACGTGAGACTGTATTCATGAAAACGTGACTGTATCCACGAAAACGTGAGATTGAAGGAAGACTTGAGGGCCTGACTCGTGTGCACAGGTGAGCAAATAGGATCGGTTGGAGAACACCAAACAGTCAGGGGAAGACAAACAGTCGTGGGCTCGGTTCATGCTTTAAGGGGAGCTTGTGAGTTGGGTTGGGTAGAGTTCTAGGTCACAGAGGCACTCCTGCAGAGAAGGAAACCAAATGAACAAGAGTCACGAGCTACGAGTCAGAAGTGAAGGACGAACCATAGCCAAAACGAGGGCACAAGCCACCACGAAGCAGACACAGTCATGGGAGAGCACGAAAAACTAGTCGACGAATCCTTTCAAGAAAGATCCAGTCGTAGTGCAGAGGAAGGCCATGAAAAACCAGTCATGCATACCAAACAGTGAGCCACGAAGAGTGAATCCTAGAGGTGAACCAACGAGATAGCAGGAATAGATTTAAAGCAATCACATGTATATTAGAGTTTAAATGGTATTAGAGCAGAGTTTCGATGACCTCTTTTTGATCTTATGATGAAGATCCAAATTTTGTAGTCATCTTTCTGGATATTGATAAAAAGTTAATCTCAATTGTTTTATTTCTGCATCTCTATTTCCAATCATTATTGCAAATCATCTTAGTAAAATATTTATGAATCCCTATAAGACAACACGTTGGTCATTCCTTGTTCGTCATTTTTAGTCCAGTAGTAACATTTGAGGCATTTGATCAGTTAAGACGTAAAAATCGCGCTTACAGGACAAAGAAAACCAAGACAATGGAACGATCAGATTGGGATGCAAGTACTTCAGGAAGAACTGCAGATGAGGCTGATGACATTATTAACCTATCAGATGTGCTTACAGTTAATGAAGATCTTTGCATGGACCAAGAAGACGAACCACTGTCAAGTTGGTCTCTTCCAAAACTTCCATATGAAGAAGTATAATTAAAATGCAAAAAAAATCATTTAATAGCTGCTCTTAGTGTTAAATCTAGAGAATCATGTATACAAGTCCAACAGTTAGATAACCATGAGTATGACATCCCTCTCATACATAAGTCTGGTATAAAAATTTTAACTAAACAAAGCATGTATAAGTTTGTCCACATAAGCTATGTTCCGATCGGTGTTATACCCTTGTTCCATCAAGGTATAAATGCCTTTGTCCTATGTTGTTTTCTCAACATAAGACACCACAGTTTCACACACTGCCTTGCAAACCAGCTTGTCTTCTGGACCTAAACATTTTAATGTGTTCTCAAATTTTCCTGTTTCTATTGACACTGATAATCTCCTAAAGCAAGTCCTTAAGCTTCACATAAAGACTACTGGTCTCGGCAATGTCGGCATGAAGCCTAGATCCAGTCCCCTTGCTATATCCTACCGTGTCATTTACAGACTGACAAATAAAGCACACCCAGCTGTTAAGCATGGTCCATCAAAGGGAAGCAGAATTGTCATGCATATTGACTTAAACCTCCCAAAAAATTCAACCGAAGGTCAGCCCCTGGTCTGAAATCAAAATACCTAGAGAATGGTCCAATTCTTGTGTGCAAGATGCTCCGGCATGTGTGCAATATGCCACAGGTGTGAAGGAAACAAAGAATATATCCCGAATCTCTTTTTCTGGTCCCGGATCCTCTTCCAGAAGATCACTGTCCAGATCTTCATCTACCCAGTCATTGATGATTGAACCTACTAAGGATGACCAAAAGGAAAAATTGTTTGTTTGCAACCATCCTACACTTGTTAACAATCTCAACACAGATCACCTCTGGTGCAATCAGTGCCAAATGTTGATACAACAAAAATTTGTGCCAAACAACGGACCTAAAATCAACATGAACAAGGCCCAAAAATATAATAAAACCCTTGCTAGAGCTGAAGCAGCTCTTAGATCTTCCAAGAAAGTATCAACACATGGTGAAACCTCCACAAAACCTATAGGAGATCAAGATGGATTCCCAATTCTTGAAGATCATGAAGTCTATACTGATGAAAAGACTTTTAGGAAGCAATACTATTTTCATAGGCAATGAAGTTCTGATGTTGAACAATCTGAAGCAGCAAGACTGCTAAATTGGAACAACAAGGCCACCAAGGCCTTAGCCATCAAGGCTCAAAGGCACCAAGACAAGTTAGCAGAAATGGAGAAAAATCTCTTTGCTATTCGGCAACACCAAAAAGGTGATACCAGATCTGATTTAAGAACATTAGAGAAAAAAGTAGATATAGTTGCTGAAACTATTTCTAAAGTAGAATCTGTTGTTTCTAGCCATATTCCTGAAATAGTTGATCATTGCGAAAAAATTGATTCTATAGATACTATTGTCTATGATTCTGTTGATAGAGCCTTAGTATTTTGTAGTCCTCATTGCCCGCTCATTTTAGAATATTGGCTAAGGAGAAAAATTTATTTCGAAGACCAAAGGACCGCAACCAATTTATTTCGAAGGCCAAAGGACTGCAACCAATGTGCTCAGGCCTCACAAGCTCTGCACCGACCAACTACTGGCCAATCATAAACAGGCAATCAGTCACCTAAGAAGGGAAGATTGTCAGCATTGACTATTATTATGCCTTCTTTTCTTTGCTTGTATTCAGAAATGCCACCCAATAATTGGCAATTGTGGAAGCATTTAATGATCCCACCTACCACTTTGTTTTGGGTCTCTTCCTGTGGATTCTTTATATGTATTTTGGACCCCATTTGAAAGGGGGGAAGATTTTCGAAAAGTAATGAAACTCTGGTATTCTATGGAATGACTGATAGAGTAACATTGCATCTGAATTCATTTCTTTCGTTTTCTTAGCCTTGATAACTGTTAGCTCAGATGTTTGTTCCTTGTGAATGACAAACTTGCGTTAAGTCATTTTTAGTTGCTCTGCATTTGGTTTGAATGGTTTGTCAATGTTTTTCTGAGTTGATGTGCATTAGCTGTTTTTGAAATGAAAAAACGCTTGTCTTCTTCGACACCACCATCATCCGTAGTGTTCATAACATTTATTCCTCAGAATCTTGCACCAGTTCAATTGTTTCTGAGTAAAAACTAGAAATATATGCATATAGTTTATAGTGAATTTGTGAGATTGTTTGAGCGTTTTGTTTTGGTTCTGCTTTGTCAGATTTAGGTCAATATTTCTTTTCTGCTTTCCCCTAACTTATTTATGATCTATTTTAGAAATGAAAAGTCATGTAAAAACCATCAACCCTGTAAATATCCATGGTAGTTAGACCCCAGTCCAGCCTAAAGATCTAAGAACCAGGCAAAAATAGAACTTCCCCTGAAAGGTACAGAACAGTTGCATGCGAGCTTCCACTATTTAGCCATCTATAAGGCTGCATATCCGCACCCCGTGCATTGGACAAGCCCTACAATGAGAGGAGATTAATTCCTCCCTGAATGAAAGATGAGGAGATCAATTTCTCCATGACTGTCAAAGGGTGTGTTAAACACTCATCAACATTACTCACTCCCCAAATAGAGATATAGGCCACCCACCCGACCTATTGTAGGCATAGGTAGAAATACTATATAATCCAAGTGGAATTTCTTATCTACATTGGGGGTTGTCTCTCAATACCAGCCCCCTATCTTGTCGACCTCGATAGACGTCCGCCCCGAGGGGCTCGTGCCAGACCCTATTTACATTTATGTTGTTCAAGCAACCTTGATCGTCAACCCCACCCTAGGGGCACTCATCGAGTCCCACCTCTCCCGCTTCCATATAGAGATATAGGGACCCTCGAATATTTATAGGGTCAGGGGACAAATCTCTCTAGATGAGGCACATCTCCCTGTATATCTTATCTTATTATCCATGGGAGGAGAGAGTGCCCCCACCCCATATAGGGGTGGGGGACAGATCTCTCTAGATGTGGCTCCTCTCCCTTTATATCTAATCTTATTATCCGTGGGTGGCCATGGTTATAGAGAAGGTCCCATATAGATATAGGGGACGAGAAAGTGCCCCCACCCCGTATATCTTATCTTATAGTTATAGATAGGCCCTATGGACCACATAGAAATGTAGATGATACGACTGAAGACTAGTCTCATCTATCCATCTCATCTCTCTTTCTAAATGATAGGACTCATACATGGTCATCGATCCTTCTAGATGATACGACCGATGAATGGTCTCATATATCCTCCTATTCTATACATGATATAGCTAGACATGTCATATCAATATAGCGAGGGCCTATCTATAACTATAAGATAAGATATACGGGATGGTGGTGGGGATATGGGGGTGACGATACAGGGGCCTGTTTGTTTGCTTTCGATGGAGGGATTGATCCATATTGATAAATGTCCTATATTGTCATTGTTGTGAGTATAATGATATGATAGGCAAGTATGGTGATACGATAGGGATAAAGATTGTTCCATCTAGTATCAATCTCATCATGGCATGTTGGGCTTGACAAATGCGATCCCCCCATAGAATATATAAAGCACCCTACCCACAATATTGTCTTGCTAAAACTATGGGAAACATATCCCTATGGCAAAATGGTTGGTGGCCCCTATCTATACATCTCGTTCCTATGGTGATAAACGATTGTATTGTCAAGCTAACTCTAGGAGTCTATGTCTAAGATTCTTGTCTATCGTCATCCATCCATCCAACCTCCCCTTTTCATGATGGGCATGTCTATTCGATAAGGCTTGCTCTATTTGTTATCCAACCTCCCCTTTTCAAGATGGGCATGTCTATTCAATAAGGCATGTCTCAATTTGGACATTCAAATTCTTTCCACTCAATTGGAATCCATTCATAACGTTGATGGCAGATTGTACAGCTATAGGGAAGTCATAACTACAACCTCCCCTTTTCATGATGGGCATGTCTATTCAATAAGGCTTGCTCTGTTTGTTATCCAACCTCCCCTTTTCAAGATGGGCATGGCATGTCTATTCGATAAGGCATGTCTCAATTTGGACCTTCAAATTCTTTCCACTCAATTGGAATCCATTCATAACATTGATGGCAGATTGTACAACTATAGGGGAGTCATAACTCACAAAACTTGCAATTTTTTATTAATTTCTTTATAAATGTGTTTTTCTGAGTAATGCGATGTATGGGACATCTAGTCATCCCTAGTATGGGCAGGGGACTTCTAGATGTCCCTTGACCATACTAAGGACGGTTATCCATCCTCTGCCGGAAAAATGGTGTCCCCAAAATGTCTCCTACGGACGTCTAGGGGACATTTCCTACCCGTCCCTCAAACATTCCCTATAGAGGACACCCCCAAAAACACAAGGGACGTGTCCCAAGGGTACACAAATTTTAGTTATCATTGACTGTGTTGCCAAGAATTTACAGAGGTGCAAAATTGTTGATCATAGTTTTGCTAGATCTCAATGGACTTAAATTCAGGAAGTTTGGACACATTGCTAGTAGATTTACTCCCATACCAAGAATTATCTAGACTCATTAAACAAATGGCTAATCTGAAAATAATACTGTTGAGCTAAATAGGGTACTTAAAATTACTTCCATTTACTTTTCATTCATATAGGAAGGCTTGTCATGTTTGATAGAACCCTAACAAGTGATGTTGAGCTTATCCGTAGAAAATCATGTCAGTAGAATTATGAACTACAAATTATGAATCGGGGGATCAGATTATGTGTACCTGGTACTAAATCCTATGTTAAAATCCTCTATTTGAATTTGGAGGTGAGTATTGATTTATGCTTCAAGAGAAACTAGGCAAGATGTACGTGATGTTAGAGCCCCATAAGAAAAAACGTAAATGAGGGTGTCATTCATGTTATTCATTACCCAGAAATCAGCGTAGTCAAGTAGCTATGATTATGGACAATCCTATAAAAAACCTATTCCTATATTGCAGAAATGGTGGCAATAGAATTATGAACTACAAATTATGAATCGGGGGATCAAATTATGTGTACCTAGTACTAAATCCTATGTTAAAATCCTCTATTTGAATTTGGAGGTGAGCATTGATTTATTCTTCAAAAGAGACTAGGCAGGATGTACGTGATGTTAGAGCCCCATAAGAAAAAACTTAAATGGGGATGTCACTCATGTTATTCATTACCCAGAAATCAGCGCATTCAAGTAGCTATGATTAATGGACAATCCTATAAAAAATCTATTCGTATATTGAAGAAATGGTGTGGCTACTAGATCACCCTCTGCTTCCATTAACTAATTTTGAATTTTTAGAGGATTAAAGAAAAAGATCTTTAAAAACTTAGGCAAACTAATAGAGATTCCTATTTCATGTATTTTGTGCCAATAAATATGAAACAAATTTATAGTATAGGTGGTCTTGAATCTTTTTAGGTATGTTAGATAGCCATAATAAAATGTAACCGATATAAAATAGCCGACAATACTAGAGAATCAATAGAAAACATACTGAAAGGTGTACAAATATGTAGTCAAGAATATACCAAAAGGTGAAATTTATTTGAGAAATAAAAAATTTGTTTCCCCAGAATCTTCAAGGGAACAATTGTAAACTATAGCATTTGATATAGGCAAAAATACCCAATATAAAGTCTATTTGAAACGATGAAATTGACATTTAACCAATACAAGCATTACTCCAATATAATCTACATAGTAATATCCAAGATAAAACAGATTTGACAGAATCGAATAATAAAACTGGTTGAGCTCACCCAATGTAATCCTGAAAACTTTAAGACATGTTTTGAATAATTATTTACATGAATTTTGCAGTAGCCTAACCAAAGGCTCCAGCAGTCTACTCATTTGGTTGTTCATCAACTTAACAACTAATATAACTGGTTGAGCTCACCCATTGTAATCCTTGAAAACTGTAATACGCCTTGAATAATTATTTATATGACTCTTGTGGTAGCCTAACTAAAGGCTCCAACAGTCCACTCATTTGGTGGTTTATCAAATTTACCATCTATCCTTTGCAAAATGTACACTTCTAATTGTTCTAGGTTGTTAATGTTTTATTCCATTGAGTGTGTTAGCCTACTGAAGTTACTCTGGGTATAGGAACTTAAGATAATGAATTGTCTAATTTTGTTTAAAATAACGACAGATAAGGAAGGTCGAATTCATTCTTAAACTGATCTCATCTTTCGCATGACTTGTCAAATATACAGTAGCATTTTATAGTGGTGACTATGAGATTCTTGCACTTTAAAGCTATATTGGCTGCTCATGGATTGTGACGTCATTTCCTTAATTGAACCAAAACTCCAGTAAAAATGAAACAGGAGTAGACTGACAAGGCTCAGCATATGGCATTTCTTTAGTTAGATATGAAATTTTATTACTATGGTCTTGAACAAAATTGTAAATCTGTAATAGATAAGATTTAGGCATTATAATGGAAGTTTGTTCTTGCTGAAATTTAATTGGGCAGTACTTCTCAAACGGAAACACCTATCAAAGGTCATTGTTTCCCTTTGGTCATGACAAGACTTTAGATCAAGACTTGTGTAATTTTGAATGACTAATAAGCATAATATATTGTTCTTCTTTAAATTTGGTAATGTGGGGATAAGTGTAATTTCAAATGTCTGATAAGGTAACTATATTGTTCTTTTAATTTGGTAATGTGGGGATAAGTGTAAGTTTCAAATGTCTGATAAGGTAATATATTGTTCTTTTAATTTGGTCAATATGGAGATAAATAACTAGGAATCAGGTCTCCCTTATAAAAACCACCCTAGATGTTTTCGTGTTTCCTGGATGAAAGGACCTCTACTCTGCCTAAAAATAGGAATGTCACAAGGGGTATGAGCACTGAGGCAGTTAGGATTGGGAACCAACACTGAAAAATCTTAAAATCCGTAAGAAATTGTGACTTGTAGAAGCCATCTGCTGGTTCTGTTTAGGATATCCAATATAAGGAAATTCTTGACTAGTGTCTGTGTGTATATTCAGGGGATAGATATATGAAGAAGGGGGAAATACTCATTAAACAGAAATAAGACCGTAGTGTTCTAGGGAAAACTCTTACCTGTTCAAGAGTTACAAGTCAGAACATAGTTATGCACTTGAACTGTCTTAAAAAAATCATGTTGGCTGTCTCCCAATATCAGGAATGCACTCTATATAAATGTATAAATGTGACAAATAGGGTTGCCCTATTTGCGAAGACCAAAGTGAAACTTCTCAAAGTACTATGAAAATTGAAGTAAAAGTATTAGGAACCCGAATCAACAATGGGATAATTGCTAAAGAAGAATGACTTTTTGTTACCAACATCCTTCTACAAAATATTGTTATGAAGGATTGCAAGAAGGTAGCTGATATTTATTTGAGATTATGCTCTTAACAATGTGAAATAATTAGAGGACAGGATAGTGTAATGGGGGATTCATAGTTAAGAACCAGTTATGCAAGAATAGAAAGAACTATAGGAAAAAGGACAATAGATACCGTAGATTTACTTAGACTTGTATTTAAACCCTAGAGAGCGTTGAGATTAATTTTATGCAGACATGGTTAGGGATGTGTGGGATTTTGTTATCGCTCTATTTTATCCTTTGTTCGGAAAGGAAAAGACTTTCTTCCTACAGTATGTGACAACTATTAGCAATGTTTGAATTACATTCTTGAAAACATAAGTTGCATGGTCATGCATAAGCAGTACAATCTAGCATAACTTGTAGAAAAATCTCAAACTCTAACATTGTTCAAGCTTATGAGGAAAAACATTGTGGTTCCTTATTGAGTAGTCCAAGTTGTTATTTAAAGTTAAAGTACGAACAGCATACCAAAACTGATTGTCTTACAATTGAGTATTAAAGTCTTAAGGATTATATCACAGGCCTAAAAAAAGAGTTAGGAAAAAAAAATGTAGAACTAGCTAGCATCTGATTTCAGAAGTGCTTTTTCCCTGGAGGCAGTACTAAATGTAGAGGTCAGAATTATTGAAATTACCAAAACGTATCGGCCTTTAAATTTGGAATTGGCACGAATCACACTGGGCTTCAAAAGGTAAAGGTAGATTATGCGTTCAATAATATCTATTCAAATGTCCTGAAAATTCACTCTAAGGCTGGATTCTCTAGAAGACTTCAAAGACGTTAAATGGAGGCAGTACTAAATGTAGAGGTCAGAAGTATTGAACCAAAAAGATATCAGCCTTTAAATTTTGAATTGGCACAAATCACACTAGGCTTCAAAAGGTAAAGGTAGATTATGCATTCAATAATATCTATTCGAAATGTCTTGAATATGACTCTATGGCTGGATTCCCTAGAAGTCTTCAAAGAATTGCAATGGAAGTAGAATATCGAGGAGAAGAGCATACAATCCCAGGCTATTCAAAGTCTCATGGTACAAAGGAAGACAGGAAATGCTCAACTACACAGAAACGATAAGTGACCCCTCGTACCAGGCCTAATACGTACCGGGTACTGGTATTGGCATTGGTACGCTGTGGGTACTCTGTGGGTACTTACACACAGACTATGGGGACTTCCCGGGTACAAAAATATGTACACGGGACCATACCCAGGGGCCGGTGGGTACGTACCTACATGGTTTTGTTTAATTTTTTAAGTGCAAAAAAAAAAATAAAACTTGAGGGCATTGACTGGAATTGAACCTTGGAAAGTTTTTGTGAGATTCAATATTGCCAATAAGCTCCTAAGGGTCAAGAGAGATGAAAATGACTTCATTTGGCTGACTTCATGTGGCTCAAAGGGCGCCCCTTCTCCCAAGAGCCTTCTTCCAAACAACTCGTATGGAAAGATTGCCTTCTCCCCAAACCTTTCCCTGGGACTTAACAATAAGTGGAATGTTTGTGAGCCCATTAGTAGATGGACTCATAGACTTAATCTTTTGTGGTCCTCTTGTATTCAATCAAAGAAATCTTGCTTTAGATGGCTTCCAATTCATAATAATCTTGTTGTTGGCTTCTAATATTTTATAGGTTGTTGAGACTATAAGCTTGTTTTCTTTAAATTTTTATATATCTCTTAATATTTTTTACTTATTAAAAATAAATTGTACCGAACATACCCACAATGTACCGTACCCATACTCGTATCCATATTTGTACCCGTACCAAAAACAGTTTAGGGGAAATGATTTCCCCTAATCCGAAGAGGTGTCTCATGTATTTTGGCTTCTTAGGACCGTTTGTTCTCTCGGAGTTCATCTGTTCCTGAAGAGTTGAAGCTTTACTCCATTTGATTAGTAGAATCCAGGATATGTGGCTGTGAGTGAGGAATAAAATTGATCGTTGGGCTGAAACACATACATTTTCAGACATGTTTACTCACTACGAGAGAGGAAATTTGGAACAATTTCTGGCAGTTATTCTATAATAAACTTTAAGGGTTTCCACAGGGATCTTGAACAGAGGACAGTTAAACTAAATTGATTTGCAGGTTATAATATTGATTCTATGCTAATAATAAGTCAGTATAAATCAATCAGGCAACAAAGGAACACGAAATGAATGCATCGCCACCTCATGTAAATGAAATAAAATGGTAAAGAGTAGGCTATCCGGCCATTGAGAAATGAAATACAAGGCTGTGAGTGAGTAATAAAACTGGATGCTGGGCTGAAACCCATCCGTTTTCAGGCATGTTTATTCACCATGAGAAAGAAGATTTGAACAATTTCTGGCTGTTGAACTTCTATAATAAACTGTAAGGGTTTCCAAGGATCTTGAACAGGGGATATTAAACTAAATCGATTTGCAGGTTATACTATTGATTCTATGCTAAAAATAAGTCAGTATAAATCAATCGGGCAACAAAGGAACACAAAATGAAAGCATCGCATCTCATGCAAATGAAATAAAATGGTAAACAGTAGGTTACCCCGGCCTTTGAGAAATGAAATGCAAGGCCGTGAGTGAGTAATAAAACTGACTGCTGGGCTGAAACCCATCCGTTTTCAGGCATGTCTATTCACTATGAAAGGAGAAGATTTGAACAATTTCTGGCTGTTAAACTTCTATAATAGACTGTAAGGGTTTCCGGGGATCTCGAACAGGGGATGTTAAACTAAATTGACTTGCAGGTTATACTATTGATTCTATGCTAAAAATAAGTCAGTAATAGGTGGAAGCAAATGGTACGTATATTGGTGAAATCTCTGTAACAAAGAACCTAAGGGCTCAAGGAACCTTGTACTTTCAAGAAAACTGATAGTAAAAAAAGTACTTCTTGAGCATATTACTGTGTATATTTGTTTAATGATGATGATTGAAAATGAATGTTCAATGTCTATGAATGAATGTTGTTAAAAGTGATTTAATGATTGTGATACAGGTTAGGGAAAGGGCTCTCTACAAGAATACAAGAATACAAAGGCTATGAAGCAGTTGGCAAAGATAGGAAGCTTCAAGAATCTACACATAGGGAAGAAACTATGACAGGACAGTACGGAGGTAAGAAGTTTGTTCAAGACATTTGAAGTCCATTTCAAGAATGATTAAGGGTTTGTTAAGAAACTTGAAGAGTTGTATAAGTTGTGGAAGGATTTATATTGTCTTCAAAGCATTCAATATTAGTAGGATGGAATGAACACTAAAATTGGAGGAAACTGTGTTCTACAATTCTTAGAGGACCAAGCTGTGCATTTGAAGCCATTGACTGTGAACTAGAACATTTCCACGTGCCAAAGGGGGGTAACAGAGTTCTTAAGAGACTTGAGAAGAGGTTGGGGTTCATTATAAAACCTTACAAAATCAAATCAAGGTAACAAGTCGAAAAACCTACTCTCAGACGTGTGATACCCTGTTCTTAAGGGTTGAAACCAAGAAATTTGTTTAATGTTGGCAAGGAACCTTTGCATATTGGTAGCCGAAGGGGTTCAATAGGGAGTTCATAGCATGCTCAAGGTTTACAAACAACATCAAGACAGTTTACAAACAGCATAAGGGGATGAATAGGGAGTTGATACATCCTTTGGAAAACTGAGGGGTCTTCAGCAGTTGGGAAGAAAGGATTAAAGGTGTCTATAGGAAGGAAACTAACCTTGTCAAAAAGCTTGAGGTGATAAGTGACTCAAGAAAAAGAAGTGCACAGTCCTTCTCTAAATTTTGAGATAAGGAGTCGAATAGGGAGTTCATAGCATGATCGAGGTTTACAAACAACATCAAGACAGTTTGGAAGAGATTTATAGTACTAAATATGCTTACACAGATCTGACTGTGTCACTGTACAGTTTTGAAGATATGAGGGTAACCATTTAATTGTAAAGGACTTGATACATCCTTTGGAAAACTGAGGGGCTCTCAACAGTTGGGAAGAAAGGATTAAAGGTGTCTAGAAAGGGTACTAACCATGTCAAAAATCTTGAGGTGATAGGTGACTCAAGAAAACAAGTGCACAGTCCTTCTCTAAAGTTTGAGACAGTCAATACTAGTCTAGTGTGATAATGATCTTGGTAACCAAAGTTGTAAGGAGTTTGATAACAAACATGAATTGAAGAATGTTGTTAGGATGTGTATGACTATGAGAAGGTGGTCAAGACTTAGCAAAAGCCATTATATCAAACAAGGCTTAACTGTCCTGCTACAGTTGTGAGAGAAGACTTAAAAAGGACTAAGCTACCTTTGAGAGTAGGTACCAAGAACGAGGTAGCTATAAGAAATTGATTGACCATAATGTTTGGAAATGATTGTCGGTGTGTGTTGAAGCATTAAAAGAGAGGGAAGGACCTTTGGAATCACCAATTAAGGAAACTCTAGGACTGCATCTCAGTCAAGTGGAGAAACTCAAGAAAGGCAAATAGGAGTGTAAAGAGTGAAGTGAATATGGTAGATATCCTTGTGAAGGGAATTAATAGTGGGACCAGAAAAAATGAGGTTGGCATAGGTCAAAGCTATAGGCAGAGAAGAATGAATTAAAACAGAGTAAGTGAACAATTTGTGTGCTTGTGGGCAAGATGACTTAAGAAGGCCAAACCTAGCAAGATGATGAAACAAGTGTGAACAAGCTTTGAAGTGACATTGGTCAAGTGTGATATATATGGTTTGAGGTGTTCAAAGGTGTAGAAACAGTGAAAAATAAAGAAACCCTAGGAAGTGCTTAAAAGCCCTAGCAAGACCTTAAGGTGACCTAGTGAAAAGGAGGAAGTTGGTGTTAGAGGAGTCGTGGGTGAAGTTAGATCATGATTGCATGAAGCAGGAGGTGGATAAAGGGTATCCAAAACATTGATCAGATTTTCATGAAAGTTTATGGATTATTCCCAGCTCCAGGGTTTGTGCGTGACAAGACCTAGTTGTAAGACCTAATTGTGAACGGTAAATTGAGAATAACAATGCACTGGCATGGAATTGGTTATTGAAACTTTGGAATCTCTTAAATGACTAAAAAGGGTACTCAGAAAAGTTGACAGTCAGGATTAAGTCTCTGTATTTTGTTAGATTCATCAAAATATGTCATTCTTGAGGGCTAGTAGCGAAATGAGTGGTCTACAAGGCAAGTAAGTGAAGATGATGTTTTGAAACTTGGTGAAGTGGTTGATCATGTTTGTCTGAGGGATTTAAGCCGGATAAAATCAGTTTTAGCCTTTGGTACAAGCTTTTGAGAAAATTTTGTGTTTTGCACAAGAATCAAGTTTCTTGGGATATAGTTGAATGGGTGTAATTTTGTGTTTTTGTGAAGTATTGTTCTAACAATTGTTATTTGTTGAGTTTGTTAATGAACTCTACATCAGGATCTATTGGGCCCCCCCTCTATACTCTATATATATGGGTGCGATATAAGCCATCAGTCATTAGTCAAGTCATATCACATATATAATAGATGGATTATGGATGGATGCCTATAGAAGCACTAGGACTCTTATGTAGCATGGTACTTTCACCGTAAATGAGAAACACGAGACAACCCTTTAGTAAAACTCCAATTTAGTGTATTTATTCAAAAACAAATCTTGGAACATTTTTCATAGCTTTAGGAATTTTACAAAGGAGAATGATCCTCTATGATCCTTCATGATCCTAGATGGAATATGGACGGATGCCATATAGAAGCACTTGGAGTCTTACGTAGCATGGTACTTTCATCATAAACATAGAAAACACAAGATGACCTTCTAGTAAAACTCCAATTTAGTGTATTTATTCAAAAACAATTCCAGCAACATATCTCATAGCTTCAGGAATTTCAAAGGGGAACGATCCTCTATGAAAATTGGGAGTTGAGGTTAGGGGACATGTTAGAGACTCGAGAGGCAATATGTTGCCATGGCCTTTTTAAGACCTTAGGAGGAACAACCACTAACATGACAAATACAACTGCTGACTTTTTTCTCATCCTATTAATACATTCTATTCAAATCTGAATGTTCACCATGATGAAATCTAACTAATATTGGATGACTTTGTTATAACTCTTAAATTGCATTCTCCCCAACAAGAATAACAAAAGTATGAACATTTTTTGCGATGATTGTGCAACACATACTAGTTGGATACAATCTAACCTATGTTTGAGAAAAAATGACTGAAAATTAAAGAAGTGTCCAGGACCATGTTTGTTGTGGAACAAGCCACGAAGGACATGTGCACAAATTTGTTATGAAGAATAAAGGTTAACCTACATAAGACACATTTCACATAACCTTAACATGTCAAGGAATAATTAATGTTTCGACCCAAGAAAAGAGGATAGTTCTTCTCTAGGGCACTAGGATAGCTTTAAGTTTTGTTGTTGGACACTTTTAAATGTTGGGGTTGCTCTTCTAAATTCTTATGGTTGCCCTCCATTAGATAGCTTTCAGTTTTGTTGTTGGTCACTTTACAATAATGTAATTGCTCTTCTAAAATCTTATGGTTGCCCTCCATTAGATATATTTCCTATAACTTATCAAAGAACAATTTCGATTTCAGCCCAAAACAAGAAATTCAGTTCTTTTTCACCAACTAAATGGATAGTATTAGATTTTTATGACACTACTATTGTGACACAGATTGTTGCTGCAGTAAAGTTCCGAACTTTTCTTGGATTAATTCTATCACTTTGATTGCTAAAAAAGCATAATGATGTGATCCGTGACATGTATGTTTTTTTTTGTGGAACAAGCCACGAGGGACGTGTTCACTAATCTGTTATGAAGAACAAATATTAACCTACATAAGACACATTTCACATAACCTTAACATGTCAAGGTATAATTAATGTTTTGGCCCAAGAAAAGAGGCTAGTTCTTTTCTAGGGCACTAGGATAACTTTAAGTTTTGTTGTTGGACACTTTAAAATGATGGGGTTTCTCTTCTAAATTCTTATGGTTGCCCTCCATTAGATAGCTTTCAGTTTTGTTGTTGGTCACCTTACAATGATGTGGTTGCTCTTCTAAATTCTTATGGTTGCTCTCCATTAGATATACTTCATATAACTTATCAAAGAACAATTTTTGTTTCAGCCCAAAACAAGAAATTCAGTTCTTTTTCACCAACCAAATGGATAGGATTAGCTTTTTTATGACACTACTATTGTGACACAGATTGCTGCTCAAGTAAAGTTCCAAACTTATCTTGGATTAATTATATCACTTTGATTGCTAAAAAGCATAATGATGTGGACATTTATAAGATTCTCCCGTATAATGGAGTATTCAGTTTCTTTAGCTCCCGAAATATTGTCTTGTATTTCAAAATTCTGTTTGAACGGCCAGAACCCTGTCAAATGGGTCGACCACCATTTTGATGAACTATTTTGTACAGATCCTCAAAACCTTGTTGAACTTGTGAGTTTTGAATATGGCGAAAGTGATATAGGGATCATGCATCTGTCAAAACTATGGTCAAGAGCATATCCAATAAAAAATGATAAAATCCAATTGCTACACCCTGAAAATTTTATGCTATACCAAATCTTGTTCACTAATGCCATTGTTGGTGTGCATTTGCGAGTAACGATCTGATGTGGATTCCGTTTTTGGTTTTCTCATTTGATCTGATCATTTTAAAGTAGGTAAGTTTTCAATAAACATTGATATATTATTTTATTGATACTATTGGTTTTTAGCTATGTTCCTCCAAGTTTCCGGGACAGGGGAAGCGTTTCTGGGACAGATTTTTTTGGAGGCTAGTTTTTAGGGGATAGCTATTAAAAATGGGGGAAAATTAAAAAATATAGGAACTTTCAAATATTCATATGATGACATTGATAAGGCAATATGTTATAGAACCTTATTACAAAACATTCAAGCTAAATTGAGATTTCACATAATATTCAATGTGAATATATATTATAATTACACTGTCATTTATGTAGGAGAGAGTTCAACAAGTAATTTAAATAATTACATGTACAAAACACAGTGGTCTACTAAGATTTTACCTAAATGATTGCATATCCATAACACATTCAAATTCATTGCTGCATAAAGGTGGGAGCTATTGCTTCCCACCTTTTTCATAAGACAACATCAATGCCCTATATATAAGCATCAACAATCTTCATTTGTTCTCTTCAATATCATACATCAAGCCATTTTTTAACCCACAAAAAATGGGGCATAAATCTTGTAGATGTTGAATGGAAGAGTCTCGATTTGTAAAGAATAACACCATCCATCCATAAAACATTGTAATATAGAAATAGAAGCAATGCATAACATTGTAATTTTCAAGATTTCAATCTTCACCAAGGGGAGCTATTGCTTCCCACCTTTTTCATAAGACAACATCAGTGCCCTATATATAAGCATCCACAATCTTCATTTGTTCTCTTCAATATCATACATCAAGCCATTTTTTGACCCACAAAAAATGGGGCATAAATCTTGTAGATGTTGAATGGAAGAGTCTCGATTTGTAAAGAACAACACCATCCATTCAACCTCCCCTTTTCATGATGGACATGTCTATTCAATAAGGCATGTATCAATTTGGACCTTCAATATTTTTCCACTCAATTGGAATCCATTCATAACGTTGATGACAGATTGTGCAGCTATAAGGGAGTCATAACTCACAAAACTTGCGAATTTTTATTACTTTTTTATAAATGTGTTTTTGTGAGTGATGGGACGTATAGGACAGCTAGTCATCCCCAGTATGGACAGGGGACTTCTAGATGTCCCCTGACCATACTGAAGACGGCTATCCATCCTCTGCCGGAAAAATACTGTCCCCAAAACGTCTCCTATAAAAAAAATCAGGGACTTCTAAGGGACATTCCCTACCCGTCTCCCAAACTTCCTCAGCATACACGGATTTTAGTTATTATTGAGTGTGCTGCCAAGAATTTACAGAGGTACAAAATTGTTGATCATAGTTTTGCTAGATCTCAATGGACTTAAATTCAGGAGTTTAGACACATTGCTAGTAGATTTACTCCCATACCAGGAATTACCTAGACTCACTGAACAAATGGCTAATCTAAAAATAATATTGTTGAGCTAAACACGGTAATTAAAATTACTTCCATTTACTTTTCGTTCATATAGGAAGGCTTGACATGTTTGATAGAAGACCATAACAGGTGATTTTGAGCTCACCCGTAGAAAATGATGTCAATAGAATTATGAACTACAAATTATGAATCACACCTAAAACAGGGGATCAGATTATGTGTACCTGGTACTAAATCCTATGTTAAAATCCTCTATTTGACTTTGGAGGTGAGTATTGATTTATGCTTCATGAGAAACTAGGCAAGATGTACATTATGTTAGAGCCCCATAAGAAAAAACTTAAATGGGGATGTCATTCATGTTATTCATTACCCAAAAATCAGTGTAGTCAAGTAGCTATGATTAATGGATAATCCTATAAAATACTTATTTCTATATTGCAGAAATCGTGTGGCTACTAGATCACCCTAGGCTTCCATCAACTAATTTTGAATTTTTAGTGGGTTAAAGAATAAGATATTTATAAACTTAGGAAAACAAATTTATACTATAGGTGGTCTTGGATCTTTTTAAGTATGTTAGATAGCCATAATAAAATGTAACTAATATAAAATAGCCGGCAATACTAGAGAATCAATAGAAAATGTATTGAAAGGTGTAAAAATAAGTAGTCAAGAAGGTAGAATTTATTTGAGAAACAAAAAATTTGTTTCCCCAAAATCTTCAAGGGAACAATTATAAGCTATAGCATGTGATATAGGCAAAATTACCCAATATTAAATGTATTAGAAACAATGAAATTGACATTTAACCAATACAAGCATTACTCCAATATAATCTAAATAGTAATATCCAAGATAAAAAAATTGTTTCCCCCAAAATCTTCAAGGGAACAATTATAAGCTATAGTATTTGATATAGGCAAAATTACCCAATATTAACCAATATAAGCATTACTCCAATATAATCTACATAGTAATATCCAAGATAAAAAATTTGTTTCCCCAAAATCTTCAAGGGAACAATTATAAGCTATGATATAGGCAAAATTACCCAATATTAAATGTATTAGAAACAATGAAATTGACATTTAACCAATACAAGCACTACTCCAATATAATCTACATAGTAATATGATAATATCCAAGATAAAACAGATTTCAAAGAATTGAGTAATATAACTGGTTGAGCTCACCCAATGCAATCTGAAAACTTTAAGAGATGTTTTGAATAATTATTTACATGACTCTTGTGGTAGCCTAACTAAAGGCTACAGCAGTCTACTCATTTGGTTGTTCATCAACTTAACAACTAATATAATTGGTTGAGCTTACCCATTGTAATCCTTGAAAAATTTAAGACATGTTTTGAATAATTATTTACATGATTCTTGTGGTAACCTAACTAAAGGCTGCAACAGTCTACTCATTTGGCTGTTCATCAACTTAAAACTAATATAGCTGATTGAGCTCACCCATTGTAATCCTTGAAATCTTTAAGACGAGTCTTGAATAATTATTTATATGACTCTTTTGGTAGCCTAACTAAAGGCTCCAACAATCTACTCATTTGGTTGTTTATCAACTCAACAACTATCCTTTGCAAAATTTGCACTTCTTATTGTTCTAGGTTGTAAATGTTGTATTGCATTGAGTGTGTTTGCCTACTGAAGTTACTCTGTGTATTGGCTGCTCATGGATTGTGACGTCATTTCCTTAATTGAACCAATACTCCAATAAAAATGAAACAGGAGTAGACTGACAAGGCTCAGCATATGGCATTTCTTTAGTTAGATATGAAATTTCATTGCTATTGTCTTGAACAAAAGTGTAAATCTGTAATAGATAGGAGTTAGGCATTATAATGGAAGTTTGTTCTTGCTGAAATTTAATTGGGCAGTACTTATCAAATGGAAACACCTATCAAAGGTCATTGTTTCCCTATGGTCATGACAAGACTTTACATAAAGACTTGTGTAATTTTGAATGACTGATAAGATAATATATTGTTCTTCTTTTAATATGCTAATGTGGGGATAAGTGTAATTTTGAATGACTGATAAAGTAATATATTGTTCTTTTAATTTGGTAATGTGGAGATGTGGCTGTGAGTGAGGAATAAAAATGGTCGCTGGGCTGAAACCCATACATTTTCAGACATGTTTACTCACTAAGAGAGAGGAAATTTGAACAATTTCTGGCAGTTATTCTATAATAAACTGTAAGGGTTTCAAGGGATCTTGAACAGGGGATGTTAAACTAAATTGATTTGCAGGTTATACTATTGATTCTATGCTAATAATAAGTCAGTATAATCAATCGAACAACAAAGGAACACAAAATAAACTGTAAGGGTTTCCAGGTATCTCGAACAGGGGATGTTAAACTAAATTGATTTTCAGGTTATACTATTGATTCTATGCTAAAAATAAGTCAGTATAAATTAATCGGACAACAAAGGAACACGAAATAAACTGTAAGGGTTTCCAGGGATCTTGAACAGGGGATGTTAAACTAAATTGATTTGCAGGTTATACTATTGATTCTATGCTAAAAATAAGTCAGCATAAATCAAAGGAACACGAAATGAATGCATCGCATCTCATGCAAATCAAATAAAATGGTAAACGGTAGGTTACCTGGCCTTTGAGAAATGAAATGCAAGGCTGTGAGTGAGTAATTAAATCTGGCTGTTGGGCCAATACCCATCTGTTTTCAGGCATGTTTATTCACCATGAGAAAGAAGATTTGAACAATTTCTGGCTGCTAAACTTCTATAACAAACTGTAAGGGTTTCCAGGGATCTCGAACAGGGGATGTTAAACTAAATTGATTTGCAGGTTATACTATTGATTCTATGCTAATAATAAGTAGCCATAAATCATTCGGGCAACAAAGAACGCGAAATGAATGTATTGCATCTCACGCAAATGAAATAAAGTGGTAAATAGAAGGTTACCCAGCCTATGAGAAATGCAATGCTCCGCTTCTCCTCTAAACTTGTGCAGTGAAATGCAATCCTCCGCTCCTCCTGGAAACTCAGCCTCCCTATTCCAATGTAATGCCATCGTATCATCTCATTCCATTCACAAAACACACAAGACATAGTACACAGTACACAGCGATAATTACACAATACACAGTACATAGGACTACACAAGCACAGGACAGTGTGGCCACACGACACAACAATTAAAACAATGGAATGAAATGAAATGCGAAGTATACAGGAAAAGGTCAGGGGAGGACAGAGCTACTCATAGTCTCAGCCTACAACGGATCTCATATGCAACGGTGCTGATCTGCTTTTTCTGGTGTGCTTTGTCCTCCAACGGCTCTCATCTGCTTTTTGTGGCGGTGTTTTTTTTTTCAAATGGTAGTTCAATCGTGAGTGTAAAGGGGTAAAAAGGGTTGCGAGCTATTCACCCATATGATGCCCCGAGTGAATCCCTCAAGTAACTAAGCCTAAAAATTATGTGCACCCACTTCATGCATATTTCGGAATGAGATAAAAAATAATTCGTATGTGTTTTTGGCCTCCATGAATTTTTTTTTTTTAAATACACAGTAGAAAATAAGCACTAGGGAATAATAGGAAACAAAGGATATGCCCAAGGGAGTAGGTTGTTGAACACTCTACGAAGAACTTTCAAAATTAAGCAAAAACATCTCTTGATGCCACACAAAAAAAAGCAACGTTTCTCGGCGGTGTACCACCATTTGCCAATGCTCTTTCGGTATGTTTTACTACTATCAAGAGATTTCTCAAGATTAGCAATCAAATTTGTGATATGTTTCTCCATGTTAAGCGTTTCTTCGACACTCTCAAAGTGCACCTCATTAATTGGAGGAGAGAGAATATGTTGCAGACAAGTGGAGCCCATTTCAGAGTAATGAATTTTTCTAAACAAACTGACAAGAGATTGCATAATAATTTTGGATCCCTTCAAGGCTTTGATTCAGAGGATATGTCCCTTAACCCTTGTAATCCACGAGTTTGTTTCTCCTAGAATGTGCAGGTCTCATAGGGCCACCTTGTAAATAGCGATACATGTTTCTCGACAGTAATCTCAAGAAATGGGCATTCTTTGTCTACAAGAAACTTAGGTGGTGGGTTTTTTTGCTCACAAATGCCAGTAAAGTGATTTGAGCCAATAGCTTAGTCTTGACTATTCATCATGATCTAGGTCGTGGAAGAAATATTACATTTATTTCTCTCAAATGGTTCCCTTATTGTTTGGATCATGTGTTTGAC
This sequence comes from Taxus chinensis, assembly GCA_019776745.2. NCBI lineage: Eukaryota > Viridiplantae > Streptophyta > Pinopsida > Cupressales > Taxaceae > Taxus > Taxus chinensis. The sequence goes on from CM034150.1 coordinate 746,378,745, forward strand.
CCCTCAAACCATATCCTTTGTGTGTTATTAAATATTGAAAATCACATCTTTAGTATAACCAATTTTTATTCATCTAAAAGCATTATCCAAAGGATCTTTTTGGCACTAGCTCACTAACAAATTACTAGATGTGTATTAGGTGATATGTGGTGACTTGAATATGGTCAAGTTGTCAAATGGCAAACTTAGTCACCTCCCTATGCAAACAACTAGCGAATGAGATGTGTGGATGTATATGTGTAATGAGTTTGGGTTTTATGACTCGTATTATTCATGTCATTCCACATCTATTTTTTGGCACACATAATCTAACTTGTGTTGTGGATTTGAAAAAGCTTTAAAGTGGCTTGATAGAGTCATGATGTCCATGCATTCATACTTCTCATTTGACCACTAATTTTCCTCATCAATGGAGATTTTGTCAGCTATTCTCCTTTCATACCACCTGTATGGCAGTCAAAAATGTGTCTAGACACTGTGCACTCTTATCATCCATTCAACTAGGGTATCGAGGTAACGAGTGAGGGACACACCAAGAGCAACACACAAACGGATAGAATTAAAGGGGTACAAGGACCGCTATGATCGTACACCCCAAGGGAAGTAACTCTTACACTAGGACAACCTAAGGTTTCCAAGGCCCTAAGTCGAAGAAGAGAAAGAAACACTATGGAGGTATTAACACTATGGGGGATAATAATGATCAAGATGAGCATGCAAAGTCTATGCTAACTGAAGTAAAGCATGTAACATGAAAAAGGAACTGAAATACAATATGTTAACCTAGCATGTGCATAAAATACTAAGCTAACATATAGTATATAATGAATGTAGGAAACTACTCTATACAAAATGGCAAAAATGGGTTAGAGCACTTACCTGTTGGAGGGAATTCGTTGATGCATCTATCTCCCAAAGGACCATACACCAAGAGAGAACAACTTTCAGGTGGAGAAGGGGAAGAAATACAATCCTAACTCACTATAGATGACCCAAAAGTTCAAGCAAACCAATCCAGGCAAGAAGAATCTTTCAAGCCAAGAGTCAAGATGTAAGAAATCCAAAAGCTAAGCGAGCAGGTGCAAGTTGGTGCAAGAGAGCAAAGATAACAGCAAGTTCCTATTGATCTGATTTGATGATGATGATGTGAAGATGTGAGTTGAGGGCTTTATAGCGACGCCATCGCCTGACCAGGATTTTGAATTTGCACCGATGTAATCGCTCGTGGGCGATGGCGTCATCCATGGATAAAAATGCAAAGGGGAGTGTACAAAGTGTCATGAAAAGCAAGAATAATGCAAGGCGGAAGAAATGGGGTCATGAGCAAGCTAGATGTCAGAAGAATGTGAGGAAAAATAAGAAGATAATAGCAAAATAAAGACATAAATGGGACCGAAAGTTTCTCTCTCTCCATGTATCATCCCTAACCCAATGGTTACGTGAATAACCATACCCCTATCCCAAAACAATCCCCTTAAGGCACCCATTTCGAGAAATAGATGCATTAGCGACCTCTAACCTGGAACTTGAGAAATTGTTAGTAACAAGTATGAAAATAGAAAGAGTAAAAAATTAGGTGTATACACATGCCCCAGTCGTTGATTACCACATGTCGTAATACAAAACATGGGGTAGTCAACAGAAAGAACAATACATAACATTGAAACTGAAAGTAAATGTTGAAAGTAAGGAAAGGACTAGTTGAAATGAAATATACCAACCAATGCGTACCTGCTAGTGTCAGTCTTCATGCCACATACGAGTGCAATCCATGCTGTTAGAACCTTGAAGAAGAAAACTTAAAAGGAAACATTAGAGGATCATCAGTAAAGTAAGACGTAAATCACCAAGCTAGCTGGCCATGGGATGGATGTCATGATTCATAAATTGGAGATGAGGGGTAAAAAATGTGATTTTTGGCAAAAGAGTAGAATAAGGCATGTAATATGTCAAAGAGAGAATATCACAATCCCAAAGCAACTGATGACAGATTTTTCAGAGATTGGGAACTAAAATGATGTGTATTTATAGATTGAGGACCATCGTGGCGAAATTGAAATAGAAACATTAGGTTTATATAGGATTTTTGAGTTTATTCAAGCTTTTTACTATTTTTAGAATTAAGAGAACTGAGCTCTGGAATTCCAAACTTGGAGATTGCCGTGACGAGATAGCCCAAGTACGAGGAGGAGGAAGAGACCAACAAGGAGGAGTATGCAGTGGCACTCGACCACGGGTAAGTCGATGCATTAAATTTCACTAGGTAGATTAAGATCCATTTGGTCTTTTTAGAAATGTGAAGGTAATGGAGTGTCATTTTAAGTCAAACTTATGTCATTAGGATGGGTAGGACAAAAGGCAAGTGGGTTTGGGAGGGATTTGATTTTAACTTTGTCGATGTATATAACTAATTCGATATATATATATATATATATATATATATATATATATATATATTGATTATTTTGATGATTATGGTGTTGATAAATTATGTTTTACTTATCACTTTCCTTTCTTTTCTCATGCATGTATGTGGTAATATTCATGGTACTTTAGGAAGAACGATAATGATAGTTAGGTGAAAAGATGATAAGAAGGAAAATAAATCCAAGAAAGGTCAAGGACCTAAGCGAAGGATGCATAAGACCATGATGATTTCATAGGAAAGGTCAGGGTGAAATCAGAGCCAAAATAGGTGGAATCAAGACCGCGACACTTCAACGGATAGGAAATGTCAGGGCAAAAGAGAAGTGATGATAAACCCAAGTGAGACGAAGAGCCCAAGCAAGAGTAGGAGTATTTGAAGATGTGTGTAAAACCCAAGGGGGGGGGGGCTGAGAGCCCAAGCAAAGGCGAGAGCTCAAGCCAAAGATTCAAAATCAAGGTGTTTAATGGAGATGCTTAGCCATGAGGGGTGAATCGATGTAGAGTATCAATGATGATATCATCAACTTGGTTCAGAATATGACTCCGAGCACGAGTCATGAGGTCCTCAATAGCATGTTGCATAATACCTACCTGTCGATGGACTTCAGACCATGTGGAAAACAAAGTGTCATCAATTTGATCCTCCAACCGAGTGAGGATGCCACATAGAATGTCATTAGAGAGGGGACAGAGGCTCAGGACAAGGTAGAGGCCCATATGTAGGTTGTGGTCTAGATGGTCTAGGGGAAGGTGGGTGGCTCTGAGAGGAGTCAAATCTATGCTTGTTTCTACATGAATGAGGACTCAGGAACCAGGCATGTATCACACATAACCTGACAGTTTCTGTCAATATGTGAGTAGTAGTCATGGTGCAAACAATATAATGGGGCTGAGGAAGAAGGTCGTGTGGCCTTTCAATCTTGATCTCTTCTAACCTCAGCTTTAAGCTTTTTCATATGTTTTCTATAGGCTCTATAATCAGATACATCGTGCCCTGGAACCTCATGCCATGTGTAATATGGCTTTTCCCTAGAAGGTCGAGGAGCCATAAGGGTAAGAGGTGGGGAAGGATGTAAATGACCGGTATGGGTCGGCATGGATGATGTCATCACATCTGGTGCTTTGTCATCCATGAGGTCATCATCTTTGTAGTCAAAGCCAGATATACACTCCCCTTCTTTTAGATGAGGAGGTATGTTACATGATTTAATGGTGGAGTCATGGGGAGGGGATGAGGCTAGTGGAGCTATCTGAGGCTCGGGCACTATCATCTAGGAAGGGGCTCAACTGAATGTGAAGAGTCTTCTTGCACAAGAATGACATTCACATCATGAGCGAGTGCTTTGGAGGGATTTTGGTAACGTCGAACTTCTCTGTCCCGAATTCAGGCATAACTACACAAATGGGGATCATCCAAAGCATAACCATCATCATAATCAGGAGTAGTGGTGTCTATTATCACAGAATCAACTGTAGTTTCTAATTGAACCTTTTGTTCTGGTGGAGGTTGAGGTGTTCGTGAAATAGTGATGGGAATAGATGGCTCCTTCTTATGAGGTCGCAAGTTAGGAGGAAGTTGTGAGATGAAAATATCTGGCTAGATCAGAGGTTAATCCTAACAGTAATCTCATCAGGCTCGTCATCGTAAGAATCCAAGAGATTGGGAGGCATGTACTCCTAACCAATTCTAGATGACCCACATTTCCACAAAGAGACTCAATAGATAGTTAAAGCGTTGATATTCACATAATGGGATTGGAGATAGTTCTTGAAGGGTTAGGAATTTATAAGTCCCTTTTGTTGTAGAGTATCATAATTCCAAGGATTTGGGTCACCTTGATCTTATAGATTTCCCCTTGATGTGTAAACTTGACACATTGATATGCAGAAGAGGCGACCACACGCATACGGTGGGTCCAAGGTCGACCTAAGAAAATGTTATAAGATAGGGAGAAGTTAAATACCATGACCTTCACACGTATAGTCCTAGGAGGATAGTGATAGGTAACCAAATGCAACCCATGGGAGGCATCTATTGATGATCATACCCTTGACAAGTAGTACATGTGGTTTTGAGGTTGTTTATTGAGTATCTAAGGGCTTTAATGAAGTCTAAAGAGCCACACAAGTTTCAGAACCTTCATTAATGAGGGCATGCTTGACTGTGTTTTGACCAATTTACACATAAATAAAGAGTGGAGGATCATCTTCCTGAAGCAAAAGCTCATCTAGAATCATGGCAGCCACGGAAAATGGATGCAAGTTTGGACATCAGTGGTATGATCCGTACAGATGGAAAGTTCCTCACACTAATGGATCAGATGCTTTCTTCTGAACCGTGCAATGTAGGAGACTGCCCCAAAGTAGGAGGGAAGGGTATGTTCATATCAAACAACACAATCATGAATGCTCATGATGGTGAGGTGACATGCACATGAGATCTAAAAAGGGAATTGTACCAAGAATCTGAGACAATTGCTTTCAAAGGATCCCACTCATCGTGGCTGGACTGAGTAGTGAGGATGAGAGTGTTTAGGATCTTTAGAAATAGGCTCAGAAGGAGTGATCAGAGATACTTCAAAAATTAATTGTTTGTTTATGCTTGATGCCATCGGCTCAGCTGAAGGCATCTGTGGTTAGAAAAATAGTTTTAGACGCCTTTGGCCCTATAACAGTTTTGTCACAAGGGTCGATGGCATCTGTAGAAGGTGGGAGATTTTGATTTTGGGAGTTTGATTTTGGAAGACACAAGGGTAAATAACTCTGTGAGTTCAAGGTTGATTTGATGGAGGGTATTCAGGCTCTATATATGCAATCACATGCCTCACATCATTTATAGCCATTGTGTTCTCAGGGGGATAGTCAGGATCAACCACGTTTGTTGTGGCATTTTCTGGTTTTTAGAGCTTTTTTCTGAACCATGGTTAGGCATAGGGTTCAAAGAAAACTTTGAGTTCTTCATTAGCTTGATTAATGGCATTATGAAGATCCTTTTGTATTTGATCATCCCGAGCCTTGACCGCTTCAGTCAAATGCTCTCTAGTGATGGCCTCATCGTCAAATTGAGGGCCTCAAAAGAAAGTGATGGCAAGTTGTGAAGGGCAAGATCAATTCTCATGAGAATGACCCCAATTGGCATGCCACCAATAAAATTTGTTTTCATCATGCCATTCATGGGATAGGTCGAAGAAGATCAAGGATCTGACTAAATGGTTTAGGTATATGCATTTCACAACTCATCCTTGGTTAATGGTTGATAGTAAGTAGGTTGGTTTTTACTACTGTTATATTTGGAATCGATATTAAAGACATTCCTATTTGCAGACGCCATAAGAGGAAGGGTATCTGAGACCCCATCATCTATGGCATTCTTGTTCTTTGATTTTTGAAGGATTTGTATCTGTTTAGTTGCTTGAGTCTTAGGAGGAGCCTTCTCAAATTCCCTCATGAGGTAATCTTATCATTTGGCTTGTTCAAAAGCTTCATCCAGGGAAGTAGGAGAAAAGGACCTAACCTTATATTGAAGGTGAGGTTTTAGGCTAAAAGGAAGAGTTGGAATAAAGGCTATCATTCGACATATTGTGTTCTACCTTAGTAGATAAGGTCTTCCAATGTTTGATGAATGCTTGAGCTAATTCATTCTCATGTTTTTTGCAGTTAATGAAAGAATTGATGTTATTTTCTAGGTAAATCATGATATTGGAATTCATTAACTAAAGTTGTTCACTAGAGATTCTAGCTCCATTATGGAGTTAGGGGGTAAAGTGTGATACCATTCCAAAGCATCTCCAATAAGAGTTTAGTGGTGGCATAAGAGTTAACTTTGATCCATTCTTTATAAAGATTACCAAAGGCCTTAATGTGTAAATTAGGATTGGTTGACCCATCATATGAAATAGAAGGGGCAATGCCTCTAATATCCATGCTAGTAATGTAAGGTGCTAGAGGCTCTTGTTGGACTTCTCACAAGACCTTGTTTGTGAATGGGAGGTTGGGAAATAGGTGCCCCATTAGGTCCATTGGGAAAGGGTGGGGGAATTGCACCCCCAAATCCCATATTAGGATGGTTAACCATTTGGACCATATTGGTTTGCATTTGAAGGAGTTGGGTCATAGTGGTGGTTTGTTGTTGACTCATCTTATCTATGAGTTGTAGGATAAGATTAGTGGGATCAGAACTAGAGGCATTTTTAGATGAGCCTACCATATTAGCCTTCCCACTATCCACCCTTATTTTCAAGTTACTCAGTTAACAAATTCAAGGAGGTGTTTATGGATTACTGACTCAGGTTCCCCTTTGTATTGACGAAACTTATCAAGGAATTTTTGAATTTGAGGTGGAAGATCAGAGGTGTCCTCAATCTAAATATCTTCCTCTTCGCCACCTAAGACATTATTGTTGTGGGTGTTATAATTTTTCCTATTATCTCCTATCACACAACAATCTGAATAGAAAGGAAAACTAGATTCTGGGGTGATTAATTTCTGAAAATGATTGTTCACCAGAGTTGGAGAGCCCTAATCCAAGATACTCCATGATGGAGTGTTGATTTGACACAGAAGAAGATCGAAAGAATAAGCTACCAAGCACAATGGCCCTGTAAAAATTGTTTCACAAGGGCTGAAGGCGTCTGTGATGGGATCTAGATAAGATAGACACCCTGATCGGCCCTACACAAGGGTTGATGGTGTCTGAGAAAATGGATTTTTAGGGTTTTATGGAATTTTTAAATACTGAAACAAGACAAAAATGAAAATGGGTGATTTTAATGAGTTGTTCTCAATCAAAAGGAACAAAATAAGGATTCACATTGGGTTCACCAAGGATTTATGATGGGAAAAATGTGTCTAGATACCATGCACTCTTATCATCCATTCAACTAGGGTATTGAGGACAACGAGTGGGGGACACACCAAAACCAATACACAAATAGATAAAATTAAAGGGGGTACAGGGACCATTATGATCACATACCCCAAGGGAAGTAACCCTTACGCTAGGACAACCTAAGGTTTCCAAGGCCCTAGGTTGAAGAAGAGGAAGGAACCCTATGGAGGTATCTGCACTATGCATGGGATTATGAATGAAAAGAAGCATGCAAATTCTATGCTAACCGAAGTAAAACATGTAACATGAAAGGAACTAAAATAAAATATGCTAACCTAGGATGTGCATAAAATACTAAGCTAACATATAGTAAATAGTGAATGTAGGAAACTACTCTATAAAAAATGACAAAAGTGGGTTAGAACACTTACCTATTGGGGGCAGTCGTTGATGCATCTATCTCCCAAAGGACCATATACCAAGAGAGAACAATCTTTCGCATGGAGAAGGGGAAACAATCCAGTCCTAGCTCACTATAGATGACCCAAAAGTGCAAGCAAAACCAATCCAAGCAAGAAGAATCTCCAAGCCAAGAGTCAAGATGTAATAAATCCATAAGTTAAGCCAACCAGGTGCAAGTTGGCACAAGAGAGAAAAGCTAATGATGAGTTCATTGTTGATCTGATTTGACGATGTTGATGTGAAAATGTGATTTGAGGTTTTTATACTGACGCCATCACCTACGGGAATGAAGGAATCCACTAGGAGATTTTGAATTTACACTGATACGTAATCACCCGCGGGTGATGGCATCGGTCCAAGGATGAAAATGAAAAGGGGAGTGTGCAAAGTGTCATGAAAAATAAGAATAATGCAAGGCGGAAGAAATGGGGTCATAAAAAAACTATAATGTTGGAATAATGTGAGGATAAAATAAGAGGATAAGAGTAAAAGAAATACATAAATGGGACTAAAATTTATTCTCTCTCCATGTATCATCCCTAACCCAATGATTACGTGAATAATCATACCCCTATCCTGGAATGAGCCCCTTAAGGCACCCATTCCCTGAAATAGATGCATTAATGACCTCTAACTTGGCAAGAGAATTTGTTAGTAATAGGTATGAAAATAGAAAGTGTAAAAAAGGAGGTGTACACACCACCTATAAATTTAGTTTCATATCAATTGTCACTTTAAGTGTTCCAAAATTCAAAAATGCATTTTTTAAATATTGCCCTTTTAAAGCATCGACATACTTAAGTTCATATCTAGTTGGTTTGGAACCTTGGGCCAAGGCCACAAAGAATTTTAGCTCAATTGATTGGTGGTAAAGTACCATCATATACACAACACATTTTCTTCACATCTGCAATCATCGAATGACATGCACTTTTTGCTACACTTACTCCACCACCACTTTAAAGCTAAGTCATGCTATATTCATCTTAGAACACACAACCTTTCATAATTTTCTGTTATAGCACACAACGGTGGTATGACACTGCATTTAGATTACATATGAAAATAATGTGTGTGGTGCATAATTCAAACCTAGACTACATAAACTTAAAGTAGGTGATAATGTTTCCAAATATTTCTTCCAAATGTTTAAGGAAAAACAATATGCCTAGCAAAACAAAGCCTTATGGGAAGCTGACTAGTGATTTATTGAGCTGTTGACTTTGGTTCAAGTCTTTGTCTACCATTATAAATAGAGTTTCAAATCTCAAGACACTTTTTATAAGAAAAAAATTACTATATTTGTATCTTTTAGTGGTCTATTACACACTTTCACAATCTCAACGAGTTTCTTGTGATAGGCCTCTCACCATTGAAGACTTGCATGGATTTATTTTACAAATAAACAATGATAAAGCCCCAATGTGTGATGATATACTATTTAAATTCTAAAAATGGTTGTCATATATTGTGTGAGAAGATATTTTCCATACTACAAATCTTGTAATTCCAATTCTCTTGGCTAGTTTATGTATAGAGGGAATGTCATATTCATTTCTAAACTAGGAGAGTGAGATTTGATATCTAATTGGTGACCAATCACCCCACTAAATGTGTCATACAAAGTTATAGCCAAATCCATCATGCTGCATATTGGCTATGTCATATTCCTCTAGTCGAAAAAACTAGCTTCGTTAAAAGTAAATACATTCTTGAAAACATCAATGGAGTTTGAAAAGGAATGAAGTGGTACATAGATTTAACCAATGAGTATTGTTTATTGATTTATTGAATTCAATAAATCCTATGACTATATTGAGTAGCCATTCATTTTATCTATGTTAAAATCCCTAGGTTTTGGTCCAAACTTCCTTCATCTAATTCAACGGTTGTTTGTAGATGTTTCATATTATATATCTCAACCAATGGTGTTAGCTTAGACTAGTTTGGTTTGTTTTTATTGATTAGAAAAGGTTTCTCCTTAGCTTTAACATCGTATGTGATTTTTTTAAAAGGCTTTGGCTATCTTTTGAAAAATGCTAAAGTGCAAGATTTTTTAAAAGTCATTTATATACCCTTTAAAGAGCATGCTTCGTTAGTCAATGGCCATTTTGTCTATGATTCCTTTCTTACCCATCTTGAAGAAAATAACAATATAAAAAATAAAATGCAATGTCTTGATATATTTTTCCTTAGTTCAAGATGAAGTATTCAAGAAGACTTAATGATTTAAACAATCATTTATTTGTTCACCTCACTGATTAAGCAAGTATGAATGGAAATGAATTTTACATGAAAAAATATTTAATTTATAGGTATCCCATTTTCATTCCAAGCTACCCCCTCCTGTTTGAGGTAGTACATTATTGACCAAGTGGAGAAAAAACTCTTTTACTAGATGATTGAGCCCGTCTTCTTAGTAGGGAAGTTTCAAATTTCTGATAAGTGCTTACAACTACAACTTATTTCTATTATTCTTCTTGCTGGTTTCCTCGTAAAGACTTCTATAAGAAGTTAGAGAAAAATGTTAATATTTTATTTGGGCAATCTCTGAGCATGGCAGTTGTCTTCATTGGGAAGCTTGGAAGTTTTGTTATTTTCCTAAGGATGTTGTCAGGATCTAAGTCTCTTAGACATTATTCTCTAAAGAATGACTCTTTACATGCCAAGTGTATTATTCAAGCTATTAAAGGGGGGAATACATGGAAACTACTAATTTACAATTATATTGTGGAAATATCTCCTTATGCACAAGTGACCTAGATGGGTTAAGGATTTCACAATATTTTTATCCTTTCAGCTCTTATGAAAGTGGTAGGGTCTTTTTTTTGTTAAAATTGTCTAGAAATCACAAGCTTTAGCTTATTTGGAATACATATGGGTTTAGATATGGGTTTTCTATTAATCAACACTCCTTATAATGGTCATTATTGATTTTCACATTGTTCCTCTTGTAGAATTTTCATGGGTTTATGCACTAAAATTATTTAGATGAGAAATTCACTTAGTGCAGGACTTTTTCTACTAATAAATTAAACTAAAACTTAGCTTCATTGAAAAGAGTTTAAGGCCATGCTTTTCTTTTAAAATGATGATAAAGAGTCGTATCAGGAGATTATTGACACTATGCCTATAGAGATGCTTCATGATATTGGAATTAACCATGCCCATAACATGGTAGAAAGATTAGAATAAGTATGTTAAAATGTCATTTCAACACTATACTCCCACCGAGGGATATGCATGGATGTCACCTCATCTTCCCATGGTTGACAAGCTTAATTTCGATTAGTCTCTTTACTATGTTTCCCACACTTATAACAAACATTTTCAAACAATTTAGACTATTACTCTTGTTCCTAATTTCACACACTTTGCATAATATTGCTTTATGAGAGGCTTCCCCTTGGACATCATCTTGTTCATTTAGAGGTTACTCATCCCAAATGCCCATTTTTTTGGAAATTTTGATAATATTACGCACTTATTTTGGTTTTAAATTATGACATAGATATCGTAGACACATATCCATGAAGTTTTTAAACTCTTTTAATACGATCCCTTCATATGGAAGAATATTCTCCAAGGGGACTTTCCCTTGCTTCCTACAAAAACAAACATATTTGGCATACTTTCATAATGTAAATTATTTTCTTTATCTAGAAAGAAACAAATGCAAATATTTTACCAAATCTATTATTAATGCACAAATTTATACTTATAACAAATTCATGGTTATTTTAAATGTATTTATGTATATTCAAGTGCGACCAAAAAGGTGTTCATGGAGGTTTCCCACATGCACGCCCTTTTGGTTGACTAGGATAATGCATTGTGCATTGTTGCTCTTGTTCCACCCTATTCACCCTCAAGGGATAGTACTTGGGTGGAGGAAATTGAAGGATATTCTCCCATCATTTCTCTCACTTCCACTTTGGACTCTATCCTCTAAGTAGGTTCTCACATCCTTTTACATGATGTAAAAATTGTTATTGGAGTTCTACTACTCACCTAGACATTTGGAAGCCTTTTTTTTGCTCATATAATTGTCCACATATGGCCTTAGAAATTTCACCTAAGTTAGAGAAGATCCACAAAGCACCAAGGAGGAGGAAGATGTAAAAGTATTGAATAACACTAACATTGGTTAGGACCCCATGCTTGAGGGGATGACCAACTAGATGTTGGTTGGGGTAATTTGGATGAGAAGGATCAACTTGTCGTCAGTTTCTTTTCTATGGCTGCTTATTTTGGTGTTATTTGAAGTTCATTTTCTATAGGTTGTTTTTTCCTTATTTCCCAGACTTCTCTTTTTTATATAGTGTAGTTGTGATGTAGCATGCATTTTTACTACTAAACTTATTTGTTAAAAGATTGTAATATCTTTTAAAAGTTACATAATTTTATTTCATCAAAATATAATAAAATACAAGGTTCTTAAGTTTTTTATTTCAAGGACTCCTTTATATTTTTAAACATACATTTTTTATTTATTAAACCCCTCATAGTATATATAAAAAAGTAGAAAATATATAAGAGTAATAATGCCAACAAAGTGCTCCAAATAATGTTGGAATCTACAAGGTGTTTATATGTTTTTAGTCATTTTAAACGTAAAAATACCATTTTAAAATAAAATTATATTCCTTTAACTTTCTTTTATATTGATTTTTCCTTTCTTTGATTTAATTTTTCATTGCTTTGGTTTGATTATTTTCACTTTGGTTTTATTTATTAAAACAGTAAATATTACTTGACATTAATATGTTTTTAAAATGTGTAAATAAATTTCAAATTAGTCAATTTATGAGGACTTGGAGCCTATGTATTTGAAATTCATTAGAGAAGTTTTTCATTTTAATCAACTATTTTTTTAACTATCGTTTTCTTTGCTTTGTTATGGAAACATTATTTCATTAGTAGTTTTATTGTATTTTTCATAATAGAATAATTACTCACTAAAAACTTAAGCTTGACATACACATAGATAAGAGAATGGAATGTTATTTACAAAAAAACATTACTATGATTGATTTGATGGCAAACTCCTCAGTAGCTTATAAAAATTAGTATTCAAACAAAATTTCATTGTTCTTTCTATTTTCCCTTGGCTTCCTAGCGAGGGATTATAAATTGGAATTTTCCAATCAGGGCCATGGATTGTTGCCTTGATAATCAGTGAAACTTTCACCTTACACAACTTTCCTTTTGGGGTAACCTCTACTTACTCCTACATCATCTCAACAACCCTCCTCTTTTCAGTTTTAGAAAGATGAAAATTTTTAACATTTGGTTCCAATACTTTATTGTGCTGATAAATGTTAGTAACTAAGGATATTTTTAAACATCTTGTAAACTACAAATATGCTAGGAAGAGGATACTAACATGTGTGGATCTATATACATAACAATGTGCTCAATAGTTTACAATGCAATAATATACTCCCAAGTTATGCTCTACCATACTGCACGTCCAAATATATAAGCACATCAATAAGAAACCATCAAAGTAGTTTTACAATACAGTGGGTACCAAAACCATAGGCCAACAAAACAACCCATAATGCCCATAAGTAATGGGTTTTGACAAGACTTATATGCATGTATAGATAAAAAATCACACATCTATTCTCCCAGGAAAATAGGGATTCCCACTAATGTTCATGGAAGAGGTGTACAATACTCCTGGGTATAAAGTATGCAAAATATACAACCTATTCTAACACTATTTATATATGAATAAATTCGAACTTTGAAAAAATTTCCTTGCATGACCAATCTACTATGACTATAAGTGAAAGGCAGTAGAGACAAATGAGTAGATATAATTGAAAAATTTGTCTAGGAAATTACACAAAAACCATAAAAATACTCTTAGCAACATATTAGATGAGGTGGATATGGAGGTTGTATGAAGATGCTTGATGAAGATGATTACAAGGTTTGGATATTTCCATAACAACTTTCAATAACACCAAATTTCAACCAATAGGAAAATGTATATAACTCATATAAAAAAATGTGAAATAAATGCCAAAAGACCCCAAGTTGTTCTTTTTTTATCCAACCACCTTGATAAACCAATTAAATACTAGTGATTGTACCCCAAGTTGTTCATTTTTATATCCAACCCGCCTTATTAAACCAATTAAATATTAGTAATTTTACCCCAAGTTGTTGGTTTTTGTATCCAACCACCTTATTAAACAAATTAAATGCTATTTATTGCACCCAAAGGTATACAATGGGGAAGATACAAATATAATTTGTTTGAAGGGATCAAGCACAAGGAAGAAAATTAGAGACATGTTGAAGAACATGTAAAGAAATCATGAAATATGGAGAACACAACATAAAGAAATAATGTCAATATGGAATTATGTTGTCGTTTTGACACAAGCTAATGTTATATTTTATACATTTATTTATATGGATGTATTTACCTATTTTCAACAAGTCTTTTCATACGTAAGGATACTATATGTATACAAAAGTACATAAAATATTAATGCCTACTTCAATATATACATGAAGCATTCGTAGATTCTTATTTGGGATCTTATTTTTGTACTTCTATTATCTCTTTTTCCTCAAAATAATTCCCTTTTATTACTAATAATTGGTATGAAATGGAGGAATCATTCATATTTCTTTCAGATCTGAGCATATGTATTAACATTAGAAAGAAACATAAGGGATATGTTAAGACCATTCAATGGTTGAACTCTTGTGATTGTAATGTGTAGACACTCAAATTTGGTAACTCATCCCTTAGCAATGAAAAGTTTGGCTTTATTCCCATGTTAATACAAATGCTCACATTCTAATCCTAATCAATATATATCCTTCGCTCTATTTCCTAATTGTCTCATCTTTGCACAACAATTTTTTATTCATGTAGAAAATATTACTTAACTAAAGTAGTAACTCAACCCCATGCATCATTCCCAAACTTTAGCTTTTGCATCATTATTTGCCTGAGAAAAACTGTATAGCTCAGGGCCATAGTGGAGTACGGTCTTGACCAACCTATATGGTCATGGAACCTTCCATATAATAACTCTTTATCTAATTTGAAAATCATTATATTAGTATGTTCATCTTCCTAGGTTAGTTATAATATGAATATCTAACCTTTATAAGCTTATATAATCAAGTCAAATGCACTCCAAAACTCGCCCACATAATTATTTAACCTTTTGTTATCTAATTCTTTGATGAAGGGTATGGAAAGTACCTAGGTTCTGATACGTAAAAATTCATTACAAGTTTTTGTCTAGGTTGTACGATCTATAGAAACATTTAACAACAATCATTTTCAAGAAAGTGAAGGGAAGGAGAAGTTATATAAGCTTAATGTCAGTAGCTCCAAAAATATACAGAAGGGGGGATAATTGTACCATAGTCCAGGAAGAGTTATATAATCATAGAAAGAGGTAGTTTCCAATTCCAAAATAAAATATGAAGCATTTCTAGGTTCATCATAACTCACTCATCCAATATGCACACCCAAATTCTCCTTGTAACATTCTCCACAACTAAGTACTTATTCATTTGTGTGTTTGAAGTAATCATCTTATCATTTTGGTATAGTTACAAGTATCAATTAACTATTTTGAATTTCCATAGTTAAAGATAATTGATTAATACAAAATAATCCCTTGTTACAAACCTTTACATTATATATTTTCTTGTATCGCATACATATAATTTTTAAGGTGTAAACACATTGAAAGTAAATCCTCAATGATCAATGTTTCCAACGTCAATGTTTTACTTTTGAAATGTGAGGACTTATGATTTTTATATTGTAAGATTTTATGCCATCTTAAGGGTATATGTTAACAACTACCATGAGCGATGGAAACTATAGGAACATTTTTGTATTATAAACATCCCACAATGGCCCAACGTAATTTTCAAATATGAAATCCACAAACCTCACAAAGCTTGGGGGTTTCACACTAGCTTTATACACAATTGAAAAAACTTTACCAAGAGAACCATCGATAATCCCAGCACTGACCAACAAATTGGATACAAATATTAATTTTTACAATCTTCATAAGAGTACTTTAGATTCTAATTAATCATCATCAAGTTCCACTAAGTTATTCCTCATGTTATGCTTTATAATGCTACACACACCTAATGACCTCAATATTCTTTAATTATGTGGTGAAGATTTTTTGTTTTATGGTCAAGTGTATTGAAGAATGAAAAAAAACTTGTTCTTCTAGAGAAAACGAGGATTCAATTCAAGACATGAGAAGGTTCAAATTTTCTTGTTTCAAATTTTCATGCCCATTTTGATCAAAGGTTATGAAAAGTAACTTGGCTTGTGTCAAAACCATGTTGGTGGAATATCATTTACAATGTGACAATTGTGTTGAATTTGTGCCAAAGAATAATTATAATTGATGTTCCTACATACATTGGCATATCTTGCATAAGTGGCAATTATCCTAGGTCATTGAAAAGAATAATCAACCTTGTACCAATGACACATTTATATGTTGAGAAATTTTGTGTGAAGGCATTAGTAATTTTAAGATAAGAATATTGGGCATAATTGTGTATCCCTCATGAAAAACACTATTTGATTAGTTACATTGGGCACTCAATTAGGGAATATTGAGCTGAAATGATATTAGATTTTCATAATTACACTTAGGGGATCGATATTATTTGATTGAGTTCCCTTGGAAAACAATTAAGTGATTGATTCAATGAAGTGTGAAGTTTGTTGGGGTTAGCACACCAGTTGTACATATAATATATCATATCTAAACATACATGCAGATAAAAGCAAATATTCTACTAGAAGAAATATACAAAACAAAAGATATAAATCAACACCAGATTTAATATGGTTCACCCAGTGTGGGCTATGTCCACCAAGAAACAAACCTATCTATTATCCAAAGCTTTCACAAGATATACAATGAAGATTTACAATCTTCCACACCTCTAGGATGTATAATACTTTCTTTCTCTCAAGATTTTTCTTCTTCTCCAAGAATTCTCTTTCTCACAACTATTCTCACAATAATCATCAAATTTTTCAAGTTCTTCTTAATTCTTACTTCTAAACCCTAGCTTTCATGCTTATATAGGCATATATAAACTTAGGGCACTTAGCCATGCGATTACACTCAATAGATATGCTTTAATACTAAAAATAGATCTAATTTATGTGAGTTAATTAAAACACCCACACACAGGTAACCGATGCCGGTTAGACCTAACTGATGTCATTTCCTCCTTGCCTAACCGATGTTGGTCATATGTGACTGATGTCGGTTCGTCCATAAGCGATGACGGTTACTATGTTTTCTAGCAAGTTTTACATAGTGCATGTTAATCTGAAGTAATTGAGCTCTACAAATCAACAATCTCCCACTTGGAGATTAATTACTGCACCATATATGTACAACATCATTCTTGGATCCTTTCCTTAGATTTGTTTCTTCCTCTTCAAGTCTCAAACTCAAAGACCAACAGAAGTGGAGTGTAGCTCCAACTTCTCCTTTGCTAATGGACTCAGTTAGCATATCCACCAGGGTTCTCACTCGTATGAATCTTTTCCAGATTCAATCTATCCATCCTCCAATACCCGCCATATGAAGTGATACCTCAACTGAATGTGTTTTGTTCTCGAATGAAACGATTGAGTTCTTTTCCAAATGAATTGCACTCTGAACTATCACTAAACAATTTGTAATCATCTTGCTCCTTTCCCAACTCTTTCATGAACCTGCTCATCCATATCATCACCTTGTTAGACTCTATAGTTGCAACATACTCTTGCTCTGTAGTAGACAAAGCCACAACCTTCTGCAATCTTGAAATCTAGCTAACTGTCGTCCCACCTATTGTGAAAATATATCTAATAGTTCTCTTTCTACCATCTAAGATCTCCAACCATATCCGAATCAACATAGCCACATAATGAAACATATCCAAACCTCCATAGCATAACTACATGCTAGAGGTCCATTTCAAATACCTGAGTATCCATTAGACTGCTTTCCAATGCTCTTTACCTGGATTGGCCATATATCTATTCACAACTCCCACCGCCTGTGCAATGTTTGGTTTGGTACAAATCATAGCATACATGAGACTCCCAATTTTTGAAGCATATGGCACTCGTGTTCATGTATTTGACCTCCTCATGTGATGACAGGACACTGATATTTACTCAATTTGAAGTGTCCAGCCATAGGTGTACTAACAGGTTTTGCATTCTGCATGTTGAACCTTTCTAAAACACTTGTAAATATAATCCTCCTGAGACAAATACAATTTCTTGTTCTTCCTGTCTCTGTGCATTTACATGCCAAGGATTCCTTTTACAGCTCCAAAATCCTTCATAGAAAATGTGTGAGCTAAATTTCCCTTAAGCTAACCAATGTCTTGTATACTAGATCCTGAAATAAACATATCTTCCACATACAGTAACAAAATAATATAGCTCCCATTTTCAAGCTTCTTGAAATGAACACAATGGTCAGATTCACATCTCAAGTAACCATGCTCATGCATAAAACTATCAAACCTCATGTACCATTGCCTTGGAGCTTTCTTGACCCCGTATAGGTTCTTTTTCAACCTACACACTAGTTTCTCCTTACCCTTGATTTCATACCCAAGCGGTTGTTGCATATAAATCTCTTCATCCAAATCACCATGAAGGACATTTTTCTTCACATCTAGTTGCTCTAAAATGCAAATTTTCTACCGCAATGAAACTTGAATATAGTACGAATAGAAGTCATCTTTACAACAGGAGAAAATATTTCACCAAATTTAATACTTGCTTTCTGTGCAAAACCCTTTACTACAAGCCTTGCCTTGTATATTTTCTGTCCACCCTCTTCTTCCTTGATCTTGTAAACCCACTTTTTCTGCAATGTCCTCTTACCTACTAGCAACTTAACCAAATCCCAAGTCTGGTACTGTTCCAAGGAGTCCATCTCCTCATCCATGTCATGTTCCCACTAGCACGTGGGTCTTATCCTATATTGCTTCTTCAAAAATTTATGGTTCACCATTATCAATCAATAATAAATAAAATAGAGAAGGTGTAAATCTTTCTAGAGTTTTACTTACCCTTTGTGACCTTCTCACAGGAGTTTGGGGTATCGGAGGCTCAATCTAGACCTCGTGGACATTTGGCTCAAAATATTTTAGTGACCAATGTCCGATCAACTATAACCAATGTCACCTATGCTAACTGATGCCAGTTTGGATCTTCTGTAACTCGATACCGGTTCTAGATGACCGATGTCGGTAAGGGGTAAACCAACATCGAGTTATTGTGTAACCTTGTAGGTAATATCCTTTTAAATCCAAAAGTTCATTTTCATTCACAAACTTCTCAATTGGTTCATCCTTGGGTACCAAAATTTGATCCATGTACATTTTTTTTTCATTCCATTCAACATCACAACTCTTAATAATTTTAGAATTCTCTAAATCCCAAAAATAGAATCCTAAATCACAGATCCATAACCAATGAAAGTGCATCTTTTAGATTTTGCATCCAACTTTTTCCTATTTTCCTTATCAACATGCACAAAAGCTTCTGACCCAAAACTTTAAGAAAGAAAGATCTACCTCTTTTCTAGTCCAAACTTCCTCCGGTATTCCTCCATCTAGTGAACTTGAAGGCCCACCATTAATCAAATAAACCATTGTATCATTTTCTTCTACCCAAAACTGCAAGGGAAACCCAAAATGTATCGTCATACTTCTATCACTTTCCATGATTGTCCTGTTCATTCTCTCTGTAACACCATTCTCTTGTGGTGTTCCTCGAACCGTCCTTTCTTTCTGTATCACATTCACTGAACAATAAGCATTGAAAGTCTTGCTATAATATTCACCACCATTGTCAGATCTAAGGCACTTTAACTTTTAATTTGATTCATTCTCAACAAGGGCTTTCCATATTTTAAAAGTTTCAAAAACATCATATTTATGTTTTATACAATAAATCCATACCTTTCTTGTAGCATCATCAATAAAAGTAACATAATACTGGGATCCTCCATGAGAATCTACCTGAGCTAGTCCCCACACATATGAGTGTACAACTTCCAATTTCTGCTCCTTCTTAGTTGCCCCAACTTTGAGAAATCTCACTCTCTTTTGCTTTCCAAAGACACAATGCTCACAAAAATCAAAATCTAAATATTTCAAATATGATAACTTACCCTTAGCCTTTAAGATCTGCACTCATTTTTGAATCATATGGCCCAAACGATTATTCCACATATATGCATATGAATCTAAAGTAGATAATGTAGAAAAGGAATCAATAACATAGGTAGATAAATATAATATTCCTACCTTCTTACCTCTTTCCACAACAAAAGCACCCTTGGTGACTTTTCAAGAGTCTCCTGTAAAAGTAACCATGCAACAAGATTCACCTAGTTTCCCTGCAAAAATAAGATTCCTCCTGAGGCTTGGCACATGCCTCATATCTTTCAATACCGATGTATTTCCATTCTGTAATTTTAGATGAACTTCCCCTTTACCAGTAATACTACAAGGTTTATCATCACCCAAATAAACATGCCCAAAATTTCCCTGGACATAATTTTTGAAATAACCCTTATTAGGGGTTACATGGAAAGAAGCTCCTGAATCTAAAACCCATGATTCAATTCTATTATCTAAATAAAGAATAAGAGCATCTTGCATTACCTATGTTGTAACAAGATTTACTTCTTTACCTTTTTTTGGTTGTTGGTTCTTTTTATCCTTTAACCAACAATCTTTCTTTGCATGTCCTTTCTTTCCACATTTCCAACAAGTACTTCTCTTACCTATGGATTTAGATCTGTTATCCCTTGAATTTGATTTCCCATTACTCTTACTCTTGGATCTCTCCTTCTTTCTGCCCCTGCTTTCTACATTCAAAGCATTCCCAGATGATGATTACTATGTACTCTTTCTATGAATTTCTTCATTTAAGATTATACTAACCACATCATCAAAATTCAAAATATTATTAGCAAATGTTGTATTACTAACAACCATTACCAAGTTATCCCAACTATCAGTCAAAGAACATAAGAATAAAAGTGCTTTCACTTCATCATTAAATGGTATATCAACCAATTTTAACTGATTTATAATAGATCTGAAATCATTCAAATGACTAGATGTAGATCCACCTTCATGCATCTTATAACTAAATAGTTTCTTCTTCAAATAAAATTTATTTGAAGCACTAGGTTTTTCATATAAATTAGCGAGAGATTTTATTAATCCTACCGTAGAAGTAGCTTCTATAATATTGGAAGCCACAGATGCTTCCAAGCTCAATCTTATAGATCCTAGAGCCTTTCTGTCAAGAATATTTCATTCTTCATTAATTATCTTCATAGGTCTAGACTTCTCATCCAATGGTACATTCAAATCTCTTTGATATAGATAATCTCAATCTGCATCTTCCATAATTGATAATTTAAGTTGTCAAACTTCTGTACCTTGGATTTTTTTTCTTCTGTCATTGTTGTAGCTCCCACTCAATTAGAAAACCCTATGTGAGTAAATTTGTCAACACACAAAACCATCAAACAAAGCTCTAATACCAGTTGGGGTTAGCACACCGGTTTTACAGATAATATATCAGATCTAAGCATACATGCAAATAAAAGCAGATATTCTACTAGAAGAAATATACAAAACAAGATATATAAATCAACACCATATTTAACGTGGTTCACCCAATGTGGGCTATGTCCACCAAGAAACAAGCCAATATATTATCCAAAGCTTTCACATGATATACAATGAAGATTTACAATATTCCACACCTCTAGAATGTACAATACTTTCTTTCTCTCAAGCTTTTTCTTCTTCTCCAAAAATTCTCTTTCTCACAATTATTCTCATAATAATCATCAACTTTTTCAAGTTCTTCTTAATTATTACTTCATGATTATATAGGTGTATAAAAACTTAGGGCACTTAGCCATGAAATTAAAATCAATAGACCTACTTTAATACTAAAAATAGATCTAATTATCGTGAGTTAATTAAAACACCCACACACAGGTAACTGACGCCGGTTAGCCCTAACCAATGTCGGTCACAGGTGACCGATTCCAGTCCCTCCACAACTGATGACGGTTACTGTGTTTTCCAGCAAGTTTCATATTACATGTTAATATGAAGTAATTGAGCTCCACAACTCAACAAAGCTAGGGCCAATCAAGCCCAAAATCAAATGAATACTATGCACACATTGATTTTTTCAAAATAAAATCCATTTTCCATAATTTCCTTCCCCATACATTTGGTCACTTGATTTTGGTTGTATAAGGTATTCAATTTGGGCATAATGATCCCCCTAAGCCTAATTGCGACAAGTTAGTTCAATTCAATCTTAGTTTTCCCTAATTATGTACTCTTATATAATCAAGGTCTTGATTCATTACATGAGGTGATCAATTAGGGTGGTAAAGTTCTATCAACCTTGATTTCATTTGAACGCCCCTAACCTTTATGTATGTTACACCCATTCAATTTTCCATATAGAATCCCCCTCTATGTATAAGGAAACTTCCATGATAGAATATTTAATTTTTTAATGGAATCAGGAGAGATCGATTCGTTGCATGGGGCACTTAATTAGGGAATATTGAGCCCCTAAGCATAAGTGAAACAATCTAACATCATTTTAGGATTTTTATCCCCAGAATTACATACATGTTCCTAGTTCACATCCTGTTCATATCCCTTTTACGGTTGATTAATCCTCAGAATTAATTAACTATGCACATTACACCCCTTGGATTAATTAAATTAGTTCACAACACCATATTAGCTAAGTCAATTATCATTTATTAAATAAATGGTTAATTAATTATCTTGCACATTGTAGCTAATTAAATTAGTTAATTAGGAAAATACAACTATTTTCCCAGTCAAACTGCCACTTAGACTCTTTTTTAACTCCACTTCCTCATTCCAGTTAACTACACTTGATCTCCACTTCCTTATTCCACTTGAACTCCACTTATAGATTCCTAGAAAGAAGGGGGCTATAGAGTTGTACGTACAACCAGTTTTCTAGATGTAACTTCTATTATTCCAAATTTTTAGTACTCCTGTAAATCTACAACTATCATTGCCAAGTCTACTTACTAATCTGGGTGATTCAACCATTAACCTGGATCTTAGTAAAAATTTAATCCACCTTTTATGGCTCTACCCACAGCTATAAAACACGCCATTTCCTTTACAAACCCATCCTTCGAAATTCATCAGCAAAAGTAACAAATTTATTCTCTTTTTTTTTTTGAATCCTCGTGAAATCTTCTCGTAGTATTTGTAAATCCATTTGGAGAATCATGTCAAGAGCATCCATAATCCAAATATCAACAAGATCAAACAAGTCTAAGAGCTTCTATGATCTTTATTGAGGTTTGCAAGAGATTTACAAAGAATGTATTATCTATGTTTCTTTCTTTTATCTTCTTTATTATGTTGATTTTCATTGCTCATATTCTGACATGCCCGGCACGAGACTTAGCCATGTTTTTCCTTCATTTTTGTTTCATCAGTTATTCACCTTTTCATTTTGTTTTTTATCCATACTAAGTTTTTTGTGAATATGGTTTTAATTAGTTAATGTTTCTGTTTTGGTGTATTTTTTTTGTTTGTGCATTATTGTGTTTCCAAGATACATTCTGGGAGGGTTTTATTGACAAAAATTTGTTTAAAACGAAACAAAATTAAATTTGTTTCTTGTTGATTCATCACTCTTTTTGTGGCAGTTTTAGATGTGTTTGTTGTAGGTAGAAAACACCTAAATGCAAATATCAAATTAAACATCAAATGGAAATCATTAGGGTTTTTAGTGATAGTTTTTGACAATATTGGTTATATAAAAAAATCTCCATTATTAAATCTTTGAATGTTTGCAGGTATTTGCACATGTTTGTAGGTAGTAGGTGTCTCTAAAAAAATTATTCAGACAAAAAAAACAAAAAAATCCCTGCTAAATTCCCTATCTCCTTTCTATCCTTACTGCCCACCCCGATTCCCCTACTAGCTTGCCTACCCATCTCTGTGAGCTATCTCACCGAGATAACTACTCCCCTAACCCTAACCTAGCCTACACCACCCCCACCCACACAACCCAACTCGGTCGAACCAAGCCGTATCCTGATCCCAACCCTAACTCTCGACCTTGACCTCAAATCCCTACTTTTCACACACCCGTTGTGCTCCCCAACTCCCTACCACTATATCGGCACCCAACTGACCCCCACACCCCAGCACCAAGCCACCCACATAGAACCTGCCAGACCCTGACCTGCACAAAAACCTTCGATCTTCATGCTCACCATTGTGTTATCGCTTACCCACCTTTAAGCTAGCCCCAAAACCTGCAAACCCTACATAACAAAAAATAAAATAACAAAACAAACAAAATAACCACCCAAGCCTAGGCCTTTCAAAACATAGTTTTTTTTTGTCTTGACCCTCGTATGGTTTCATATGTTTGTTAACTTAGGTCTAGGGTTTTGTATGTTTGTTTTTATAAGGTTTTAACTTAGGTTTATTTCTTAATAACTTTCATTTAGTTTAGATTTTGTCTACTTTATAATTTACTTTATTTTATTCTAACTTTTCTATTTTTGTCTTTCAAAGCTACTTTAATTTAGCTTATTTTTAATTAATTTAGTTAGACCCTTTTCTAATTTTAATTAGTTAGTTTTAATTAATTAATTTCATTAGGTCTTTTAACCTAATTAGGACCTTTAATTCTTTTTTGTCAATTGCCTTTAATGGACTAATTTTGCAACTTGTTCGTGAAGGGTAATTTGACATTTTTCATCCCTTTAAAATTGTTTTTCGAGGCCTTTTGTAAACATTTACATGTTTGTGCACTGGAACTAACGTTTTTTAGTGGTATTTGCTTCTGTTTTTGTTGTCTTTTTTTGAATCTGTGAGGCTAATCATGAAACGATCACACGTATGCTCTTTCCTCACACTTTCAAAGTGATCTTAGGAATTAGAAACATGATGATTTCTTATGTGTTTTTGGGAATTAATTATTTTTATTTCTTAATCAAAACAACCTCACGTGTAGCTCGTGCAGTTTACCCTAGCGGTGGGGAATGTGGGCTATATGTGGGAGGTCTCAGGGTCCATTCCTTGGGCTGGCCACCTCTATAGCTCATCTTTACTCGGCTAGGTATTTCTAGGTGGGTCAGCTGCTTCGGTGGTGGAGGTGGTCTCTCGACGTGGTGCCAATCCAACTCGATGTTCAATGCAACGGGGGGACGAGGTCAGGCATGAATCCTGTGTTCAATGTGATGAGGCATGTCTGGCATTGTGGCATGAGATTTATCCCAATCCACTTTTATGACAAGTGAAATGCCGATAGGGTGCCCCAATTATGCAGAAAAGGAGGTTTGCATAGCAAAAATATGCGAAAATGAGGATAAGTGCGAAGGATGGGCTTCAAAGAGAGGAAATTATGGAGAGGTTGGCAGACTCGAAGGCCAAAATGCTATTGAACCTAAGTTCAAGGGTTCCATCCAGAGGAGGTGGTGGAGGTCAGACCCTATTAGAGAGGGATTCGTAGGGGGAAGAGACTCTAAGACGAGTGCGAATGTGATTCTGTTGGGTGACCGAAATCCTATCTCTGAATCCAAGAGTAAGGTCTCTGAAAATGGCAAAGTGGATTTAGGATTGCAGAATCCTGAGCCTAATAATGAATGTTGGTTATTTCCAAAATTTGATGAAGCTAATAGGATTGAGTTGCCTCACAATGACAGTAATGTAAAAGACAAAGGAGAATTATTGGGGGAGGAGATCAAGTTGTTGGTTTCATTCTCCTTGGGTGAATTGGAAGTTAAGGTCTCCAATTATGTGAAGAATATTAAGGTAGGATACTCTGTTCTTGAGGAAATTTGTGATTAGCTGAGAAATAAAACATTTATCTGTAAATTGATTGGTGTTTGGCCCTTAAAGGATGAACTTTGGAGTTGGGTTGATAGGAATTGGAAATGTCAAGATAGGCCTGGTATTAGATTCCTCTCTAAAGGTTTTTTCAGGTTTTGTTTGGAATGATCGAAGAGAAGAACATGATTTTCTTTGGTGGTCCTTTGCCAATTTTAAAACCAAAACTAGCCAATGAAATTGTGGGCATAATATACCTTACAATCATGATTGAGTAATAATATGCAATGTACCACTTGAAAAGGTGGAACCACCATGAGCACTCTATGAATGATGTTAAGGTCGATAAGTGTCACTAAATCCAATGTACATCACCCATTCTAACTAAATCACACCACAACAGATGGATCTAGATTCCAAATTTGTATGATTGAAAAGGAATGAATTATACTTATGCCCCCCACCATACTCGTAGTAATTTAATAAACGATGGGGGAATGGTTTGCATAGTCAAAGTGGGATTATGAAAATATGCCATATAATATGTTGTAAATTATATCTATCATTCAATTTGACTATAAAATTGACATCATTCCACGGCTAAATTTGTAATAGAATGAACTATAAATATAATACAAAGAATATCACTCATTCCCAGATTCAGGTTATATTAAGAAGGATAAGTGTACTATGTGGCCTTGCTCAAAAGTCTGGAAAAGCAGACTATTTAAGTTATACTAGAAAGTCCTTGGCATATACAACTGGCATTGACAAATGATAGTTGGTTCCCTGTTTTATGGTTTTTTCCATAGATTGAAATTTATGGCAAGCCCATCTTTGTTCATTGTAATATGTATCTTTTACGGATGTCCATGGATCTTTCTATAATAATCCCAATGAATTGCCACTCTTTTGAAGAAAGGGACACCCTATCCGTAGACCACTAGTCTGGATAAAGAAGATATGGAAATTCTTATGGACACTATACAATATGCATCTAATAAAGATTCGTCCCAAGGCATTATAACTCAAGTTATGCATAGATTTGATTCTGCAAGGAAGGCTTCAAAGTCAATTGCATAAGTAGAGAGTAAAACGAGGCCCCCCCGGAGATGGATGGATCGACGCTCAGAAGCTAGAAGTCAGTAAGAAGATCATGGTTACTACCGGGTAGAAAATCGGTATGATTCGCTCCTGCTAACTCAAAACTTGATAACCATAACATTAAGGTTAGCCAACATGGGTTTAAGGACAATATTTCCAATGCTCTCATTAGAACTCAACATTGAAGCCACAGTTGTATATTGTATAATCATAGGCAGTCAAAGCACATTAGAGGCTTTTGTAGCTGGCGAAAGGATTTCTCCTTCCGCGAGTAATCAGTGAAGGTTGTGAGTTGGAATATCAAGGGTTTGAACGCCCCTGACAAAGGGCGTCTGGTCAGACGCCTCAGAGATTTAGAGAACCCAGATTTTCTTCTGATTCAAGAATCTAAACTGTCTAGAGATGAGGGCATTCAAATCATGAAAAAGATTTGGTATAGATGTGAGGCGGTTGCTATGGATGTTGATGGAAGTGCGGGAGGTCTGGTAATTGCATGGGCTCCAAATAGATTCCAGTGCTTCACGATCATTAAATGTAAGTGGTTCATAGCTCTGGATTGTTGTGATTCTATTACCAATCAAAGTTTCGTTCTTATCAATGTATATGGTCCAAATTTGTTTAAGGGAAAAAGGAATGTTGGAATGCCTTGAATAATCTTTTTTAAAATGAGGAAAGAAAACTAGTTTTAGGAGGTGATTTCAATGAAATTTTGAATCTTAAGGAGAAAAAGGGAGGGAAAATTTTTCTCTCTCTAAGTGCGAAATATTTTAGATCCTTTTGTGGGGATCTTGGTCTGATTGATGCAGAACCAAAGTATGGGGGTTTCACTTGGAACAAAAGAAGGGTAGGGTAGGAAGTGATTTTGGAAAGATTAGACAGATTCTTTCTTGTTCTAATTGGGGGTTAGAAAAAATTATGTTCCATTCTAATATCCTTTTAAACCCTGACTCAGATCACACCCCTATGAGTCTAATTGTGAATTCAGATGATAAGCCTAAAGGGATTCCTTTTAAGATGGATTTCATGTGGTTCTTAGACCCATCTTTTGAAGAGAATTTGAAAATCTGGTGGAATTCAAAAGTGAATTGAAGCAAGAGATTTCAGTTAATGAGAAAAATGAAGATTGTCAAGGAAGAGTTAAAAAATGGAATAAACAAACTTTTGGAAACTTGTTTCATAAAAAAGAAGCTTTTTCTGCAGATTTAGAAGTTGTCCATGAAGAAATAATGAAGGATGGAACGTTTAAACCCTTACTTGAAAAGGAAAAGGAAGGATTGGCTAAAATTGACCATATCCTCAAGATGGAAGAAATATTTTAGAGGCAAAAATCTTGAGTCAAATGGCTCAAAGAAGGGGACAAAAATACAAAATGTTTCCATTTGTCCACTACAATTAGAAGGAAATTAAATAGGATTAAATAGCTGACTCTCCCCTCTGGGGAGAACATCTAAAATATAGATAGAATAAGAGAGGAAGGGATTTTATATTTCAAGAACCTTTTATCCCAAGAAGAGGAAGACAATAGTTGGGAACAAAATGAATTGCTAAGGAAGATCCCCAAAGTTCTAAAAAAAAGGGATGGCTCAAGGTTAATGAATCACATCTCTTAGGAAGAAGTACGAGAGGCAGTATTTCATTTGGGAGTAGATAAAGCTCCGAGTCTTGATGGGTTTCAAATTGTTTTTTTTTTTAAAAAATTGGCATATTGTGGGAGAGGATGTGTGGGCGGCAGTCGAAGAAAGCGGGAAAAAGAAATCAATTCTGAAAGAATGGAATTCGACCTTTTTAGTCCTTATCCCAAAGACCGATGATGTCAAGTATTTTGATGCCTGCCAACCTATCGCTTTGTGTAATGGTATATATAAAATTGTGACCAAGGTTATGGTGACTAGGCTCAAAGCTTTCTTATGTTCGATAATTTCAGATAGCCAAAATGGTGTTGTGGAAGGGAAGCAAATTCTTGACGGCATTGTAATTGCCCATGAAGTGATTCCATTCTCTCTCACACAAAAGAAACCCTGGAATGATCATAAAACTGGATATGATGAAAGCTTATGACAGGGTCAATTGGAAGTTTCTGGAAGCAGTTCTTGCTAAGTTCGGTTTCCCCTATGATTGGATTCAATTCATTAGGAAATGTTTCTCTACTCCAATATTCTCAATTTTAATCAACAATGTCCCTGTACCGGACACTTCTCAGCATCAAGATGTCTTTGGCAAGGTGATCCAATTTCTCCTTTGTTATTTATAATAATGGCAAAATGTCTCTCAAGATCCATTCAAAATGTTGTTGACTCGAAGGAATTAAAAGGTCTTACAATATCTTCCTCTTTGGAGCCGATTTCGAATGCGTAATTCGTGGATGATATTGCTCTCTTTGGTGAACCTACCATGTCAGAGGCTCAAAAGTTCCAGGAAATTCTCCTAAGGTATGAAAAAACGGAAGGTCAAAAGGTAAGCTCTAAGAAATCAGTTATTTTCTTCATAAATGTAGACCCAAGGCTTCAAAGGAGGATAGCAAATATTTTTGGTTTCTCAATAGGCTGCATGCCTAGCTCATACCTGGGTATGCCTCTTATTGGAGGGAAAGCGGAGGGTGGGACTGTGGAAACCTGTGGTAGACAGAATCCAAGGAAATTTGGCTTCTTGGAAAGGCAAGTGGCTTTCTCTGGCTAGAAGAGCCACTGTAATCAAGTCATCCCTACAAGTGATTCCTACTTACTTCATGTCGTTATTCAAGATCCCAGAGAAAGTAATAAAGTGTATTGTAAGTCTTCAAAGGAGGTTCCTGTGGAGTGGATCTAAGGAGAAGCTATAAAATCAATTTGGTGGCTTGGAAAGATGTTTGCTGCCCTAAGAAGGAAGGTGGTTTGGGTTTCAGAAATTGCAAATTCATGAATGAGGCCCTTGGTGGTAAACTTTTGTGGAGAATTTATGAAGATAAAGAGCAGTCTTTGGAGCAGAGTGTTAATTGCTAAATAGTTTAGCTTCTCAAGATCCAATTGAGATTTTCTTCCAGGCCAATCTTCCGAGTGGTTCTAGGATTTGGAACTTCATTAAAGGTTGCAGAGATTCTGTTGTTTTGGACTTAAAGTGGGTTCCACATTGTGGAAGCAGGGTGGATATGTGGAGTGATAATTGGTTGTCTATTGGTCCTCTTGGAAAAGGTGGATGGCATTTCCATAAGTCAAAAAGGAAGCAATTGATAATTGGGGCTCAAAAGTAAGGGATTACTTGAATGAGGAAGGGGCGGGTCAAGAAGTGGATTTCTCCTCAAATAGAAGTCTTCGCAGGTAATGCTGGAGCAGCGAATTTCTTCCATGAGATCAATAATATGTCTGTGTCCGAGTGGGTCTCTCAAAGGACTCGATTATTTGGTCTGGCTCAAGCTCCGGGAAGGTTACTGTGAAGGATCTGTACTCTTGCATCTGCATTCGGAAAGGAGTTGTGGATGTCCCAAAAGCCTTCCCTTGGCCTATCGTTTGGCTTAAAGAAGGTCTCCCAAAGGCTAATCATTTTCTATGGTTGGCTACTCTTGGTAAGTGCTTGTCCTATGATAATTTGATTGAAAAGAGGATTTAATGGCCCAATCCTTGTGTTTTTTATGTGAAGAGGATGAGGAATCAGATGATCATATCTGCATCCATTGCCCCTTTGTTTCCCATGTTTGGTCTCAAGTATGGTTTCAGTGGAATATAGCTTGGGTCCCTCTTTCAGTTTGGGATCTTGTTAGTCAGTGGCAGCGCAAGATTCCTCATAAAGGCCTTTGCTCTACTTTGGTCTTTAACCCCCGCGGCGGTTATTTAGTGTGTGTGGCTGGAGAGGAATAGCAGAATTTTTCAAGGCACAAAGTAATCAGTAAGGGGCAAGTTTGGAATAAGATTGAAGTTTGGTTATCAGAGTTGATGGATTCGGGATGCTCAGACTTGGTTTGTAGAAATAGTGAAGACAAATTGATTTGCGGAAAATGGCCTTCAATCAATTGGAAGTATGATGTGAAGGTTCCTGATAAGGGGAGTAAGGATAAGAGGTTGACACATTGGAGTCCTCCTTTAGCAGGTTGGATCAAACTAAATTTTGATGGGGCCTCTAAAGGAAACCCTGGAGTTGTTGGTTGCGGGTGTTTGTTTCGTAATGCTGAGTAGTCAGCATGTCCTTGCTTTGGCTTTTGATTGTGGAGTAGCTTCCAATAATTTCACAGAAGGCATGGCCTTGTGGGGGGGTCTAGTGGAAGTTAAGCGCAGGAAATGGTCTAGAATCTGGGTTGAAGGAGACTCTCTGGCGATCATTATGATAGTGCAAGGAAATTCTCCTCATGCATGGCAATTACAATCCATTTGTGATAATATTCAGGCATTTTTTGCCTGATTTTACGGAGTTGATTTTTTCTCATATTTGTTGAGAGGGCAATAATGTGGCAAATGGTTTAGCTAATATTGGTGTCATGCTTTGGAATAAGGGTCGGGTGATGGCTCAATCATGGGAGTCACTTTTCCCCAATGATCATTCAAGGCCTTTTGGTTAATGATGCGCGTTTGGCTCGTGCAGAGGGGACTTGTAATCTCAAAAGTCGTACCTCTTGTTTTCCCCCCTCCCAATAATGATGGTTATTTTAAGGGATGGATTTGGTTTTGGATTTAAAGCATGGCACGTACCTTGCATTCATTGGCTTTGGGGAAGGTGTTTGGCTTTTAAGCCGCATTTTGGTTGCCTTTGGATTATCTTTTCGGTTCCTTCTTCCGCAATTGGGCTGGTTTGCCTTCAGGGTGGGTCTAGTAAGGTGAAGTTCATCAGTCTATTTCTCCTCCTTCTCTCATGGCGTCCGGTGGAGACTCTGTGGGTGGCTCTGGAAGGAAGCGGTGCCATGTTTAGACGGGGCCGGATTTTGGAGATTCCTTTTCGAAGTGGCTCAATGGGAGAATTAAAAATGTGGCCATGAGGGGGTGGCTGGAATAGGTTTGGTCAGTGGCCGAGAGCATTGAAGACGATGAAGAAGAAGTGGTAGTCTGCGATAAATTGAGGAGGTTAATGTTGGACCCTGGTCAATCTCTGGGTTGAGAGGAATGTGTTTGATGTGGCGAAGGGATTAAGCGCAGCCAACATTATCTCTTATTAAGCAAGGCCAGTTTCTCCTCCACAAGGAGATGAAGGACCTAGAAGTGAGGGTGGTCAGTTTACAATTTCATATTCATGCCCTGACTCTGACGGCATGAAATCTCTCTCTCGAGGCTTGGTGGTGGTGGCGGAAAACCAGGGTCTCTGCCTCCCGGATAAGACCAAAGTTGATATGCCAGAATGTTGTGCTAGCTCTTCTTCATCTCCTTCGTCTTGAAGCGACTCAAAGGTGGAGATTCTAGCGGAAAAGCCTCCGGACTCTGTCATGGAAGATTGAATTTGGGGTTCTCTGTTTTGAGCTCGATCGGTATGGAGTGGGTATCACTCTTTTTGTTTACAGTCTAGGAATGTACAGTTTGATGATAAATGTATTGTTTCATAAAAACTAGTTTTTTGGATTTTTTAGCATGATAATGTGCATTTTACTCTGCCTATTAAGTCTAGTGATTTGTAGATTAATCATGGACTGTAATATGAATGTTTTTTGAGGCTAGGGCCTTCTCCCTAGGAATATTTAGCAAAATAATTAAGAAACCTCATGCGTATGCTCTTTCATCACACATTAGAAGTGAGTTTGGAAATCAGAAACACGGGTTCACTTCTTTTCATATTGTCCTCTCTACCTCAGGAAAACATGCTAATCCTTGTTTGCATGACCAAATCTATAGGAGGTTACTCTTAAAAATACTAATTGCAAGTTTCCTCGATGCTTTAAAATAGCTTACTAACTGTAGGCTGCCTCAGTTAAAGAACAATAGTTAAGACAATCTCATCTCTAATTAAGATAAAATGAACAATTCACATTTTATTTGTAGGTGCAGTTGACAAGGTTATTGCCCAACTACTATAATAATGGTAAGTTCTTTGGCATAATCCATAAAAATCATTGTGAGGAGTACCAAAGGAACTCCAAAGTAGTTGAAACCTTGAGGGAATTGCCTTATGAAATGGGTACCCCCATCCTACCTAACTAGTATTCCTTTATGAGTTAGAGTCGTGGATATCTAGTAGTGGAGACCCCAGTGTGATTCATTTGAGAAAGATCTTTGATTATTGTTTTAAAGGGGGTAAAGTAAATCTCGTAGCTAGCAATAGCACCATGCTCTCTCGGGTATATTGTTGACACCTAGTTGAGAGAACCACCTAGGAAGACACACACTTACCAATACAATCTAAGCTAGAGGCCAAAACATCCTTCAAAAAAACTTTTTTTTTTCCCAAATACTCCTTATTTGGGTTCTCTTTCATATCTATTTTATGTTTCCAAATACTCATTATTTGGATACACTTTTGTCTCATTTTCAATATTTTCCAAATACTCATTTGGGTTTACTTTTGTATCTCTCGTATGTTTCCAAATAATACTTATTTGGATTCATCTTCGTATCTTTTCTACTTTCCAAAATACTAGCTTATTTGGGCTCATTTTCACCTTACAAATAAATCTAAGTCTTGAGTTGTGGACATCCGCATCCGTACTTAAGCACTTTCATCAATTTTACATCTAAGTCTTGACATCATGATACTTGCTTTATCACAGTCAAGCACCATTGTGATCCCTTTGATATTTCATATTCATAAGTATTAAGTTTAACATTACATTGTTGAGCTTTAAGCATCTCATTCTTCTTGCATTGTCACATTTCACATCTATTTTTTTGGAATTGTCGACATATTCAATTCTTCTTTACCCGTCTCTTTTAAAGCATTCACTTTTATTTAATTTAAAATCATTAACCAATCATTTTCCCGTTTTTTGCACATTCACTTTGTTGAGATTCAATCTTTTCATCATCATCTTTTTACCTCTATATTTCGATATTCACATTGTCAATATTTGAGTGTTATCCTCCATCTTGTTTAGTCTCCTCTCTTAAATACTCATTTTGTTAAGAGTGGAGCACCTTCATCACATTTCCTAAGTCTATTCATTTAGCACTCCTTTTGTTAATAATTGAGTGTTTTCTCTCATGATTTCAAGTCTCCTCTTGTAACACTCATTTTTTCACAAGTTGAGCAAACCAAATCCTTTCACCTCTTCTTTCTTTACATTCATTTTGAAAAAGGATCACAAAGTATTTCAAACCCTTTTCATCTCTCTTATAACTCATTTTATTAAGATTCCTCTAAATAAGATTTCAATCCCCTCTTTTTCCTTAATAATACTCATTTTGTTATGTGTTGCGAAGTCACCTTTTAGTTTTGCTTAGCACCCATTTTTCTAAGAATTTAGAAAACTGACCTTCTCAAAGTCTCATCTCATTCATACATTCATTTTGTCCAAATTTTGAGCACATCACTTATCTCATAAAATAATTCTCCCATCTTATCATTTATTTTGATAAGAGTTCCATAATCATCCTTTTGCTTTACAAGATTTTTTATGTTCGTGAATCTTGACATTCACATTGTTAAGGGTCAAATTTAACAAATCATTTCAAATCCTTCGTCCATCTTAACATTCACATTATCAAGGGTATATTCTATCTAATATTTTCCACTCCTCTTTTCTTCTACATTCACTTTGTAAGGAATTGAGTAACCTTTTGTCATCTCTAAGTCTCTTCCACCTTAACATCCTCTTTGTTAATTGTTGAGAAACTTCAATTTTCAAACTCTTCCATCTTTACATTCACATTGTAAAGTGTTGAGTAGTCCTATCATCATTTCACACTTTGTCCATCTTAACATTCACATTGTTAAGGTTTGAAAAAATCAAATCTTTTCAATCTCACTTCCATCTTAGCATTCACGTCGTTAAGAGTCACATTGTTCAGTATTTTCATCATCTCTTCCATTCTGGCATTCACTTTGCTATAGGTTGGGTAAATTTCATCACCTCTTCCATCTTAGCATTCACTTTGCTAAGGGTCAAGCTTTTAAAAAAAATCACCCTCTTCCATCTTAGAATTCAATTTTCTAAGGGTCGAGCTTTCAAACCTCTTCACCTCTTCCACCTTAGCATTCACTTTGCTAATGTTCAAGCTTTCAAATCTTTTCCTCTCTTCCATCTTAGAATTCACTTTGCTAAGTGTTGAGTTTTCCATCACATCTTTCTTTAATCTCCCCAATTTTTCATTACATGATGAATTCACGTAAGACATCGCTGTAATGAGCTATTATAATGACTTACTAAGATGGAAAAAATTCTAGCTCTCATATCTTCACATAGTCACTAGTGGGGAAACTTTCAATGATAATTCTATGATAAATAAAGGAAACACCAATCTTAAGAATGATAATTCAACATTTATCCCAAAAAAATAACTCACCATTTGCTCGTGAATGACAACCAATGAATGAAACTATTTCGGGTATGCAAAAACCACACAAACAATTCAACTTTGATGAATTGTGTCCCTAATATTTTGGGCATGGACATCTTACACACACCCTTTCTAAAATATTTTGAGGCACATGAATTTGAAAAATACAAGGGGAAAAACTAATCCTAGAGAGCATATCAATGAATTTTTCATAGCATGCCATGAAGTGGCATATTACAATATATTTCTCTTGTGCCTCTCTCCTAAGAGTCTAGGAGGAAAATCTTTGGACTGGTTCTCACTCCTTCCAAAGGGATCTATCATCACCTTCGTAGACCTCTCAAAGAAGTTTTTCAAACATTTCTCTTCAACCTTGACTCTAAAGTCACAACGATGGACTTGTGTAATACAAAACAATGACCAAATGAAAGCTTTTGCACACTTTTTACAACGATGGAGAGGAATCACAAGTTGGTTCCCATGTTTAATCCCCTGAAAAAAAATGGTAAAAAATCTTCATCTCAAACCTCAACAATGAGTTATCCTTTCACATGCAACTACACTACCTCCACAGTTTTGAGGAAGTTTATCGCAAAGTGAACTCAAATGGAAAAGGCCATCATTGATAAATGCTTAATCAAGCCTCATTCTAAAGGTGATGGTGTCAAAAATAATTGAACATGTGCACAACATACATAACAATCAACCAAAAAGCTTAA
Source organism: Taxus chinensis (assembly GCA_019776745.2). Lineage (NCBI taxonomy): Eukaryota > Viridiplantae > Streptophyta > Pinopsida > Cupressales > Taxaceae > Taxus > Taxus chinensis. The sequence continues at coordinate 746,414,603 of CM034150.1, forward strand.
TCATACAACCTAGAAAGGACACTACTCCATGTAAAGTTAAAACGTCAATTTACACCCCTTAGAAAAAGTCTCTCTAATGTCTTTCATCAACTAAAAAAGGATAAAATGATAAGATATCCAATTACCAAACCCTTTTATGAAGGGTAACCTAAGCCATATTGGTACAAACCTAATACCTACTGATGACTTTCATCACATTGATGTCCACTCTACAGATAGATGTACGCAATTTAAGAATTACGTCCAATACTTACTTGATGATGACGTTATTTTTGTAGAGACTGATAATGAAGCTATCAAAACCAAAGACACATCAACTATAATTTCTCAAGAAGAGTTGAAAATTTTCTAAACCTTCTATACATACTAACTACTCAATGAGATCATGATGAAAAAAAGTCAAGTCTCTCTCAATCAAAACCAATATTTCTCTTCTTCATATTTTCTTCCTAAAATTCAAACATATATTGAACTTGTTTTAGAGACAAAAACCTTCTAACATCAAACGAGAGATTGAAATTTCTTCAAGAATCCCTTTCAACCCTTGATATAACTGTAAAATCTATAGAAGAGGGTCCCTCATAAAGCACAATTGAGCTTGATTCTATTATTTTATTGTTGACTCCTATGCCTAACATCTCTAGTCTTGTTGTAGAAACACAACCACAACAAGCTTTGGACACTCACAACAATGAAACCTTCCATGTCTGTAATGCCTTAAATGTTCAATATTTTAGGCATCTCTTCAGTGATGACTTCTACGTCTCAAGACAACTACATGCATACACTCCATGAGTTGTGTATACCCATGAATATGCTTATACAACCTTTTCAATATTTAATCACAAATCTATCGTCAAAAAAATTAATCCATATCCTCGATAGAGAAACTTTGAATATTTTATCTTATGCAGATCTCCATGACATTATATGGACAATTAATTACTTTATCAAGACAAGAATAGCTCATTTTTTCTTTATACCCTATTTTGAGGTCTTGCTCTAGTTCATACACATGGTTAAAATAGTAAAAACTTTGATCATTAATGGATAAAAATACCTCCATAATCAAATACCATGTCCCATACATCACTTATAATGTCTCATCAGCCTTTGACATAGGTCAAGATTCAAGAAATCAAAAACTCTCACTTCCTAGAAAACTGTCCTTTAATAATTCTCAATGATCTTAACCCTAGATCAATCAATTTTTGGATTTTTAGCTTAACTAAAACTCCTTAAACCTCTTACCCTATTTCACCATGCTCATTTCAACATGAAAAGATTCATCATATTGATTAGAATCAAGAAATTCTCCACCTTTCTCTAATTTTCTCCAAGACTGCCTTTATTAAGCTCTCGAGACAATGTCCTTAGTGAGTTCATGGTTAGAAGGATACATACATTCCAAAAATAGAACGACAGAATATATAAACACCCTTGAGGATTTTTTTGGTGTTCCTCAAATTTCATCACCCAACTCCTTATTCCTCTCCAACAAATCTACTTTTTGCTTTCAAGTTCACAAACACTCTTCTGGCCTGCTTCATGGCCTTTTCCTTCATAAATTATACCTCACACACTTACCAACCTAATTTGAATCATTTTAGGGTACCATTTTAGCCTAAGAACCTCTGTGAAAAATTATAGTATGACTTCCTTTAGAAAAAGTTCCACAAATTTCACAATCTCAGGTTTAATTACATCTGGTGGACCTGTAACAGTCTCCTTTTCTAAACTATTAGGGATATCTCCAAGTTTACCCAATTAAAACCCAAAATTATTTTGAATTCCTTTGATGGGCCTTGTTAATATGTTATCTTACAATTTATAAACCTAACTCATTGATTTAATGCTTCAAATCTTATATTTAATATCAAACCCTAATTGTGTCTTTATGGTTAGCCGTGAAGCTTGATTAGCTTATAAAATGACATGCACACAATTTCAAGACTTGATATTTGTCCTCAAGGTCTATTATCACTCCCTCTTGAGTATTGGGTTGACAGTAATGATCAAGAATGAAGGTAAATATAATCACAACTCAGGATTGGAATATTCATGCATGTTAAGTCAAGGTATACAAAACCCTCTAGTCTTAAAGTTGAAAAGTTCTTAGTCTTTATTCAAAATAAGAGTCTATCCCTTACTCCTAACCTTCATACAAATACAACCATATTGATAATAACATTCACCTTATCTTTAAATGAAGAGCACTTCCTTACCAAACTTTGAGATATAGTCACAGTTCAAGTTATTAAGGGTTTCTAGACATGCAACATGGTAACAAGGTACCTTCAAATATTTGACTTGTCAATCCCAACCACCTTCAACATGAGTCTAATCAATAGAATAGATTCATGCCCATAATCACAAATTCATGAATTGAATTCCTCTTGCAAAAAAGAAAATTATTGGTGAACACAATCCAGATTTCACAAAACAAGGTATGCTTGATCTAAATTGCATCACATTTTGAGGTAAACTCACTGAAACCTTCATACATATGCTTCTACTATGGATTTAAATATCCCAACATGAATCTTTCAATCAAAAATTCAGAATTTTTACAATCAATAATATCAACACAGTCAATCATACAGAAAAACTAAGTTATCATATTAAAATATATAGATTATACAAAATTTCATGTTTCTTTTTGTCTCCCTTTCCTCTGTCCTTGAGGAATATATTTCCCCTACTTTTCTCCTTACCTCCTCATGGAGGATCACCCCTATTCCTTTGAATTATCCCTCCTTTTATCTCAGTCACCCTTACAATTTAACCATAACTACCCTTTTTCATGACTCATAGGCTCATGTGATGTCCCATACATAGACACATACATATTACATGTTTTTACGCATTTTCATGGATTCTAACTAGCTCTAGTATTTATCTTAACAGGTTTAGATTCCTCTCACACTCTTACGACCATCAAAACACCCTTTTAACTTCTTGACAAGCCATAGTTGGATATTTTTCATGGTTTAAGATTTGAATTACAATAATGGAGGGAGAACTATAGTTTTAAATTTTCAATCTTTGAACTCCACCTAAACCTTCTAACACACTCACTTTGACCTCTTCAATCATGAAAAATGATAATTTTCAACGTTGGTGACCTTTTGATGATGCCCATGCATCATGCTCTTTATGGCCTATAAGGAGCCTCAAGTGTACATCTAGGGATCAATCCTTCTTTCCTCGCACTCTTCCACTCACTGATGAATATTAATCTCAACATATTCTCCGCATCGAAAATGTTCCTATAATATCACATAGGGCTTCCGATCCCATCAAATACTTATGTAATCATACATACTTTGACTTGGAACTCGTCCTCCCAAGTCTCTTACTTCAGGACTTATCAAATATTTTGATTCCCTCCATTGACTTGGATATCGTCTTCCTAAGTTTCATACTTCAAGACTTATCATTTGATTCTATCCTTTGACTTGGATATCATATACCCAGGTCTCGTAGCTCAGGACTTATTGAATTATTTGATTCACTCTATTGACTTGGATCTCATCCACCCAAGTCTTATAAGTTAGGACCATTCAATTTTCATAAACATGGACCTTTCTCTCCTTATGAGTCCATTGCAAATATTCATCTACCAAATTTGATAAAAAAAGAGAGTAAAAATCCTTATCAAACCCATCAAAAAAATTATCTGAACATCAAAAACCTAGAAGTAGAAACATCTTCTTCCATGGGTTCTCTCTGCACTAGGGAAGGCCACTTGCACGGTGAACTCATGGAACAAACAATTGTATTTATTTCATCCATTGGCAAATATATTAATCATAACATTATAATATCTTTGAATTCTTCACATTCTATGACACAAGTTACTCTTGTTTCTATTAGACATTGTGTGTATCCTCCCTGTTATGGTTCCTACCATTTAAGATCTTTTTACCTATGGTTTTGTCTCGAATTTTACTGATGGAAACTCCTCCTTTAAAATAATCTCTCTATTTAATAGAAAGCAAAAACTTCTTTACCTAGACATTTTTGATTGTCTATCTTAGTCCATGGTGTTGAACCCTTGCATCCTACTAGTCGCATGAGGTTGAGACTTGGGGGCAGAATGTTCCTTCCCAACAAGCTCATTATTAGTAAACAAGGCAAAATAAATATAAAATATAAAAAATATAAATCAATCATTACACCTTTCGTCATTCATAGTCTTCGATGATGAGCCCATACTTATTACTAGTAGTATGAGATTGGGAACGAAGGTAGGATTCCTTACTCGCCTACATTTTGTCTTCAGTGTTAAGCCCTTGTCTCTTACTTATGGCATGGGTTAATATGTAGGGGTCCTTCATAAAAATAATTAATCAATAAATCATTTATCAAATCTTAATCAAAAGTGCTTAATCAAATACATCCCAAGAAGTAATTTAGTTTCTCATCTTAAGAGAGACAAAAATTCCTTCAACTAGATATTGTCAATCAGTAGGCCATCTATGGATCTAAGTCTAGTCAAAATATATAAAGTTGAATCATCTTGGAATCGGTCAACTAATCTTGACTAACTATGAGTTACACTTTTCTCACATAGATCATTGATACACCTTGTGTCTTAACATCCATCATATTCACTTTCATATCACTATTTCACCTAGTTTTCATGTCCTTCTTGGCTCTTAGTGATGAGCCTTTGCATCTTCCTAGTTGCGTGGAGCCACAAGTAGAGTGAGACATCCTATCATTACATTATCTACATTTTTGCCAATGTAATGGAATGATTACAATTTTTTGAACATGAGTTCAAACTGTGCAACCCTTTACCGAATAAAAAATACAAAAACGTTCAAATATGTTTTCAAAAAATAAAAAAACATTGAAATATGTTTCCACAAAATAAAAAAACATTGAAATATGTTTCACAAAATTCAAAAACATTAAAAAAATGTTCAAAAATACAAAAACATTCAAATATGTTATCAAACAATCAAAAACATTTAAATATGTTAAAAACTACAAAAAAATTCAAATATGTTTCACAAAATCAAAAACATCAAATATGTTTTCAAAAATATAAAAAACAATATAAAATTGTTCAAAAACAAAAAAACAATATAATTTTTAAAAAAATACAAAAACAATATAAAATTGTTCTAAAATAAAAACCATGTAAAACCGTCAAAAGTAAAACATTCAAAAAATGTAAATTGACTAAATCTCATAAAGTGTAACATAGTTCAACAATTTATCCATTTGACAACATTCCTCATGATCATTCCATATCATCTTTTGGAAATTGATTAATTACCCTTTCACAATATAAATTTTCTTAGAACACACTTGGATTAAATCCAATACATATCACACTTCAATGGGATCCAACAAGAATTGATTTAATAGTATCCAAGCATCACTTCACTCTTTGGCACAATACAATCCTCTCACATTCCAGGCTATTGCTTAGGGGCATTCATATCTGTCTAGTTCTTCAATGTGGAACACATTCAGAGTGTCATTAGACGTTGTTATTACAAATTATGTTGTACTGTTGCGGTTTGTCAACATCATGATGATGCTTTTGTTTATTTCAGTTTGTTATTTTGTTGTTATTTGTTTACTCACATTGTAGACCAATTACAGGAAAATTCTTTGCATCCTAGTTCACATGTAACTTTGGTGTGGTTCCTTCATGTTCATATTAGGTTTGATTGATATGTTTGTTTTATGATTCAAGCAACATAATTTTTCCCTATAATTTGTCTCAAGATGACCTCCATGAGGGGTCATCAAACTGATGACATTTTTCCTCATGACTTTGTAAAGCCATAATTTCTTTTAAAAAAAAAAAAAAATAATAAATTTTTTGAACAAACATTCACTTATCACAGAAATCCAAACCTTGAAATTAATCTTTCAACATTTCAACACAATCTTGATAAATTCATACCTTTATCTACTACCCTAGTGATCGTTCCAATCTTATAACTATCATTTTCTTCCCTTTGCACGGTTCATAACTCTACTTGGGGTAAGTGACAAAATTGTTTTTCCTTCGCGATACAGCTTCACCTTGGGAAATCTCTCTTATATTATTTGCAAAATGGATCCAACACGAGTGTCACGAGGAGTATCTAAACATCACTTCACTCTTCCAGTCTCATCTTATTCTCATACATTTCATAAGTTTAGTGCTTGGAGGCATCTGCATATACTTAGTCATCATTGTGGCACACATTAGGGGCATATTTGATTGTCTTCTTTTTAAAATTTGTGTTGCATTTTTTATGTTTATTTTTTGGACCACTTGCAAGTAGTTGGATTACATCATGGTTTCTTTATAACCCTGATACCTGCACCTACTATGTATATTGGTCTGTTTATATTTTTATCTTTTCTTTTCTTTAGGTGTGTTTTTTTACATGCATTTGGGTTACCCAGCTTGATTCTTTCATAATCATGACAACAACTCTATTATGCAACAAAAAAAAAAAGGTTGCTCTTATATTCACACTCTTTAAACGATGTTATTGCTACGATCACACTTCCTCCAATCCTTGTTCAACTACCTTGTTTTCTTCCTATCAAGCGGTTTTCCACAGCCTTGTTGTGTCATCCACCCACTTGAGGGGGAATTCCTTTACAATTCTACTTGTTGGGGCATCTAAATGCTTCACCACTTTCTTCTCGTTGATCTGTATGCATCTACTATCTTTAAAATGATAATACTTTGTAATAACACTTTAAAAGAGGAAAATATAGACACCCCAAAATTACATACATGTTCACATACATGTTACTAGTTCACATCTTGTTCATATCCCCTTTACGATTTATTAATCCAATTAATTAATCATGAAAATTACACCCCTTGGATTAATTAAATTAGTCCACAACACCATCTCAGCTAAGTCAATTATCATTTATTGAATAAATTGTTAATTAATTATCTTACACATTATATCTTTTTAAATTAGCTACTTAATTAGGAAAATACACCTATTTTCCTAGTCATGATGCCACTTAGACTCCTTTTGAACTCCACTTCCTAATTCCAGTTAATTGCACTTGAACTCCACTTCCCTATTCCATTTGAACTACACTTCTAGATTCCTAGAAAAGGAGGGGGTAATAGAGTTGTATGTACAACCAATTTTCTAGATGTAACTTTTGCTATTCCAAATGTCTACCACCCCTGTAATTTTGAAACTACCATTTCCAAGTCTACTTGATAATACAGGTGATTCAACCATTAACCTGGAGTATAGTCAAACTTCAATCCACCTTTTATGGATCTAACCTTAGCTATAAAAGTAGGTCATTTCCTTTATAAACCCATCCTTGTAAATCCATAAGCAAATGTAATAAATTTCTATTCATTTGTTGTTCGAATCATCATGACATATTCTCATAGCATTTTAAAATCCATTTGGAGATTCATATCAAGAGCATCCATAATCCAAATATCAATAAGATCAAACAAGTCCAAGAGCTTTTACGATCTTACTGGAGGTTTGTAAGAGAGTTATAGGGAAGGTATCATTTGTGTTTATTCCTTTTATCTTCTTTATTTTGTTGATAATTTACTTCAATACATACTCTTGTGTAACTAATTTGTTCATTTGTTACATGAGTAGTTGATTAGGATGGATCTTGCATTCTAATCATAATTGCTACAACTTAATGTCATTTTAGCCTTGAATTTCGGTAATTGCACACCCTTGTGTAACTAATTAAGTTTATTTAGTTACATGGATAACTTAATTAGGGAATATATCAATCACCCTAAATATTTTTGCAAAAACTTAATGTCATTTTTTGCTTGATTTTATCCAACCACGTGCCTAGTGTAGCCAATCACTCAATTAGTTTCATAGACCACTCAATTAAGGAATATTAATCCCTATAAGTGTAATTAAGATAACCTAATGTAATTTAATGCTCAATTTTTACAAATTATGTGTCTTCATATAACTAATCACTCAATTGGTTGCAAAGGACACTTGATTAGGGCATATCAAGACCCATAAATGTAAGTATAACAACCTTATATCATTCTATATTACTTTCCCTAATTACACGTTCCTTTATAACTAATCACTCGAGTCATTGCATGATACACTCATTTAGAGAATATCGAGCCTTATATTTGGTCTAGGCCGTTGTAAGAATATGGCTATTTTACTTACTTGTTTGAAATCATCATGTTATTTAGTATTAGTTGAATGTTCTATTTTAACCCTACACAAGTTTTAATAAATGTGACCTTGTGATATAAGTGGCATTTGTAGTTGGAGTTAGAGTTAGAAACGTTATATTGGATTAAGAACTATTAGATCAACTTATGTAGGGGCATAATTATTGTTATGTTTGTGGAGCCTATTTTCATGTTAGAGTGTGGAACACCTTTTATGTGTTACACTCGGGTATTTTTACGGCGGGTCCCATTCGTCAGTGAGCGGATCATGGGGGTTCGGGGGTGAATCCCCTGAAGTAAATTTTCATGGGTGGTTTATTAACCCGTGGGTAATGGGTAACCATTATGGGCTGTTTTTTGGGCCCATGGTTTTTTGGTACCCATTGTTTTGATACCCACGGTTTTTTGCCCATGGTTTTGATACCCACGGTTTTTGCCCATGGTTTTGATACCCATGGTTTTGTATCAAACTGCTTAAGAAATTGTCTATTTATATGGTCTTATGCATATGATACATAGACAAGAAAATGTATTACAGATGTGTTTTGAATTCGGGTGTGAATTCTGTAGAGTTTGTTGAGCATAGATCCAAACGGATCTGGGTATTGTATTGAGAGAGTGGAGGCTTGTAATAAAATATGAGCAAGTGATTCTTGGTGGACGTAGCCCAAATTGGGTGAACCACGTTAAATCTTATCTCTCTTATGTTGTGTTATTTATTCTACACTTTTATTTGAGATCTGTAATATTTTCTGCATATTAGTTTCTACTGTTGCAATTCTGTAAGGGATTATTCCACATATTTTATCTCTTATTTCCTAACAATTGGTATCAGAGCCTGGTTTGGTTTGCTGAAGTGTTGAATCACAGGGAAAGTTTTATCTTGAGTGGGAGCTATGGCAGATGATGGAAGATCTAGGGTTGATAAATTCAACGGGTAGAATTTCAGTCTTTGGAAGATGCAGATGGAAGATTACCTTTATCAGAAGGATCTTTATACTCTGTTGTCTGAGAAGGTGAACAAACCCTCGAGTATGATAGATGCGGAATGGGATTTGTTGGATCGGAAGGCACTTGGAACGATATGGCTGTGTCTTGCATCTTTGGTATTATTTAATGTTTCAAAGGAAAAGACTACAAAAGAACTGATGGATGCATTAGGGAAGTTGTATGAAAAACCCTCTGCCTCTAATAAGATATTTTTAATGAAAAAGTTGTTTAATATGAAGATGTCTGAGAATAGTTCAGTAGCAGATCATTTAAATGATTTCAATATGGTTGTGAATATGCTAGCTTCAGTTACAATAGAATTTGATGAAGAAGTTAGGGCTTTATTAATTCTGTGCTCTTTACCTGAAAGTTGGAATAGCCTGGTAATGGCGGTAAGCAACTCGGTTCCAGCTAACTCAAAGTTGAAGTTTGAGGATGTTGTAGGGGTGATTCTAAGTGAGGAAATGTGAAGAAAAAGCTCTGGGGAATCTTCTACTTCAGGGAATGCTTTGACAGTGGAAACTAGAGGGAGACAGAAGAATAGAGGAAACCATGGAAAATCGAAAGATCGGGCAAGGTCAAAATCCAAGAGCAAGATTGTATGTTGGAACTGTGGAAAGTCTGGGCATGCAAAGAAGGACTGTTGGGAGCTTTGGGACAAGAAGAAACAACAGGAAGAAAACAAGGAGGCAAATGTGGCATCGAGTAATGTATGCCAGGATGCTTTGATTCTTTCTTTACATAATATTACTGAATCTTGGGTTTTAGATTCAGGGGCTTCTTTTCATGCTACTCCACATAGGCATTATTTTGTTGATTATGTTCAAGGGGATTTTGGGCATGTTTTTCTTGGTGATGATGAGCCTTGCAGTATAGTTGGAAAAGGTTCTGTTCAGGTTAAGATGCAGAATGGGAATACATGGCTATTGAAGGATGTCAGACATGTGCCTACATTAAGGAGAAATTTGATATCGGTGGGGCAATTGGGAAGTGATGGTTGTACTTGTGATATTTACACTTGACTCTTGGAAGGTTACCAAGGGTGCTCTTGTGGTGGCAAGAGGTAAGAAGGTTAAAACCTTGTATTTATCCACTGATAGTACTAATGATTGTAATCTTGTGGCTTCAGATGTAGATACAACATTATGGCACTATAGGCTCGGTCATATGAGCCATAAGGGCATGGACATCATAAAGAAGAATTTTCCTGGATATATAGAAATAGGTTTGGAGTTCTGTGAGGACTGCATATATGGGAAATAGAAGTGAGTAAGGTTTCTCAAGGTTAGACCTACAAAGAAAGAGAGTAAGTTAGAGCTGGTGCATTCTGATGTGTGGGGGCCAGCTCAGGTATCATCTCTTGGGGGTTCAAATTATTATGTTACTTTTATTGATGATACAACAAGGAAAGTTTGGGTTTATTGTATTAGAAACAAATCTGATGTATTTGACACTTTTGTTAAATGGAAAGCCTTGGTAGAGAACGAAACAGGTCTTAAGCTAAAATGTCTCAGGTCAAATAATGGAGGGGAGTATTGCAGCAATGAATTTAATGATTACTGTTCTAAGAATGGAATCCATAGGAAAAAGATGGTTCCAGGAACTCCACACCAGAATGGGGTATTAGAAAGGATGAATAGAACAATAATGGAACGTGCTAGGAGCATGAGGTTACATGTAGGACTGCCTCTTTCTTTTTGGGCAGAAGCGGTGAGAAAAACTGTGTACTTGATAAATAGAGGACCCTCAAGTGCCTTGGATGGAGGCATACCTGAGGAGGTTTGGTATGGTAATAAAGTTGATTATTCATTTCTTAGAGTCTTTGGATGTGAGGTGTTTGTTCATATAGACAAGGATGATAGGACCAAGCTAGAGGCTAAATTAGAAAAATGTACTTTCATTGGTTATGGTGGTGATGACTTTGGATTTAAATGTTGGAGTATTAAGGACAAGAAAATCATTCGGTCTAGGGATGTGGTCTTTAATGAGAAAGTCATGTATAAGCAACAGTTGTAGGAAAACAAGGAAGAATCCAAGAAAGAATATGCAGTGGTAGAGGATCTTCCGGATGGGACAGTGACCCATGAATCAGTTCAGGAACTGACTCAACAGGAACCCCAAACTCCTACAGTGAGGAGGTCTTCTAGGGTAAGAAAAGAACCTGAACATTTTTCTCCTTCTCTTTATTATTTATTACTCACTGATAGTGGAGAGCCAGAGAGCTTTGATGAAGCAATGCAGGTAGATGCCAGTAAGAAGTGGGAGCAAGCCATGGATGAGGAGCATAAGTCTCTCATGGAGAACCAGACTTGGGATTTGGTGAAGCTACCAGAAGGCAAAAGAGCATTGCAGAACAAGTGGGTGTACAAAGTTAAAGACAAAGAAGGAGGAAAGAAAAGATATAAGGCCCAGTTGGTGGTCAAGGGGTTTGCACAGAAACAAGGTATATATTTTGATGAGATATTTTCTCCTGTAGTAAAAATGACTTCTATTAGAACTATTCTTGGAATAGTGGCAGCATAAGACTTGCACTTAGAACAATTAGATGTAAAGACTACATTTATCCATGGTGATTTGGAGGAGGAACTATATATGCAGCAACCAGAGGGCTATGAGGTCAAAGGTAAAGAGGAGATGGTGTGTAAACTGAAGAAGATCTTGTATGGCTTGAAACAAGCTCCACGTCAATGGTATAAGAAGTTTGATAGCTTCATGATGGAGCAAGGAAGGTTATATTAGATGTCATTTTGACCATTGCATGTATACAAAGAAATTTGAGGATGGAAGTTATATTATCCTGTGTTTGTATGTTGATGACATGTTGGTTACAGGTAAAAACATGCAGGAAATAAAAGTACTCAAGAAACGGCTAAGTGAATCCTTTGATATGAAGGATTTGGGGGCAGCCAGACAAATCCTTGGTATGAGGATAACTCAGGATAGGAAGGAATGGAAGCTAACTTTATCTCAGGAAGAGTACATTAAAAAGGTATTGGATAGGTTTAACATGCAGGATGCTAAACCGGTTGGGACTCCTTTGGCAGGCCATTTTAAGTTATCAAAGGAGCAGTGTCCCAAGACAGAGTAGGAAAGAAACCAGATGTCCAAGGTACCTTACTCATCGGTAGTTGGTAGTTTGAGGTATGTTATGGTGTGCACTAGGCCTAATATTGCCCATGCAATGGGAGCTGCGAGTAGATTTATGAGTGATCCAGGTAAAGAGAATTGGCAAGTAGTAAAGTGGATCCTTCAATATTTGAGAGGGACCATGGGGACAGTTTTGTGCTACAGTGGATCAGACACCACTTTACATGGTTATGTAGATTCAGACATGGCTGGAGATGTAGACAGCAGGAGGAGCACGACAGGTTATATTTACACTATAGGTGGGACAGCAGTGAGCTGGATTTCACGACTACAGAAGCTGGTGGCTTTGTCAACCACGAAGGTTGAGTATGTTGCTGCCTTAGAGGCAAACAAAGAGATGATTTGGTTACAATAATTGCTTGAGGAGTTGGGGAATAAGCAGGAGGAATGTAAGCTGCATAGTGATAGTCAGAGTGCTATACACTTAGCTAAGAACTTTGCTTTCCACTCTAGGATGAAGCATATATAGTTGAGATATCACTTCATCAGGACAACTTTGGAGGAAGATAAGTTGAAGTTGGAGAAGATTCATACCAGTCAGAATCCTGTAGACATGATGACCAAGGTGGTCACAAGGGATAAACTAAAGCTATGTTCAGCTTTGGTTGGCCTTCACGGATGACAGTGAAGGGTTGAGAAGCTTGCTCAGTGGAAATCAGTCTCCAAGTGGGAGATTTTTATGTTTGTGGAGACTATTTTCATGTTAGAGTGTGGTACACCTTCTATGTGTTACACTCAGGTATTTTTATGGCGGTCCCATTCACCAGTGAGCGGGTCAGGGGGGTTCGGGGGTGAAGCCCCTGAAGCAAATTTTCATGGGTGGTTTATTAACCCGTGGGTAATGGGTAACCATTATGGGTTGTTTTTTAGGCCCATGGTTTTTCGGTACCCATTGTTTTGATACCCACAATTTTTTTCCCATGGTTTTGATACCCACGGTTTTTGCCCATGGTTTTGATACCTACGGTTTTGTATCAAAATGCTTAAGCAATTGTCTATTTATATGGCCTTATGCATATGATACATAGACAAGCAAATGTATTGCAGATGTGTTTTGAATTCGGGTGTGAATTCTGTAGAGTTTGTTGAGCATAGCTCCAAACGGATCTGGGTATTGTATTGAGAAAGTGGAGGCTTGTAATAAAATATGAGCAAGTGATTCTTGGTGGACGTAGCCCAAATTGGGTGAACCATGTTAAATCTTGTCTCCTTGTGTTGTGTTATTTATTCTGCACTTTTATTTGAGATTGTAATATTTTCTGCATATTAGTTTTTATTGTTGCGATTCTGTAAGGGATTATTCCACATATTTTATCTCTTATTTCCTAACAATTATAGTATCCCTCAATTATAGATAATTAATCTCAAGCCCACTATCTATATTTATCGTCATTACTTCTTGATCGATGCTCTTCTATTTAACCAATAATATCTCTCTCATGGCATCATATTCCCCTCTATCTAAATAATCAAAGGCTATATGGATATACAGTCTTCATATTGAAGTCCAAATAGATCTATAATCCATATATATATATATATGGGTTAGAAAGGGGTATATGGATGGATATTGTGTCGATAACATTAATTTATGTTAGGGATTCTGAACCAACCGTATATGTATAGCGGAAGATCACCCAGACCAAATCTATATAGATGAGACTAGGATTAAGGCCTATGGATTAGATAAGAATAAATATATAGGACTATATCCCATCTACATAAAGAGGGGGACGACTATACTCTATACTATATAGAATCGACACCCCCTCTCTATATATGGGATACATGCCCCTTTATCATATCTAGATGGGGTTGAGATAATATTGACACTGCTCTTTCCCCACGACCTAGAGATGAGATATGGCCTATTGTACCAAATATATATTTGGATATCAAGAGGAATAATCATGCCAATGATATGACCTTAGATATATGGGTGGTCATGTAGGTAGTGAAATGCTCTCTTGCCTTAGATATAACAAGATATAGATGTTAAATTGAGTGTCAAATAAATTATATAAGATAAAGCAAGGGTTACTTCATCCTGTGTTAGCAAATGTCCCTAGATCACGACATCAGACGTGTAACAAGTTGTAGTCTAGAAGAAACTCATACGGTTCACAATCAAATAATGTGCATAGTATGTAATAAATTTCAAGTACTATTAACGCTTATTTCAATAAATATGGGCATATTCCAGTCCAAGAAGCTAAAAAATATAGCTCTCATTGGAATCCAATATTACTAATTTTGAAGTCCAAAAAGTTAAATATTGGTATTTTCTATACTCCAAAATTATAGATATTGGAATCCGAAAATTGAAATATTAGAATCCAAAGATTGAAATATTGGACTTTGAAAATTGAAATATTGGAATCCAATAATAGCCTTATGTAAATTAGTGGCCACTAGCCTTATGTAGCTTAGAAAAACTGGAATCCAAAAATAGCAAAATTAGAATCAATTAATAGCAAAATTGGAATATTATAATCCAAAAATTAAAATATTGGAACCCATTATACCTAAATCTAGGAGAAATAGTTTAAAATGACCACTTTTTTAGTAGTAAAAGTCATTAGCGGTCACTAGCCTTATGTAAGCTAGCGGTTGCTAGCCTTATGTAGCTTAACGATCGTTAGCATTATGTAAGTTAACAGTTGCTAGTCTTATGTAAGTTAGGAGCCGTTAGCCTTATGTAAGTTAGTGTATGCTAGCCTTATGTAACATAACAAAATTGGAATCCAAAAATAAAGAAATTGGAATCCAATAATAGTGAAATTAGAATCCAAAACTAGCAAAATTGGAATCCAAAAATAGCAAAATTGGAGCTTCATTGCATCCAATAACAACAATATTGGAATTCGAAGATAACAATATTGGAACTCCATTATGTCCAGTAAAAAAAAATTTGGAATCCAATAGTACTACTAATGGAATCCAATAGTAACAAAAATGAAATCCATTATATATAAAAAAGTGATAAATTTCTACCAAAATTGTTAATATTGGAGTCTAGATTCACTAGAATATGTCTAGATTTACTGAAATAGTCGTTTATTACACAAAAACTACATAAGTAATATAATTCAAGGAAGTAAGAGACGATAAATGAGAATACAAACAATAAACTGGAATACACATTACAAAATCAAAACTTAGCCATAACTTAGAATAGAACTTAAGGATTCAAAATTAATTCAAATCAAAACCAAGGATCAACTTTCTACGTAGCACACTTACATCTATTTATATAGTATGAGATGATTGTTGAATTAGCAATCCCTTCTTCCTTTCATTTAAAAAAGAGGATCTTCAAATTCTTAATCTATTCTTCAAAGAACATTAAATATTCTATATGTTTCTTATAAGGATTGGCATATACATTAGGATTATTTAAGTATACAAAACATATACATGTTAGCTTTTAAATCCCTTTACACTCCCAACACTTTCCTAGACTTAAATAGTTGTCTCACCTTAAGATAAAACATGTTTTTATTTTCCTAGGAGATGTTCTATTCTGTTTATGTTGGGTCTTTCTAAATGCTTGATTGCAGTGCAAAATATGATACTCTATTCACAGTTAGCACAAAGAATGTCGTTTACCAGTTTTCATCCTCTGTGTACTACTTAACTTCCCTTTTGGGTTTTCAATTAATTAGATTTTTTAATAGACCACCCTTTTGGGTTTTCAATATGTAGAAACTCCCTCATAGACCCCCCTTACAGGTTTTCAATCTAAGTGGGCCTACTTACAAATATCTAAGAAAATGTATGTAATGAGACTTCAAAATGTATTACTTGTTACAAATTTTGTGCTCCCTTTTCCTATTGTTGTTATTCATGTTGTTCTATTTTGGTTGTGTTGGTGAAATAATTTTTCGTAGTGCAAATTATTGGTTTTCATTAATGGTCATGGGGCTAAGCCCCTCCTTCTCAGGTATATGGAGGCTCTCATTATTGAATGTACACTAACTAAAAATGTGGGGTGGCCGTTCAGCCGAGGATCACATAGGAATACTCCACTAAACTTGTGATAAAGTGCTTGTACAATATATAAGGGAGGAATTTTCTTGGGAAAGAAGTAATGGGGAGTAGGATAAATATGGAGAGGGGGTTAATGCTATGAGTACACTTACAAAATTCACATGCATTATCTAGAGTAGGTTCAAATTTAACCATGCAATAAACAATAAGACCTATGAATTCATTAATCAAAGAGACAAAGTTCTTCCTTGGTTATACAAGATTACAATGCTTGCAAAGTTGGAAAGTAGGGATGATATAGCAACATAGAAAAGGAGATAGAGGAAATGTAGCTTTTATTGCTTGTATTAGTAGTGAAATACAACAACTTACAACAATCAATAATTTCCAACCCCTTGGATTGGAGAATCCATTCCAATTTATAGCATTACAAATGTCTCTTCATCTCCCCCAAATGAATTTTCACCTTTCCTCATCACTCGCAACCTTTCATATTCCTAAATAATAAAGTGAGCCTCTTCTTATTAATGAAAAAGAACTCTTACAATCTCAAATTAATGGTCACTTAATTGAATAAGAAAAAATAGAGAAAAATTACATTCTTAATGAAGAATTAGAATATAGAAAGAGAAGAAAGAAGAGAAAGAGATAGAGGAGGGTTGATCAATCTGATGAAGATGAAGCCTATGCCAATGAAGAAATGACCTTCGATGAACTTTGAGGAAATAATCTTGGAATGAGATCCTTTACTTTGAATTCTTTACTGAAATGAGTCACCAGAGACACCACCTTTTCTACCTCTAGAACATGAACGTAGCTCAACACTTTGATCCATGTCTAGGGAACATCATTGATATCCTTGCACTGATTAAAACACACCTTATGATCTCCCATAATGTTAGATATTGAGCCAATGATTTTTGTAAGGGTCTATAACATATCTGTGTTGACAAAGAAAGGATCACCTACCTCTTTCTTGACTAATTATTGGAAAGAAATAATGAGTCCTTCCGAAGATGAATTTTTAGTGAGTGGAAGTGGTCTAAGCTTTTGTACACAATTGTTTCCATCATCTAAAATCTCGAAGGCATGTTTCCTAAAAGATTTAAGTTTAGAGATAATATCATTTATCATGTCATGTCTGGAATTCAGTGTGTGGTTCTAAACTATGGACAAGTTATCAACAACATATGCAAACATATTCCTAATCATGAGAGTGTGGGAATCGAGGCAACTCATTTCAGACACAAGTGGGAACACACTATCCCAACGATTATTTTCTTTTTCAATATCTTCCCTTATTGTCTTTACTATTGAAACAATGGAAAGAACATACTTGAATAAGGAGAGAACCTCTTGAAGAAATACATTTCCTTTCTCAAAAATATTTTCAACCCACTTATCATTTACTTTCCCTTGCATGGCATAACATTGGGCTCTCTTGATCGACTGAGGGTCAAATCTATTAATGGTAAGGATGACCTCTATAGGAGGAAGAGGTACTACATTAGGATCTAGGAAGGATTGCACATAAGCAATGAGATTTCTCACATGCTCCTCCAATTGTTCCATAGTTTTTTTATACTCCTCATTCCTAATAAGCAAGTGGGTCATAGGATCCTTGAACAGGTTTACATATCCTTCATGTGTGGCTTTCCCCAATGAGATTTGCATCAAATCATATCATATTAAGTCATATCTTCCACATGTTTTACAACTTTGGGCCAAGTCACCTCTAAACACTGGGATTTAGAGGCCCTATAGAAGAAACAAGATGCTACTTCTACTTTCTTTCCCCACTTGGTCTTTATGAATTTTGAGATAGCCTCAAAATTAAGTGTTACAGCTTGTTGCACTGTTCGTGAATTACTCCCAAATAGTTCTTAAATCTATGGGAAATTTTCCTCTGGACTAGACACAATATCAGACATGGTGAAACTTTCAGTTGCTTGGTAAGGGATCACAGTTTTCTTGTGATGAGATGATTCTTCCATTGAGAAGGATACACTTAGATGCCATAGAAGAATAAAAGACTGTGAAGTATCAAATTCACCTAGCTCGAGAGGCTCAATGAGATCTTCAATGATATTATCCTTCTTATGAAGCTTCTTAAGATGGGAAAATTTAGTATTCTCTTCTTCCACCACCATTCTCTTTGAATATTCTTCTGAGTGAATGGAGACTATGGATGTTTTAGATGCCCTTAGAGAGGAATTGTGAGAGACTTGTCTAGATAGAGTCAAGAGACCACTAGACTTGATGAAAGAAACTCTCTTCCTTTTAAACCATTCTATTATATTTAGATTACTACTGTAATCCTCTACTCAATGTCACATGATTATCTTATATTCCATTAATTCGGAAGAAGGGGTGAAGATTACACCACCATGTACTTGGGAAATAACTAATCCGACCCATCATCTTTTATCTCTTCAGTAAACTAGCCAAATTTGAGTTCCCTCATCTGGTCTACTGTCATCCACATAAAGTCCATTTTCTACACCTTGAAATCATCCATGTAGTTGGCCCAATAGTCTTAAATTTGGGGTGATGGTGTAAAAATGGAACAATGAAGGTATATGTATTTCTCCTAATATCAAAATCACACCTAGATGTGTAGGAGTAGAGATTGAGGTCAACGAAGGATACTTCAATGTTTGTCACATATGTGATATTATTGCATCAATATATTCCCAAGGAGATGGGAAATGACACACCTTTCCTTTTGACATTATTGCACTTGACATGAACATGAGCCAATTGTCTACACAACTCAAATAGTATGATTTTGTCATTTGGGTACCTAGGTAGCCTCTGAGGAACAAGATCATAACATGTGAATATGATATAACTAAAGGTAGGGAACTAGATGAAGTGGATCTTGTACTTTTTATAAGTGTAACTTCTTGGGAAGAGATCCTTCATTCTAGATTTCCCTTGAGGATCCTGATGATGAACATGGTGGATGCATCATTCACCTTGGCATAGTGGGAGTTTCTCTCCCTATGTGTTATTTGTGGATACTTATTGTATGTAGGTGATTTTCGAGGCACATGGGGAGCATTGGAAAATAATTTGAAGGGTATTGTTAAGGTAAGGGCATACACCAAGTAAGAAGTTATGGTGAAATTTTTACGTGGAGGGCAACTACATAAATTACCACTGGATGTTGTCGTTGATGATTTGGTCCCAATCCACCATCTGGTTTCTTGTTTTTGTCACTAAGATGAACTGAGACATCCAATCCTAAAAATATTTCATTGTTTCTTCGCCCATCATTATGCTCAGTAGAATAATGGCATCGAAATAGGCCTCATGAAATTCACTCCTTGATAGGTTCTTGGGAATATGGGAAGGATTTATTCCTTATTTGAGCCACAAAGCGAGTGTTAGGCATTGCAGATATGAATAAGTCCTCACCTACTCTGCTAAAGAAAATTCCTTAGATATGATGACCGTGTTATTGTTGATGGGAATTTACATACACTTTGAAATTCCCTTCAAGGTTAAAACTGTGAGAAGTGAGTTGTCATTTGCCTGAATTGTTCTAGAGTCAACATCATCGTATTATGTACATATCAAGACTAATTCAGTGCTCTCAATAGATAGTCAGTGACCTGTTTACCTAAATAGTCTACTTGATAATATTTTCTCCTCCACTAATTGACAAGGTTCTCCAAGCATTCTATTTTTCAAGTCCTCTAGATCTATGTGGGTGACATCACTATCTCCCACACTAGGGTATTCAACGATTAGAGTGGAAATGGGCTTCAAACCTGAATACTTGATCTTCATGGTGTCAAAAAGAAGTGAGATAGGTGGAATGTGAATTGAAAAACATGATTTGAGCTCAATTGCAAGGCTTTCTATTTGTAGCAAGTCATATCTAGGACAACTGTTTTTAGTAAGTTTTCACAATTTTCACCTTTTGATTATTTTCGTTTGTTTGGAGCATCACAGGTGCTAAGAATTTTCCATTTTAAAACACTTCATATATTTGGAAATGTGGAGCATTGCATACTTAATATACTTAGATGGAGGTATTTTAGATGTCAGATTGTAATGAAATTGGTCTCAAAAATTTAGGTTTTACTTTAGGATCTTTTGCTCCATTTTTTGAGGTTTTTCATCCACTAGAACTTCATAGATCTGAAAAGGAAACCTCTAGATCTATAAATTTTAGATGGATAATGTAATATATACAAATCATTAATGGAAATTCTATTACAATAATCTTAAAGGTTTTTTTGGGAGGAGTGCACAGGTAAAATTTGATTGAAATCAGGTGCACAGTTAGAGAGTTACGAGTATTTTTTAAGTTTTGGAGCATGGATATATGGTAAAATTTCATAAGCATGTCTAGTGAAGGATTTTTATGTAGCATGGAATACCATAACAATTTTAATATTTACAAATCACTAAGCATGCGAGTTGAGGAGAGTTAGTCATTTTGTTAGCACGCTCTAACTCATCTTTTGAACCGACAACTTAACTGTGGTTAGTGGATGGTTGAAGTGGAGTTGCACTAGTAAAAGAGGGAAAAATCACAAGGGACACCCAAGTGTTATTTTAACTAGATGGTGATAAGTGGAATCCTCTTGTTTAGTGTGAATGAGATGCAGGGGCTACGAAATGGCTTACATGGGCTTAGACGTGGATTTGTTTATGATTGGGAACTGAGTGGCTGAGTGGTTGGATGGGGAGCACAATTTTATATTCCCCTTGCCCCCTATTAACCTTATGTAATCCAAGGGATATAAAGGGATTGAAATTTCACCATGGGTATAGGTACATGAGAGGGGGTCAATCAAAATATAAGTTTTTGAGTGCCTAGGTGCAAAAGTGGAGAGGTTTAGTTTGCGAGAAGTTACCCAGGATGGGGGAGCACAATTTTGTGTCCCCTTTCCCCCTTTGCACCTTAGAGAAAAGACAATAGGAAAAATCATGCTCAAAAAATGCCAAGGTGTCAGGTTATAATGAAAAGTGGGCATGCCGACTTGATTCATCCATTTGCTCTCCCTAACACCTTAAGTCAATTTCTTAAGTTACAAGACTTAAAATTCAATGGGGGAGAACATGTTTTTGTGTCCCTTTTGTCCCATTTACACATGGGGGATAAGACAATGGGAAAAATCATGCTTAAAATCCTGCTCATGTTGTTTTAGGTTGCTGATGTCACATGTGAAGTCTAAATTACATCGGTAGTGTGTTTATTGCCCGAGGAGTATGGAAGGGTATTTTGGGGTCAGACATTATATGATTTTGAATCCAAATCAAATGATGATATCATTAAAGTCAGTATCAAGATCTAATTATTTTTTAAATTTGGTTTTAAGGGAATATTCCATTCTTGACTCGAAGGGGTAGCTGTAGTTTCTCGGATTATCACAAAATATTTTTAGATCTTAGATCAAAAGTTATATATCCATAATATAGACGGTTCAAATATATTTTTGATGATTATTTATTTTCCTCCCAACTCTTCCCGTAACTCCTAGAATCATCCAAAAAAGTTGTCTTTCACAGTTGGATCCTTCATTCCATCTGCCCAAAATGACCTGATCTTGCTTGCTTGATTATTGACATCAATTTATTCCAATTTTTTCCCCTAAACTTCCTTGGATGACTTAATTTTTCTCTGACACAACTATATGATGATTTGAATCTTCCCTGTAAGCTTCTAAAGTGTGTTTTCCAGTTGTGAAATGGCCAAAAATGGCCCTTTTAAGCCTCTAGGTGTAGTTGTTCTTCCTTGAATCTCAATGAATTCATCAATCACCTTGGGCATTCATCCACATACATTAAACACACTTTAATAATATTTTAGGACATTCCTATGAGCTAGAATGAGGGTGAAAATAAGGATAGGCTGACTAGAGGAAGGGTTCACAGTGACCAAGAGAGGAAATTTACAAGTGTGGGTTTAGTTATCATGGCAACATTTTTCAATTTTGCATGCTAGAAATTTAGCATGACAATAGTTGGCTCTAGCTCAGGGACATTAGACCATAAGGGGTAATGAAGAACCTTATGTATCTAATGGGTAGGTTGACCATTGCCTTGATAATTGGGCATTAGAGTCATTCCTTCACCAACTAATATAAACAACAACATGAATGAGGAAAAACAAAACAAACACACCAAACATAAAGGGAAACACACAACAGAAGGGAAAATTGTGCTACATGGGAGGGAAATTTATAGAGGCAAGGGAATAATATACACACAACTGATAACAGGCTAAGAAAAGTAAGTACTATCATGGAATAGTGGGTTGAATTCATACCACTTATGAAGCTTGAAAATAACTAGTTGGTCGTGCCACACTCTCATGATGGATATGTATAGTTTCATAAGAAGAAGATAAACCAAGTTTCCATTCTCATACTAATTTTGCAAGTAAAAATTTGTTACATCCAATGACCACTTCATCATTTTTTGAAATTTTTTCTTTCTACAGTCTTCGTCTAATATCTTGTAACCATAAAAAGTCATTCTTCCATGTTCTCAAAAATAGAATCTCTACTTTTAACCTAAAGGTAGTCACCATCCCTGGGTGAAATTTGCAACATGGATTCATTTCTATAATTAGCCAAGAATTTGAAAGTGACGAGGACAAGTTGACTTTCTCCCCATTCACTGCCTTCTTATAGTTTCTCATTAGTTATTGTTCTAAATACTTCCTTTCTATACATATCGGTTCATCCTCGGTGTGGTAAGAATCACATGATGCATCCTCCTTGTGGAAAGATAAAGGACACAAATTCAGAGCTAAAACATGGGAATAATCACTTATTCCATCCTGAACATATCTTAGAGAGTCCTCTTATTTGTAGGGAAAATAGAAGACTCCATACTCACAATTATGATCGCTATCACACTCTTTTGGTGATGATAGGGAAACCAACTCATTGGAAAGTTCATGTTTTCTTCGCTCATCAAAATATAATTCAAGAGGGAAATTAAACTCTTCCATTTACTTTATTTCATTATTGGGCATTTTGGCATTAAATAAAGAGCCAAAATTAGAAAAGAAATCATCAATAATTAGCTCAAAATCATCCTCTTGAATAAATTGTGGTGGATAAGGAGGATTCATCTATTGAATGTCTTTACGGTCAGTGGAAATATTAGCAAGCATTGGATCATCTATTATGAGACAAGAATTCTTATCTCTGGTGCACATTACTTTTCCAAAGGTTTTTGATTAAGGACAAAGTGTAGCTATAGATGGAAACTCAACTTATATGCTTTCTTCATCATCTATTGAGGTTTTGGGTGAAAATTCTCTGGAATACTCAAGAAGACAACCGTAATGAGAGGAACTGAAGAGTCTTCTTGGGAAAAAAACTTCATAATATGAATAATTAGCAAATTCTACTTCCAAAAGGTGGCTCTCTTCTTCCTCACTATGGAGTGCCTCAAGTTGCTCATACTTTTCTTGTATAGCCACAACATAGTTTAGAATTTCAACATTGTTTTAAGGGTCATAAATTCATTCTGTAGCTCTCAAAATTATTTACAAATACTCCTATTTCAAGGATATCATTTATTCATTCCATAAGTAATAAAATCATCCAAAGGAAGAGAAAAAAAGGTAATGTTTTTAGTTTTTTAGTCAACGGTGTAGAATTTAAAACATTACCTTTAAGAGATTCCTCTTTGCTAACTTCACCTAGAGATTCATCCTCATGCTGTTTGTACAAAATTTCATATCTTTTCTACATTCTTCTCATCAGGTGCTTAGATTATTGATCATCAGCCAATGCAACTCCCATTTTATTTCCTCTAACAACATTACATTTGAATTTAAGCCACAAGGATTTGATAGTAGAATCTTCAAGTGTAGTAATTTTATTCATTCAAGATATCCTTTCCATAAATTATGCAGGAATGTTATTGACCTTATTTCCTTTTGATGATTGTATATTTTTGGTTGAATCAAGAGACCTCTTCATTGTGTCATAATCCATACTTTTGTAAGAGCTAGCCAAGAATGATGGCTGATATGAAATTTGGATGTTTTGATGGTCATCGTCTTCTTCGTTGTTGCTGTCACTTATTGATGTTAAACACCAATAATGAAACTTCATCATTGTGATGTGGGAAATGAACGTGACATGGTAAAATAAATAAAATTGTGGGGTATATCATTGTTAGGAACCCATTCATTCCTTGATAAATTCACTTTTAATTTTATTTTTTTTGGAATACAAACACACACATATATGAATTTTAGGGATCTTTATAGGGTGCACAAGGGTAGATCTTCCCCAATTAGTAGATAACAGAGCTAATTGCATGCACATAGAAGAAACTTAATAGATATGAACACACAGAATTATAAAGCAAAGGCAGCTCTAGATCCAGATCTAAAATAACACAAAGTCTACTTTAAGAGATCTAAGATTTAAAAGTAAGAAATAATTTTTCATAACACATAGATTATTGCTTTTCACCAATGACCACAAGGCTATGCAATCTTCCTCCTCCTTCTTGGTAACGCCTGCCACCTATCTCCAAGGGAAGGTCCAATTATTGAATGTAAACTAAAAAGAAGAAGGAAGAGGAAAGCTAAAATCGTGGGGTGTATCATTGGTGAAGCGGCTAGATCTGGAAACAAGCTGGAATTGCAAGCAGTTGGAATTGGAAGCAAGCTAGAATTAGTTGGATCTTGAAGCGGCTGGATCTGGAAACTGGAATTGCAAGCAGTTGGAATTGGAAGCAAGTGGAATTTTGCCTTCGCATTGTCTTCTCTTTTATCCTTGAAGCTTTTGCAGTTCTTCTGTTGTACATGCATCAGTGCAAGGTTGGCCGTAGATAACTCATCATCCTTATTTTTAATTGCATATGAGCAATTAAAAATTCTGGAAAGCACTCAGGGTGAATGAAAATTCAATGAAGGCTTCAACTGAAGATGAGAGCACATGCACAAGGTCTTGGAAAGAATTTCCCATGCACTGTCTTCTTCATGGGCTGCATTACAGCCTTTGTGCCAGAAGCTTTTGAAGATCTGGATCTGAATATGGATGCAGCATCTGCATCTGGATATGGATCTGCACCTGCATAACAAACTTTGGCAACATGGCTATGGATGGAAAATACTCGAATAATTCCACTGCTTTTAATCTGTACGCATGAGTGAAGTTTCTCCTGCTCTGGATCTGTCTATCAATTCAGCAAGAGAGCCTAGATCTGTCTCCAGTATGAAGTGATGCATGACTCCGTTGTGCTTTCTTTTTCATCTTTCTTCGCCATAGCTTTGTCTATCTTTGTCTGAATAAGGACTGGAATTCTTCAAAACTGGTGCAGATCTGGATAATTCTTCAAATTCAGAGGATATATGCAATGTATTGGACATTGATAAAAGCTCCTTTTCCTTTGTAAAGCACCTGTTATTTGAGTTATTGTCCTTAATGTTCATTGAGCTCCTGTAACACCTGTGCAAACAATTATGCAAACAAAGATCAACCTCCTTCAAAGCATGCGCCAAATCTGGAAGCTTTTAGCCTTGTTTCCACTTTTTCTGAACAAAATCCTTCCTCTAATGGGGGCGCACTTTTCCTCTGGTTGCAATTCTTTACCATTCACCCATATGGCTGCCCATGCTTATATAACTTTCACAATTCTATAATTAATAATTGCCCTAACAATTAAAGGTAATTAATTAATTAAAAATCATGCTCTTCTCTTTTAAAAATAGCATGTTTAAGGACAGCCATCCAATAAATTAAATTAATCCAATTTAATCCTTCACACATCACTTCACTTAAGCTTCACAGTGTGCTTTGACCATAGCCACTGAAAATAGAATTTAATATAATCTTTTAATACTTTAAAAAGTATTAATTCCTTCTCAAAAAGGGCTGCATTAAATAAATTAAATTTATTTAATTTTAGAATTCTATTTCCAATTGATTTATTCCCCTTTGCTTTTGTTGACTTGTCCACAAGCCTGGGTGCCAAAATTGGGTGAATAAATATTAACAAATATTTATTTAATGCATTATTATTCACCCAAGGTGGGTTGCACTTTTTTGCATAATAGAATTCTATTTTTAAGAATTTCTGACAATGGGATTTTTTACCCTGCAAGGCAGCCCCGGAAATCCCATGATCCACTTAAGTGATTTGAATTTGACAATGTTACCCTGCGAGGCAGGCAATAAAATCCCATGATTTCACTTAAGTCACTTTTCTTTTATTTCACCATGGGAATTTTTACCCTGTAAGGCAGGCAATAAATTCCCGCCTGCCTGCAGCCTCTAACTTTCCCACTGCAGCTTAAGTGAATTTTATATCATCGGGAAAAAGTATTCATTATCAGGCTTCTATTTTTTAGATGCGCCCATCCCCGCAGGGGCTTTTCTGTGCACGACTTCGCTTTTTCCCAGTGATCCAGACCTCCGATGGCGACTTCCTCCGGGCACAATGTGCGTATATGTTTTCTAGCCGCTCTAGGCCAAAAATCGGGCTTACCCGGCGAAGGAGTTGTTCCAGAGAAATTTTACAGAAAACAGAACGGGACACCACAAAAACTCGAAAAATTGCCAAAAGTTACAAATAAAGCCCAAAACTTAAAATAAGTTAAAATCCTTCTGGTATATAGGAATAATAACATATTCGCTCAGAGTTGAAACGGAGCGCAAATAGCCTCATACGGGACTCAAAATAATAAAATACAAATTTCCCGCAGACAAATCCCGACGACAGAATAAAACAATTTTGGGCATCTGGGTATTTGGCGAAAAGGGCTAATATGGCTCTTTGGGATTATCTTGACGCAATACAAGAACTTTCAGGCAATAAAAACAACAAATGACCCATTATTTTAAAAGTACGAAATTTTTTCGGATTGGGTAAGATTTCAGGGTGAAATCTGAGTGACACCAGTTGGCTCCGTCTGTGGACATCTTTTTCTCTTGTCAGAATGATAAAGGGAAAAGATGAGATCCCAGCATCTCTGGTTTCGTATCTTGTCTTTTGGGCACGGGGTCAGGCAAACAAACACAACACAACACCAAAACAAGGAAAAACAAACAAAGTTTTATTTATGTACATACAGGTTTTACCCTGCTTCTTCAGTTGATGAACAGCTTCAGATGCTGCCCGTTCGTGATAACGACCTACTATTTTAAAAGTACGAAATCCCAATTAGTTAAGGGGTAATTCTAAGTTTTGAGGCCTAATGAAGGCATCCAGTTTTCTTAAAGGAGGTTTCCCCATTGAAGTGGCGTGTGATATAAAGGTTATTTGAGTAAGTTCATTTTTTTGTAGCCCGTAAATCTATGCAGAAGGATCCTCACATCTAGTATCATAGCACTTTCTTGGCCTTGCAGGTAGATTTTGGAGATATTTTATTCAGCAGTGGATTTTTAGGAGTTACGCCATTTACAAAAACATTTTCCTTGCATTTGTTTTCTACATATTCATTGTAGGTTTAGATAAGGGTAAATACCCATCTGCACAATTGTGGGAAGTACTTGGGCATAGGACCTAAAACTCATTGCGAATACAAAAAAAAACCCAACGTAGCTAGCCCATTGAGATGACATGCCACAAAAAGGGAAATAGACCATCCCGATTAAATAGTTTTCACTCATGAGATAAACTAGGAACTGTTCGTGATAACGACCCCATCCCAATTGGTTAAGGGGTAATTCTGTGAAGACATTTTCTAGTGAGTGGTACTCATTCAGAAAAAATTATTGGTAAGAGATAATCCTTAAACCCTTAGGTAGGCTAATTGACAAGCCCATATCCAACATAACAGTTACAAGGGAAAACAAAAGAGTGGTCATAATTGAGAATAGTTGGTAATTGTGCACTTACAGACATGTTGCTGGCAGGAATAAAGTAACTGTCAATTTTCCAAAAAAATATGGTTTTTGTCATATCTTTCATTTAATAGTTCCATTTAATCTCAAAATTTCTTGGGACACCTAAAATTCCATTATGCACATTTCCTTCCTTGAGGGTCCATATCCAAATTCCACATTTATTAGCCAGAAATCTCAATTTTTGATGTTTAGGGTTTTTCCATAACTTCTTTAGTTTTTCCTCAATTGCTTTGAAATTTTACCATAGTGTTCCTATCTGTTTTATGATCCTTTGTCCCTCTTAGAAAAATTTCCCAGTTTTTCCATTGCGGTTCCAAAATTTCCATTACATTCATCAATCATAACCAGGAGGTCCCAAAAAACTAGTAAAAATACCAATTGAGCTCACATTAAAATTTTCCCTTACGAACCATGTCTTAGAATGTATTTTTATATCCCTTTAAAAAACTAGTTATGGTAGCCAACCATGGAATCAAAAATATCATGGAGGAAGAAATCACAACATTGAAGTCACCGGTCATTGAGTTAACCGATATGATGCGTGGAATGAACCAATAGAATATCATTTTTCTTAACAAATTGTCTAAAGAGTATTCTTCAGAGAATAACTTCTCTTCTCCAAACACATCCAATGGGCCCAAGCTTGAATTTCAAAGGTTCAATGGTTTAAATCCTATAGGATGGATATATTGATCTGAGAAATTCTTCAACCTTCACAATACTTATTTTGTAAACCAAGTCGCCATTGTTTCTTTCCACTTGGAGGAAGAAGCAATCCAATAGTACCATTGGTATCTCAAATCAAATGATGAACCAAATTGGACAATTTTTCATCCTTACTTCCAGGTAGATTTGGTTCCTTGGAATTTGATGTCTTTACAAGACCTCTCACTAAACTCCATCAGATAAGTACTATTCATGATTATCAAATTGAATTTGAGAAACTGGTTAATCACACTGAAGGGTCATTAACTGAATTCTTCAAGAGTTATTTTTTTAGTGGCTTCAAAGATCCCCTTCTCTCAGAGGTGAATTTTTTTTGGTCCAACAACATGATATATACCTTGGGCTTAGCTAATTTATAAGAAGATAAACTATCAGCGCAAAGTCAACCCCCTACTTTCCCACCCGCAAAGAACACAACAAACAAATGGCCAACCACAACTACCCCAGTCAAACACCTTCCTGAGGTAGAGATGTGGGGTCATATGGAGAATGGATTATGTTATAACTGTGATCAAAATGGGTTAAGAGTCACATGTTCATCACACAAAAGCTCTACTTTCCAAATGTGGAATCAACACCATAACAGGACAACAAGCCCAATGTTTAGGAATTCCAGGATGCTCAAGAGGAAAAAAACCCCATCAGAGGACTCAGTGCCTTAGGATATTCAACTTGAAATCTCTCTACATGCACTAAAAGGTGTTACTACCCCTCAAACCATAAAGTTTAAAGGGTTATTTAACAATATCCCTCTCATAATCCTCATTAACTCTGACAACACTCACAATTTCATCGATCTTTGTATCGTTAACCAGGATGATTGCTTCTTACACACTTGTTATAGCTTTGAAGCCATGATTTCTAATGGAGGAACATTTCCATGTAAAGGGAAGTGTTAGAATGTGTGTATTACAATTACACTCTTTTATTAGATATGTTTGTTCTACCCTTAGGAAGATATGATGTGGTTTTAGGTGTGTAGTGGCTCTGCACATTGGGACCTATTCTATGGGACTTCTCTGATCTTTAGATATAGTTCACAGATTGTGGCCAGAAGCACACCTTAAAGGATTATTGTTAGGATCTACTAACATCATCCGTTCCCATCGCATGGAATTTTTTTTATAAGAAGGGCTTGTATGGAATAATTTCCCATATGTACTCTATCGAAATCCAACCCCCATGTTATTAAATACCACATTGGTTTACAATCCCTCCTTAAAAAGCATAAAACCATTTTTATATATCTAGTGGGTTTTCCCCGTTCACAACTTGAATATCATTACATTGTTGTCCTTCTAGGAATCACCCACCCAACATCTAGCCATATCGCTATCCCCATTTGCAAAATATAAATATTGAGAAGCTAGTCTGGGAACTCCTCAAGTCAGGATTTACTCACCCCAACACTAGCCCATACTCCTACCCAATTATTATTATCCACAAAGAGGATGGTTCATGGCACCTTTGCATTGAATTTTGTGCCCTTAACCACCTCACTATCAAAGATAAATTCCTAATTTTGGTAATCGACGAGCTCCATAGGGATAATTTTTTTCCCAAATTGGATTTACACTTAGGCTATCATCAAATTTAGGTGCATGCTAATGACATTTCAAAGACAACCTTTCCCACTCATGATGGTCATTATGAGTTCTTGGTCATACCATTTGGACTTATAAATGCCCCTTCAACATTTCAAGGACTAATGAATAAAATCTTGTCCTTTCCTCTTTAAATTTGTTTTAGTCTGTTTTAATGATATTTTGATCTACAACCACACATGGCCCAAGATTCTCTAGCATATTGACATGGGAATTTGTTTTCTAGTAGACAATCAATTATGTGCTGAACAGTCCAAGTGTTCCTTTGGTCAAGATTCAGTTGAATGTCTAGGGAATGTTGTTTCAGACTATAGGGTTTGTATGGATATGGAAAAATTAGTACTATCTAGCATTGGCCTTGACCAACAACCCTCAAGAGCCTTCATTTTCTCATATTCCTTACAAGATACTATCACAAGTTTATTAGGGATTATGGAAAGATCACAACTCCCTTGAATTCCTTATTGAAGAAGGATGCATTCACATGGGATGCAACAAATGACCAGGCACTTGCGACACTTAAACAGGTTGTGTAACACACCATTTTTGGCCATCTTGGACTTCACCAAAACTTTCACCGTCGAAAATTATCCCTATGGAAACGGCTTGGGCATTTTTCTTCTCAAAGAGGGTCATATAATTTCCTTCACTATCAAAGCTCCTTTTGGCTGAAATTTGGCTTTGTCTACATATAAAAAGAAGATTATGGAAATTCTACATATAATACAAAAAATGAAGCCATACTTATTTTAGAATCATTTTTGCATCAAAATCAATCACCAGAGTTTAAAATATTTCCTTGAATAATGAGTCTCATCACCAGTATAAAATAAATGTGTCATAAAAATCATGGGATATGGTTATGAGATCACTTACAAGAAGGGTAAAGACAATATCAGGATTGGTTCTCTCTCATGTACATTCAAGGATTGGGCTTCCCATTCTGCCATCTCCATGCCCATTCCAAACTGGTTGGATTATATATAACAAGGGTATGTAAATGACCCCTTCTTATAACCCCTCATTCAATAATTAGCCATTAACCCCTCTATAGTACCACATTATTCATGGGATGGCATTTATATGTGATACAAGGCTCATCTAGTGTTTCCCTATATCAAAGACCTTCATCAAGTTGTATTCTATGAAATCCACGCTTGTCCCTAGGTAGGGCACTCGATATTTCTTAAAATATATGAGTGGGAAAATTGAAACTTCTTTCAAAAGGGAATGAAAGGAGACATTAAATAGATGGTGGGAAAATATGATAAGGGGAAACAACACTGATTCTTATTTTTCTTGAGCCTTTTATCATTCCTACCAAGATATGGAAAAATATTTCTATGGATTTCATTAAGGGGCTCCCTAAATCTAGAGGAAAAATAGTGATCCTAGTTGTGGTAGAATACTTCTCCAAAAATAGTCATTTTTGTTCCCTCATCCATCCATACAGAACCTCCATGGTCACACAAGTTTTCTTGGATCAAATATTCCACGTCCATGTCCTCCCTTCTTCAATCATCTCTGATCATTACAAAATTTCACTAGCCATTTTTTGGATGGATATATTCAAATCCACAAGCACATAACCGAATATGAGCTTTGGTTATCACCAATAAATAGATGGCCAGACATAGATTGTCAAGAAATACTTAGAAACATTCCTCCATTACTTTGTTTCAGAACAACAACACTAGTGGGAAAAGTAGCACCCCAAACAAAATGGTGGTATAATACATCACACCAAACTTATACTAAAATGACTCCATATGAAGTGGTTTATGGTCAAGCGCCAACAGTTCTTCTCCCATATATCCTCGGTAGTTCTTTAGTTCAGGAAATAAACACTACTCTCTAAAATCAGGATCAAATTCTCCGCACCCTATGGGATAATATCCATATGGCACATAACTGAATGAAGCAACATGATCACCAATACCACTTTGAGCACACCTTCCAACCAGGTGATATAGTTTTCCTTCATCTACAACCATACAAGAAATCATCCCTAAAACTGATAAGGTGTCATAATCTTGCTCTAAAGCTTTATGGGCCATATAAAATTCTCCACAAGATTGAGTCTGTTACTTATAAGTTAGATCTTCCACCCTCCTTCCATGTTCACCAATTCTTTCATGTCTCATTTTTGAAGAAAATTCTTGGAACCAACATCAGAGTGAATTTTTTTTACCAGAACTTTATAATGAAGGCTCCATCCTTCTCAAACTAGAAGAAATATTAGACCGGCACACCAACCAAATTTTCTCACGTTCAATCATGGTATAATTAATCCAATGGAAAAACATGTAACTAGAAGATGTAACATGGGAACCAATCTTCTATATTCAGTAACAATTCCAACATTTGAAGCTTTGAGGAGAAATAATTTTCTGGGGGGGGGGGGATGTTAGGAACCCGTGTCCTACCATTCTCTTGCATCATTAGTGTATTAGTTGCTATCAAAACATATGCTTTGTAAGTCATCCCGTGAGCATATTTGAAGTATCCCACATACAAGGGAAGTAGTAGTCTTTAGATTATACTTAGTATATAAGTAATCTTTGGGGCCTAATGAAGGAATCTATGAATATTATTGTATTAATCTTGCTCAAAGGAGGTTTACCCTTGGAAGTGGACTGTGATATAAAGGTTATTTGAGTTATTTACTAAATTTTATTTCATTGTTCATTTACATTTATAGTTCATAAATCTATGCAAAAGGATCCTCAAATTCATTCCCCTGGAAATATTTCAACTTGAATACTTATGTCCTAAAGGCTATGGAATTTGATACAATCAAATCCACAATGGATCAAAAATTTCATGTTGACCTCTCGTCTCATTGATTTTCCCATAATAAAAAATATATCTACATATCTGAAGGCTTTCACCTTAGTTATTTTTATCAAAATAGCATTTGAAAATCTCTTGGTGTCTATTGAAACTCTCTAATGCCTCATCTTTTGTATCTTGCAATTGTATTATATCTAGAACTCTATTTTTCCTTCATCAATGTAGGTACATAAAGTTTGATGTATTGGGAAGTGTAAAGTGGTTGGAAAGATGGGTTTCTTCCCATAAATTAGAAGATGTGGAGAAGTCTTAAAATTTATTTTGAATCTTGTTCTATCTACCCAAAGTGCATATCTTAGCAATGTGTGTGATGGATGATCTTTTCTTGTCAAGAGTTGTGTTCTTAATGATGTCCAATAGATTTTCATTTTAGATTCATCTAGACCATTACCTTGAGGGTAATAGTTTGCAAAGAATTTGAGTGTAATTTTGTTGTCATATGCTCATTTTGTAAACTTGACTGATTGGAAAATTTGTCATATTATCACGTGCAATAGAAAAAGTACAACTAAACCTTGTTATGATATTAGTTTATAGAAAATTAATAACCTCTTTTATTGTACTCATCTTGGTTATAATTATTTTTCCCATCTTTTATAGTAATCAGTGGCTACTATGACAAATTTATGGCTCTCAAAAGAATTTGGATTGATAACCCCCTATGAAATATAGGCCCCATTGAGCAAAAGGTATGCCCTCAATGACTAGTTGGAGAGGCATTATTAGAATCTTCTTTCTTTTAGAAAACATTTGAAACCTATGGCATGTCCTTATATGATATTATCATCCTTAAAGATATTGGGATAATAATACCCAACTTTAAGTATAACATAGGTAGTATCATCCCCAGATAATGATTGCTTCCCAATTTCTCATGGAAACTAGAGATGATTTAATTTTCTTCAGTTCTAGAAAAATGTATGAGGTATATTCCATGGTAGTTTCTTACATAATTTAAGACTCCCTTCTTGAGAATGTATTGTGTTGATTTTATCTTCAAATGTCTTCTCTATATTATATCTAATTAAACAAGATAATATCCATATATTAGAAAGTAAATAATATGATCATACTAGGGATTTGAAGTCATATTGAATTAATTTATTTGATAGGTTATTATCATTGGGTCTATTTAAGAAATGGTCTTCACTAATCCTTTTCCTTTGACTAAATTTGTCGTTTCTATTGTCAGATCAAACTATTATAATTTGGACATCAATTTTCCTCTTTTTTTCATAGCTCATTCTGACCAAGCATTTGTTTGAGAGATCGATTTGGTACTATATCATTCACTTTGTTTCTCACTATGTGGTACTTGAAGATCTTGATAACTTTTACTAGATAATAATCTTGTTTTTCTAGTATTGAAAACTTTAGTTCAAAATTTGTGAGATTGGTACTCATGAAATAAATTGGGTGCTCAACGAAGTCTTTCCTTTGTGTCAACATAGATACAATTGTATGATACAAACAAAAAGAATATATATAAAAGTCTTGATTAAAATCAGGAATGGTTAGTATTTGATCTAGCATGATTGGAGTTTTGATATCTTGAAATTTATCCTTGGCTTTAGAGGTCCATTCCACCTTTACATCTTGTCATTTAATGGTTTGGAAATCTATGCAAAATAGATATGAATTTCCTAACAAAATTGATTTTACCAAAAAATGATCTCAACTCTTTTTTATTGTTTAGTAAAGTAATTTTAGATATGACTTATGTTCTATTGAGATATATAGTGATACCTTCCTTAGTGATGATGTGTCCCAATAATTTACCTTTTATTATAGAAAAAATGTTATTTTTGGGATTAAGGGACATACCATACTGCCTACATCTATCCAAGATTTTCTCCAAGTGTTAAAGATGTTGATACTTATTTTAAAGAATAATGTTAGATCATCCATATATATGATAATGCATTTACTAATTAACCCTTGAAAGCACCATCCATAGCTATTTAGAATGTGGCTCCTACATTAAGTGATCCAAATGGAATTCTTTTGTATGTAAAAGTTCCCCATTTTTTGGTGAAGGCCATCTTAATTTTGTGTTGTTCATCTACCAACACCTGATTGTAACCTAAGAATCCATCCAAAAAGGAAATCATCTCTAAGCCACTTATTATTTTGAGTACCTCATCCAAAGATGGAAGAGAATAGTTGTATTTCGTTGTTGCTTTGTTTAAGTTTATGAAATCAAAACATGACCTAATTTCACTTTTTGTTTTCCTAATAAGGACAAAGTTTTCTACCCATGTGGAATGTATAACTGTGAAAATAATTTTAGTAGATACTAGTTTCTAGACTTCTTTATATATGGTTAGATCATGGATGGGGTTAACCGATCTTTCGATTTGTCTAAAAGATATGGATTTCTCCTTAAGAGTTATTATATGAGTCATAACTCCAGGATCAAAAATATTCAAATCTTTATAAGACCATGTTATAACATCATTATATTCAATCAACAAATATTTCAATTTATCTTGTTCTTAAATGGTACATACCTTGTCAATGATGACATTTTTAGGATGGCTAATTGCTCCCAGATGGAGAGTAACAATTTCCTGAGACTCAGAGTTCTACTTTCTATGTTTGTCAAGAGGAGTGCCCATTAATTCAAAGAATATTTACAAGGACACCATACCTTTGGGAATCTTGTTATCTTTTAGTTTCAATACCCCATGATTTTCCCAAGTAGGATGATACTCTTTTACTTATCCAAACTCATCATTCTTGTTTTTTTTCATCTATGACTTGTGACTCAAAATATTATAATTTGTGAGGAATTGCATAATATGATGATAATTGGTAAAAACTTGAAAATTGTCCACGTTATCTAGTACTTATGGACAAGACACTATCTCCACTATAAATTCCTCCCATTGAGATCCCTCAAAATGTTGTAAGGTGGTTGTAGTAGTAGTTAATTGATATGTAGTCTTGTTTTCTTCTCTAGGAATATCAACAATGTTAAAGGAATCAAATGTTTCTATTAATTCCCATACCCTATGATTTTATATTATAAAATAAGAGATATTGCATTAAAACTTGATCTTGACCTAATTTACAACAAACTTTGAATCTCCAATAGTACTCATATTTTTAACATTGTTTTTAATGCAAACAATAGTTGTAGAACTAGTGCTTCATATATTTTTTTCCATATTGGTGGTGCATGGAAACTCAAAGTGATATGAAAAGTGATGTTTCTTACCCAAAGGTTATTTGAGTGATACAATAACTCTTGTTCCTTGTCTTGACCTTGCACCATCAAAATGAATTTCCCATTAATCATTTAAATCATCTTGTGGAGAGGTTGTTGTTTATTATCATATTTGATAGTTAGAGAATATACACCTATGTCTGAAGAATTCAAATTAATGCTCTCATTATTTACATTATATTACGTAATCATGTACTTCATTATGCGCTCTCTATCAACTCTTATTTGATTTGGCAAACATATTCATGGAAACCACATGTGATGAAAGTCAATTGAAATATATCCCTTCAAAGACTTTCACCAATATCTTCTTAGAAAAATCACATAAGCTTTAAGTATTTTAACTACTTGCATGTCTATGAAATGTTGTACCCTTAGTTTAGTAGCTAATTGCATAGGTGCATTCAATAACTCCCCAACTACTCTTACCTATGACTTTTCCAGCTAAACCACTCTTCTATCAAATTTTATTGGATTTAATGTCAAATTCTTACATGTCCCTGTAGGCAAGACATTTTCATAAGCTTCTGAATCAACCAAACACTTATGGAATTTTTTACCATAAATCATAACTTTTAGCAAAAAGGGTGGAATCTCGGTTTTATCTTTATATAAAGATACATTGGTGTTACTAGTACCTTTTACTCTGGAGTTCTCTTACTTGTCAAATAATTAAGAAATATATTTCTTTATTCATTGATTTGTGTTAGCTCATGTAATGTGATGGTAGACACCCTAAAAATACATACATATGTCTAGCCTATCCTTAGTTGTTCGTATCCTATTTACATCCCTTCAGAGTTAACAAATTTAATTCCATTCCATTTTGACTTAATTAAATTAATTATATTACTCTTCTACACCCCTTAAATAACTTAATTAAACATTAATGTAATTAAATGTTTAATTATCTTCTCACGCTTCATAGCTAATTAAATTATTTATAAAAAATAGAAATAAGTCTAATTTCCACTTGGAATCCACTTAGAATCCACTTCACTATCCTAGAGCACTTAAATCCACTGCACTTATAGAATCCTACAAAGATGGGGGCAATAAAACTTTACATACAACCACTTTCTCAGAAGAAATCTTACTACCAACCAAATAATCATTACCACTTTAAAGTTGCAACTACACAGACCAAATCCACTTGTTATTTCAGAAAATGCATTCATGATT
The DNA here is from genome assembly GCA_019776745.2 of Taxus chinensis. NCBI lineage: Eukaryota > Viridiplantae > Streptophyta > Pinopsida > Cupressales > Taxaceae > Taxus > Taxus chinensis. Next base: position 746,452,340 of record CM034150.1, read on the forward strand.
ATGGAATTCATTCAAACATTGATCCAATTTTCATAGAATCTCCCTCAACTATAAAAAGAGGCCATATCCTTTGCAAATCCTCTTGGATTGCTTTCTCTTGGATTCCTCTCTCTTGAAATCCTAGAAGTTGTGCAACAAAAATCTATTTATTTTGAAAGCTTTCCTTGTGTCCAAATTTGATTGTAGCATAGCCATTCCCTCATTTGGAGAATAGTTTAGAGAACCCATAATCTAACTGTTCAAGGAATTTACAATTTTAAATACTTCCACAATCCTATCATCGAGGTTTGCAAGAGAAACTTAGAGGAAGGTTTTTTGTTATATATTTTTTATCTTTTGTTTCTACTGAGTTTCTCATGCTCACATTCTGGCACACCCGATGGGACATACCCACACTCTATTTTACTCTTGATTTCAATTTTTATTATTTTATTAGTGTAGTTTTTTAATCTTATTTTTATTTGGTTAACATTTGTGTTTAGAGGTGTGTTTTGCTTTTTTGTTTGTTTTGGTGGTATTCGTGTAGGTTGCAATTTTCTACAATTGAAAGAAACAAAAAATAAATTCAAAATAAGAAAAAAAATTCTTTCCCTAAAATGTAGGTGTTTTACTAATAAATTTAGTGGTTGTTTTAGTTATGGTTAAATTTATCAGAAAGTGCTAAAGTTGGATGATCACACCACCACACATCCCTCCCTTACTGAGATGGTCTAACTTTAATCAAGTTAGAGGAGCTCCCCGGGTTCCTTGTTCACCAATCCTCAAACTCTACACCTCTACCCGAGATTGCTCAGTCCCCATATACACCCCGGGCTCCTAACTCTCCTACCTGCCAAGCATCTCCTTGCCAGAGTGATGTATGGACATCACTAAAAACAACCTCCAAATGAAGAGTTTACATTTCTAATGTGATAAGAAGCTAAGCTAGGACGTGGGAGTTCCTTGAAGTTAATCATGAATCTATAGGAGTCTTTGTAATATGTTACATTAGGCTAAGATTTGAATTAAGAATTATTTCTATTTTCCTTCCCAATAAGGAAGTTTGAATTTTGGAATAAGTATATATCTAGTTTTGTCTTGTATATGAGTTTGTAAGTGTTTAGGAGTGTCAAGTTAAGTGAATAAGGAATGTATAACCCATCTTTGGGTACTTGAGTCATGTAAGAAAGACATAACTCCATAATAGACCTTAACTCAAGGAAGTTACAAGTTAGTGGAACCTAGTTAAGTTGATGGTTAAGAAATTTAGTTATTTTGGGGAATTCATTCGAATAGGAGGGACAAGAGGAGTAAGAGATCATTATCCTCATGGATGAGGAGAAGTTTTAAGGAAGGGAACATAAGGACAAGATAGAATATACTCTATTTTGAGGAGAAGGATATAAGAAAATATTGTATCATGGCTTGAAAAGCATGAAAATGGAGCATAAAGCTATTATTTATCTCTATAGAACAAGTGTATTTATTGATTTTTTATCATCTTGTCTATGATTTTGAAAGTATTAGTATGAGATAACTATATGTGTGTGGGTTATGATAGTAATGAAAGTCTTTATAGAAAAATCAACACTTTGTGGTGTTCTAAATTGTGTCTTTCTGAGCAAATAAATAAATATATGTAAAGATAAGGATGTGAGAGAGTTGTCCTCAGTGATTTTATAGGTATTGTCTTCACCTGAGAAATGCTTTGTTATGAAAGATCTGGTATGTGAATTGAATAATGGACTATGACTATTCTTATATAAGGCCTGAGCAAGTAAGTTAAAGGTATTGAAATGTAACTATGATAGAAAGTATAAATCTTGTTCTTCAACATTTATACATTAAAATGGGTGATGAGTATATTAATCTCAGTGATAAGATAAGATTACCTTGTTCCTTATGTTTCTCATGGTTTTTAATCTTCTAGAGTGTGAATATAAGATTGTGCATGACAATGGTGCATGGAATTGTCAGGAAAGTTATGTCAAAGACTTGTTATAGAATTAAAGATTTGATTCAACTCTTCATGTATCATGATCTTATCATGAAGAATTTATACCCCCAAAATGAACTTGTTGCTTGGTGTGATTACGAAAGTAGGAGATATTGAATATTTGATGCAATTTGTACACCTATAGGTTTGAAGAAGAAACTAATAAGTCAGTGGCACAATAAATTGCTCTAACCTTGAATGGAATCTTGTTAACCATGAGAGTGAATTTTGAATGCTTCAATGTGATCTACACATACCTTTAGATAGAAACCCAAGTGTTGATAAAAAATTCTATTGATAGTTATAAGCTAGGAGGGTTTTAGAACTTAAAACCCTGAGTACACAGTTAGAGATAAGGAAAAATTAAATCTATATTACCTAGACAATTCAGGGAGGTTACTATTATTCTATTTGTGTGGGAGGCCATTAAGAAGCTATGATAAATATTTGAAGGATAAAAAATTATCTTATTGTATTTGGTAGTCCATTTCATGCTCTCAGGTCATTATAGACCTCCTACTAGGGTTTGACCATTGGAAGATCTAAAAGTGAAATTATAATCTAAAATTTGGTAGAGAATATATTGACTAGGTCCTTAAGGATATTCAAAAATAAATTTGAAAGTTTTATAGTTAAAACTGGAGATTTTATTATCAGTCTAGACTGAGACTGTATGTATAGTGGAAAGTCTAATGTGAATAGTTGGTTTCACAAAGGAGCTAGGAGATACACCATGTGTTACACATTGAAAATTTTAAAGGAGTTCAAACCCTGAAAAAGGTGACTAAAACATTTATTTTTATTATTGTAATCATTTGCTTCCAAAGCTCTATGGTGATTTGTGTTGTCCTAGGCCTAATTTGGTCTAGTAAGCCTAAAAGTGAAAATATGGAGTAGAGAGAACAATATAAAGAGTTGAGGTCCAAATTCTTGCATACAACTTGGGGTTGTCATAGAAAATATATAGAAGTTTATAACTTTTTGTGGACATCTCCAAAACACTCCAGCCACTTTTTGAACAAGAACTTGGTCTTAAGGGGATCTAGGAGACAATTTGGTCAAGTGGGTAAAATTTGATGTTTCTAAATTCCTTAAATGGATTTTATAGATAAACCAAACATGATTTGAGTGTTAGTAGAGTGTAGAAGGGAAGGAGTCACTACAAGATTTAAGTACAAGGAAATTGCATGCCTTGGACTAGTAGTTAGACTATAAAGTTTAAGAGTGGATTGGGAAACCTAAAGAAGTGATTTAATTCTTGCTTATTGAATCATATTGAGGGATGAATGAAATTGATTGGAAGGTGTAGATACAAATTAAGGTTCTTGGATGAACCTAGTAACATTATTTGATGATTTTTCTATTTTTAGGCCTTTCTAGGCTTGCTAAGAATGCTTTATTGTTGAAGGATCAATTCAATATTTTCTAAACGTGTGCTACGAACTAAGATTGAGATTATGGTGCTTCATTAGTGGTATCAAAGCAGGGTTTTGAATATTATAAATTCATATTTTGTACTAATAATTGAGATGGTCAAGTTGCAAGAGTGAAGGAAAAAAATTGTTCAACGAAAGATGAAAAGGAAATTATTGAAAGATTAGTGCAAATGCCTTCTAGGTACTGAATTTGTCTCAAAAGATGTGTATTTGCATTGATTGAGGTCTTGAAGAAGAATATTTCTTATTTTGAGCCTTGAAGAGTGAATCTTTCTTGAAATTTCAATGTAATTGCTAAGTTATAATGGATGGACTTTGAAGTTTGAAACTTTCTTGGTACTTTGAGTGCTTTGATATTTGAATCCTTTTAAAAATATTTTTGATTAGTCAATTTTTATGAAATTCTGAGACTTGTTTGTATCTAACAAGTGATGAATTATTGAATGATTGGTAGATTAAGAAGCTAAAATAACAATCTGAATGAAATACTAGGGTCAAAAATACCTAGGTGAAGACCAATAGACCAAGGTGAACAAGATTAGAGTGAAGTTCATATGGAGAGATTGAAAATATATATGGGCAGCAAGTCCAAGGGATTGAAAGAATGAAGAAGCTATGATAAATAGAAAGAAAGTGACAGAATTAAAGAGTTGTTCTTAGAGAAAGAGAAAAAGGAGACAAAAGACATATTTGAGAGGTTAGAGGCAATGATAAAAACCATGATGAGAATAGAAGATCAAAGGTTTGAGTGGAGATTGAAGAAGAAGGTGAAGTGGCCTATTAGGCTACTCATGATGAAGAGTCAAAGGAAAAATATGAAGGCTTTAGAGAAAGATATAGTGAAAGATACTTGTGAAAAAGTGAGAAAAAATGTGGTTTCATGTGAAGAAGGGAATGAGAAAAAAGAGCACAAGGAAGTGAAGATGAAGGAGAGATTCATGTGGGCCTTATGGGAACTCTTTTTATTATCTAACAATGTGTTTGAATGGGTATTTATAGGTATGAACACTAGTATGATGAAGATGATGAAGAGGACTTCAAAATGGATGAGAACAAGGCCAAATGAAGCATATTTAGAAGAATAAGAGGCTACGATAATGAAAGTACAACTAGTACATGGAAAAGAAGACAAAATGGAAGGTTTAAATCTGATCATGAAGAATATGAAGACCAAATGCCATTATATGAGGCATGGGAGAGATACTTGAAAGGAAAAGAAAGTGCTAATGAGCATGAAATGAATGATAACAAATAAATATGGAAGATAAATCATTTTTTCTAGGTTGGAAAAGACGAAGAAAGAGGTATGAAAGCCCCTCCTAATGAAGTCAAGAAAAATAAGGAATGTATTGAGAGCAAACAACAACATTTTCATCTAAAGGAAATCATAGATCATGGATATATTGTGCCTATATGGCTTAAGGGAAATTAAAAAATAATGAATTCTAAAGAGAAAACAAGTGAAGGGTAGGTTTTTAAAGGTTTTGAGTCTGTTGGTGCTCATTATGATCTTGCACCATTTGCCCTTGAAATCCCTTAGTTTACGGCCTCTGTCACATTTTCTATTTTCCCCGATTGATGCATAAAAACTTTGTCCTCCATTTTTCGAGTCTGGTGCCCCATGCTTGTTTATTGTATAAGAAAATATGGCAAACCAAAAATCCCAATATCCTGGTAAGTGGAGGACATCAACATGATTTAGATCCCGTATTAATGGGAAAAAATGTTTTCTAGGTTTTCACCCATTAAGGCGTATTAGGAATGATATTATATGTTTTCATGGCATGGAGGGACTACGCATGTTTAGGGACTGGCCCCTGTGTTTTATTTTTGATGAAGCGACAGGAGGACACTTGGAGGCTTCCGCTCACTCTACCTTTTTACATCAAGACTTTTCAAAAGGCCAGATGGGACCCTCAAATATTATTATCTTTTGGGGGGAAAATTGAGTGATTGAAATGTATAAATCCAATGAGAATACTCTTTCAAAAGGTCGGGAGTTCATTTTCACGAGAAAATTTTGAGAAAAGTACATCTTCTGAGAAAACTTTCTGAGAAATCAGGTTAACCTCCTTTGTGTTAGATTTTCATTTATGTTGAGTTGGTTATGAGTGTATAGCCATCAACAAGCTATGAGATTGTTTAAAATAACTCTCCCCTGCTGATGAATTTGATAAATTTTGAGTTAATTCATGTTAAATATTTGGCAAAGTTTGTGTTTATTTCTCTTTCAAAATGTCTACAAGTAGTTTTTCATGTTCCTATTACAATCTTCTATCAAAATCTCTTTGAATCACATAGATCTCAATCCTTGTGATAGTTTAGTGGCATCTGCAATTTCATTTTTCAGAAGATCTTTCATCTAGGAAAGAAATAAATGATTTCTAATCACTTTTCTTTCATTTGTCGACAAATATTGTTTGTAAGCCTCTAGGTGTACCTCAGGCATAACTGATATTAGATTTTGATGTTTTATTGGGTCTTCTAACTTGAGCCTTTGTGCTAGAATCTCAAAGATTGTGTGAAAAGATGCATGTTTGGGCCTCCATTGATGCACACCTTCTGGTTGAAGGAATGTTTTAACTATTTTGAAGCTTTCTGTTATTGAGTTCTCCATTTGTTGTGAAGTTTCTTAGGGATATGGAAAATTCCAATCTATCTTGTTGATCTCCCACCAAAAATATTTAAAATAGCCAATCCTACCTTGAGTTACCCCTATTTTGCTTTGTATATCCACATAAGAACAAAATCCATTTGCTAAAGTATGCATAACAGATCAGGATTTCAAATGTCTTTAGTAACCTTAGCCTTGTGTTGAAAATATCTCCATAATCTGGAAGTGACAACTCGTGAGAGTCAGATTTGGTGTGGTGATCATATTTTCCCCAAGGTCTTCTCTATAAAATTTGTGCAAAAGAAAGGTATCCATGCCTCCTTCAATAAAAAAGGTTACAAAATAGGTTCTCTTACCTTGGTTGAAAGGCACAACCTAAAATAGTTAGGATAAGATCAAATCCTTTTAAGGTGATATCCATCTCTCCAAAAACCCGAGTAACAAAGGGTTAGTTAGATTTCATCCCTGGTTATAAAATGATACACATTTATGATCTATCTGCCTCTAAGCTCCCTATCGAATCTGTGTTGCTGCTCGACTAAAAAAGGAGAATGAATTTGGATAACAACACTCGTGGCGTTGTTTTCGGGGAATGATTTTCGTTGCTGGGAATTGATTTGAGTTGCTGAGACTATTTACTGATTCATTGCCAGTTCATATCTATTTATCCCATCAACAACACTCATGGCGTCATTCCCATGGAATTATTTCCATTGCTAGGAACTGATTTGAGTTGCTGAGACTATTTGTTGATTTACTGCCAGTTCATATCTATTTATCCTGTCAACAACACTAGTGGCGTCGTTGCCCGGGGACTCTTTGAAGTATCTGAACAAAGGTGTATGCATACAAATCTTGGTAATGTTTCTTGTAGTTCTATGTGCAAATACGTTTTGTAAACCTCATTCTCTAATCAGATGTGTAAATATTGAACAAAGTTATAAGTTATGTGTGTTGTCTGTCTAATTTTCTCAGTAGTTATTGTACTAGGTTTTCCTCACTATTGATAATTTTGGGTGAATGAAGGTCTGATTTGTAAAAGCTTTGCATGATTTTTAGTGCTAACAGATATTTGACATATTATTTTAGTGCATTTGCACAACTAGGGTGAAAATCCTTAGTGGCGACTTTGATTTGATTTGATTTTGATAAATGCCCGTGTCTTAACCTCTATCAATTGAAAATTTGTTACTAATCTTTGCAAAGCTAGAAGGAAGAAGATCTTTCTTCACCGCGGACCCTAGTAGAAGGTTATTTCCGGATTTTGGAAAGTATAATTCAGAAGAAGGAAGAATTTGGAAGGTTGTTGGAGATTAAACCTCAAGAAATGAGGTCTCCATTAGTGAAAATGATCGACACGTGATAGAAGATTGCAATGCTTCCTCAACTACTTCTGAATCAGATAGTCTCTTTGTAAATCTGAATTCTCCATCTGGAGAGGGGCCTTCCCATTCTACCCCTGTATTTTCCAAATCTAATAGTGCCTGCCGTGGAAAAAGGACATTGGGGGATAGTCATTCTGAAAATAGTATCCCTATACTACACAGACCCCTCACTCCTCGTCACTTTGTTTCTCCTATAAGATCACCTCCTCAAAATAATATGGCTTAGCCTCCACCCAGACCTCCATTTTTTGTTAATACTTTTGGTCCCATCAGTTCTGGAGGTATGGTTGGCTATCTAAATGTTGTAGCACAGGATGTAAGAAATAGATCTCCCAAGTTTCAAGGAAATAATGCAATAACTGGTGATCAACACTTAAAACTCTTTGTCAACATTATGGAGGATTTCGAAATAGATTTTTAGGATGTATACATTAAATTATTTATTCATACTCTGGAGGAGGATGCAAGGGACTGATATAAAGCTCTGCCTAATAACTCTATTGATTCTTGGACTGAAATGAAGAATGCATTTAGATTGCAGTATGGTGATAAGACAGACCCTAGGTTTCTTTTGATAGAATTTGAGAATGCTAAAAATAATCTTAATGAGTCAGTGCATGATTTTAACAAGAGATTCAATAAGATGTTGAAAATGATACCTGTGAGTTTGAGGTCATGCGATGAATCTTGTCTTATAAAGTATGCTGATGCATTTGACAAGAAGGATGCATACTATTTGAGGGATAAAAACCCTGGCACTTTAAGGCAGGCCTTTACCATGGCTCTGCAAATTGAGAACAACATCAAAGTAAGAAATCCTCCTAAGAGGGAGGGTGTCAAATTGATAAACCCAAAAAACCTCAAGCAATTACGAGTGTGGATCTTGAGGAGGCTATTAAAACTTTGGTAGGGGTTGTAAAAGAAATCTCTTACAAACTAGCCCCGGGCAGAGAAAGGAATTTGGCAGAGTTCACAAGGTTAGCAAAAGGCACAAAATCATGACAAAATTTGGTAATCATCCTAGGGGTGATTAGAGGTCAGATGACAAAGGTAAAGGACCTATGGGATCTACAAATAGACATCCCCAAGCACATGAAAGTAGAATGGTGCCTGATCCTGTAACTGTCCGGGTTGTTGTTATTGATGACGCCAATGAGATTGATTGGTGTGATAGATGATTTTTGCCCCATCCTCCATGTGAAGTAAATCAGCAAGATGAAGAAGCTGATAATGATGATGGTACTGATGATGATGTTTACATGATGGGTTATTCCACAAGCTCACAACAAGGGGAAACTTTAACTGAGGTAATAAGTGCCAGAACTGCTGCTGATTTTTGGGATTACATCCATCAGGTACCTATTCTTCCTCCCTCTCATAATTTAGAAGTAGATATTGTACAACATTTTGAATTACCCAATAATGACTTTGAATATCTAAGGGATTTAATGATAAAGAAGTATGATGGAGGCATCCCAACTGAGGAGGACACGCAGTTGTTGATGAATGTTGTTGTGGCTAAAGAAAAGGAACACCACAAGAAAGATGCATCTTCCATGGGCGTTGATGTCCGAAACAAAAATCATACCCCTCCTCATGCCCAAGCTGTCAAAAATCTTGTGCCATCTAATGAGCCTGTCAACCTTCCTTCCAATTATGACTTGCCAAAATCTTTCCCTTATGATATTTCCCAAGTCTTGAGTCAGATCAAAATCTTAGTCCCAATTGTTGAGTTGCTTAGGATCCCTAAGCACAAGAAGAGGGCATTGGAGTATTTTGGATTGAAGGAGGAGAAGACTGCCCTTGTTAGAAACATAAACATTGTGGAGACCCCACTAGTCATTAAAGAATCAGAAACACCACCAGCATGAGAAGAGCTAGATGAACCACCTGAGGTTTATCTGGGGATATCCTTGGTAGATTCTCAACTGAACATGGATCCATTCTTCACCACTCTGATAATTAAAGATAGATTGTTACACAACTGTATGTTTGACTCAGGGGCATCATGTAATGTTATGCCTCTTGAAGTCATGAATGATTTGGATATCAAGGTAACAACAACATATGGTAAGTGTACTGCTATGGATTCCAGAGAGGTGCCAATGGTGGGATGTTTGAAGGGTCTGGTGGTACAACTTGCAGCCTATCCAGGCAGGAATTTAAAGTTTGATGTAGTTATTGTTGATTGTCCAGCCAAGTGGGGTATGTTGTTATCTAGAAAATGGGTTGCGAGTGTTGTTGGGAGTGTTCAAATGGACATGTCCTATGCTACCATCCCAATTGAGGGCAACCTTGTCAAGTTGTATGGGGAAAAGAAGATGTTACACCTTATTGAAGATCCCAACAATGCAGCTTATGAAGTTTTGTACACAAGTGTTGATGCTGATAACTTTGTAGGATTTTCTGATGGAAAAGAGCATGAGATTAAAGAATGCAAGTGTCTTGAGTAGGCTGGCTCTCCCTGGACTTTATTATTTGATGGAGCTTGCTCCAGGTTTGGAAATGGTTCTGGTCTTGTTATAATCTCTCCATGCCAGGAAGAGTTTGTCTTTTCCTTCAAACTCAACTTTGAGTGCACTAATAACATTGTTGAGTATGAGGCACTGTTGTTAGGTCTAAGGATTTCTTGGAAATATGGTGTTAAAGACATCATTGTCAAGGGAGATTAAGAATTGATTGTAAAGCAAGTTAGAAATTTGTATGCCACAAAGAATCAGCGAATGAAACAATACAAGCATGTAGTTTGGGATTTAATTGAAATGTCATGATGCATAATGTTTTTATGCATCAATGGGGGAAAATAGAAAATGTGTCAGAGGCCACAAACTGAGGGATTTCAAGGGAAAATGGTGTAAGATCAGAATGAGCACCAACAGAGTCAAGTACACAAGTTAAAGAAGAATAGAAAGTTGATATAGGACATAGTTCAAGCTATTAGAGCAAGTATGTAGCTGATATGAAGATAAAGGACCAACCTAAGCACGTGGTAAACAAGAAATGGGTAGTCAAGAGTAAAAATCAAGTGAATGCACTACAAGAAAGCATGAAAAATGAAGTGAAAACTAGTTCAAGAGAACAAAATGGAATATAGAGAAACCAGTTCAAGCATGGAAACCAATAATTTTGTAAGGGTGTGAACAAACTCATCAAGGAAATCAAGAAAAACTGCAAGGTATGAAAGTATATTGTGAAATTTTTGATGATATACTTGATTATGGTAACTAGAAATCAATGAATGAAGCAAGGAAAAATAAATGCATAGCCTTTAAAGAAGTAAACAAGGAAGCTCATAGGAAGTTGGTGAATGCTCCTACAAAAATGAAGAACAAACCTATAGAGAAAGAGAAGATTGTGCCAAAAAGGATGAATATGACAACCCCAATTTTGATGAGGCCATGGATGAAGAAGACATTCTCATATTAAGAGAAGAAATGTACATGATCGAAGATCTCCTTAACTCCTCATAAGGTATACAAGACAAGAATGAAGACAAGGTAATTGTATTTGATGAATTGTTGCTTGATAATGAAGGTTGTGTAAATGAACTCATAGAAATTATGCCAAAATACTCTACTAGTTTATTTGATGAGTGTAGAGCAAGCAAGAATGAATGGATGGTTGAGAATGATGAGTTTAAGAAGCATAATGATCAATTTTGCATGAGTAAAATAGATGAACTATTTCCAAAATTGTCTAGTGTAATGGAAAATGAAGAGAAAGAGGAAGTTACAGCTGAAAGAAAACTAATTTCTTGGGTAAAGAAAAAAAAAAGAATAAGATACATGTTTGAGGCATTTTGAGGTAGTAAAGAATGATAGAAAACAAGAAAAAATGCAAGAAAGTGTAGACCTTGGAAAAGAACAAGATGATCACATGAAGAAAATACATTACAAATGGATGAAAAAGGTGATGTAATATGAAGAACAATCTAAATTTGTGTTTGTTATGTTTGTGTGTGTAGGTATGATAGATGACAACATGAAGATAAAGATGTAATTTAAAAATTAAATATGTAATGTCCAAGAAAATGCAGGGATACTGGTGTCCCCAAATTTTGCCCTGAAATATGGGGCTACCCCTTTAAAAAAATCGTTCTTTTTAAAATAACGGGTCGTTTTGTCTTTTTATTGCCTGAAGTTGTCTTCATTACGTTAAGATATTTCTAGTGAATCATATGAGCCAATTTCGACAAATACCCACATGCTAAAACTCATTTTATCCCTCTATCAAGTTTTGTCTATAGGAATTTTATTTAATTATTTACTAAATAAATAAAGTTCCGTTTAAAGTAAATTGTGTTACAGTAGAACCCTGTTGAAGTTTTTCATGCTAGTATTCCCACATCTCAATAGGGTTTTCACCAGGAATGAATTCAGAGCAATTTTTTGCAACTTCTTGCAACAATTTTCATTTTTATTTATTTATTTTTGCATTTGTTTTTGGTTTTCTCCGCAGTTTGTTTGTTAAATTCCCCTTCATCCGTTCTTTGCTCTGTATATCCTGTTTATTTACCTAGAACATTTGGAAGTCATCCATGGCCTCAACAATGGAAGGAATTAATCACATAGTGTTAACTTCTAACCAAAAAATAAGAATTTAAGTGAAATAAGCTTCTCCCAGGCAAGTTGCACTTTTTGGGATAATAGATCTAAGCTGCCGATGGGGATTTTGGCAGTGGCAGGCAGGTGGGATTTTTATGCTTTCCTAACAAGTTACTTTTTCCCATCAAGTCAAATCACTTAAGCTGCCAATGAGAATTTTAGAGGTGGCAAGCAGGCGGGAATTTCTTTCCTGCCTAGTAGGTTACTTTTTCCCATTATGAAAGAAAAATCACTTAAAGTACCAATGGGATTTTTTGGAGCTACCCAACAGATTGAATTTTTGCATCAAAGAATTTTATTCACCCATGTAATTTGCACTTTTTGGAAGGAAAGATTTAAGCTGCTAGTGGGAATTTTGGCAGAGTGGCAGGCAGGCGAGAATTTCTTACCTGCCTAGCAGGGTGAAAAATTCCCATTATGAAAGTCAAGTCACTTAAGTGAAAGATGTGATTTTTGGAGCTGCCTTGTAGGGTAAAAAATCCCATTGCTTTATACTTCCTATTATTAGCAATTCCTCTTGCCAAAAATAATGACCCACCTTGGCATTAATACATGCATTTAATGATATTTATTAATGTTATTTCTAGCCAAGTTTGGCGCCATAAATAGAAGGAAAGTCAAAGAAAGTGGATGAGCTAAAGAGAAGTCAAGGATGCATGCTAAAAATAAATAGAATAATTTCATAAAAAAGCAAGCAGGAGCATGCAAACTTGGGCGCCCAAATTAAGAGAAAGAACATGGCTTATTATTAAATAATTGCCAAAAAGAGGAGAAAACAATTATTAAAAATATCATGCAGTTGGCTATATAAGCATGGGATGTCATAAGGGAGAAGAAATTAATTATTTTTGATGGAGCTTGCAGCCCAAAAGGATTTTGGCACCAAGGGAAGGAGAATTTTGCATTAAAAAATATTTTCCATTGTCAGGAAGATACCAGTTTTGGCGCCTAGGGTTGGAATAGATTTATTTTTATTATTCCAAGTATCCACATGTTGGTATAAGTGCCCATGTGAATTAAATAATATTTTTTGCTTTCTTTGCATGTAAGCAAAGTCTCAAATTTTAGGGCAGCAGACTTTATATGCAGATTTTGGTGATAAAAATCAAGTATTCATGCCATGGACTCCATATTTGGTATGAATTAATTAGAGGTATTCATCACATGTGCTCATATTGGTAAAAACAAAAGTCAAAATCAATGTCAGATACATTGAATATATCTTCCGAATCAGAATAAATTACTGGATCTACACAAATTGATCAAATTACAAAGGATTCTGGCAAAATTAAAAGAAAAAATTTCTTAGACAAAGATTATTTGAGGCATGATGAAAGAGAAATGTCAGCAGAATCATGCATTGCTTCCATATTTGATGAAATCAATGATACAAACACAGGACCTGAAACTATCACTGATTTAATTGACAGATCCAGAGCTGGAAGGACATCTCTTATGTAGACAATTAAAAGTAGTGGGATTATTCAAGACTCAGTGTTTCCATTCACAACTCAATTACCTAAATTTGTTATGGATTGTGTAGGTTTTTATCATCCTCTTTCCAGAACAATCCGAGATTCTGTAAGAAAGACAATAATCAGGTTAGATGCACAATTCATTAATTATTGCCTGAAGATTCCGGTATGACTAGTGGTGATTGCAATCAGCATGTAAGATGTTGGTAATAGATGGGAAAATGCTGAATTATATATTTGACAAGTATATTCAATATTGGAAAAAAAAAAGTGTAGGGTGTTACAGCTAGCAGATCTTCTTTCTTCTCTTTTTTCTCCTCTTATTTATTATGTTCCTGGATGAATTTGTAAGATGAAAGTTATTGGTTTAAAAGTCATTACTTTAATTTATTTGGAGAGGTTCTCTAAGATAAGTGGCAGATGTGCACAAATTTGACTTGATCTCCAGATGCATGTCACTTAGAGAGGAATTCTAGGAGAAATATTTCCAAATGTTTCCTTTACAACTTCCACATGTTCTAGTTCAATTGTAGTTTCCTATTTGTAATTTCCCCTCTATACACTATAAATAGAGGAAGAGCCTACAGGTTAAAAGATCAGAATTTTAATCAGCATTATTGTGTTCCAGACTTTGAACTCAAACCCTTGATATCTTTCTGAAAGCTAAGGAATTGAAAAGATGAAAATTTCTGGAGAACTTTGTGTCAACGGTGCATTTGTTTCTTACTTTTATGTAGATCTTTGCATAAACTTTGTGTTATCTCAAATCTAGATTTGAAATTTTCCTTTCCTTTAAATTATATATTTTGAGATCTGTTTGTTTTTATCTATGTGCATGAGACCAACTCTATGAACTATTGGTTGGATTGCACATCTTCTCTTTTTTCTTCTCAAATTCAATTATTTTTCTTTTCTGCAAGTATTTCTTTACAACTGCTTACTTGCTACAAAATTCCCTAGCTATGGCTCATGAGCTTTGTAATTAAATTAAAAGCCACGAACAGTTACTCAGATTCATAATTGATATAAATCTTACATGGGAGCCTCACCAGTAAATGAGGGAGATTTATCTCATGACTGCCTAGGTTTTCAGCTGTGCAAAAAATCTAGCCAATAGTTTTTGGCGACTTTGCAAGGGAACAACACAAATTAGCAAACCAGAGCTTTTTCTTGCAAGTTCCCTTTATATTGAAATCTTAACCTAGCAGAACGTCCCATTCATGCGGTCTAGTAGAGCTCAAGGACAGATCGACATTTTTATAGATTGCTGGAGCAGTTTAATTTTAGTCATCCTCCTCAAGTTAGAAGCTGTAGATCTAGTCTTTCACCATGAAGAAGAGTGCAAACTCCTCGAGATCCGGATCATGTCCAGCATAATCCAATAGCTAAGATTATTCACCCAGTCTAATCTTGAAGAATATGTTCTCCTTTCATGATGCAGAATCAACCACTTTCCCATGCAACACCTATTCCATGGGGTGCAACCTTTGGACCTCTGAATCTGAATCCTCCTATGCATGATCTACCTAAAGGGACGAGAAATAATTTTCCAAAATTCTTTGGTGATGGCAAGCATAATCTAGATGACCAATTGGTTGCATTTTTTATATCCTGTGGATTGCTTCAGGTAAATCTGGGTATGAAGGATTGATGAAGACTTTTTACACCGAGAAAATGAAAGGATGAACCACCACATGATGAAGTTGATGAATACTTCCTAAGGTATTCCGCAAGAAGACTGGAGAAGGAAGTTGAGATTGGAGACTGGTTTTCCTCTTGGTGGGCCCAGAGAAGAATTGAAGGGCATGCACAAAAATTATTCACTTCTGGAAAGGGACCCTTCATGGATCAAAAGATCTATTGAGGATGCTTTCTTTTCT
Source organism: Taxus chinensis (assembly GCA_019776745.2). NCBI lineage: Eukaryota > Viridiplantae > Streptophyta > Pinopsida > Cupressales > Taxaceae > Taxus > Taxus chinensis. Next base: position 746,467,709 of record CM034150.1, read on the forward strand.
TCCTTTCCTATCATGATTGAATTGAGTTACCACAGACCTTTCCAACGACAAACATTTGAATATGTGCAAAAATTGAAATACAACAGGGTAAAACCTATAATGTATATAAATAAATCTTTGTCTAGTTTTCTTCTATTTTTTTCAATGTTTTGGTTATCTTTTGATTACCTAACCACCTAACCCAAACCCAATGGACAAGATACAACCCAGAGATGGATGGATCTCAAATTTAATCCTATCATTTTGTTTAGAGGTAAGTGTCCAACAAATCAGAAAAACTTGTATCCTCATCAAATTTCTCCTTGAAAGGTGGCCTCCCCTTTAAAAAAAAGTTCATTGTTTTACAATAACAACGTTTTTTTTTTGTATTTTTTAATTGCCTGAATTTGTCTCATTCCGTTGAGATATTCCAGTGACTCATATTAGTCAATTTCGACTAATAACCGGCATGTTAAAACTCGTTTTAACCCGCCGCTAGGGTCTTGTCTATGGGAATTTTATTGAATTAGTTACTAATAAATAAAATTCCTTTAATTAAATGTGCTACAGTTGATCCTTGTTTACGTTTTTCATGCCAATATTCCCACATCTCAATAGGGTTTCATAGAATGGAATTCAAATCATTATCTACAACAACTTCTGGAAACGTATTTTCATTTTTTTTTTTTTGCGTTTAATTTTTGTTTTTCTCTGCAGTTTGTTTTTAAATGCCCCTTCCATCTATTCTTTGTTCTGTATAGCTTTTTATTTTCCTAAACATCTAGAAAGTCATCCATGGCCTCAAACCAATGGAAGGATTTAATCATGGAGTGCGTAACTTCGGACTAAAAAAGATAATTTAAGTCAATAAGATTCTCCTATGGAGGAAAATCACACTGTTTTGGGATAATACATCTCAGCTGGCCGATGGGAATTTTGGCAGTGGGCAGTCAGGTGGGATTGTTTATACCTTCCCAGAAGGTTAATTTTTTCCCTCAAGTTAAATTCACTTCGCGGCCTAATGGGATTTTAGAGGTGGAAGGCAGGCGGGAATTTCTTGCCTGCCTAGCGGTTTCTTTTTTCCCCTTATGAAAGAAAAATCACTTAAAGTACCAATGGATTTTGAAGCTGCCTAGCGATGAATTTCCCATCAAAGGAGTTTATTCACACATACAATTTGCACTTTTTGAAGGAAGGATTAAGCTCTTAGTGGGAATTTTGCAGTGGCAAGAAGGCAGCGAATTTCTTGCCTACCCAGCAGGGTGCAAATTTCCCATTATTAAATTCAGTCACTTAAGAGAATGTGAAAGATGTTATTTTTGGAGCTGCCCTCGCAGGGTAAAAGTCCCATTTCTTTGACTTCCTATTTTTAACAGTTCCTCTATCCAAAAATTGTGACCCACCTTGCATGAATCCATGCATTTATATATTTTTATTAATGTTTTTTCTAGCCAAGTTTAGCGCATAAATAGAGGAAGTCAAAGCAAGTGAATGAGCTAAAGAGAAGTCAATGATGCAATGCTAAAATAATAAATAATTTCATAAAAAGCAAGCAGGAGGCATGTAAACTTGGGCGCCCAAATCCATAGAAATAACCGTTGCTTATTATTAAATAATTGCCAAAATAGAGAAAGCAATTATTAAAAATAACGAGCAGTTGGGCTATATAAGCATGGGACACATTAAAGTAGAAGCAATTAATTATTTTTAATGTAGCTTTACCACCCAAAAGTATTTTGGTCGCCAAGGGAAGGAGGCTTTTGCATCCAAAATATTTTTTCCATTGCGGAGAAGCTTCCGTTTTTTGCGCCTATGTTTGGAATAGATTTATTTTTTATTTATTCCAGTATCATCGCATTTTGTATATCGGTGCCCATGTTATTAATATATTTTAGTTTGCTTGCATGCAATCAAAGTCTCAATTTTAGGGCAACAAACCTTTATATGCATTATTTGGTGACAAAAAATCAAAGGTATTCATGTTCATGGACTCCCCTATTTTTCTAAATAATTAGGTATCATACAGGTGCTAATTGGTAAAAAACAGTCCAAATCAATGTCAAGAATTGATATATCTTCGAATCTAGAATAAATTGAAGGAATCTACACAAATTGATCTAATTACAAGATTTTGGCATAATTAAAGAAAAAAAGTCTCAAACAGATATCGAGGCAGGATGAATGAAAGAGAGTCATAAGGATCATGAATTGCTTCCAGATTTTAAAATCAATGATACAAATAGGCTGAAAACCTATCACTGATTTTTAATGACAGATTAGAGCGGGAAGGAACTTTCTTATGTGGGCACTTAACACAGTAGCGGGATTATTAATTATTCAAGCCTCAACGTGTACAGTCACAACTCAAATTTCCTGAAATTTTTATGGAGTGGCAGGGGGTTATCCATCCGGCTTTCCAAAACAATTTCAGATGCTGGAGAAAAGACACTAATTCATTTTAGATGCAAAATTAATTAATTATTGCTAAAAGAGTAGGGCATGACCAGTGGTGTGATTGCAACAACATGTAGGGATGATGGTAAAGCTGGAAAATGCCTGAATTATATGTTCGACAAGATATTTAATATCATAACAAAAGAATTAAAGGGTATTATTATGGCGATCTTCTTTCTCCTCTTATTTCTTATGTTCCTGGGTGATTATACGATTTAAAGGTATTGGTTTTTTTTAAAAGCCATTTCTTAATTTATTTGGAAAGGTTCTAATAAGATAAGTGGTAAGATGTGCATAAAATTGACCTTTAATCTCAGAGCATGTCATTAGAGAGGAAATTCTAAGAGAAATATTTCTAGATGGTTCCTTTACAACTTCCACATGTCTAGTTTAGTGGTAGTTTCCATTTTGTAATATTCTCCTCTATACACTACTAGAATAGAGAAGAGCCTCGGTTAAAAAAGATCAGACTAGTAATCAACATTCTTGTGTCTAAATTTTAGTTGAAACCTTGATTGATTTTTTGACAGCTAAGGAATGAAAAGAGCAAATTTTTTGAGAACTTTGTGTCAACGATCATTTATTTCTTACTTCTGTGTAGGCTTTGCTAACTTTGTTTTATCTCATATCTAGATTTGAAACTTCCTTTCCTTAAATTCTATATTTTAGAGCTATTGTTTTATCGTATTGCATAAAAAGAGACAACTCTATAACTAATTGGTTGGATTGCACTCTCTTTCTCTTCTTTCTTCCCCCCGGGTTCAGTTATTTTCCTTTTCTGCAATATTTATTTACAGCTGCTTACTTGCTAAAAGAATTCCTACTAATGGCTAAGAGCTGGGCAATTAAAGTAAAACCCATGTAATAGTTCCCTACCTAGATCATATTGCATAGAAATTTACATGGGCGCCTCCACAGTAAATGATGGAGATTATCTCTCATGACTGCCTCGTTTTTCCATTGTGCATAAAATCTAACCAACATATACAAAACATGTTTTGGGACCGAGGTGCTATGAAACACACAATGATGATGAGAAATATAAGGAGAAAGGAAAAACAATGAAGACCTCATTAAACGACATAATTATCCAAACAAACAAGTTATGAAGCATTCTTCTCCACCTTGGAGTAATGCAGGAGCATCACTAAAAAAAAAAACAAACCTCCAAATGAAGAATTTACATTTCTAATGGGCATGAATAACTAGCTATAATGTTGAGAGTTTCCTTGAGGTCAATCATGATCCTATAGGAGTATGTGCAAGATGTTAAGTTATCTAAGATTTGAATTCAGGCTTGTGTTATTTTCCCCCCCAAAAAAGGAGTTTGAAGTTTCAAATAAGTAATGTAGCCATTTGGGCTTTTTATGTTTTTGTAAGTGTTTCTAGTGTCAAGTTAAGTGAAATAAGGAATGTAAATAACCCACTTTGGGTCCTTGATTAAATGTAATAAAGACATAACTCCATAATAGACTTTAACTCAAGGAAGTTTGCAAGTTAGTGGAACTGAGTTAAGGTGACGTTAAGAAAGTTAGTTATTTTTGGAGGTCATTCAAATAAGAGGGACAAAGTAGTAAGAATCATTATCCTCATGTATGAGGAGAAGTTTCTATGAATGGAACATAGGAATATAGAAGATACTCTATTTTCAGGAAAAGATATAAGAAAATATTGTATCATGGCTTGAAAAGCATGAAATGGAGCATAAAAACTATTATCTATTCTATGTATGAGCAAGTGTAGTTTCTTGATTTTGACCCTCTTGTCCTTTGGATTTTGATATATTCGTATGTATAACTATATGTGTGTGTGTTATGATAGTAAGAAAGTATTTCTAGAAAAATCAACACTCTGTGTGTTCTTAACTATATCTTTTTTAGAAAATAAAGAAATGCATATAAGGATAAGATGTGAGAGTTTGTCCTCTGTTATGCAGCATTGTCTTCACATGGGAAATACTTTGTTAATGAAATATCTGGTATGAAAAAGGAATACTGAATATGATAATGTTTATATCAAGCCTAGCAATAAGTTTAAAGGTCCTGATTGTAAACTGTGATTAGAAAAGTTAAATCTTTTCTTGAGCATTACATTTACATGGGTGATGAGTATTTTAGCTCCCCAAAGTTGATAAGAGAACTTACATTGTTCCTTAATTTGTCTCATGGTTGTTATCTCTAGACTGTGAATGACAATGGTGTATGGCATTATGAGGAAGTTGTGGTTTAAAGAATTGTTACAATAGAGATAATATTTTATTCAAATTATTCATATATGGTGATCTTCTCTTGAAGAAGTATACCGCACAAAATGAAATTATTGTTTTGGTGTGACTATTGAATAGGAGATTTGAAGATTTGACCCCTTTATAATACACTACAGGTTTGAGAAGAACGAATAATTCAGAGGGCAAATAATTTGTTCAACCTTGATGGAATCTTAACAACCCTGAGAGTTAATTTTCAATGCTTCAATTATCTACATAGATCTTTAGAGAGAAACCCAAGTGTTGATAAAAAAGTCTATTGACAGTTATAGCTAGGAGGGTTTTGAACTCAAATCCCTGAGTGCATAGTTAGAGATCAGGAAAGTAAATTATATTACCTAGGAAATTTTGGAGGTTACTGTTATTTCCTAGTCATTGTTTGGAGGCCACTAAGCAAGCTACGATAATATTTTAAGGATAAAACAATTCTTTTGACCTTGGTAGTCCATTTCATGCTCTCAGTCATTACAACCTACTACTAGGTTCGACCATTGGAAGGATCATAAAGTGAAGTAAACCTAATTTTTTGGGTAGAGAATATAAGTGATTATGTCCTTTAAGGAGATTCACAAATAACTTTGAATTTCAACAGTTTAAAATTGGAGAGTTTTTATAAGTCTAGACCAAGACTGTAAAGTGGAAAGTCTAATGTGAAGAGCTAGTTTTCACAAAGGAGATAGGAGATATGTCATGTGTAAACATGGAAACTTTTAGAGGAGGTAAACCCTACACCGGTGACTAAAAAATATTTATTTTGAGTATTCGAAATCAGTTACACCAACTCTATGGTGATTTGTGTTGTCCTAGGCTTTATTTGGCCTAGTAAGCCCTAATTGTGAAGAAAGTGGAGTAGAGTGAACAATATAAGGAGTTGAAGGTCCAAATTTTTTTGTATACACTTAGGGTTGTTCAGAGAGAAGCCATAGAAGTTTATAAATTTTTTGTGGACATCTCCAAAACATTCACAACCACTATTTGAGCAAGAACTTGGTCTTAAGGAGAATCTAGGAGACAGTTTGGTCATGTGGTAAAATTTTTTTTTCTACTCCTTAATGGATTTTTTGGATAAAACCAAACAGACTTTGAGTGTTAGTAGAGTGTATAAGGGAAGGATTCACTACAACCTTGAAGTTACAGGAACTTGCAATGCCTTAGACAGTATCTAGCTATACAAAAGATTTAAGAGTGGATCATGTAACCTAAAGAAGTGATTTTAATCTACGTTTGAATCAATTATTAGGGATAATGACATTGATTTCCAAGGTGTTAGATACAAATTAAGGTGCTTGGAGGAACCAGTAACATTCTTTGATGATTTTACTAGTTTGTAAAAACGCCTTTCTAGGCTTTGCAAGAATGTTTTTTGTTGAGGATTAATTCAAGATTTCTAAACTTGTTGGCTATGGAACTAGATTGAGATTAGGGTGTATCCCATAGCCTTGGAATTCAGCTCACTGAGTCCCCATCGCAACCCCGAGCTTCCTCACTCCCACATCTACTCCACACAAGAATTCACCCTATATCGGCCCTTTAACTTGTTCAATCACCTACACCTCCATCAAAACCATGAGCTTTTAAATACCATCAAACCCGAGATCCCAAACTCCACCACCGAGCCTTGGCCCTCCCAAACTCGGCTTCCCCACACCATCTAACCATATCTATCCACTTTGAGCCAAGTTAGTCATCTTGGTCCTACCTCCCCACATCCTTCAACCCCACCTCAGTAGTCACACTCCTGAGACGCTCACGAGTTTACACTGATTGATCTGCCCTTAATCTTACCTTCCCGCGTGTATATTGTAAAACCTCAGCCTCACCAGAGAGAGCTAACCTATAGATTTGAGTCATCAAATCCACACCCCCAGTTGATTCATTCCCACGTCTTGAGCCCGAACCATCCACCTAGCTCATATTTCTCACTTACCAAGTGGCCATCCATATCTTCTTCGCAGCCCACTCAATTCTCCAGATCCTTCGGCCTTTATTCCGATTTGTTCTTTGAATATCGGTGTATTCAAACATGGGTTGCACACATTTGAACATGACTCAGCTAACTGAGTACAAGTGAGATAGACACCTACCTCCTTTCCTCAAGTCTTGTGCAGAGTTTAAAACGAATAACTTGACCTTTGCTGAACTTTTCTTGCCATCCCGGACATCCCTTCCTGAACTTACCTCGCCGACCTTGCATCTATCCGATTTTCACTCTGCAACTCGGCTTGCCTCTGACCTGCTTGTGCCATTCAAAACCCCTGTTTAGCTAAGCTAGCTCCCGAGTTATCTTACCTTGTGGCCTGACCTATAGAAAAAAGAACCATTCTCCCTCTACATCTCGTATCACTGAGCTCGAGCCTAAGCCATGAGTTTTTACCTCTCCCTTTTTGGACTCATCATTAAGACTTCTAGGGTTGTTGCTTTCATTTTCCTTTCAGGTCTCTTTGAATTAATTTAAATTTAAAAATTCAGGTTAAGATTATTTAATGGATTTCATTCAAATTTTTTTCATTATTATTAATTAATTAGTCTTTTAGTGGGGAAGAATCAGGTCTATCGAGGTATAGGACCTAGTTTTGTTGTGATCAAATTAGACTAATTGAGCTCACTCTGACACTTTAACTTGGCGATATTGAACTTATTTTCCATTATCTCATTTTTTGGGGGAATTGTTTTGAAAATAATTCAACCTTTTCGGGTATTGTATTATGCTTTCAGGAGTTTTTTTGTTGAAACTAATCGATAAGCTCACACTATTCTCTTTTCTTCGCACTTTTTAAAGTGAGCTTGAAATCAGAAATGTGGTTTTATTTATGTTTTCTTTCTGGGTTTATTGTAGGAAAATATTCCAAACTCATTTTTACAGGACCATATTTACGAGGCTTGATTTCAAAACTACTAAATGCATGTTTCCATGTTTGTGGATACAAAGCAAAAACTTAAGAACATTTTTTATTCACATGATAAAAACAATCAACTTAAATTCAATTTTTTTAGAGATGATTTTATTCCACCTTCTACTGTAACTGTGGGAAGTACTTGGAAATAGGCCAAAAAATCTTTATTGAAGGAGTACCACATGAACCCCAAAGTAGCTATAACCTTGAGTTAACTGTTAATGAAACGGATCCCCTTTCTACTTAACTAGATGCCTTGTGAGTATTGGAGTCAAATTTATCCATAGTGGTGCCCCAGATTGATCCTTGAGTGGAGTTAAAATCAAGATTATTCATATTTAGGGGGGTTAAAGTAATGTTTAGAAACTTAGTAATAGTATACCGCTCTCACTTAGGTCATCTTGGCATTTAGGAGGAAACATTTGTAGGAAGCCACACCTTGACCCAAGCCAACTTAAATTTGAGGCCCTATTACATTAAGTTATCACCGTGTATGTTATGTCTACCCAAGCACCATACCACATTTATCTCCCCATCTTATAAATTGTAATTCCCAGTTCAAAAGCCATTAGTTTTGGCTTACCATGTCCTCACTTGAGCACAGTCATCCCAATTAAGTCTGACATTCTTGATCTAACTTTATCCGGACAAGCACAATCATAGATCTATGCTCTATCAATTCCTAATTATTTTTCTCTAACCGGAAATTGTTACACCTAAGCACTAGCTTAATGTCGTCATTTACAAAGGTAACATGCACGTGGGTAAATTTTCTGGATCCCCCATTTTTGAACCTCATCCATCTTAGCATTTCACTTGTTAGATTCAAGGAATCAACCCGCATTTTTGGTCAAAGGTCTTCCATCTAGCATTCAATTTGCGAAGGGTCAGAAATCAACCTTTCACCCTCTTCCATAGTAGCCATTCACGTTGACAAGGGTTTAGTAATGCAGACTTTCAATCCTTCCATCCTTAACATTTTCACTTTGGCTAAGGGTTGATTACTCAATTTTCATTATTAAAAATCTTCAAGCTAACAATTCACTTTGTTTAGGGTTAAGTGATAAATTTTATTTTCTCTAAAAGTTCTTAATCTTGACATTAATTTGTCAAGAGTTGAGTATTCAATCAATTAATTCCGAGTCTGGTATTTTGGCATCCCTTGCCAAAATATACGCACATAAAGAAAAGTTTCACCTATCCCCCTATGTCAGAAAAAATGGTAGGTTCCACCTTAAGACATCAAAACGATGAGTTACTCGAAAAAATTTAGGAAGTGTTTGAAGAAAATATCTCACCATCGCTGTCCAACTAGTGGCAAAATCACCCAAAAACTCTGATCATCCAAATCTAGCAAAAAACACGACGAACATTGCAAAAGTCCAAACATCAGTTACCCCCCAGGAGAAAGCTCTCCAGTGTTTTAATCAATAGTATAAGATAGATGATAAACTATCCAATCACAAGACTCCTTATTTGAATGGGGAACCAAGCATAAAGTGGTATAAAGAAAAAAAAATTGTGAAACAATTGTATCAAAGGCCACTCTACGGATCACGTGTTCAAGTCTCCATCTTGAATTATGTGAGATGGGGTCATCATATAGAATAGGAAATTGATAATGAAGTTATCAAAATTTGAAACAATTTCCACTACATCAACTTCCAATTATGAGATAAATGGGTTCCAAACACCTTTGTTAAAATGATGAAAACTCAACAATATCAAGACGAAAAGAGAGTCAAGAAAGCTATCAACCAAAAAACCAATCAATATCCTCTCTGAATGTTCTTTCATTAGTTACAATTAGAAATTGAAAGTGTGATGGCAGGAGAATCTTGTATATATTCAATTTTGGCTTGAATAGGATTGTAGTGGTATTAAGGTTGTGTATAAGTGTTTTAGTCCAGGTGGATTCATGACATTCTAATAAGAGCTAAATTAATGGAG